>JARQOD010000002.1:602468442-602508726 GCA_033576555.1 Oophaga sylvatica | reverse complement strand
CCACCAAAGGGATATGGGCTGATCTTAGCTAAATACACAGATTAGACATATAAGACAGACAGGATAACACTCGCTTGCATACACACTCAAACACCAAAGGAACATAAATGGTCTGGGAAATAAACTCTAACCAAGTTGAGCTTAGAACAACTAAGGAGCTCACAACTAAAGTCTATACAGATTCATTCCTATCTGTGGTCTGCATGAAGGTTTCACTGGCAACTCCCCAAGCAGACAACCAGGAATTTAAAGGAAACCAATCAACAAATAATCAATTGCAGCCGGGAGAAACTGCACCCAGTCCCAGCACCGAGCACAGACAGAATTAACTCCCTAGCTGCCAAACACAAAGAAACAGCAGCTCAGCTGTGAGAAGTCAAAATGTGCAACCGCGACGATCTTCGTGGCAATGCACACATGACAGTACCCCCCCTTCTACGAGGGGCCTCCGGACCCTCAGGGCCAGGCCTGCCCGGGTGAGTTCTGTGGAAGGTCTGAACCAAACGATCTGCGTTAACATCAGACGCAGGACCCACGTCCTCTCCTCTGGACCATACCCCTTCCAATGCACCAAGTACTGAAGGGACCGGCGATTCAGACGTGAGTCAATGATCATTGATACTTGAAATTCCAAGTTACCATTGACCAACACAGGAGGAGGAGGTAGAGGTGACGGTATGACTGGTGCCACATACCTTTTAAGTAATGACTTGTGGAACACATTATGAATTTTAAACGTAGGAGGGAGGTCCAGACGAAATGCCACAGGATTAATTATGGAACTGATCCTGTACGGCCCGATGAATCTGGGACCCAGTTTCCAGGAGGGCACTTTAAGTTTTATATTCCTGGTAGACAACCATACCAGATCGTTCACATTCAGATCTGGACCAGAAACTCTCCTCCTATCAGCCATACGTTTGTAACGGTTCCCCATCGCACTCAGATTATTCAATACACCTCTCCACACAGAAGCAAGTGACGACGAGAAACGCTCCTCCTCAGGAACCCCAGAAGGGCCCCCCCATTGAAAGTACAAAACTGGGGATGAAAACCATATGCCCCAAAAAACGGGGACTTACCAGTGGACTCGCTCCGCCTGTTGTTAAGAGCGAACTCTGCCAGAGGCAAGAAAGAAGACCAGTCCTCTTGGTTCTCTGAGACAAAACACCGGAGATATGTCTCTAAGCTCTGATTCAGACGCTCTGTCTGACCATTGGTCTGCGGATGAAAAGCCGAGGAAAATGACAATTGCATCCCCCGACGTAAACAAAATGCCCTCCAAAATTTGGACACAAACTGAGACCCCCTATCTGACACCACATCAGAAGGCAACCCATGAAGTCTAACGATCTCCCTAATGAACACCTGCGCCAGAGTTTTAGCATTAGGGAGTGCAGGAAGAGCAACGAATTGTGCCATCTTACTGAACCTGTCAACAACCACCAGTATGACAGTATTCCCTGACGACGGAGGAAGGTCCGTAATGAAGTCCATAGATAAATGAGTCCATGGACGCTCCGGAAGTTTCAAGGGTAAAAGGGTCCCAGACGGACGGGTATGAGGGGTTTTAGAGCGAGCACACACCCCACATGACGCGACAAAAGTTATAACATCTTTATTAGCATTAGGCCACCAAAACCGGCGAGAAAGGAGATCTAAAGTAGCCTTACTCCCTGGATGTCCTGCTAGAGCAGAATTATGATGTGCCTCAATAACCTTTTGTCTCAACAGATTTGGGACAAACAGTCTCCCTGGAGGTCCTGCAGGGGCGTCCCCTGAGCCTCTAACACCTCCTCCTCAAGCTCAGAAAATACAGCCGACACTACCACCCCCTCCTGAAGGATAGGACTCGGGTCATCCGTTTTCCCGGCCCCTGGGAAACTGCGAGACAAGGCATCAGCCTTTACATTCTTAGACCCCGGGCGATAAGTGACGACAAAATTAAACCTGGTAAAAAACAACGACCATCGAGCTTGTCTGGAATTCAGACGCTTAGCGGTTTCCAAATACAACAGGTTCTTGTGATCAGTAATAACGGTAACCGGGTGGACTGCCCCCTCCAAAAAGTGACGCCATTCTTCAAAAGCTAACTTAATGGCCAAAAGTTCCCTATTGCCGATATCATAATTCCTTTCGGCGGACGACAATTTCTTAGAAAAGAAAGCGCACGGATGCCATTTACCAGGGACGGACCCTGGGACAATATAGCACCCACCCCTACGTCAGACGCATCCACCTCCACAATGAACGGCTGAGATGCATCTGGTTGGATGAGAACGGGTGCCGAAGCAAAACATTTCTTCAAAGAGGAAAAGGCTTGGCAAGCTTTGTCCGACCATTTAGAAAAATCCGTCCCTTTTCTTGTCATGTCAGTGAGAGGTTTGACGACAGATGAGAAATTACAAATACATTTCCGGTAGTAGTTAGCAAACCCAAAAAAACGCTGCAGAGCCTTAAGATCCCCTGGCTGATCCCATTCAAGCACTGCTCTCACCTTTTCAGGGTCCATACGGAAACCGGAGGCTGACACCAAAAAACCCAAAAACTGAAGTTCCTGTACGGCAAATACACACTTCTCCAGTTTGGCGTATAATTTATTGTCTCGCAAGATCTGCAACACCTGTCTCACATGCTCCTGATGAGACACAAGATCTGGCGAGTAAATTAAAATGTTGTCCAAATATACAACCACAAACAGCCCCACAAGGTGACGAAAAATGTCATTAACAAAATGTTGGAATACTGCTGGTGCAGAAGTCAGACCAAAAGGCATGACTAGGTTCTCATAATGTCCCTCCGGCGTGTTAAACGCCGTTTTCCACTCATCCCCCTCTTTTATCCTAATCAGATTATACGCCCCCCTGAGATCCAATTTAGAAAACCATTTGGCGCCAACAATTTGGTTGAAGAGATCAGGAATAAGAGGGAGTGGATACGGATCTCGAACAGTAATCCGATTAAGTTCGCGGAAATCCAAGCAAGGGCGTAGGCCTCCATCTTTCTTCTTCACAAAGAAGAACCCCGCGGCTACTGGGGAAGATGAAGGTCTAATATGCCCTTTGGCCAGACTTTCAGAAATATAATCTTTCATAGCCTGCCTCTCAGGACCAGAAAGATTATACAACCTAGCTTTAGGCAACTTAGCATCAGGAAGGAGATTAATAGAGCAGTCATACACGCGATGAGGAGGCAACTCCTGACACCCCTCCTCAGAGAAAACATCCCCAAAATCCTCCAAAAAAGGAGGCAATGTACTAGGCACGACCGCACTGATGACTGTGTTCATGCAGTTGCTTTTGCAAAACTCACCCCATTGGCTTATTTCTCTGGACTGCCAATTAATCACAGGGTTATGTTTAACCAACCAAGGAAGTCACAACACAATGGGAGTAGGTAGACCCTCCAACACATAACAAGATAATTGTTCCCTATGTATTGCCCCTACCCGAAGGTCAATGTTATGAACCTCATGAACAAAGCTACCTTGGCCGAGAGGCCTGGCGTCAATGGAGAATATAGGGATCGGTTTGACCAATACACTCAGATGCATACCTTGAGCCTGAGCAAACTGAGCGTCAACCAGATTAGCCCCGGAACCACTATCAAGAAGAACAGACAATCTCTCCACTCTCGTACCAACTACCACCTCCACTGGTACAAGGAACTGAGAAGAACTGGCGGATGAAATACATACTCCCAGGTTGTCGTCCACCACACAACCTGGGATTAACAGTTTTCCGGCGACTTTTGGCTCAACAAGGCACGGGATGGACATTCTCCAACAAAATGTCCTTCTTTCCCGCAGAAAAAACATCTTCTAGTCCTGCGGCGTACCGCCAATCCCCTCCTACGAAATGATGTCCCTCCCAACTGCATAGGCTCATCCGAACAGACAAGGGGAACCTCAACATAAGGGACTTTAGTGGTAGGTGGAGAAACAACAGGGAGTGGGGTTACCTCACCCCTCTCCCGAAGCCGTCTATCAGTACGGATAGCTAAGGCCATAGCAGCCTCCAGAGAAGGAGGAGACTCATACTGAGCCAAAACGTCTTTTAATTTATCAGAAAGCCCATGACAAAACTGGCTCCTAAGAGCTGGGTCATTCCACTGAGTATCTGTGGCCCATCTACGAAACTCAGAAGCAAATTCCTCTGCCGGACGATCTCCCTGCTGTATCTTACGTAATTTTGTCTCAGCAAGAGAGACCCGATCTGGGTCATCATATACCAATCCCAGGGCAGCAAAAAATTGATCTACAGACAGTAGAGCCGGGGATCCCGGAGGAAGGGAAAATGCCCAGGATTGAGGGTCCCCTTGCAGAAGTGAGATAACAATTCCCACTCTCTGCTCCTCACTCCCTGATGATCGAGGCCGAAGCCGAAAATACAATTTACATGCCTCCCGGAAGGTGAAAAATTTGTCTCGCCCACCAGTGAACCTGTCCGGGAGAGCAACCTTAGGTTCAACTCTGGTTTGCTCCAGGGGAGACAAAACTTTGGACTTAATGTCCGTCAGCTCCATGGATAATCCCTGCAACTGCAGAGCCAGCTGGGCTACTGGATCCATGGTAACTGGAGATAATTTTTATGGCCAGTGAAAATGTCACGCTGTCTAATGATATGTATACAATGTCAGTAAACTATTAATACAGGAACAACACTCTATACAACAACTAGTATAGCAACATCAGCATGTAAGTATAGAATAGATTTACCTGACACGATATTGTCACGCTGTATAGCAGATATATATATGTGATGTCAGTAATCTATATCAAAAGGGCAACATACTATATAACATGCGCATAGATATATGATAACATAGATTTACCTGACAGAATGTCCAGTGGATCAAAACGGAATCCGTTATACGCTGTCTCCGGCTAGAGGGTGACCGGGGTCTAAGCTGACCCTGAACTGGGGTCCTAACTAATCCCTCTACCTGGAGGTACTGTTAAAGGTACAGAGGTCCAGGCCACCAGCGTAAACCCTGTCTCCTATCAATCCCTGCCAACTGTATTCTAGTCCTAAGAAGGACCCTGAATACCACCAAAGGGAATGAACAGGTAACGGTTAATGAACAGAAAGACATACAAGAAAGACAAGAAATAAAGTAAATAAAGTCTTACATACAACACTCACACACAGTAGGAACACCTAAGGTCTCAGAGATAAACTATAAGCTATAAGAGTAAAAACAACTAAGGAGCTCTTAGCTTAAATATTCTCAGAACCGATCCAGTCTGCTAGACTACATGAATGCTTTCACCGGCGTCTAACACCCAGACTGGCAGGAATATAAAGGAAACTAATTAGAACATAATCAAAAGCAGCCGGGCGAGGCTGCACCTAGTCTTAGCAAAGAGCTAGGTAAAATTAACTCTCTCATTACCTAACACAAAGTAACAGCAACTCAGCTGTGAGAAGTCAGAGTGTGTAATCGCGACGATCCTTGTGGCGATACACCCATGACAGTACCCCCCCTTCTACGAGGGGCCTCCGGACCCTCAAGGCCAGGTCTGCCCGGGTGAGTTGTGTGAAAGGTCCGAACCAATCGATCTGCGTTAACATCAGACGCAGGGACCCACGTCCCCTCCTCAGGACCATACCCCCTCCAATGAACCAAGCACTGAAGGGATCGGCGACTGAGACGTTAGTCAATGATTTTCGACCCATGAATTTCCACGTTATCATTGACCACCACTGAAGGAGGTAGAGGTGACGGTATAACTGGTGCCACATACTTTTTAAGTAATGACCTGTGAAACACATTATGATTTTTAAACGTAGGAGGGAGGTCCAGACGAAATGCCACAGGATTAACTATGGAACTGATCCTGTACGGCCCGATGAATCTGGGACCCAACCTCCAGGAGGGAACTTCAAGTTTTATATTCCTGGTAGACAACCACACCAGATCGTTCACCTTCAGATCTCGACCAGAAACTCTCCCCCTATCAGCCATCCGTTTGTAACGGTTCCCCGTAACCTTCAGTCTTAACCGATCTGGAACTATCAGTCTCCCTGGAAGTCCCACAGGGGCGTCCCCCTGAGCCCCCAACACCTCCCCTCAAGCTCAGAGCACACAGCCGACACCACAACTCCCTCCTGAGGAATAGGAACCGGATCATCCATCCTCCCGGTCCCTGGGAAAGTACGAGATAAGGCATCAGGAAGCAACTTTATTGAGCAGTCATATGCGCGATGAGGAGGTAACTCTTTACACCCCTCCTCTGAGAACATCTCCCCAAAGTCCTCCAGAAAAGGAGGCAAAGTCCTAGGCACAACCGCACCGATGACCGTGCTCATGCAGTTATTCTTGCAAAATTCACCCCACTGGCTTATCTTTCTGGATTGCCAATCAATCACTGGGTTATGTTTAGCCAACCAAGGAAGTCCCAACACAATAGGAGTAGGTAGAAGCTCCAACACATAACAAGACAATTGCTCTTTATGTATTGCCCCTACTCGAAGATCTATGTTATGAACAGCTTGTACCAAGCTACCTTGACCAAGAGGTCTAGAATCAATAGAGAGTATAGGGACCGGTTTGGCCAATACACTCAGTTGCATACCATGCACCTGGGCAAACCGAGCGTCCACCAGATTAGCCCCGGACCCACTATCAAGAAAAACAGAAATCCTCTCAGTTCTAGTACCAATCACCACCTCCGCAGGCACGAGAAACTGAGAGGGATTTGGGGACGAAATACACAATCCCAGGTTAACTCCTTGGCTCAAAGAGGTCCGGGATGGACACCCCCCAACAAAATGTCCCTCTCTCCCGCAAAAGAAACACCTTCTAGTCTTGCGGCGCACCGCCGATTCCCTCCTACAAAATGATGTCCCTCCCAACTGCATGGGTTCCTCAGAACAGACCAGGGGAACCTCAGTATAAGGGACCTTAGTAGTAGGCGGAGTCATCACGGGAGGCGGAGTTACCTCGCGTCTTCCCCGAAGTCGTCTATCAATGCGAATAGCGAGGGCCATAGCAGCCTCCAGTGATGGAGGAGAATCATACTGAGCCAACACATCTTTTAATTTGTCAGACAACCCTTGACAAAACTGGCTCCTAAGAGCTGGGTCATTCCACTGAGTATCTGTTGCCCATCTACGGAACTCAGAAGAATATTCCTCCGCTGGACGATTTCCTTGCCGTATTTTACGTAACCTTGTTTCAGCAAGGGAGACTCGATCCGGATCATCATATACCAGACCCAGGGCAGTAAAAAATCGATCCACTGACTGGAGATCTGGGGAGCCTGGAGGAATAGAGAACGCCCAAGATTGAGGGTCCCCTTGTAAGAGCGAGATAACAATTCCCACCCTCTGCTCTTCACTCCCAGATGACCGAGGCCGCAGCCGAAAGTACAATTTACATGCCTCCCGGAAAGTAAAAAATTTGTCCCGCCCACCAGTGAACCTGTCCGGGAGAGCAGCCTTAGGTTCAGATCTGGTTTGCTCCGGGGGGGACAAAACCTTGGACTTAATGTCTGCAAATTCCATGGACAACCCCTGCAACTGCCGGGCCAGCTGGGCTACTGGATCCATGACAGCTGGGGAGAATCTTTAGTTGGGCCGGTGAAAATGTCACGCTGTATAGCAGATATATATATGTGATGTCAGTAATCTATATCAAAAGGGCAACATACTATATAACATGCGCATAGATATATGATAACATAGATTTACCTGACAGAATGTCCAGTGGGTCAAAACGGAATCCGTTATACGCTGTCTCCGGCTAGAGGGTGACCGGGGTCTAAGCTGACCCTGAACTGGGGTCCTAACTAATCCCTCTACCTGGAGGTACTGTTAAAGGTACAGAGGTCCAGGCCACCAGCGTAAACCCTGTCTCCTATCAATCCCTGCCAACTGTATTCTAGTCCTAAGAAGGACCCTGAATACCACCAAAGGGAATGAACAGGTAACGGTTAATGAACAGAAAGACATACAAGAAAGACAAGAAATAAAGTAAATAAAGTCTTACATACAACACTCACACACAGTAGGAACACCTAAGGTCTCAGAGATAAACTATAAGCTATAAGAGTAAAAACAACTAAGGAGCTCTTAGCTTAAATATTCTCAGAACCGATCCAGTCTGCTAGACTACATGAATGCTTTCACCGGCGTCTAACACCCAGACTGGCAGGAATATAAAGGAAACTAATTAGAACATAATCAAAAGCAGCCGGGCGAGGCTGCACCTAGTCTTAGCAAAGAGCTAGGTAAAATTAACTCTCTCATTACCTAACACAAAGTAACAGCAACTCAGCTGTGAGAAGTCAGAGTGTGTAATCGCGACGATCCTCGTGGCGATACACCCATGACAGATATCTGCTGAACTCAGGGTTAATCTTGAGGACTTGATGAGCTGAAACAGGAAAGAGGTGGACCGGGATCTAACCTGACCCTAAACTGGGGTCCTAACTAATCCCTCACCTTGGAGGTACTGATAATGGTTCAGAGGTCCAAGTCACCAACCTAACCCTGTCTCCTATCAGACCCTGAACCCTGTAATCAGTCCTAAGAAGGATCCTGACTACCACCAAAGGGATATGGGCTGATCTTAGCTAAATACACAGATTAGACATATAAGACAGACAGGATAACACTCGCTTGCATACACACTCAAACACCAAAGGAACATAAATGGTCTGGGAAATAAACTCTAACCAAGTTGAGCTTAGAACAACTAAGGAGCTCACAACTAAAGTCTATACAGATTCATTCCTATCTGTGGTCTGCATGAAGGTTTCACTGGCAACTCCCCAAGCAGACAACCAGGAATTTAAAGGAAACCAATCAACAAATAATCAATTGCAGCCGGGAGAAACTGCACCCAGTCCCAGCACCGAGCACAGACAGAATTAACTCCCTAGCTGCCAAACACAAAGAAACAGCAGCTCAGCTGTGAGAAGTCAAAATGTGCAACCGCGACGATCTTCGTGGCAATGCACACATGACAGCCATCAACCTTTATGGAGCATTATGTGGGGCATATTTTATTATGGAGCATCTTATGGGGCCATTAACCTTTATGGAGCATTATATGGGGCATATTTTAATATAGAGCATCTTATGGGGCCATCATTAACCTTTATGGAGTATTATATGGGGCATATTTTAATATGGAGCATCTTATGGGGCACATCATGAACTTTATGGAGCATTATATGGGGTGTGATTTGTATGGAGAATCTTATGGGGCCCATTATGAACTTTATGGAGCATTATATGAGGCTTATTTTGTATGGAGCATCTTATGGGGCCCATCATGAACTGTATGGAGCATTATATGGGGCTCCTGATTCAATATGGATCTTCAAAAACATTTAACCTACTGATGTCTCAATTAATTTTACTTTGATTGGTACCTATTTTTATTTTTTACATTTACCAGTAGCTGCTGCATTTCCCACCCTAGGCTTATACTCTAGTCAAAAAGTTTTCTCAGTTTTTTGTAGCAAAAATAGGGGCCTCGGCTTATACTCGGGTCAGCTTATACTCGAGTATATACGGTATTTTGAAAAAAAAAAATTTCAATCACTTTTGTAACTGAAAAATACCTTTTTTTAATATAATTATTATTTTACAAAGATTTTTTTCTCTAACACACCAGTATTGTATTCTATGTTCTGTAGGAATTCACTCTCAGTGTTAGGCATTATGTTCACACAGGCAATGTGGTTTAGTCCAAGCATGTGCATAAAACTCCAAGGGATTCAAAAGCAAAAAAGCCTCTTCTTGGCAAAAAGGTACAACAGCAAATACACAGTGAACTCAGAAGTTATTAGACACCTGTGCTAATTACAGGACACACTTCAGTTTAACCTGGCACTATTATTTTGAGATTTTTTCTAAGGGTACCATTGATTTTGTCCTGCCATTTTCATTAGTATTTTTTTCTCTTGAACCACAATTCAAAAGCAATGTCTAGTTTTCATTAGGTGATATAGGAAAGATGTGCATCTTCGTACCGTGTTAGCCAGTAGATAGAAAAATATTTAGACTTGAGAGTCCTCAGTGGTTGATACCTTTTAATGGCTAACTGAAAAGATGGTAACAAATTGCAAGCTTTCGAGACTACGCAGGTCTCTTCATCAGGCAAAGACTAAAACAAAAGCTGAAGAATCACATATTTATATACACAAAAGGACACAGGAATAATGCAATAGGTAAGACAAGTGACGTGAAGCAGAACTGTCATTATGGCAGAGGGATGAACATAAATATGACTAGTTCATAGATAAGGAGTGAAAGTTTTATTACCCTCTGATTGGGGTCTGGTATTGTGTTGTGATGACCCTAAAAGGTCAGGGAAGCAGATTATTTAATTGTTGTAGAAAGACATGAAACTCTGGGATATATTCATCCCAGCACTAAGAGTGTCAAAGGTCATCATAAGTTTATATTCCCAGACTTTTCTATCCTTCTCAGATTTGAAGTTAGATTTTAATACAAGTAATTCCATATCCGTCATGCTATGACCGGGCATACAAAAGTGTTTTGCCACAGGTAAATCCATTCTTTTTTCTCTTATTGTGTGGCGATGAGAATTCATCCTTGTTCTCAGTTTTTGCCCGGTCTCCCCCACATACAGACCCCCAGTTGGACATTTAGTACATATAATTAGGTACACCACATTAGATGTGATGCAGCTGAAAGTACCTGGTATCTTGTAGTCCTGATGGGAGTTGGGGATCTTTATCCTGTCCGTGGTCATTATAGATGCACAGGTTTTGCATTTCTTTTGTTTGCAAGGAAAGATACCTGCAGCTGTTGGGGAGGACAGGGAGCTTCTGACAATGATGCTTCTTAGATTTGGGGGCTGCCTAAAACATAGTAGTGGGGGGTCTGGAAATATGGATTGTAATCGGGCATCTTTTTGTAGTAAAGGTTGTAGTTTCCGTGCAGCTCCCCTTAGCATCTCCAGACTTGGATTGTAGGTGACCACTAGAGGCACCCGGTTATTTTCTTCTTTAGCTTTGTAATGTAGCAGGTGATTCCTTGATATTCTGGTGGCTCTTGTAATTTGGTTTTCAATTGTTCTTGGATGGTAGCCCTGGTTCAAAAAAGTCTTTCTGAGGCGACCAAGGTGTTCATCTCTATCCATGGGGTTGGAACATATACGATTGTATCTGATGGCTTGGCTGTAGACAATAGAGTTCTTTATGTGTTTTGGATGGAAACTGTCCCATTTAAGATATGTTGGACGGTCGATTGGCTTCTGATACAGGGATGTCTCTATTTCATTGTTCTTTAGCTTAATGGTGGTGTCTAAAAAGTTAATTTCAGTGCTGGAGTAGTTAAGTGTTAAGTTGATGGTGGGATGAAATTGATTGAACTGTTCATGGAATGTCTTTAGCTGTTGTTCAGACTCCGTCCAGATGATTAAAATGTCATCAATGTAGCGGTAGTAGGCCCGATGAAGAGACCTGCGTAGTCTCGAAAGCTTGCAATTTGTTACCATCTTTTCAGTTAGCCATTAAAAGGTATCAACCACTGAGGACTCTCAAGTCTAAATATTTTTCTATCTACTGGCTAACACAGTACGAAGATACACATCTGTCCTATATCAAAATGGAGGATACCAGAATGTACCGCATCTTTATGGAACTGAAACCACTTCTGAAGAAACGTGCACAAATGGACAGCGACATTTTTTTCTTATCTAAATGCAAAAAGGAGAATCTAATTCCCAAAGGACTCTGGATTACAAACCCAATTCTTCACACCTACAATACCCATTATGCACAAAACCTTTGTCACAGGACTTCTGAAAGACTAAGGAACCATCTTTTGCATGTCTGCTACAGCATAAGGAGTAAAGTCCAAGGACAATTTGAAACTCTGAGGAAAACACTTACAGAAAGCACAGAGCAAAAATTACAACAATACTATAACAAACTACGGACCTTTCTGATTCAAAACAAGGAAAAGAAACTACACAGATTGCGCCTCCATTCCGGACTCTATACAAACAGATACAAAACAAAACCAAAACCTGACAACTCTGACAACCACTCCATTCAAGACACAAAAGCATCTAACTGTGTCATCAATCTCTCAGATTACAAACCCAACAAAGTGGAGCTTGCCGTGCTTTCTAGAGGACTCTTATTTTGTCCTACTAAGGCCCTGGATAAAACCGAACTCTGCAGTGATATGGAACATTTTTTCAGGAGACTGCGCCTGAGGGAATACTTCAATGATACAGAAGATTCAGAAAACACTCGGACTGAAGGAAGAGGGATCCCAACAACCAAGAAGAGGTCAGACTGGACACCTCCACCTGGACGTAACCCTCATTTGGATAAATATATAGACTCATTCAGACATTTGATAAAATCCACCATCATAGCCACCAACAAGAGACAAGCCTCCAACATCAGTGCCCAGGAGAGAAAGGCCATACAGTCTCTGAAAACCAACAAAGAAATCATCATTAAACCTGCTGACAAGGGAGGTGCAATAGTCATGATGAACACATCAGACTATATGAAGGAAGCAAACAGACAACTTACGGACACACGCTACTACAGAAAACTGGAGTCGGACCCTACACAGGACTATTACAAGGAACTAAGCAAGTTGGTATCTTGTCTGTCTGACAAATCCATAAGAGCTGATGACCTGATACCAGAAAGTCCAAGAACAGGGACATTCTACATGCTTCCCAAAATCCACAAAGCCGGAAATCCAGGGAGGCCGATTATTTCATGTGTGGACACCCTTACTGAGCAAGTATCTGGATGGGTAGAGGGTGTTCTTAAACCCCTGGTAAAGGATACACCCAGCTACATTCAGGACACAACTGACCTACTGAATAAACTAGCAGCAATAGGTTCTCTACAAGAAGGAACCATCCTGGCCACCATGGATGTGGAATCTTTGTACTCTAATATCCCACACCAGGATGGATTAAATGCCTGCAAAGTCTTCATGGGAAACACCGGGAATGATGCTGATTCTGTGGTGAAACTCACAAAATTCATCCTCACCCACAATTACTTTGAATTTGACAACAAGATCTATCTTCAGGAGACTGGCACAGCTATGGGAAGTAAAATGGCTTCACAGTATGCAAATCTTTTCATGGCCAAGCTTGAAAGCGAATTTTTGTCCTCATGCCCCATCAGGCCTCGGGCCTACTACCGCTACATTGATGACATTTTAATCATCTGGACGGAGTCTGAACAACAGCTAAAGACATTCCATGAACAGTTCAATCAATTTCATCCCACCATCAACTTAACACTTAACTACTCCAGCACTGAAATTAACTTTTTAGACACCACCATTAAGCTAAAGAACAATGAAATAGAGACATCCCTGTATCAGAAGCCAATCGACCGTCCAACATATCTTAAATGGGACAGTTTCCATCCAAAACACATAAAGAACTCTATTGTCTACAGCCAAGCCATCAGATACAATCGTATATGTTCCAACCCCATGGATAGAGATGAACACCTTGGTCGCCTCAGAAAGACTTTTTTGAACCAGGGCTACCATCCAAGAACAATTGAAAACCAAATTACAAGAGCCACCAGAATATCAAGGAATCACCTGCTACATTACAAAGCTAAAGAAGAAAATAACCGGGTGCCTCTAGTGGTCACCTATAATCCAAGTCTGGAGATGCTAAGGGGAGCTGCACGGAAACTACAACCTTTACTACAAAAAGATGCCCGATTACAATCCATATTTCCAGACCCCCCACTACTATGTTTTAGGCAACCCCCAAATCTAAGAAGCATCATTGTCAGAAGCTCCCTGTCCTCCCCAACAGCTGCAGGTACCTTTCCTTGCAAACAAAAGAAATGCAAAACCTGTGCCTCTATAATGACCACGGACAGGATAAAGATCCCCAACTCCCATCAGGACTACAAGATACCAGGTACTTTCAGCTGCATCACATCTAATGTGGTGTACCTAATTATATGTACTAAATGTCCAACTGGGGGTCTGTATGTGGGGGAGACCGGGCAAAAACTGAGAACAAGGATGAATTCTCATTGCCACACAATAAGAGAAAAAAGAATGGATTTACCTGTGGCAAAACACTTTTGTATGCCCGGTCATAGCATGATGGATATGGAATTACTTGTATTAAAATCTAACTTCAAATCTGAGAAGGATAGAAAAGTCTGGGAATATAAACTTATGATGACCTTTGACACTCTTAGTGCTGGGATGAATATATCCCAGAGTTTCATGTCTTTCTACAACAATTAAGGAATCTGCTTCCCTGACCTTTTAGAGTCATCACAACACAATACCAGACCCCAGTCAGAGGGTAATAAAACTTTCACTCCTTATCTATGAACTAGTCATATTTATGTTCATCCCTCTGCCATAATGACAGTTCTGCTTCACGTCATTTGTCTTACCTATTGCATTATTCCTGTGTCCTTTTGTGTATATAAATATGTGATTCTTCAGCTTTTGTTTTAGTCTTTGCCTGATGAAGAGACCTGCATAGTCTCGAAACCTGTCATTAGGTGATATTCACTTAAATTTAAATTGAAAATTAATTTGATAATTTTCAAGTTATTTGAGTTATCATTGTAGATTTTTATTGCGGGATTGGATAGATCATCAATGTCTGATCGGTGGGCATGCAACACCAAATAATCCCACCAATCAGCTGTTCCAAGTTCCAGCAGCAGCCGAACCTGCTCAGTTAAAGAGCTGCAGAGCATAGTTTCATTGACAAAATAGTTATCATGGATGGGTACTACATATCCACCCCTTAATGATTCAAAAAGGTGGCAGATACGCAGTACCCAGCTGCAGCCAATACACAGTTGATAGAGCTGTGCTCTATAGCTCTGCAATTGGGCAGCTCTGGCTGCCACCAGCGTTGGTGGCAGCTGCTGGGTCTCGCACCCCCACTGATCAATTATTGATGATCTATTTTTAGGATAGGCCGTCTATGTTAAATTGCCAGCCAACTCCTTTAACTGAAGGGTACCAACAATTTTGTCCACATGTGTAACTGTTGCTAACTGCTAAAATTTTCAGATAGATGAACCACCAAAGATTTTTTTTTCTTTAAACAATTAATTTATTTGCACTTCTCATAATTAATAATTTAAACTTACATTACATATGGCACATAACTTTGCTTTACTGTTTTACTGACTCCAATCTTACATTCATCTCTCCTTGGCCTTGCCCTTCTTTGTCCAATCACCCTGGCCCTCTGAATGGTCCTTATACCTTCTGTTTTCTATCTTCTTTAAAGCCGTGTCTTAAATTCACTATACACATGTGGGGCAATGTACATCATTCATGTGTATCGTGCTCCTTGTTACAGCATGTGGTCTAATGAATGGAAGACATATATTATATGAATGTGGAAGAAAAAAAATAAAAGATAGAAGAGTCAAGCGAGAGGACCAGCAGGAGCATGACAGGTTTAGGTAAGGGTAAGAAGAGTTAAGTAAAAGATTTTTTATTAACCCCATCCTGGCCTACTCAATTGTAATATCACTGAATAAGTGGTGAAAGCAAATAAAAAAAATCAGATTCTAGTTAATCTGAATTTTTCTTTTTGCAGAATGTGAGGCAAGTTTGATTCATCTTGAATTGATTCGCTCATCTCTAGAAAAAGTATAATTTCTAAGCAGGATTTATTTTCTGAAATGACCATGGCTTGTATGGTTAGAATTTAATTATTATTTGTTTGCAGTGGTTTGAGTAATGGTCTACTGTCTTTTGCCATTGCTACATTAAAGCTCCTTAAGGATTAGGTTGATTCTCTTGTGGATTGAAACCCTGGAGAGAATAAAGAAGCTGTATGATACTGTTTCTGTCATCTCCGCAATAGACTATATAGTGGGAAACCTAAATGTAAATGCATATATTGGACATAGCAATAAAATTATTGCTGGATGTCTGCTGGGTAAGCAGATCTGTTGGTTCTTAGCTAATGCAGATCAGCTGTACCATTGACTTGGGCACAGCAGAGGGATGTTTTCTCTGTAACTAGGGTGCCTATGGCTGCCCTAGTTACAGTGAAAAACTGAGCAATAATACAAAAATTGTTCTCTTCAACTTTTGTGAATTATAGTATGAGATAAAAAATATGCTAAAAAATGTGCAATAAACAGATATAAAAAAACTAGACTAGTTAGGTATCCACATGAACGAAGAATTAACTTATATGAGTAATTAGTGTAATATGTTAATAGTAAAAAAAAGTATACAAAATCCCATTACATTTTTTTCCCTATATTTACATCACAATGGAAAACAATATAAATTACAAAATAATTTTTTTGAACCACCATAAAAGACTGATTAATAAAATAACTTCTAACTTCTACAAAAATGCCTCATACAATCATATTGGCAAAATATAAGTTCTGGCAGTCAAAATAAAAAAAAAAGTTTGCTCATTAATGCCTTTTCACGTTTGGTCATTTAGGTATTTACTAGAGTTGGGCAAATGCATTTAAGTGGAATGTAATTATACTTACGAAATCTACATTGAAGAAAATGGATTTATCAACTGCTCCCTGCAAATTCTGCAAAATATTTTCTTCACCATAGAGGGCTGGCAAAAGGCAAAAAATGATAATTCTCAATTCACCCCTCACCTATCTGGCCAAAACTGCTGCTCACTCTCCCCCGTATTGTTCTTCACGTCTCTTACCACTGCTGTGTGCTGAAATCTACACCAGGCATCTTCATGAGATGTACGTCTACATGCGCGTTATAAGATCATGGCAATGTCATGCACCGTTTACGAAGCGCACGCTAGGCTAGGACTTTTGGCTGCAACTTCTGTTGGGGGCAGTGAGAAGTGGAGGTGAGCAGTAAGGTATTAGTTGAATTAGTTTTTTTTCCTTTATCTTACATTTATTATGGCCTGTGGTCTCTCCATACCCAAAGTATAGTAAGACATATTTAATTTTCAGAGGATACATTTCAGCAAATTTAATTTCCCTGAAACATCTGTATGGTTTGGGAAATTTTTAATTCTTGTAAGATTCATTTATCTCTAGAGTTTATACTTTATATTTTGATATTTTACTATTTCATATTCTGTTTCTTACTCAGTATCAACAAAATTTTCTGCAGCACTTCACATGCAGAATTTAAAGTCACTGTCCCAAGAGGGTCTCATAATCTTATTTCCCTAACAGTATGTCTTTAGAGTGTTAAAGGAAAATTAAGAGGTTCACAGGGAGAACCCAGAACCTCAGCACTGTAAGACAATAATGTTAATTATGCCACCAAGCTGAATACATTATTATACAATAGATAATACTGTAGCTAAAACAGAATGAAAGGGTTAATGCTAATTAATTCAGCAATAGCAATAAACACATCTAAAAGGATTTTGGGTATTTCTGACCTGGAGCTCAAAACAAGAAAACTAAAGAAAATAGGTAATGTTTATTTCTGCACTACTTTGCAAAACTCTTTGTAATACGATTATGCTAATGTCCTATGGAGACCCATGACGTGGGTCAGAATGAAGACAAACACGGTATATCATAGTTCAAGATATATATGTATATATATATATATATATATAGTAGAGAGATGAACTTCAGATAACTGATGTAAACTGCGACTCTACAGATAAACAGGCAATAAACAGTCTCAAGAATATGCAGGTAATAGCACTACAGACCGAGTGTGTGGGTACAAGTCTAGCACTGCAGGATCCAGAGGTCCAGAGCCCGGGCTGACTCCTAGTGGAGGGCAGACCGTAGCAGAGGTGGGTGCAGAGCAACAGAGTCTTTCCTGTGGTACGTAAATCCAGAAGCAAGGGGGTATCCAGAGGAATAGAAGAACAAGCAGGTTACAAGTCCTTGAGCTTGGCAGCAAGTGAGGAACAAGATATGCAAGCAAGGTATAGTGTGCAGAGTTACTTTATATATGCAGCAGACAGGAAACAAGGAGTATCAGACAGGAAACAAGCTGGCCCCCGTGAAGCTAGTAACTTCATCTCAGAATCCAACAGAACTAAGGGCAAGAACAGTACTCAGTCCCAGTCCTTACATTACTCTCCTCTTTAAAGATGTCCTCTGGACGTTCTTATATCTGGTTTATTGGGGTATCTGCTGTGGAACTGTCTGATCAGACGAGGAGCGTGAATATTTTCCAGAGGTTCCCAGGAATTCTCCTCAGACGAGTACGCTTGCCATTTTACCAGATACTGGAGTCGTCCCCTATGAATCCGAGAATCGATGATCTTCTCCATGATGGATTCCTCCTGCCTGTTGATGAGAATTGGATCAGGAAGAGCAGATGTGTTCCAAGAGAAAGGATTTGCCACTACCGGTTTAAGCAGGGAAACCTGAAAAAACAGGATGTATTTTTAAAGAATTAGGCAACTTGAGTCAACAGGCTACAGAACACAGTATGCTACTGATCTTGTACGGACCAACATATTTTTGCCCCAGTTTAGATGTTGGAATTCTGAGTTTCAAGTTCTTTGTTGAAAGCCAGACCATGTCTGCTACCTTGTATGTGGGTACTGGCTTACGGAATCTGTCTGCTGCCTTCTTGTATCTGTGGCCAGCGTCTGCTTCAGAACTTCCAGATTCTGCTGAAGAGACGAAATGCGGTTGACTACCGCAGGTACAGACATGTCTATCGGAAGTCGAGGAAGAATGCTGGGATATCCCTTATTAGCAAAGAATGGAGACATTTTGGTGGATGCACTCTGTGAGTTATTATACGTGAATTCAGCCAGTGGGAGCAAACTCACCCAATCATCTTGTAAGTGACACACATACGCAGATACTGCTCCAAAGTCTGATTGGTCTGTTCAGTTTGGCCGTTATACTGCGGATGGAAAGCAGATGAAAAATTTACCTTGATGTCCAGAGCAGCACAAAAATTTTGCCAAAATTTTGAAGTAGATTGAACCCCTCGATCAGATATTACTTCATCCGGGACTCCATGTAATCGAAAAATATTTTGTACGATAAGGTCCGCAGTCTGTTTGGCCATCGGTAGCCCAGTACAGAAAATGAAATGAGCAGCTTTGGTTAATCGGTCAACTGCTACTAGAATCGTGTTTCCTTGGGATGTAGGCAACTCTATGATAAAGTCCATTGAGATAGACCCCAGGGACCAGATGGAATAGGAAGAGGTTCAATAGTCCAGTAAGTGAAGAGCGAGGAACTTTTGATCTGGCACATACCTCACATGACGACACGTATAGTCGAATGTCTTTCTGTAAAGTTGGCCACCAAAAGAAGCGAGACACAAATACTTGAGTTTTCTAAATTCCTCTATGACCGGCGATCTTAGAGTAATGCATTAGTTTCAAAACTCTTAATTTCATTGTTTCTGGGACATACAGACGTTGTCTCTGAAACCAAAGGCCGTTTTTCAAGGTTAAATTTAGCTGAATAGGTGGTTGAATCAGAAGTGAATCTGTGGCATAAGGCCTTCTTAATATCCTTTAAGAGGTCTTGATTGTGCAATACACTTACAAAGTTTCGTTCAGATAGTATGGTCCTTGGAGGCGAAGCCAAGGTTACGTCATTCGAATGAATCCTGGACAGAGCGTCAACCTTCCCATTGCGAGAGCCTGGTCTATAGGAAATAATTAAATCAAATTGGTTAAGAAACAGATTCCACCGAGCTTGTCTGGGTTTTAGACACCTTGCCGATCTCATGAATTCAAGATTTCGATGATCCCTGAGCACAACAGTTTGTTGAGATGCCCCTTGTAGTAGATGCCTCCATTCTTTAAATGCAGTTATAATAGCCAACAACTCTTTATTCCCAACGTCGTAATTCTTTTCTGCAGGTGACAACTTTTGGGAAAGAAAAGCACAAGGGTGTAGAAGATCTTTCTCACCTGCTCTTTGCGAGAGTATGGTCCCTATAGCACAGTCCGAGGCGTCCACTTCCACTATGAAGGCCCGATCTGGGTCCGGATGCATGAGAACAGGGGCTGAAGTAAATTTAGCCTTCAATTTAGAGAATGCTAGTTGTGCCTGTGATGACCAAACAAACGGCTTCTACCTCCGAGTCAATTGAGTAATGGGTGCGACAATCTCTGAAAAGTTTTTAATGAACCGCCTGTAAAAATTGGCAAATCCAATGAATTTTTGTACCTTCTTCACAGACCTGGGAATTGACCACTCTTGAATAGCTTGCGTCTTGCTTGCATCCATGCTGAGACCCTGGGAAGAAATAACATAGCCCAGAAATTGTATTACCGTTTTGTGAAACTCACATTTCTCCAGTTTGATGTATAACTGATTCTGCCGTAAATGATCCAGAACCATTCTCACGTGCCGCTGGTGATCCTCGATATTGCTGGAAAAAATTAAAATGTCATCCAAATAAATCACAACAAAAATATCGAGTATATCCCTAAAAATATCGTTTGCCAGATGTTGGAATGTAGCTGGTGCATTGCGCAGACCAAAAGACATGATGAGGTACTCAAAATGTCCATAACGTGACCGGAAAGTGGTTTTCCACACATCCCCGGGACGAATCCGTACTAAATTGTAAGCACCACAGAGATCTAATTTTGTGAAGATCTTGGCGTGTCGCACCCTCTCGAGTAATTCGGGAATTAGTGGAAGTGGATAAGAGTTCCTAATCGTAACCTTGTTAAGTTCACGGTAATCTATACACTGTCGAAGAGACATATCCTTCTTTTTGACAAAGAAGATTGGGGCACCTGCTGGGAGAAAGTTCTCATCAATATACTTGAGGGCTTTCAATTCTGGTCCGGACAAGGGAAAAATATTCCCAAACGGAATCGCGGCACCAGGAAGTAATTCCACAGGGCAATCGTATGACCGATGTAGTGGCCATTTGTCTGCATTTTTTTTATCGCATACAACCGCGAAATCTTGATATTCAATTGGTAATTTTAACTCAACTGTAACCGCTGACCTGACTGAAGTTAATTCTCCAGATGATGTCTGTTTACTTGGAAACTGCAATTCTTTTGTCTTCCAATCGATAGTGGGATTTTGCCGCTGTAACCATGGTAACTGTACAATTATAGGGAAGTGAGGGGAGGAAATTAGCAAAAATGACAGTCTTTCAGAATGACCCGCCCCCATACGAATCTTCAGAGGTGTTGTTTGAAAGTCTACCGGCCCGGATACCCATCTACGGTCTCCATTAACACTGGTGAATGTCTCTTCTGTGAATATATACCGTGTTTTTTAGCTAATTCAATGTCCATGCAATTGCCGCTAGCCCCAGAATCAATCATGGCTGTACTAGTAACCCAACAAGATTGCACCCAGATCTTAATTGGAATAGTACAAAGTGAGTCCTTTCTAACCGCGTCAGAGATTGACGTAGCAGAACTTATTGAAAATATTTCCCCACCCACAGGTGACGATGCTACTGATCTACAATCAGGAAAGTCTGGATTTTCGTCTGACATCACTTTCGTGCAAGAAATCGACTGAGAGCATAAAGAAGATACATCAGAAAAGTCACATTCGATTACCACAGCTGCTGACTTGTGACTTTTTCCCGGACATACCGAGATGTAGTGACCCGATTTTCTGCAGAAGAAACATAAATTTTCTCTGAAGCGATGCTCCTTGCGTGCGTCGATGGTACTCCTCCGAACCGCATCAACCTGCATAGGTTCAGACTCTGCCAGAGAAGATGACTTGTTTTGAGTTTCACTGGAGTAGATGGGAGGAATATAGTTATTACGGTTGGCCTCCGCCCACTTCTCTTGCCGGCGTTCAGTAAGACGAATATCTATCAGGATACAATGATTTATAAAGTTTGTTAGATTAGTACTGTAGGTGATTCACCCTGAGCCAATTCATCCTTAATAATAGCAGACAAACCCCTCCTGAACACGGCATATTTTGCTGAGTCACACCATGCAGTGTCCAGCACCCACCTCCGAAATTACATAGCATATTCCACAACAGGACATTTTCCTTGACGAAGTGTTAGTAACGCAGCCTCTGCCCTGAGGTTTTGGTTAGGGTCGTCGAACATCTGACACATTGCAGCAATAAAGTCATTCAGAGAATTTAGACATGCATCATTTGTTTCAATCAGAGGATTAGCCCAGGCTAAAGCCCCCATCTTACATAGCAAGATCGCTAGAGAGATCTCTGCTAAGTCACAAGTTTTGTGACGCAACAGCGATCTCCCCAACGATATCGCTGTGTGTGACACGCAGCGACGATCAGCCCCCCTGCTGGGTATCGCTGATCGTTGATGAATGTCCTGGACATTTTTTTGATTGTTGGTCTCCCGCTGGCCAGCACGCATCGCTGCGTGTGGCAGGCGGGAGACCAGCGATCAGCAAGCTGGAGCTGGTAACCAAGGTACACATCGGGTTTCTAGGCGCCTAGAAACCCGATGTGTACCTTGGTTACCAGCTCCCTGCACCAGCTCGCTGGTATCTAAGGTACACTGCGGATAACTAAGCGATGTGCATCGCTTGTTACCCGCATAGTCGCTGTCCTGATCGCTGCTGAGAGCTGCCTGTTTGGCAGCTCACCAGCGATCATGTAGCGACACACCAGCGATCCTGACAAGTTCATATCATTGTCGGGATCGCTGGTGTGTCGCTTTGTGTGACGGGGCCCTAAGGCTTTGTTTGTCAGCAACATTATCAGTGTTAAC
The DNA here is from genome assembly GCA_033576555.1 of Oophaga sylvatica. Taxonomy (NCBI): domain Eukaryota; kingdom Metazoa; phylum Chordata; class Amphibia; order Anura; family Dendrobatidae; genus Oophaga; species Oophaga sylvatica. The sequence continues at coordinate 602,486,107 of JARQOD010000002.1, read as the reverse complement.
ACCTTGTCCCATTCAGTTGGGAACTGAGCCGCACGTGCTGAAAAATATAACTGACACTGATTCAGAAACCCACGGAATTTCTCTCTTTCTCCACCAAACCTGAATGGTGGGAGTTTGGGAAAGACCGGACCCAGAGCTGGAGTTGGAACTGGGCTGAAACTGCAGCTACAGCTGAAGTCTCCACATTTGAGAGGCGAGTGGCTAGAGCCTGGATAGATGTATCAGCCACATTGGCATTATGACTATTTTGAGACTCTAACACCCCCAGCTTTGTCTTAATTGCCTGAAGCTCCCCGTGCAGTCCTGAGTAGTGTTGAGCATTCCGATACCGCAAGTATCGGGTATCGGCCGATATTCGCGTTATCGGAATTCCGATACTTAATTCCGATACTTTTTCAATATCGTATACCGGAATCGGAAGTTCCCATAATTCTTTGAGAGGCAATGTGATTTTAGTCAGCCAATGAGGAATCCTACGAAGTGTGGGCACATCCTGTAATGCTGCGGTCATCTTAACTAATGGCATGGCTGTGATTGGCTGCTGAAATGATGTCAGAATGCACTATAAAAGGCGCCGCCGCCATTTTAGCGTCACTGTGCTGTGAACTCAGTAAGGGACAGAACGCTACTCTGCTCACTCTGAGGGACAGTTAGATATTGCGATTTTGTGTACTACTGTGCTTGAGGCAGGCTAGTTTACCAACCGCTGTGTAAAGCTTCATTTTGCCAGTGTTGTTTTAACAGCTCTGTGCAAGGTGTGTGTGTGACAGTGCAGGTGACGCTGCAGTTTGCTCTGCATCCACCGCTGTTTGTAGGCATCTGCACGTGTCACTGACTCTTTTTTTTTTTTTATTTTATTTAGTGGAATTGGTGCAGCTCCATTATATTAGAAAAAAATCTAATCTATTAGTGTCACGCGCTTCCATCCGTATACAATACATTGGTTGCAAACACTATAGAAGTACAGAAAGGAGCTTTTCACAGATTGTGGACAGTTGTGTTTCAGTGTTCACTTCAGTCTGTGTTTTTTACTTTTTTGAGTGCAGATCACGCTCCAGTTACTTGTTCAAGCACTGCTGCTTGTACTCTGCTGAGCGTGTCTCAGTGGCTCATCCTTTTCATTTATCTCCAATTGGTTCTGCTACATTCCATTTAAAATAAATCTAATCTATTAGTGTGACGCGCTTCCATCCGTATACAATACATTGGTTGCAAACACTATAGAAGTACAGAAAGGAGCTTTTCACAGATTGTGGACAGTTGTGTTTCAGTGTTCACTTCAGTCTGTGTTTTTTACTTTTTTGAGTGCAGATCACGCTCCAGTTACTTGTTCAAGCACTGCTGCTTGTACTCTGCTGAGCGTGTCTCAGTGGCTCATCCTTTTCATTTATCTCCAATTGGTTCTGCTACATTCCATTTAAAATAAATCTAATCTATTAGTGTGACGCGCTTCCATCCGTATACAATACATTGGTTGCAAACACTATAGAAGTACAGAAAGGAGCTTTTCACAGATTGTGGACAGTTGTGTTTCAGTGTTCACTTCAGTCTGTGTTTTTTACTTTTTTGAGTGCAGATCACGCTCCAGTTACTTGTTCAAGCACTGCTGCTTGTACTCTGCTGAGCGTGTCTCAGTGGCTCATCCTTTTCATTTATCTCCAATTGGTTCTGCTACATTCCATTTAAAATAAATCTAATCTATTAGTGTGACGCGCTTCCATCCGTATACAATACATTGGTTGCAAACACTATAGAAGTACAGAAAGGAGCTTTTCACAGATTGTGGACAGTTGTGTTTCAGTGTTCACTTCAGTCTGTGTTTTTTACTTTTTTGAGTGCAGATCACGCTCCAGTTACTTGTTCAAGCACTGCTGCTTGTACTCTGCTGAGCGTGTCTCAGTGGCTCATCCTTTTCATTTATCTCCAATTGGTTCTGCTACATTCCATTTAAAATAAATCTAATCTATTAGTGTGACGCGCTTCCATCCGTATACAATACATTGGTTGCAAACAATATAGAAGTACACAAACGGGCCTTTCACAGCTACTGAACATGGGTTTTTAATTTTTAACTAAAATATGTATTTTTTCAAATGACACAAATATAAGTAATGTTGAGGAGGAATAGTCCTACATCCATTGTTTGCACAATATTACAGGTGTACATCATGTCCCTTAATCAACAATGTATTATTATATTTACTTGTATGCTTTTATTTAAAAGCCAAGAACACAGAAGGATAACCTTCGCACTGCAGCTGTTGTCAAAGTTCAACCCACATTATGCACTTCCAACATTGCAGCATTTGAGGCATGATGTGAGTTGGATTTGTCAAAGTTATGGAGTGAGAAGGTTCACCATCAGTACCCTATAGCATAAGTATGCTTTTGTGTTAGCATTTGTGTTAGACATGTGGATATCTGCCATAATATGTCACAATTATTTAGTTACAGATTTGTTACCAACACTAATCATTGAATGGTTTTAAATTTGACGTTTCACTTGTTTACAGCTTAGAAATAAGGGTGTAGCCTGATATCTATGTGTAGCACTAGCCACTTTAACATGTCATGTTTTTTTAAACATGTGTAGCTAGGTAGCAGTAATTTTTGACGGACACACAGCAGGGGAACAGCAGGCGTTACTGAACCCCACTATCACTATAGCTTGTGTATTGGTCTGTGGACACGACACTTCTGAGCAGCAACTGGCAGTGTTGTAGCCCAGGGAGTATAGCTCAGGTGGTAGAAAGATGAACATAACAGGAGACATGGAAAACGTTGCCAACCAGTTAGTTAATCTGAAACCGGACAGGCAAATTCAGGCGAGATCCATGCCTAGTTCATTTTCAGAAAAGTAAGCCGTTCTACATTATCGTAGGATAGTCGCATGCAACGGTCTGTTAGTACACCACCTGCAGCAGTAAAGACGCGCTCCGATAATACACTGGCAGCAGATCAAGCCAGCACCTCCAATGCATACTGGCTAAGCTCTGGCCATGTATCCAGCTTAGAGACACAAAACTTGAATGGGGAAGAGCCATCTGAGAGTACACTGAGAGGGCAAGACATGTAGTCTGTAACCATCTTACGGAAATGTTGCCTCCTGCTGACTGGAGCCGTCTCGGATGGTGTAGACATTGGTGGCGCTGCCACAAAACTTCGACACATTTGGAACATACTGTTCTTGCCCTGTGCAGAGGCGCTGCTTGTGCTCCCTCTTGTTGCAGAGCTGTCTCCACAGAGCTGCTTTGTAAATCAGTAGCAGCAGCAGTGCTCTCGGCTGGAATGGAGAACATTATGGATTGCACCAGTGTGTCTTGGTACTTCCGCATTTTACGCTCCCGGTTCAACGGTGTGATGAGGCTTTGTAAGTTGTCCCGGTAGCGAGGGTCTAGGAGGGTGTACACCCAATAATCAGACGTGGTGTGAATGTGTTCGATGCGGCGGTCGTTTCTCAGCCACTGCAGCATGAAATCAACCATGTGCTGCAGACTCCCAACTGGCCAAGAAACGTTGTCCCCTGCAAGAGGCGTCATCTCCGCCTGCTGTGCATCACCCCACCCTTGGTCTACATACTGACTAGAGCATTGTCTACCTCCCTCTGGAGCGATGTCTTCCTCCTCCATTGACTCCTCCTCATCCTCCTCACAAAGTCCTTCAAATACATATAAATTTACAAAATTTAAAACTCAAAATTTAAAAACTTTGTATCATAATTCTGTAACATCAGTTTATGGAAACACAATAGCATTACAAAAGGATAGACAAAAAATGTACATTATGTGCTTTGTAAATACATTAAAAGTTTGTAATGGTTATGAAAATATAGACAGCGACTCTGGAGGTTCAATTGTTGATACAGCATGGTACTTTGAAAGTCCTCCAGCCCTTTGTGAGGAACCACGTTGCGCTGACTGTCCAGAAGGTGATGGAATTTGTGACTCCTCATCCTCCACCTCTTCCAAAACCTCATGCCTTAGTGCTTGCAGTGTTTTTTGAAGCAGGCAGATAAGGGGGACAGTCAGGCTGACTAGTGCATCATCTGCACTCGTCATCCGCGTTGACTCATCAAACGCACGCAAAACGTGGCAGATATCCTTCATAGAGTTATTCGCCACTCATTACACTGGCAGTGGCTGCCCATTCATTATAGGATCCAATTCTAATTACTGGTTCTCACCAACAAAGCTCTCCACAGCGCAGCACCCCCCTACATCTCCTCCCTTATTTATATTTATCGGCCGAACCGACAGCTGCACTCTGCAAACGACCTTCGACTAACCTCTGCACTAATCCGTACCTCCCACTCCCAACTCCAAGACTTCACCCACGCTGCGCCAATCCTCTGGAATGCTCTACCCCAAGAAATTAGGACTATCCGCAATTTGGATGGTTTCAGGCGCTCCCTCAAAACACATTTGTTCACAGTGGCCTATCACATTCACTAATCAAAGTCATTCTATGTGTAATTCTGTGTGTGTAGCCCATTCACTATCTCCATGCATCCCTCACTTCCTTAAAATGGCTGGACCATCATTGTAAAAACACCATTGTATATAAACACCTGTACTTTGTATCTCCCACACCTCATTGTAGATTGTAAGCTTTCACCAGCAGGGGCGGCTGATTTTGCTTTAATTATTGTATTGTTAACGTTGTTACTTATGACTCGTGTTTTGAAACTGTTAAACTGTAAAGCACTGCGGAATATTATGGCGCTATATAAATAAAATATATTATTATTCTTATTATAGAGGCCCACTCAGTAGTGGTGAAGTGTGAACGGCGCAAATTGCGAGTTGACTGCGCCTGATGCAGCTGATACTCCATTACTGTTGGCTGCTGCTCACACAACCGCTCCAACATATGTAACGAGGAATTCCACCTGGTGGGTACGTCACATATGATGCGATGTTCATGAAGGTGAAATCTGCGTTGCAGAGCTGCAATCAGCGATCTGGCCATGCTGGAACGTCGCAAGTGAGCGCACTCTAGGCGGACCTTGTGCAGCAGTGCATCAAGATCCGGATAGTCCCTCAAAAAACTCTGCACGACCAAGTTGAGCACATATGACAGACATGGTATGTGAGTGAGGTTGCCAAGGCCCAGAGCTGACACCAGATTTCGGCCATTGTCACACACTACCAAGCCTGCCTGTAGATTCTCTTCCAAAAACCACACGTCGCTCTCCTGCTTTATGGCATTACAGAGCTCCTGCGCTGTGTGGCTAAGATTCCCCATGGAAATTAATTTCAGGATGGCCTGTTGACATTTGGACACGGCTGTGCTCATATCGGTCGCAACAGGTAAACGTTCACGGGTCCATGTGGAGGTAGACCGTGACGGCTCCTGCAGCGATGATTCTGAGGAACTGGAATAGGAGGAGGAATCAATGTGTACAGACTTGATTCCTGCAATCCTTGGAGTTGGCAGAACACGTACAGCGCCACTCGCAAGATCAGTACCCGGCTGCACAACATTGACCCAATGGGCAGTGAGGGAAAGGTATTGTCCCTGGCCATGGGTGTTAGAACCCTCTTGTTAGGTTTTGTTTCAGTTTGCTGGTCACATGACCTTTTTTCCCTATTTAGTCTGGCTCCGCCCTTCTGGCTTTGCTTGACTTCATTGTATTATCTACTGTTAAGCTAGCCGGGTGCTTAGGTGCCTTAATCTGTCAGTTTTGCTTGATGTTAGGATCACAAAGTATTTATTTTTCTGTTTAATTATCCATGCTACAATTTATGTTAGGAGGTGTCCACCTTTTCTCACAGTCCCTAGATCTTGTAGGGATTACTCCCTCGCAACTATAGGTCTTCGTTCACACTAGATGAGGACTTTAGCGGGTCTGGTCGCAGGATCAGGTTCCCCGTTACATCGTAGGGATTCAGCTTAGTTGTATTGTAGGGACAGAATTCCCTTCTTTCCTTACTGGTTGTAGCAGATCATAACAATGGGTACTGGTCCACGCATCGGTGGTCAGGTGGACCTTGCTACTGAGGGCTTTTAGTAGCGCATGTTTAATTTTTCCCTCAACATGCTTTTGCAGACCAGGGACGGCTTGCCTGCTGAAATGAAATCGGCTTGGCACATTGTATTGTGGGATTGACAATGATATTCAGTTACGGAAACTGTCTGTCTCCACCAGCCTGAATCACAGCATTTCAAGGGACAGGAGTTTTGCAATGCCAGCATTCAGAGCCTGTGCTCGTGCATGGTTTGCGGAGTATGGCCGTCTTTTATCCCATGCCTGTGCTACCGATGGCTGTTTTGGGGCCTGGGAGTGTGAGGATGACAGGGAACTTGCTGCTGTGTGTGGAATAACAGTTTGTCTCTGGACAACAGTGGCCGAGGTTCTTCCATGGCGATCCTGTGAGGAAGCATAACCAGCTGTGTGTGAGCTCGATGAAGAGGCTTCAACACAACCTGAAGATGTAGGTGCTGCTGTAGGTTGGCCTACATCTCTAGTGTGTCTTTGTAACTCAACTACGTGCTTTGTCCGCACATGTTTCCACATATTTGTGGTATTGAGGTGACTGACACTTTTAGCTATTTTTAATTTTTAATTACACAGCTTGCATTTCACATAGCAAATATCATGTGCAAGTGTGTGAAAAAAGGACCACGCAGTGCAAGTCCTGGGAGCGCACGTTTTGACTTTTGGAAGACAACTGCTCCGAACAGGTGCCAAACTGGAGGCTACAGGCAACCGAGTCTGCAGCCTAACTCTCCCTCCTGTTTGTACCGTTGGGGCAATGTCTTCCTCTATCTTCCTTCTATCACTAACCATTTCTCTAGGCCTCTCCCAGCTTTCAACCAAAGTACTGGTTCTCACCCACAAAGCTCTCCACAGTGCAGCACCCCTCCTACATCTCCTCCCTCATTTCTATCTATCGGCCTAACCGACTGCTGCGCTCTGCAAACGACTTTCGACTAACCTCTGCACTAATACGTACCTCCCACTCCCGACTCCAAGACTTCTCCTGCTCTAGCCAATCCTCTGGAATGCTGTACCCCAAGAAATTAGGACTATCCACAATTTGCATGGTTTCAGGCGCTCCCTCAAAACACATTTGTTCAGAGCGGCCTATCACATTCACTAATCAAAGTCATTCTATGTATTCTGTGTAAGTGTGTGTGTGTCTCTAGCCCATTCACTATCTCCATCCCTCAGTCCCTTAAGATGGCTGGAACATCATTGTAAATGCACCATTGTATATAAACACCTATACTTTGTATCTCCCCCATCTCATTGTACATTGTAAGCTGTCACGAGCAGGGGCGACTTATTTAGCTTAAATTATTGTATTGTTAACGTTGTTACTTATGACTTGTGTTCTGAAACGGCTAAACTGTAAAGCGCTGCGGAATATGATGGCGCTATATAAATAAATATTATTATTATTCCTCTGAGCTGCTCCCACCACCTTCCTGTTCCTCATGCCATGTTGGGTCTTGGACCTCATCATCTCCACTACCCTCTTCCAACACCTGCTGTTGGGTGGTCTGGCCAGCACCATGCTCAACAGAAACTGGCACCTGGGTCTCATCATCATCAGATGCGTTCTGCGGTGTGCTGACCATCGGCACTGTCTCACCCGCCTCTTCAGATTCAGAGAGACACAGCTGTTGCGCATCACTGCATACTCCCTCTTCACATTACAGAATGCTGCTTGGCTGGGCCCCTGTTTGCAAGCCAATAGATTCTGAGAACAGAAGCAGACACTCAGCTGGCTCCTGTACAGAACTCTCTGACTGCCTGGGCAATTTGCCAGGCGGTGAAGAGACAGATGGTTGCCCAACAGTGCTGTGGTCCTGAGAGGAGGTGGAAGCAATTGAAGTCGATGCATTGGCTGACATCCAAACAACAACGGCTTCAATTTGTTCTTCCCGCAGCAGGGGGGTACTCCGAGCTCCTACAAAAGTGCGCATAAAGGAACGCTCACGGGGAAAACTGGTGGATGCTGTGTCACTGGGGGCCGCAGCAGCCACAGAATCCCCACGTCCTCTCCCTGAAGAAACTCCACGACCACGTGCCTTACTCCCTGCCTTCTTCATCTTGGTAGATTGATAAAGAAACTCTGAAAAGTTATAAGGTCTAAGTGTGGTTATTCCGCAGAGACTGCAGTGAACACTGCACACAACTGTTCACTACCCAATGCGTCTCAGCAGGAAGGCAGTCTGTGCGTCAAAACAAAGGCACAAGCATACATCCATGTACCCTGTTTATAAAGCTATATAAAAAAAATTATGTAGTAGTGACGCACACTTTATTGAGGTACAGTATTACATCGCCATTCACCATCTGTGGCTATGCAGTCTCATCTATATATACCTTATCTATCTGTTGTCATGCTTCCAAGTCGACAGTCACAGTCAGCCATAAATAGCAATTTTCACTATGCACTTTTGAAAGGTTATGTTTGTTAATAAAAATGATTATTGCCACATATTATGAGTATTACATGATGGAAATTGTATAATTTTGTATAAAATATTTAGTGACATTATTCAGCAAATGGAACATTTTAGTAATATCACAGATAACTTGTAATGCTGATGATGTTTTGAAGTCAGACATTCATTGTCTATACAATAAAAATGGTGTACATACTGTTACTTATCCATCATTAATGGATTCAGATATGTACTTGTATGCTTTTATGTACAACCGTATAGCAGATTCCTTAACTAATTTATTTTGTGGTTTGCATTGCTGTTCAACATGTTAATGTATGTGTTTATGTTTGTCAATTCTTTATTTATCTAGATATTAGTTTAAATGAAATCATCATCTTATGGTAGTAAAGGTTATCTTTCTCTTGTTTGAAGTATAGACATTTAAAATTGACAGGTAACAAGGAAATTACTTGATCTAGTATTTAAACATCCTCCTTGACCCTGGGCTCCAACACCGCCAGTTGTTGCTCGGAAGTGCTGTTAGCACAGTCAACACTTGCTCCTGTGTTACTGGGGTTCAGTAACGTCAGCTGGTCCTCGGTTGTGCCATTGGCTCTTTTCCTTCTGCTGCCCCTCCGGGTTCCAGCACAGTCAGCTGGTCCTCGTTACTTGCATTGGCTCTTGTACCTTCTGCTACCCGTCCGGGTTCCAGTACCGTCAACTGGTTCTCCGCAGTGCCTTTGGCCTAGGTGCCTCCATCTCGGTATCCGAGTTCCAGCAACGTCTGCTGGTCCTTGGTAGTGCTTTGGAGCACAGGTACCTCCTGCTTAGTAACCGTGTCCCAGTAACGTCAGCTGGTCCTCGGTTGTGCCATTGGCTCTTTTCCTTCTGCTGCCCCTCCGGGTTCCAGCACAGTCAGCTGGTCCTCGTTACTTGCATTGGCTCTTGTACCTTCTGCTACCCGTCCGGGTTCCAGTACCGTCAACTGGTTCTCCGCAGTGCCTTTGGCCTAGGTGCCTCCATCTCGGTATCCGAGTTCCAGCAACGTCTGCTGGTCCTTGGTAGTGCTTTGGAGCACAGGTACCTCCTGCTTAGTAACCGTGTCCCAGTAACATCAGCTGGTACAAGATTGTGCTACAAATACAAGATACGGAACAAGAGACACAAGAACAATAAGCAGAAGATCTAAAAGCAGAAGAACATGAAGTATAAGACCAAAATGAAGAGCAAAATATATGCTCTAAATTCTAAGCAGAAGAAGACTAAGCAGTGTATGGGGGTGAGTCCGTTCCTCCTCGTGGTGCCCCTGGAAAATGCCTGCTGCTGCAGGCTAAACTGAACACGGACAAATACTGTTGTAATTTAAATCTTTTGTGACAGCAAGAACGGAAGGATGAAAAATTCATACTTTGACAGATTACAAGTACAGGATTCTCTGTCACAAATAAGAATATGATGAAGAAGATGAAGCAGAATATGAATAAGAATAATAGTTTAATAAGAAGAATATGAGTAATGTTAACAAAGATGAATAGCAAGAAGTTTAAGAAGAAGATAAAGAAGGTGAAGATGAAGAATAATTTGATGAAAAAGATGATGCTGCAGAAGATTATGAAGGAGAAAGTGTGTGAAAAGTTAAAAAGGTGAAGATGAAGAGCATGGAAGTTGTGTAATATACATATTTGCCAAAATATAAAAAACGTTAACATTGTCAATTTCTTCGTCAATCCGAACATCTTTAAAAAAAAAAATATTTATGCTATTCCATTTGATTGGGTTAAACATCTATGCCTTTAATGTCTCCTCAACCTTCCCCAATACATTCTACATTACTCTTTCTTGTTTTCCTTCATGTACAATTAACCAACAAGGCAAGAATGGTTTTTTTTTTAATTTCGATATTTTGTTCCCATAGACTTACATGGGACTTCCGGTATCGGTATCGGGTATCGCCGATATTTTAGTGAGATCGGCGATACCATTCCGATTCCGATACTTTAGGATATCGGAAAGTATCGCTCAACTCTAGTCCTGAGACAAATGAGCACAGCTTTTCCACCCTCGCCTCCATAGAATCTGACCCAGTGATCTCCATTTTTTTTTTTGAGGCTTGTGTATTCTGTAATACGATTATGCTAATGTCCTATGGAAACCAATGACGTGGGTCAGAATGAAGACAAACACGGTATATCACAGTTCAAGATATATATATATATACATTGTAGAGAAATGAACTTCAGATAACTGATGTAAAATGTGACTACAGATAAGCAGGCAATAAACCTTCTCAAGATTATGCAGATAATGGCAGTATAGACCGAGTGTGCGGGTACAAGTCCAGAAATGCAGGATCCAGAAGTCCAAAGCCTGTGCTGGCTCCTGGTGGAGGGCGGACCGTAGCGTAGGTGGGTGCAGAGCAGGTGTAGAGCAACAGAGTCTTTCCGGTAGTATGTAAATACAGAAGCAAGCGGGGTATTCCGAGGAATAGAAGAACAAGCAGTTTGCAAGTCCTTGAGCTTGGCATCAAGTGAGGAACAAGATACACAAGCAAGGTATAGTGTTCAGAGTTCTTTTATATATGCTGCAGACAGAAAACAGGGAGTATCAGACAGGAAACAAGATGGCCTCCGTGAAGCCAGTAACTCCATCTTGTGTCAGGGCAGAATCCAACAGAACTAAGGACAAGAACAGACAAAACAGGTACGCAGTCCCAGTCCTTACACTCTTTTTCCACAGTTGAAAATGGGTTAAAACATCTTAACACAAGTTAAACACATGTAAAACATAGGTAGAAATGGAATTGCAATATGTAAAAGAAAATGGAATCTTATGAGAAGAGTCTACAGCAAAAAACTATGCAAATATATTAACATAATCTTCTTTTCTCATGATGCCATCTATTTTGGGAAGTGCACCAGTCCCTCCTGCAGCAAAACAACTACACAGCATGATGCTGCCACCCCTCGTGTTTCATAAGGGTATGCCACACTAAGCGAGATCGCAAACGAGATCACTAACGAGATCGCAATTGCGTCACCATTTATGATGCAGTAGCGATCTTGTTAGCGACTTAACTGTGTGTGACATGTAGCAGCAATGTGGCCCCTGCTGAGATGTCGCTGATCGTTTGTAAACGTTCTGAGCCGTTTTTTGGTCATTGGTGTCCCGCTGGTGAGCCTGAATCGCTGAGTGTGACACCCTTTATGAACGACTTTACCAGCATCGCAGGTGGGACTAGGTTTTCCCAACGACCGCAGAGGTCGTTATAGAGATCGCTGATGAGATGTGTTTGAAATCACAGATCGCTGATGAGTTGTGTTTGGAATCACACAGCTAAGTCGCTAACGAGATTGCTACTTCGTCATAAATGGTGACGCAGTAGTGATCTCGTTAGCAATCTCGCTTGCGATCTCGTTTAGTGTGGCATACCCTATAGTTGGGATGGTGTTCTTAGGCTTCCAAGCATCTCCTTTTTTCCTCCAAATGTAACAATGGTCACTATGCACAAAAAGTTAAATTTTTAGTTTTATCAGACCACAGGACATGTCTCCAAAAATTAAGATCTTTGCTCCTGTGTGCATTTGCAATTATTAATCTGGATTTTTATGTTTCTTTTGGAGTAATGGCTTCTTCTTGGCAGAGTGGCCTTTCAGCCCATGTTGATACAGTGCTCATTTCACTGTGGATATTGACACAATCTTGCCAGCTTCCGCCATCATCTTCACAAGGTATTTTGCTTTTTTCCTTGGGTTGATATGCACATGTCGGACCAAAGCATGTTCATCTCTGGGACACAGAACCTGTCTCCTTTCTGAGCGGTATGACGGCTAGACATTCCCATCTTGTTTGTATTTGCATATATTTGTTTGTACAGATGAACGAGGCACCTTCAGGTATCTTGAAATTGTACCCAAGGATGAGCCAGACCTGTGAAAGTCCACAATTATCTTTCTGATATCTTGTCTGATTTCTTGAGACTTTCCCATGATACCACACACAAGCAGTGTGTTTCAGGTGTGCATTAAAATACACTTATTAGGTGGTATGTTCTTGCAAACTGACAGTGCTCAATCAGTGTTGGTGATAACACACTGTATAGGGACACATCCCTTTGACTTTGAAATGATAATGTCCAGTTAACTGCATAGTCATACATTTCTAGGGGGAATAGCAGTGTAATTCTTTCCCTGTAAGTGCGTACTAAGTGTCTACTGGGTGTTCACTAGAGCCCCCGATGGTGAGGATAGGCTGGGCTGCCTGTAAACACTAGGTACCACTTCAGGGCAGTTTCTGAGTCTGTAGCAGCTGAGTGGAGGGTCAGTTACACTGGTACACGGTACAGGAGGACAGAGGCAGAGACATGGACAGAAAATAAGAGGTCAAGGCAGGCAGTACAAGTTCAGTATACATAGCCGTGGTCAGGATAAACAGTAAAGGAGCAGAGTCAATAGTAGGGAGTGGGGGAAAAAGCTGCCTTTACAACCCACTGCAGCTTAGGGATAGGCTGAGGAAGGATTTGACTGTCTTTCATGACAACATGAGAGTGTGGGAAACACCGCTTCTTATTGGCGGTAAAATCATCACCCCTGGTTAAACAGCCACGGTTCCCACACTGTCAAAAGACAGCGTGAGTACACAGCTGTGATAGGAGGTATAAAGTTTACCTCCTGTCACTAGTATCAGCTGATGGACTACTGATCCCATCAGCAGATGCCTGCTGCTAATAACAGAGAGAGCAGGCGGCAGCTGATAGTATTCATAAGCCGGTGCCAGCGCTGTAAATATATAATTAAAAAAAACATGATTTTCCCTGTATTTTTTATAACCAAACTGACAAAACTCACAGCTGTTGGCTGCAACCCTCAGCTGTCAACTTCAGCAAGGCTGGTTATAAAGAATAGAGGGGTCCCCATGCTATTTTTAATTAATTAAATAAATAATTTAAAACAACAGAGTGGGGTCCCCCATTTCTGGCAACCAGCTTTGCTAAAACAGACAGCTGGGGCTAGTGGGATATTGGCCTCCAGCCTAAAAATGGCAGTCCCCAGCTGCCCAGAAAAGGTGCATCTATTAGATGCGCTAATACTGGTGCTTTGCCCGACTTTTCCCCATTGCCCTGTAGCGGTAGCAAATGGAGTTCATATTTGTGGGGTTGATGTCACTTTTGTATTGCCAGTAATGGAGAGGCGCCTATAAGACACCTATCCATTGCTAATCCTATAGTTATATTGTAAATAAACACACAGCCAGAATAAAGTCCTTTTATTTGAAATAAAACAAAACACACTTTTCCATTTTTATTTAAAAATAACAAATTATTATTATTATTATTATACATTTATATAGCGCCATTTATTCCATGGCGCTTTACATATGAAAAGGGGAAAAATATAGACAGATACAATAAACATGTGCTAGACAAGGACGCATAAGTACAGAAGGAGAGAGGACCCTGCCCACGAGGGCTCACAGTCTACAGGGATGGGTGAGAATACACTAGGAGAGGGTAGAGCTGGTTGTGCGATGGTTCAGTACACTGAGGATCATTGCAGGTTGTAGGCTTGTCGGAACAGGTGGGTCTTCAGGTTTTTCTTGAAAGTCTCCGTTGTTGGTGAAAGTCTGGGAGAAGTCTTGTATGCGGTTGTGGGAAGAAGAGATGAGGGGGGAGTCGAGAAGGAGATCTTGAGAGGATCGAAGGTTGCGTGTGGGTAGGTAGTGGGAGACCATGTCACAGATGTATGGAGGAGAAAGGTTGTGGATGGCTTTGTATGTCATGGTTAAGGTTTTGAACGGGAGCCTCTGGGCAATAGGAAGCCAGTGAAGGGCCTGGCATAGTGGGGAGGCAGGGGAATAGCGGGAAGACAGGTGGATTAGTCGTGCAGCAGAGTGTAGGATGGACTGGAGTGGTGCCAGAGTGCTAAAGGGGAGGCCAGACAGTAGGAGGTTGCAGTAGTCGAGGCGGGAGATGATAAGGGCGTGCACTAGTGTTTTTGTGGTTTCATGGTTGAGGAATGAGCGGATCCGGGAAATATTTTTGAGTTTGAGGCGGCAGGAGGTGGCGAGGGCTTGGATATGTGGTTTGAAAGAGAGGGCAGAGTCGATGATCACCCCAAGGCACCGAGCATGTGGGACTGGGGAAAGCGAGCAGCCATTGACATTGATGGATAGGCCTGGTGGAGGGGTAGAATGAGGTGGGGGAAAGATGATGAATTCTGTTTTGTCCATGTTCAGTTTGAGAAAGCGAGCAGAAAAGAAGGCTGAGATAGCAGACAGACACTGTGGGATTTTGGTCAGTAGGGAGGTGAGGTCAGGTCCAGATAGGTAGATCTGCGTGTCATCGGCGTAGAGGTGATACTGCAAGCCGTGGGATTCTATGAGCTGTCCCAGGCCGAAGGTGTAGATGGAGAAGAGTAGGGGTCCTAGGACTGAGCCTTGGGGAACACCGACAGACAGGGGGCGGGGTGAGGAGGTGGTGTTGTGAGAGGGAGACACTAAATGTTCGGTCTGTTAGGTATGATGAGATCCAGGATAGGGCCAAGTCTGTGATGCCAAGAGATGAGAGAATCTGTAGGAGGAGGGAATGGTCTACGGTGTCAAAGGCAGAAGACAGGTCCAGGAGAAGGAGGACAGAGTAGTGTCGCTTGCTCTTGGCGGTTAGCAGGTCGTTAGTGACTTTAGTTAGGGCAGTTTCAGTTGAGTGATGCGGTCGAAAGCCTGATTGTAACCGGTCAAAGAGGGAGCAGGAGGAAAGGTGGGAGGACAGTTCAAGATATACATGCTGTTCCAGTAGTTTTGAGGCGAAGGGGAGAAGAGATATCGGGCGATAGCTAGACGCTGAGGATGGGTCGAGGGAGGGCTTTTTGAGGATCGGGGTGATTGAAGCATGTTTGAAGGATGAAGGAAAGACACCATTTGTAAGTGAAAGGTTGAAGAGGTGTGTGAGAGTAGGGATGAAGACTGTGGCAAGGTTAGGGATGAGGTGGGACGGGAGTGGGTCAAGCGCGCAAGTGGTGAGGTGTGATCTTGACAGGAGAGTGGAGAGCTGATCTTCTGTCATGGTGGTGAAGCTGGTTTTGGAAGAACAGGGCTGAGTGGCTAAGAGGGGCATTGGGGGCTGCGGGCCAAAGCCTTCTCTGATAGTATCAATCTTTTGCTTAAAGAAGGAGGCAAAGTCTTCGACAGAAATGAGAGGAGAGGGAGGAGGTGCTGTGGGATGGAGTAGAGAATTGAAAGTGTTGAAGAGCTGTTTAGGGTTGTGAGACAGGGAGGATATGAGAGATGAGAAGTAAGTTTGTTTTGCGGCAGAGAGCGTGGACTTGAAGCTGGCAAGGGACTGCTTGTATGCGTTGAAGTGCTCGGTGGAGTGGGTTCTCTTCCATCTCCGCTCGGTAACCCTGGAAGCCCGTCTCAGTTCTTTGGTCAGGCCGGTCAGCCAGGGCTGCCTGTTGATTGTACGAGTTTTGCTCTGCATG
This sequence comes from Oophaga sylvatica, assembly GCA_033576555.1. Taxonomy (NCBI): domain Eukaryota; kingdom Metazoa; phylum Chordata; class Amphibia; order Anura; family Dendrobatidae; genus Oophaga; species Oophaga sylvatica. The sequence goes on along the minus strand of JARQOD010000002.1, from coordinate 602,470,235 downwards.
AGGGGGGCGGCCGAATCAAGTGTGGTTTTTATTGTGGTGTTATAAAATATGGCAGCAGCATCTGTGTCATGAAGTGAGGCTATGTCTGTAAGAGGGAGGAGGGACTCAGAGAGCGATTGTAAATTGAGGTGTTTGAGATTTCTGCGAGGGTGGGTGAGTTTGTGGAGTGGGGGATGCGTACTAACAGAGGAGAGGGAAGAGAATGTCAGTAGGTTGTGGTCAGACAGGGGGAGTGGGGAGTTAGTGAGATTAGTGAGGGAACAGAGACGGGTGAAGATAAGGTCCAGCGTGTGACCGCCTTTGTGAGTGGCCGCAGAGGACCATTGAGTGAGGCCAAGGGAAGCTGTGAGCGAAAGAATTTTAGAGGCCGCCGGGGTGGAAGTGTCAATGGGGATGTTGAAATCGCCCATGATGATGGTGGGGATGTCAGCAGAGAGGAAATTGAGTAGCCAGGTGGTGAAGTGGTCGAGAAAGGTGGAGATGGCTAGTTCCGGGGGGCGGTAGATGACAGCCAGTTGGAGGTTGGAGGGGGAATAGATGCGGACGGAGTGCACTTCGAACGAGGGAATAGCAGCGGAGGGTGGAATTTGAATAGGGGTAAAGGAGCAGGTATCAGACAGGAGTAAGCCAACTCCTCCACCACGTTTGTTGCTGGGGCGGAGGGTGTGAGAAAGATGAAATCCGCCATAGGAAAGCGCAGCTGGAGAGGCTGAGTCAGAGGGAGTGAGCCAGGTTTCAGTGATGGCAAGGAAGGAGAGTTTGTTGGTGATAAAGAGGTCGTGGACAAATGACAGTTTATTGCAGACGGAGCGTGCGTTCCATAGTGCTCCGGGTAGGGGGACTGGGGGAGGGGTGTGTGGATGGATAGGTATGAGGTTGACAGGGTTGCAAAAACGTGTGGAAGATCGTGGCAGGGTGTTAGAAATGAGTGTGGGGATGTGATGAGGAGGGCCAGGATTTGGGGATACATCGCCAGCGATGAGGAGTAGCAGACAGAGCGTTAGAAGGTGGGAGCAGGATAAACCATGGTGTGGCCGTGTGTGTCTTGGTAAAAAGGATTGTATGTGGATGAACAGTTCTGAGGGAAAGGTGAGATGGCTGGGGAGAATGGAGGGGGAAATGACTAATTCCTTACTAGGTGGGGGGATTACGGGGATAGGGAAAAAAAAAAGGGTGGGTGAAAGTGATAAGAAAATGAAACAAGTGGTTTTTTTAATCTGTTTTCCCTTTCAGCCAAATTTCCATCAAATTTTAGCTAATTCACTAGTGTAATTAGAAAACTGAATTTGAAAATGGGGTTTGAAATATAGAAGCAACAAAGTCGGAGCAGAAACCATTGCACTGGTTATATCGCAGCAAGCCAATCAGGTGGAGTGGAAAGTGGGCTAGACTGCTCAGCCAGATGCAGAGTTAAGGAAAGGCATAAAAGGGGGAGGTATTTCCAACCATTCGGAGTGTGGTGAAGATAAAAAGTATGGAGACAATTTGTCACAGAAGATGGGTTTAACAAAACATACCATTAAACAAAGCAATAACATAGCATTCAGGAGCATAGAAAAGCTGGAGTTTTTAACCATTAACAAAACAATATATAGATGCATTCAGGGCTAGAAAAGCTGGAGTTTTCATACCATTAACAAAACAATATACTGAAGCATTCAGGGGCATAAAAAGCGGAGTTTTCATACCCTTAACAAAGCAAAATACATGATGCATTTTAGGGGCATAGAAAAGCTGGAGTTTTTTTATACCATTAAACAAACAATAACTTTGGGGATTTAGGGGCAAAAATA
>JARQOD010000002.1:602368181-602468342 GCA_033576555.1 Oophaga sylvatica | reverse complement strand
TCCAGACTGAGAATACACATCCTTGATGAAACATCATATCAACTATGAGATTATGATTGCAAACACATAAACCCCCGACAGGGACAGTCCTCCTGACCGCCCATTTGCGAAAAGTCTGTATTCGGTGGGGGAGGCATGTACTAGGGGTGTCTCAACTCACCGGCAGCATAAAAGAGTTGCAGCGCTTTGGGCCAGGAACAGGTTTTTAGGGCAAGTGGTATCTAAGGGGGGACTGTCATGGAAATATATATGTATTCCATATATTCAAAGTATATTCACATATATGTATTCACAGTTCACAGTTAGATAGATCTCACTTGCTAAAAAACCCTGTGCTCACATATTTCTAGGCCAGTTATAATCAGTCGTTTTAAAGAAATCTGGCCTTCATAAAGGCCTTCGTAAAGGAACAAATGCATGAAGTACAAAAAGTCCTATTAGATATCTGTTGTTTACATTATAGTTATGCAAGACAACTAGGTCACAAGAATATAAACAATAATTCTGCAACTTCAGCTCTTTTTATCATAATTATCATAATTATCATATTTACACTAGAACAGCCAATAATCTAGCAGCTTTTAATTGTATGTTAATTGACTAACCAGCCCCTTTTTGTAAACGTATAAAACCTTGAATGAATAATGTATGTCTTTGACGAACTGTTATACTGACACTTTCGTGTGGACAGTCCTCATTTCGTTCTGAGCGCTCAAGAAGACATTAAATAGAGATTTGGACATGGCAAGCAGCAAACACAGAAGGATATTTTTATCCTAATTAAATTTCCATATCAACGGGATGATGTGGGATATTAGGGGTGGTAGTTCTGTGGCTCTGGCTGACGGGATGATGTGGGATATTTGGGGTGGTAGTCCTGTGGGTCTAGCTGACGGGATGATGTGGGATATTAGGGGTAGTAGTCCAGTGGCTCTGGCTGATGGGATGATGTGGGATATTAGGGGGAGTAGTCCGGTGGCTCTGGCTGACGGGATGATGTGGGATATTAGGGGTGGTAGTTCTGTGGCTCTGGCTGACGGGATGATGTGGGATATTAGGGGTGGTAGTCCTGTGGCTCTAGCTGACGGGATGATGTGGGATATTAGGGGGAGTAGTCCGGTGGCTCTGGCTAACGGGATGATGTGGGATATTAGGGGTGGTAGTTCTGTGGCTCTGGCTGACAGGATGATGTGGGATATTAGGGGTGGTAGTCCTGTGGCTCTAGCTGACGGGATGATGTGGGATATTAGGGGGAGTAGTCCGGTGGCTCTGGCTAACGGGATGATGTGGGATATTAGGGGTGGTAGTTCTGTGGCTCTGGCTGACAGGATGATGTGGGACTAAAGACAGAAGAAATGTCAAGTGTTACAACTGTGGAAAGCTTGGCCATTACCGGAACCGCTGCAGAGAACCCCTATGACCCACCACTTTGTCTAGAGAAGCAAGCCAAGGAGAAAACAAAGAGAGCAAAGAAGAACTTCATCCATAGGACAGGGGCAAGCCAGATCCGCAAGACACCACGCTACTAACCTGTAAAACTCCACCAGTGGGACCTATACCTCAAATTGCCCTGAAAGTGGACGGCGTTGTCAGATCTTTTCTTGTGGACACTCGTGCAGCCAGAAGTGTGATGAGACACATGGAGCTCCCCGATCCCGACTGCCTGTCAGATTCCTCTGTGTCCTGTGTGGGGATTGATGGTCAAGTAAGACATTCCCAGCTCACAAAGCCTCTGAAAGTATGGACTCAGCCAGGACACTCTGTCCTATCACAGTTTGTTGTGTCAAAAACATGCCCCCTCAACCTACTGGGAGCAGACCTGCTACAGAAACTGAAGGCAACCATAGTGTTCAAGGAAGATGGGACTGTGGCGCTTTCTTCACCTTTGACCCAAGAAGAGTCAATTATATTGGCAGCCCTACAGGAACCTCAAACGCCTACTGCAGACCTACCTCAGGAAGTACTGGACATAGTACCAGAAAACCTATGGTCTAAGGGACCCCAGGATGTGGGGAGACTCAGAGTGGCACCAGTCCGAGTGTCACTCAAGCCAGGCACACTGTACCCTCGAAAGGCCCAGTATCCTCTGTCCATCGCCCAAAGTCAAGCGGTTTCTGATCAACTGAAAGTCTTCCTGGAAATAGGTGTCATCATTCCCTGCACGTCACCTTGCAACACCCCGCTTTTCCCAGTAAAGAAGAAGACTGTGAAAGGAGAACCAGCCAAGTACAGAATGGTACATGACCTAAGGGCTGTGAACGAAGCAACAGTATTTGAAAACCCAATTGTACCAAATCCGCACACTCTCCTCTCCAATGTGCCAGCCACAGCAACAGTGTTCACCGTGATTGACCTGGCCAATGCTTTCTTCAGTGTGCCTCTCCACCCAGATGACCAGTTCCTGTTTGCCTTCACGCACCAAGGAGTGCAGTACACATGGACAGTGTTGCCCCAAGGGGCTCAAAACAGCCCATCACAGTTCACAAAGGCAATGTCTACCATCATCGCCAACTGGATCACAGACCATGCAGACGTCGTACTTCTGCAGTACGTGGATGACCTCCTCCTCTGTGCAGCTGATGTTGATACCTGCACGGTCCACTCTGTTTCTCTCCTACTCTACCTGGAGGAACAGCAATGCAAGGTCTCAAAGGACAAAGTCCAGTGCTGTCAGAAGCGAGTTACATTCCTGGGACACTGTATTGCTCACCAGACGAAACACCTAACAGATGACCGGAAGGCAACTGTGGAGAAGATGGCCACTCCTACGACGCCAAAGACACTGCAAGCCTTCCTTGGTCTGGTGTCATATTGCAGGACCTGGATCCTTGATGCCTCAGTCCTAATGCAGCCCCTGTACGATTGCATCAACGTAGACCCGTTCCTTCTGTCGGATACAGCTTTTATCTCATTCAGGAAATTGAAAGACTCCATAGTCTCAGCACCAGCGCTAGGCCTGCCTGACTACGAGAAGCCTTTCCGCCTCTACCTGATGGAGAAAGAAGGTCATGCTACAGGTGTCCTGACACAGACTCACGGGGGAAAACAGAGGCCTTTGGGCTACTTCTCAGCCCACCTGGATCCAGTTGCAAGAGGAGCACCCTCCTGCATGAGAGCAGTATTTTCAGCACACGCCCTCTTGGACAAGACGGCTGACATCATTCTTGGACATCCCCTGGAAATTCTCACTCCACACGACATCTCAGCAATTCTCAACCAAACTCAGCCGAAGCACCTCTCCACCGCCAGGCATCTTCGTCTCCAGTGCTCTCTGCTTTTGCCTGACAATGTCACCATCTCCAGATGTACAGTCCTCAATCCGGCCACTCTACTCCCGCTCCCAAGGGGGGATATGGACATGGACCTTTCAGAACAAAGTCTACAAGATACCTTTCACAAGGATCTGGATTTGCTCAAGACTGACGATCATGATTGTTTCAGCATCATGCAACAGGAAACAGCAGGACTGCCCAATGTGGCAGATGAGCCACTGACCAACCCAGAATTGATCCTCTACGTAGATGGCTCCAGATTCGCAGATGACGAAGGAAGATTCCACACCGGAAGTTCAGTGACCAGCAATCAAGAAATCCTGTGGTCCAGAAGTCTGCCGCCTAGCGTGTCAGTCCAAGAAGCAGAATTAATAGCGCTGACCAAGGCCTGCCGGATGGCAGAAGGCAAGACTGCAAATATCTACACAGACTCCAGGTACTCGCATGGCATAGCACACGATTTTGGGCCCATCTGGGCTGCAAGGGACTTCATCACAGCAAGTGGTACAACCGTGAAGCATCATGGAGCCATCAAGGACCTACTGGACGCACTCCAACTTCCAAAAATGGTGGCAGTTTTGAAAGTCAAGGCGCATGGGAAACTGAATACAGAAGAAGCACGAGGCAACAACATGGCGGACATGGCAGCCAAAGAAGCGGCCAAAGGAAGACAACATGGAGCTGGAGAGGTCGTAGAGCCGGATGGCTACTACATGGCAATTGAAGATAAGGATCCTGACAAAATGACATCCTGGGATCTGTTCAAGAAATTACAAGATCAGGCCCCAAGGTAAGAGAAGGAATGCTGGATGAAAAAAGGAGCAACACACAAGGAAGGCGGGGTATACGCAATGGACTTTAAACCCTGCCTACCGCGAAGTATGTACCCTGTGGTGGTTCAATGGGCGCATGGACCCACCCACAGATCAAAGACACAGATGAATGATCTGATTGGTGCTTACTGGTTCGCTCCAGGGATCTCCACCCTAACAGCCAAATTCACCAGCAGCTGTCTGACCTGCGGCAAATGCAACCCTGGACGCATGGAGAAGGTCCCCCCACATCATCTGGTCAGACCACTCTACCCTTTCCAGAGGATCCAGATAGACCACATCCAGATGCCGCCAAGTGGAGGATTCGAATACGCCCTTGTGGTCGTAGATGTGTTTTCCGGATGGCCAGAAGCTTTTCCAGTGAGGAACCAGTCAGCAAAGACTACTGCAAAGAAGCTACTCTCAGAGATAGTGTGCAGATACGGGGTTCCAGAAGTGATAGAGAGTGATCAGGGGCCAGCATTCATCGCGAATCTGACACGAGAGATCTGGTCAGCGGTAGGGTCAGACCTAGGCTTACACACTCCCTACCACCCCAGAGCAGCGGGAAGGTAGAAAGACTGAACGGAACACTTAAGAATAGGATGCTGAAAGTTGCCCAAGAGACACGCAAACCATGGCATGAGACACTCCCAATTGCACTGTTTAGCGTGAGGCACACTCCCAGGGGCCCAGAAAAGCTGTCACCATATGAGATCCTGTTTGGGTCCAGCCCCAGGTTAGGAGCATTTTTTCCTCAGCAACTGACCATGCAGTATGATACCCCGTCTGCTTATGTGATCGAATTGACCAAAAAACTTGCTGATGTCCATTCTCGAGTTTTCTCTTCATTACCAGATCCACTGAAGGTACCCGGTACGCACTCCCTGAAACCAGGAGACTGGGTGTTGGTGAAGAAGTTCATAAGGAGAACGCTCGACCCCAGATTTGACGGTCCCTTCCAAGTGCTGTTGACAACATCAACCTCTGTGAAACTTGAGGGAAGACCCACTTGGATCCACGCATCATACTGCAAGAAGGCTCCCATACCAGAAGAGACACTCAAGCCAGAATGATTTTGTATATTCTCTGTGTGATACAGTTCCTGGGGGTGGGAGGAGCACGGCACATGGGGGAGGATATCACCAAAGATGGTGATTACACAATTTTCTGGTATGACACAGCATCCCATATAGTCACATACATGTTTGATTACTGTTATATTGTACACTGCTCACCCGCACTGCTGGACAGACTGGGAGATGGGAATCAGTATATTTGTGTTGTGGATGATCAATGGGGAGACCAATGTGATCAATGGGGAGCTGTAGCATGGAACACAGGAGAAAGTTGGGGATACAAACCTAAGACAGCTGCAGACAGAAAAGACCGCAATGGCAAGTCACTGATTGACCGTATGACCCTTAAAAAGCAAACATTTGTGGGAGGATGCATCACTAAGGGTAAATGTAACCGACTCATACTTACCATCGATAACCCATCCCCAGGCGACGCAGGTACATACATTTTAAGTAGCACCTTGTCAACAGATAGACGCCACCCTGCTGTACAGTATGGGGAAAATTCAAGCTGGCAGACATAGCCAGCAGACCAAAAAAACCCACACACATCCCCCGCAACATGACAGTGATGACAGACCCAATCCATGAGGAAACCCTTGCAGCAGAAACAGGGTATGCTGAAACCAATTACTGGCTGGAATGGGTGAAATACACAGCCCAACAACATAATATGAGTGACTGTTATGCATGTGCTAGTGCCAGATCCCATTTAGGCACAGTGCCACTCGACATCCCAGAATCCCAACAGGCCTGTTTCCTGAGTATATATACCAACTCATCCAACTCATCATCCTGTGAAAATTGGAAGGCCAAATACCCACCCATGACAAAAGGTACGCCCCCGGGGACAGGAATAACAATCTACCCTGGTAATTACACCTGTTACACATGCACGGGGACAGGCAGGAATGTAAAGAATTTCCCTCAGGGGTTTTGCTCAGAGTACAGTACCACCACTGCTAATTTGATCAATCATGTGGTTTCCCTAGGTGATATCTATTGGATCTGTGGAGATATGAAAATACGTAGTAGACTACAAGGTGTTTGGGTAGGCCAATGTGCCCTGGCAAAAGTCATAATGCCATTCCATCTTCTTCCCTACACCCATGACCTTACACCCAAAAGATCCAAAAGAGAAAGTGCTCCAAAAGGCAGTTTTGACCCGCATGTCTATATAGATGCCATAGGTGTGCCAAGGGGGGTACCTGATGAGTTCAAGGCCAGAGACCAAGTTAAAGCAGGATTTGAGTCACTATTGCCACTAGTAACTATAAACAAAAATGTTGATTGGATAAATTACATCTATTATAACCAGCAGAGATTTGTTAACTTCACCATAGATGCTGTACAAGGTTTGGCAGCACAGTTAGGCCCCACTTCCATTATGGCATTCCAGAATAGAATGGCTTTGGATATGATTCTAGCTGAGAAAGGAGGTGTTTGCAAAATGATCAAAGACACCTGTTGCACCTACATCCCAGAAAACACTGGCCCAAATGGTAAAGTCACAATGGCAATACAGAAACTTACTGAGTTATCAGAGGAACTGAAACAGAACTCAGGTGTCACTGACCCATGGGATCGATACTTTGGGTGGATGAGTGGGTGGCAGAAAATGTTGGCACAGGTTGGGACAGCCATTATGGGGGTTCTCATTTTTGCATTAATTACTGGTTGCTGTGTTATTCCTTGTATCCGCAGGATAATGGAAAAAACTGTTCAGGAGACAACCAATTTGATGCCACTCACCATCTTGGACCTCGCACCAGTCCGGATGGAACTGCCTGGCTTGACCAGATCTCCGAACTACCTCCAGACTGAGAATACACATCCTTGATGAAACATCATATCAACTATGAGATTATGATTGAAAACACATAAACCCCCGACAGGGACAGTCCTCCTGACCGCCCATTTGCGAAAAGTCTGTATTCGGTGGGGGAGGCATGTACTAGGGTGTCTCAACTCACCGGCAGCATAAAAGAGTTGCAGCGCTTTGGGCCAGGAGCAGGTTTTTAGGGCAAGTGGTATCTAAGGGGGGACTGTCATGGAAATATATATGTATTCCATATATTCAAAGTATATTCACATATATGTATTCACAGTTCACAGTTAGATAGATCTCACTTGCTAAAAAACCCTGTGCTCACATATTTCTAGGCCAGTTATAATCAGTCGTTTTAAAGAAATCTGGCCTTCATAAAGGCCTTCGTAAAGGAACAAATGCATGAAGTACAAAAAGTCCTATTAGATATCTGTTGTTTACATTATAGTTATGCAAGACAACTAGGTCACAAGAATATAAACAATAATTCTGCAACTTCAGCTCTTTTTATCATAATTATCATAATTATCATATTTACACTAGAACAGCCAATAATCTAGCAGCTTTTAATTGTATGTTAATTGACTAACCAGCCCCTTTTTGTAAACGTATAAAACCTTGAATGAATAATAAATGTATGTCTTTGACGAACTGTTATACTGACACTTTCGTGTGGACAGTCCTCATTTCGTTCTGAGCGCTCAAGAAGACATTAAATAGAGATTTGGACATGGCAAGCAGCAAACACAGAAGGATATTTTTATCCTAATTAAATTTCCATATCAACGGGATGATGTGGGATATTAGGGGTGGTAGTTCTGTGGCTCTGGCTGACGGGATGATGTGGGATATTTGGGGTGGTAGTCCTGTGGGTCTAGCTGACGGGATGATGTGGGATATTAGGGGTAGTAGTCCAGTGGCTCTGGCTGATGGGATGATGTGGGATATTAGGGGGAGTAGTCCGGTGGCTCTGGCTGACGGGATGATGTGGGATATTAGGGGTGGTAGTTCTGTGGCTCTGGCTGACGGGATGATGTGGGATATTAGGGGTGGTAGTCCTGTGGCTCTAGCTGACGGGATGATGTGGGATATTAGGGGGAGTAGTCCGGTGGCTCTGGCTAACGGGATGATGTGGGATATTAGGGGTGGTAGTTCTGTGGCTCTGGCTGACAGGATGATGTGGGATATTAGGGGTGGTAGTCCTGTGGCTCTAGCTGACGGGATGATGTGGGATATTAGGGGGAGTAGTCCGGTGGCTCTGGCTAACGGGATGATGTGGGATATTAGGGGTGGTAGTTCTGTGGCTCTGGCTGACAGGATGATGTGGGATATTAGGGGTGGTAGTCCTGTGGCTCTAGCTGACGGGATGATGTGGGATATTAGGGGGAGTAATCCGGTGGCTCTGGCTGACGGGATGATGTGGGATATTAGGGGTGGTAGTCCTGTGGCTTTGGCTGATGGGATGATGTGGGATATTAGGGGTAGTAGTCCGGTGGCTCTGGCTGACGGGATGATGTGGGATATTAGGGGTGGTAGTTCTGTGGCTCTGGCTGACAGGATGATGTGGGATATTAGGGGTGGTAGTCCTGTGGCTCTAGCTGACGGTATGATGTGGGATATTAGGGGGAGTAGTCTGGTGGCTCTGGCTAACGGGATGATGTGGGATATTAGGGGTGGTAGTTCTGTGGCTCTGGCTGACAGGATGATGTGGGATATTAGGGGTGGTAGTCCTGTGGCTCTAGCTGACGGGATGATGTGGGATATTAGGGGGAGTAATCCGGTGGCTCTGGCTGACGGGATGATGTGGGATATTAGGGGTGGTAGTCCTGTGGCTTTGGCTGATGGGATGATGTGGGATATTAGGGGTAGTAGTCCGGTGGCTCTGGCTGACGGGATGATGTAGGATATTAGGGGCGGTAGTCCTGTGGCTCTGGCTGACGGGATGATGTGGGATAATAGGGATAGTATTCCAGTGACTCTGATGGGATGATGTGAGATATTAGTAATAGTAGTCCGGTGGTACTAGCTGACAGGATGATGTGGGATATTAGGGGTAGTAGTCCGGTGGCTCTGACAGGATTATGTGGGATATTAGTGGCAGCAGTCCGGTGGCTTTGGCTGACTGGATGATGTGGGATATTAGGGGTAGTAGTTTGGTGGCTCTGATGGGATGATGTGGGATATTAGGGGTACTAGTCTGGCGACTGTGACGGGATGATGTGGGATATTAGTGGTAGTTGTCCGGTGGCTCTGGCTGGATGATGTGAGATATTAAGGGTAGTAGTCCGGTGGCTCTGATGGGATGATGTGGGATATTAGGGGTACTAGTCTGGCGGCTGTGACGGGATGATGTGCGATATTAGTGGTAGTTGTCCGGTGGCTCTGGCTGACGGGATGATGTGAGATATTAGGGGTAGTAATCCGGTGACTCTGGCTGATGGGATGATGTGCGATATTACAGTGAGTGTGGCTATGTGGAGTGGGCGGGGCTATACACTCAGCTTTATATATAGATATAATTGTTATAATTTGTTATAACTAACCATAGTTAGTTACTATGCCCGGGCAACGCTGGGCTCTTCAGCTAGTATATAACTGTTTTTATGTATTCAATTTGTCACATTAGTATGACATAAGTCCTTAAAAAAGACCTTTAAAAGATGGAAACTTTGGATGACATCCATTCTTCTTGTTGTCAGATGAAATAAAATCTCAATATCTCAACATAACCATGTGTTCTCGTATTGATTATGTAATCTATCATTTTTAATACAAAATTAAATGTACCACATTAATTGTGTTATGTTTATTAATTTTTACTTCAGCCACTGGGTGCTGCCATTTCCATTTGGGGGCATGCGAGTGTCTGAGCATGACACTTACACACCTTAAATTTAGCAGCCTCTGGGCATAAGAGCCTCCGGTTGGACGTCGACCACATCTCTTGATTTGAGGCTGCTTCTCCTGCCACAAGCTGTGGCTGGGGCACGCCCCTGGGCTGACTATTTCACAGCTGTTGGAGGAAATCATGGCCATCTTTGTTGAACCCGCAGTTTATGCTGTGGGCTCTACTTTCCTCCTGTCATTGCATACACTGCTCAGTGCATGCGATGGCAGGAGCCTGTGGGGATAAGAAGTGCCTGGGAGTGGAAATCCTGGTGAGGTGAGTATCAGCGGTTGGCGGTGGGGTCGGATAATCGCAGACAGTCATCAGTATTTCAGTGCAGGCTGCGATCACCGCTCACCGCCGACATGTTCACAGCACAGCAGGGAGATCATCCATACCATCCATACCAGGATGGAGTGGTGTCACCCATTATGCCACTACTCCCATAGAAGTGGACACAGTAGAGTCACGCATTACACCACTGCTCCCATATAAGTGGACAGTGCAGGTTACACATTATACCACTGCTCCCAAAGAAGTAGACAGAGCAGGGTCACACATTACACTACTACTCCCATAGAAGTAGACAAAGCAGAGTCACACATTACACTACTGCACACATAGAAGTGGACGTAGCGGGGTCACATCTTACATACATTAGATACTGGGTATCTAATACCATCCTGTATGATACACTTCGCTGAGCTAAATATCTAATCCAATCATGTGATAAACTACACAGAGCCTTATATCTAATCCCAGTATGTTATGCGAAGAGTATCTAATCTCACACGTGATACAATGACAGTCTACCCAGTATCACTGGCAGTCACCAACAAAATGTCTCACTTTGATCCTAAATTTTATTTTTTCTTATCTTTTTGCAAACATCCAAAAGGGGAGGAGAGGAGTGACATCACACATATGAGCAAATTTAACCCACAATTATTGCAGTCATAATCTGAGCTAGTTGTACACTAGTTTTTCATGGCAAATTTCAGCAGCTGCTCCCTTTAGTATTTAAATTTGGGTATTACCAAACCTTTTCAAACTTTTTTTAAAAATATTTTTCAGATTTTACTTTACTTTTAACCACAAGGGCTAAAAAGCTCAAAGCTGCTGCAAACCCACATATTGGAGAAAAATTTATTTGCAATAAAAGGGTTAATGCTGCACTGCCAGTATTGAAGCGTAAAAAGCAGAAATATGTCCAGGAATGCAGTTTTAAAAGTTAACGCATTTTGCAGTTTCAAACTTCTTCGTTAGTTTATGGTTTGTCCTGATGAAGAAGTTTGAAGTAGTTTCGAAACGCGTTAACAATTAAAACCGCATTCCTGGATATTTTTCTACTTTTTATCCTTCAATACCAGCATTGCAACAATAACCCTTCTATTCCTATTTGATTTTTATCTTTAGCACATTTTTTAAAGTGTTTGGCTTTTTTCATTTCACAGTCTGCATTTAAGAAAACAAAAAAGTAATCTTGCAATTTTCACACTGGCCATTAGGGCTATTTTAGACTCTTACTTTCTGTTTTATACAGATAACTTTTTAGAAGCAAACTATTAAACCTCTACTTGCTAGAGATGGGGTGCACCTTATTAGCTTTAAACTAGAACAATGTGGGAAGCAAAATCCCAGAAAAAGCCATACACCTGACAAATACTATTGAGAATTCTGCTATGAGAAGTGGAAAGGAAAAACAAAGACAAAATAATCTAAAGAATAAAAATATTGGAAAGATAGGAACCAATCACAAACTAAAATGTTTCTATACAAATGCACAAAGCATGGGCAACAAACAAGGAGAACTGGAGCTACTAACGCAGGAAAATAAATATGATGTCATTGGAATCACTGAAATTTGGTGGGACGATACACATGATTGGAATACAAGGCTAGAAGAATACAACTTATTTGCCAGAAACAGACTTGATAAACGAGGAGGAGGTGTCGTATTGTATGTTAGTAAAGTGTATACCTGCACAGAGATTGAAGCTTCAGAGACTGGGAGTTCTGTGGAAACTGTTTGGGTAAGAATACAAGGAGAGTACAATGGAAAGGACACCATTGTAGGCATTTACTACAGGCCGCCTGTGCAAGCTGAAGATATGGATGAACTCTTTATGGATCAAATGGCCAAGTTCCAAAAAAAATATAACATACTGGTCATGAGAAATTTCAACTATCCAGACATTTGTTGGGAATCTCTCTCAGGTAAAACTAATAGATCAAGCAAATTCTTATCCTCTCTTGCTGACAACTTTTTCTTCCAGGGTAGAAAACAAGGGGATCTGCTACCTTGGATCTAATCCTTATAAACAGGGAGGAAATGGTTGAGGAGGTAAAGGTGGCTGGGACCCTAAGAGGTAGCGACCATGCTATTTTAGAATTTTGGACAACTAGAAGAGGAAGACTTGTGAAGACTCAGACTTCAAGGTTAGATTTCAGAAAGGCAGATTTTAAGGGACTCAGAAAGAGAATAAGTGGATATCCTATAGTACAAAAATGTCCAAGAAGGGTGGGAAAGTTTGAAAAATGAGATTCTCAAAGCACAATTGTTAACAATTCCGAAAAGAGGGAAGAATAGGAAGCATTTAAGGAAACCAGGATGGATGAACACAGAAATTAAACACATGCTAAAAAGGAAGAAATAAATGTTTATCAAATGGAAAGAGGGAGGTATATCTGAAGAAGATTATAATGCAGTCTGCAGAACCTGTTGGGCACGAATCAGATTATCTAAAGCTGACAATGAATTAAGACTTGCAAGAGACATCAAAAGCAATAAAAAAGGATTTTGGGGATATGTCAAAAGTAAAAGTCAAAGATGCTGTAGGATTTTTACAGGATGAAAATGATGAAATGGTAAGACAGGATGTTGAGAAGGCTGAACTTTTAAATTACTATTTTGCATCTGTCTTCCCTCAGAAAGGAAATGTAACAGCAACTGATCTTCACTGTCCTATTAAAGGAATAGAAGAAGGCATGCTATATATAAACAGAAAGATAGTGAGGGAATACTTAACTAACATAAATTAATTTAAGTCTCCAGGTCCAGATGAATTACACCCCAGAATACTGAAGGAGATAGCAGAAGAAATATTTGAACCACTCTCCATATTCTTTAAAAATTCTTTGAGAACAGGAGAAGTCCCAGAAGACTGGAGAAGAGCAAATCTTGTTCCTATCTTCAAAAAGGGGAAGAAGGTGGACCCAGGGAGATATAGGCCGGTGAGTCTGACTTCTATACCAGGAAAAATCTTTGAACAAATTATTAAACAACATGTATTTAAGTACCTGGATAAGAATTAAGTGATTAACCAGAGTCAGTATGGGTTTGTAACTAATAAGTAATGTAAGACTAAGTTAATTTCCATCTATGACAGAATCACTGACTGGGTGGATCAGGGAAATAATGTAGATATAGTACATCTTGACTTCAGCAAAGCATTTTATAAAGTATCTCACACAATCCTTATTGAAAAAATGACTAAGTATGGAACGGACAAGGCAAATGTTAGGTGGATTCATAACTGGCTTAGTAATCGGACCCAAAGAGTGGTCGTAAATGGCTGCACATCCAGTTGGAAGAATGTCTCAAGTGCGGTACCACAGGGCTCTGTCCTGGGCCCTGTATTGATTTAGATGTTGAGGGTAAACTGAATAAATTTGCTGGCACAAAGCTAGGAGGGATAGCTAATACTAAAGAAAAGAGAGAGAATTCAAAAAGATAAATAAACTGGAGCAGTGGGCAGCAACTAACAGAATGTTTTTAACAGGGAAAATGCAAAGTACTACATCTGGGCAATAAAAATGAAAAAAGCATATACAGAATGGGAGGAATAGGGCTAAGCAACAACACATGTGAAAAAGACTTGGGTATATTAATAGATAATAAACTGTACATGAGTCAACAGTGTGATTCAGCAGCAAAAAAGGCAAATATAATTTTGAGATGTATACAGTCTAGATCACGTGAAGTCATTATTGCCCTCTACTCCTCTTTGGTCAGACCTCATCTGGAATACTGCGTCCAGTTTTGGGCACCACATTTTAAAAAAAGACATGAACAAACTGGAGCAAGTTCAGAGAAGATCGACCAGAATGGTGACCGGTCTGCAAACCATGTCCTATGAAGAACGGTTACAGTATTTAGGAATGTTTTGCTTGCAAAAAAGAAGACTGAGAGGAGACTTAATAGTTGTCTACAAATATCTGAAGGGAATTTGAACAAGGAAAGACTAGAAGCAATGGGATGAAATTGAATGGGAGGAGACACAGATTAGATATTAGAAAAAATGTTTTGATAGGGTGATCATTGAGTGGAACAGTTTGCCACGAGAGGTGGTGAATTCTCCTTCAATGGAAGTCTTCAAACAGAGGCTGAACAGACATATGTCTGGAACGATTTAATGAATCCTGCTTTGAGCAGGGGTTTGGACCAGATGACCTAGGAGGTCCCTTCCAACTCTACCATTCTATGATTCTATGATTCTATATATAATTACCAATATTTTTAGATTTGTTTTCTTTTTTACAAAACATCAAGAAAACAAAACCAAAAAACACAAAAAAATATATTTCCAAAAAGTGATAGCTTCCGGTTTGTTAACATTGCTCACATTTAATACATCTCAATCCATATTATTTGTTAGGACATTGATACAATTTTATGATTTTGCAAATAATATAATCAAATAAGTGAAAGGTGCTTATTTAAAGGTTCAGCTTTTTGTTAACTCTGCTATTTAGGTTTTGGGAATATTTATTAATCCTATTTATACACAAGCAAAAATTGGTGTCTAAGCGTTCAAGACTTCTATGTTCTATTGTTCAGCTGCATCTAACACTGCAGTATATGACAGTTATACTTTACAGTGTCTAATTCATCATCTAAAGGTTGTAATTACAGTAAACCGAACAATTAGTTTTTTCCCTATCGTAATATCCTAATTATATCCCCATCTCTCAAATGTTATGGATCAATGGTAACTAGAATTAATTGAGGCAGATTAATTAATGCTACAATTTGTCACAGACATGGACATTGTTTTTAATATACACACAATACAACAGATAACTAATCAGGATGATACTCATTACTGTATTTCTTTGCTTGCCTTTTAGGAAAGAAATGTCAAAATATGTTAACCATGAGTTGCAGACTGATACAGAATTACAAACCCTAATGGCAGCATTGTGCACCAAAAATTGCGCTTCATATTGTTACCACAAATGTAAGTCAACTAATCAGTAATGTAAACTTTGGGCAATATGTACTGTAATTGACTTTTATGGAGTGTTTTGCAAGATTTGTTTTTTTTTTTACTTTTTTGATATTTGCATTTTTGGGTTTTTAACCCTTTTCACCATTTTCAAAGTTTAAAAAATGTTTCAATTTTTTGCAAACATTTCAATTTCAATACACTCACTAGATGGCATAAATACCAATGAAAAACATACTTTAGCATAAGACTTGTCAATACTTTTCTGACTATTCTTTTTGCAATGTTTGAGACGATGTCCTCAGTAGGGATGAGCAAAGGTGCTAGGGTACCTGAGTGATCGGATGTGCTCGGCACTCGAAAATAATTGGCTGATGCTCAGATTTGAAGCTCAAATCCCCAACTCGCATGTGTGACACCTGCTACACAGCCAATAAGCATGCAGGGATTGCCTGTCAGTCATTGTACTGCAGTAGCCATTTTGACAGTGAAATTACTTTGATTGGCTCGCCGCCTTATCTCATCAGAGGTTTATATAAGGACTGACACCCACCATGCTTGGCTCACTGATGCCATTGCACAGCTCAGGGACAGTTCTGATTGGAGGAAGAGAGCAGTTATCCAGGCCTGCATGTGCACAGTTTAACTAATCCTATAGTGTTGATACTGGTAATGATGTTGAACCATCATACTAACAGTCCTTCTAAAAGCTAATTCTGTGCTTTGCTGTTTGTATCAAATACATTTATTTATTATCCTAGGGACAGTTGCAGGAGGAGGGAGAGTGGAAGAATACAGAATCTAGTTAGAGCTTTACAGTCTGCTGCTAAATGTATAGCTGTGCATGTGAACACATTCCTTTTTTTGGGGGTGATCCATAGAGTATTACATGTGCCTTGCCACAATTCTGTCTCTGAGCTCCTTGGCCAGTTCCTTTGACCTCTTGATTTTCAGTTGGTCTGTGAGCTGTCAGGTCTTATATAGATAGGTGTGTGCCTTTACAAATCAAGTCCTATCTGTTTAATTAAACACAGCTTGACTCCAATGAAGGAGTAGAACCAACTCAAGAAGGATTACAAGGAAATGAACAGCATGTGACTTAAATATGAGTGTCTGAGCAAAGGGTCTGAATACTTATGACGAGTTGAGCGAAACAGGTCATTCATTTTCATGTTTATTAACATTTTTTTTTCCTGTAAACTCCAAGTTTAGTAATGAGAAAACGTGGTGTGATAACGTCTTTTACGAGCATGCTCGGGTATTATCTGAGTATGGTTGGGTGTTATCCAAGCATCTGGGAGTGATCACATATTATGTTCGATTCCCTGTGGCTGCATGATTTGCGGTTGTTAGACAGCCTGAGCACGTGGGGATTCCCTAACAAACAGGCAATCCTCACATGTGTTGAGACTGTCTAACAGTCGCAAATCATGCAGTCGCAGGGACTAACATAATATACGAGCACTCCCAGATACTCGGATAACATTCGCTCATCACTATCCAAGTTGTCTTTGATTTTGAATATTTTATTGTCAGTCCTTAAAGTGGAGTAAAAGTGTGAAACCATTGTTTTCAGCAGTGATCTGAGATCCATTCAGCACTTTTTCCATCCATTTCAACATTTTCACTGCCCCCCAGAGCTCCTTTTAGGGTCTGCCAGAAAAATGCTTGTCTTTCTGATTGACTCCCATTATACTCGTTACTTGAAATGAGCATTCATCCATTTGGAATTGTTTAGTTTGAGTAACGAGCATCTGAGAATTTTAGGGCTTGCTCAACCCTAGTCATCAGATTAGCAAGTTTGCTATTAATTTTCAATACACTGCAAGTTTTATTATGCAAATGCAAACTCCAATAAATGAACACAAAAAATGACCAACTGATGAAGTAACCACAATCCACCAATAATATCTTAAAAATAGCAGTTTATTTCGAAATATTAAAAAAGTAACCATCATATAAATGCAGGTCTAGAAATGAGGAAATGGTGGGAAAACATCAATATCCAAAATTGTACACAAATATCAGCATACACCACATGAACAGTCCTTATAGACAATCATTCTAATATAGAATCAAAGAGCCAATAACCTGAAGTAAAACTGAATACTGTAGATGCTTTTAAATATAAGGTATATTGGTTACCCATATGTGAGGATAAATGGGCCAACTACGCTGCCCTGTGCATTTCATGCAATTGCTTTCTCAAGGGGAAGTGTTAGAAGATTGTTGTCCTGCCAGATATTTATTTCATCTTTCTATGCTACCAATTAGAATGGCGCATGGACACCATGGTCAGCGTCATTAACGTCCACTTCTTCCCACCTCCATCATGACGGTACACGCATGTCAGGTAGTCAGAGCCCAATGACATCATTGTGTTCGTAATGAAATGAGTACATCACCGTGTAGCATCATAATGTTTTTGATATTTATTATGGGGGACTTTGTACTCATGTTCCCAACCTGGATACGTATTATGTGAGTTATGAATATTGTTACAGTGAAACTCCAATAAATATAGATTAACTTTGTCCAATTCACTTTCTTTAACCCCTTACTGTCCATTGACATGCACAGTCCATCATGGCAGGATGTCAGTTCCGGCACCAGGACAGACTGTGCACGTCATGCCTTTGAACTACCACTGCGTGTAAACACGCAGTGGTAGTTCAGTGCCGACAGCTGTCTGTGACGGGCACGGCAAGAGGTGCGGGGACCCATGACGTCGGTCCAAGCACCCACAGCGCTGTAATTTGTCAGTCAATCTGACTGACCAAACACAGCAGCGATCGGGCAGGAGAGGCTGAAATTTCAGCTTCTCCTGCCCGATCAGTGCAGGAGCTCAGCGTTGCAGTGGCCGAGCTTTCTCTTTCTGCACTGACAGCTGGGATTGGCGTCCGTGCTGCCCCTGACTGTAAACTCCCTGACTGCTGCGATCGAGCACGATCGCAACATTCAGGGTTGGAGGCAGAGTTTCGGGGACTCACTCTGCCTCAGATCGGCGTCCCCGCGATGCAATCGTAGGGCCCGATCTCTACCTTGATGACCCGGGGTTATCTTGACAACCTCCGGATCATCTATCTACGGAAAGCAGCTGAGATCATGCTCACAACATGGTCTCAACAGCTTTCACCATAGGTATAATGCATTGCAATACTGGAGCATTGCATTGTATATATACCTGCAATCAAAAGTGAAAAAGTGAAAGTCCCATAAAGGGACAAGGTAAAAAAAATCATTTTTTAAAAAAAATTGTAAAAAAAATATGTTACAAATAATTTAAAAAATGCCCCTAAAAAACACATTTTTATTTAAAAAAAAACAAAAAAAATACATGCTTGGTATCACGGCGTCGGTAAAAATCCCATCTATAAAAGCATAACCCTAGTTAACCCCTTCAATGAAAGCCGTAAAAAAAACACAAAAAAGTAGTAAATTATACTTTTTCCAAGCGGTATCATCATACCACTTGGAAAATGTGCAATAACACGCGATCAAAACAATGGACATAAATAAACATGATACCGCTGAAAACGTCATCTTGTCCCACAAAAAACAAGCTGCCATACAGCATCATCATCAGCGAAAAAATAAAAAAAGTTATAGCTCGCAGAATAAAGTGATGCAAAAATAATTATTTTTTTCTATAAAAGTTTTTATTGTGTAAAAAAACATCAAAATATAAAAATAAGATATAAATGAGGTATCGCTGTAATCGTACCGACCCGAAGAATAAAGTCGCCTAATCAATAATACCGCACGAGGAACGGCGTAAAAAATAAAACCAATTCTTCACCTTTTGTGGATTTGTTCATTCTGCCTCCCAAAGATCGCAGAAAGGCGATCACAGTGGTTTACCCCCACATATGGGGTATTGGCGTACTCAGGACAAATTGCACAACTTTTGGGGTCCAATTTCTCCTGTTACCCTTATAAAAAAATTGGGGGATAAAAAATCATTTTTGTGGAAAAAAATATAATTTTTATTATTTTCATTGCTCTACATTATAAACTTCTGTGAAGCACTTGGGGGTTCAAAGTGTTCACCACACATCTAGATAAGTTACTTGGGGGTTTAGTTTCCAAAATGGGGTCACTTGTGGGGGGTTTCTACTGTTTAGGCACATCAGGGGCTCTGCAAATGCAACATGACGCCTGCAGACCAATCCATCAAAGTCTGCATTCCAAACCTGCGCTCCATCCCTTCCGAGCTCTGCCATGCTCCCAAATAGTGGCTTACCCCCATATATGGGGTATCAGCGTACTCAGGACAAATTGCACAATAACTTTTGGGGTCCTGCTACCCTTTGGAAAATAAAAATTGGGGGTGAAAAGATCATTTTTGTGGAAAAAATATGATTTTTTAATTTTACGGCTCTACGTTATAACTTTCTGTGAAGCCCTTGGGGGTTCAAAGTGCTCACCACATATCCAGATAAGTTCCTTGGGGGGTCTAGTTTCCGAAATGGGGTCACTTGTGGGGGGTTTCCTCTGTTTAGGCCCATCAGGGACTCTACAAAAGCAACATGGCGTCCAATCTCAATTCCAGCCAAAAAAGTCAAATGGGGCTGCTTCCCTTCCGAGCTCTGCCATGCGCCCAAATAGTGGTTTACCCCCACATACCCACATATGGGGTATCAGTGTGCTCAGGACAAATTGCACAATAACTTTTGGGGTCCTGTTACCCTTTGGAAAATAAAAATTGGGGGTGAAAACATCAGTTTTGTGGAAAAAATATGATTTTTTAATTTTACGGCTCTACGTTATAACCTTACGTGAAGCCCTTGGGGGGTTCAAAGTGCTCACCACACATTTAGATAAGTTCATTGGGGGGTCTAGTTTCCAAACTGGGGTCACTTATTGGGGGTTTCCACTGTTTAGGTACATCAGGGGCTCTCCAAACGCGACATGGTGTCCGCTCTCGATTCCAGCCAATTTGACATTCAAAATCTCCAATGATGCTCCTTCCCTTCTGAGCACTGCCGAGCGCCTAAAGATTGGTCTTCCTCCACATGTGGGGTATTGTTGTACTCAGGAGAAATTGTACAACAAAAATTGTGGTTCATTTTCTCCTGATACCCTTGACAAAATAAAAAAAATTGTGTCGAAAGAAAAATTTTGGGGAAAAAAAGTTAAACGTTCATTTTTTCCTTCCACATTGCTTCAATTCTTGTGAAGTACGTAAAAGGTTAATAAACTTCTTGATTGTGGTTTTGAACACCTTGAGGGTGTAGTTTAGAATGGTGTTACTTTTGGGTATTTTCTGTCATATTGACCCCTCAAAGTAACTTCAACTGTGAGGTGGTTCCTAAAAAAATGGTTTTATAAATTTAGTTGGAAAAATGAGAAATCACTGGTCAAATTTTAACACTTATAACTTCCTAACAAAAAAAAATTTTGGTTCCAAAATTGTGCTGATGTAAAGTAGACAAGTGGGAAATGTTATTTATTAACTAATTTTTATGACATATCTTTCTGATTGAAGGGATAAAAATTAAAAGTTTGCAAATTGCAAAATTTTAAAAATTTTCGCCATATTTCCATTTTTTTCATAAATATAAACGCAAGTTATATCGAAGAAATTTTACCACTAACATGAAGTATAATTTGTCACGAGAAAATAATCTCAGAATCGCCAAGATCCATTGAAGCATTCCAGAGTTATAAGCACATAAAGTGACAGTGGTCAGAATTGTAAAAATTGGCCAGGTCATTAACCTACAAAATGGCTAATTTCATATACTTTTATTTATAAACTAGATGGAGGCCCAATGCTATTGCTTCGGGAGGGCGGTAATGTCACGATTGGGGCAGGCTTTGCAGTGTTGAGGATCTCACCCCCCCATGTGCTCACCCACCTATCCACTCTCTCTTTCCCCATGTGCTGACTTCTCCCGTCTGTGCTCTCTTCTTTGACCTGTCTACCCCATGTGCTATCCCCCTTGTCTGCTGTCTCTCTCCTTCTTGTGCTGTGTTCTCACCTCATGTGCCGTCTCGTTTGAGCTGTCTCCCCACTGTGCTCTGTCTCTCTCACCTCTGTGCGCTTTCTCTCTCCCCATCTGCTCTCTGCTCCTCTCATATGATCTCTTATTGGACCTGTATACCCCATGAGCTAAACCACAGCTCCTGGGCATGGGAGGAAGCAAAAGACAATACTGACATTACAGCAGGAGACAGCAGAGGATACATTTTGTGAGGTAAAATATTTTTTAAAAACAGTTAGTGAAATATTTTACATCACAAAATGAATTCACTGTGATCCCTGCTGTAATGTCAGTTTTGTCTTTTGTTTCCTCACCTGCCCAGGACATGTGGTATGCTCCGCACAAGGTCAGACACAGTCAATTTTTAAAATGAATATTCATTCATGGGAAAACCCCTTTACTGTGACCGGCTTCCTCTGCCTGTAGACAAGTCACACATCTGCCACTGGGATTAGCCGAATGATTCACTGCATCTGCATGTAAATTGCGCAGGCGCAGTAAATCAGACCGCTGCCATCCTTGTGCAGACAGATAGCGGCGGTCACATTAAAACTGCTCTTGCGCTCCTCCTGTACAAAGATGGCGGCGGTCAGTTAATCATTCGGCTGATCCCGTGTGTTCGCGATGGTGTTCCACTGGTGGTAACACGCAAGAGGCTGCGTGAGTGTGTGAGTGTGTGAGTGTGTGTGAATGTGTGAGTGTGAATATGAGTGTTACTGTGAGTATGAGTGTGTGAGTGTGAGAGTGTGTGTGTGAATGTGAGTGTGTGAGTGTGAGAGTGTGTAAGTGTGAATGTGTGTGAGTGTGTGAGAGTGTGTGTGTGGTGCAACGGTGTTACCGCGCAATAGGTTGGTACCAGCAGCAGTTTCCATATTGAGACACCGATCACTTGGGTGTCCCAATATGGCGGTTGGTGAACTTTTTCCGCTTGGAATTCTGGGATACGGTGACATCTGGACAAAACACTAAATGAAAACATTACAAGGCAAATATATAAATAGAAGTTAGGTGATTTTAGTTTTCTGCCATATTTTATAATGTTAGGTTGTCCATTTTGTTAGTTCATGTCATAGATGCTAGAGCTTTTCATGGATTTAACAAGTACCCATTGTATATAATGGGCAGTTTTAGTTGCAATTTTCTTTTTGTTTTTGTGAATCCAAATTGAACATTCACGTCAAAAGATCATGAAAAAAATGGGCAGTACCCAAGTGCCATCCATTTTGCATCATAGTGCTGTTCATTTTCTACTGTTTAATGGGTAGGAGAAGCTTGGAAAACTTTTCTTTTCTTCTTTCTTTCCTGAGAAAAACTTAGATATGGACCAAAAGATGGATGAAAATCAAATAATAAACAGTGGTCATATGGCTCTAATTTTCTGATGCACAAAATGAAGTTTATGTGTAAATGAGGTACAATGTGCAGAAGTTGAACTAAGAGCTATGGTCAATCCTTTGAAATGTGGAACCCATTTTACCCATTTTTAAGGGCAGATTTTGTCCTCAGAAATTGTTAAAATAGATACCGCTTACTTGCCATTTTATCTCCACTTTCATTTGGTGTGTTATGGCAGGAGTTTTATGAGGTATACATTTTCTAAATATTTTTTCAAAATTAAACATGTACTGTTCACTACTGTGATACAGTTTTCTAAAAAATATGTAAAAAAAAAATCGACAAGTTAAAAGTTGATAGTAAATAACTCCTTCATGATAACCCCCCTTCGGTTAGTTTTAAAATATACCCAATTTATCTAGCAGCAGGAACCACTTTGATAAATGCACCAGATTTGCCATCTAAATCAAAAGTGCCCTCTCTTTCTATTGCCAGTAAGTGGTAAAAAAAACTTGGAACTTGGAACTGTATGGAAACCTTGCAGATCCTAATAGGGATCCATTAAGACAGACTTTGCACGAGTCACACCTCTTAGCTAGTCCCAGAACAACCATAGCCTTTAGGCTGGGATCACACACACCGATTAAAAAATCTGACCGTTTTAGTGGGACGATTATCGCAGCAAAATGTCATGAACAGTCATCCGTCTGGCATCCGATTTTCCAGGAAAAATGCGATTTAGTCGCATCTGACCATAGTTGTAACATCCGATTTACATCCGACTTGTGAGAATTTATAGCAGGCTTGCAAAACTGACATATAATGGATCCAAAATAATATTATTTAAATCACAAAAGAAAGAATAGATATATACACATAGAACACAGATATATATATATATATGTCATTGTGACATATATATATACATATATTTATAGTTCTTACACTTCTACATACTGTTATAGCCGCTAATTCAATTGCCGGCTTCAGTGAAATCACAGAAGCCGACATGAAATGATACATTGTTTCCACACATTTAACCATGTAATTTCATGTATTTTTATATATGTTTGAAACATACAATTACATGAGTATATGTGTGGTAAATTTTAGACATGTAGGGGTTAATTAAAGGTGTAAATTCGTTGAAAAAAAATGCGTGGGCTCCCGCTGTATTTTCTCCACCAGACAGACAAAGCAAGCGAGTGGGGGCAGATAATAATAGCCTAGGGAGGGTACATTTTTTTTGTGCCCCCCCCTGGCTACTAACATCTGCCCCCAGACACCCCAGAAAGGGCAAATCTATAATTAGATTCGCCCTTTCTGGCACTTTGCCCGTCTATTCCCATTGCCCTGTAGCGGTGGCGAATGGGTTAATCTCACCTTAATGTCACCTTAGTATTGAAAGGTGACCTTAAGGCAGGTTAATAATTGATAGCTGTCAATTAGACAACTATCAATTATTAATCCTATTGTATGAAAGAAAAATCAAACACACACAGTTTAATAAAAAATAAGTTTAATTAAATAATCACACAGTTTTTGACCATATTTTATTTTCCTGCTAAAACCATTTCCTGTAATAAAAATAAAATAAAAAAGCCAAATTATTCTTACCAATCCGATGTACAGTCAGGTCCCACGGTGTAATCCATCAGAAAGGGTTAACAGGTTACAGGTCGCAGAGAGCTAATAATGCTGTCTCAGACCTGTATTCCCCTGAATGAATAAGTTCCTCTCCCAGCGAAAGTAGAGGAATAGATTCATGAATGGAGCTTAATTGATTTATTGGCAATTTAACTTTAGTGACCTGACCTAAAGGGAAAGTGGACACAATCAATTAAGCTTCATTCATGAAACACATCCTCTCCTGTCGCCAGGAGAGGAACTTATTCATTCAGGAGCTTTGAGCTGAGCATGCAGGATTACTTGCACTGCTTGGCTCAAAGCTAGTTAACCCTTTGTGAAGGATTACAGCGTGGGACGTGACAGATCGGCGGAATAGGTAAGAATAATGTTGTTTTATTTTTTTTTCTTTATTTTAGGAGATCAATGGCTTCGCACGGATTAAGTGTAAAATAAAATATGGTCAAAAAAAGGTGTTTTTATTTCATTAAAATAATTTTTAATTAATGTGCCTGTGTTTTTTTAATTTACTACAATAGGATTAATAATTGATAGTTGTCTAATTGACAGCTATCAATTATTAACCTGCCTTAAGGTCACCTTTCAATACTAAGGTGACATTAAGGTGAGATTAACCCATTCGCCACCGCTACAGGGCAATGGGAATGGGAATAGACGGGCAAAGTGCCAGAAAGGGCGAATCTAATTATAGATTTGCCCTTTCTGGGGTGTCTGGGGGCAGATGTTAGTAGCCAGGGGGGGCCCAAAAAAAATGTACCCTCCCTAGGCTATTATTATCTGCCCCCACTCGCTTGCTTTGTCTGTCTGGTGGAGAAAATACAGCGGGAGCCCACGCATTTTTTTTCAACGAATTTACACCTTTAATTAACCCCTACATGTCTGAAATTTACCACATATATACTCATGTAATTGTATGTTTCAAACATATATAAAAATACATGAAATTACATGGTTAAATGTGTGGAAACAATGTATCATTTCATGTCGGCTTCTGTGATTTCACTGAAGCCGGCAATTGAATTAGCGGCTATTACAGTATGTAGAAGTGTAACAACTATAAATATATGTATATATATATGTCACAATGACATATATATATATATATATATATATATATATATATATATATATGGATTCTATGTGTGGATATGTATTGATTCGATTCTTTATTAAAGCTGTCAGTGTGCTTTTACAGTATAGGCAGGGATGAATTGCCGGCTTTTCTAAAGGACACCGGTGCGATTTAATCGCAAGTCACACAGTGTGGTCCGTTTGTAATCCGATTTTTGATCGCTCCCATAGACTTGCATTGGCGATAGTCGACCCACAATCGGTGACAATCGCAGCATGCTGCGATTGCACTCGGACGTTTAAAACGGACCACAAAAAATCTGATACTGGGAGCTGCTCCATAGATTAACATTGGTCCGACTGCAATGCGATATTTCATCGCATTGCAGTCGTCCGATTTTGTCGCCAGTGTGACTCCAGCCTTAAAGGGAATCTGTCATCAGGTTTTTGCTACCTAATCTGAGAGCAGCATAATATAGCAAGAGACCCTGATTTCAGTGATGTATTACTTAGTTTACAGGGTGCAACAGTTGTGACACAATCAGAGTTTTTAGATTTAGTTTGTAGCAGAGCTCAAAAAGCTGTCCTTTTCCACAACACAGTTTCTATGCACATTATATATTGACAGTAAGCTACTAATTAGTGTTGGGGGTGGAGTTTGGCTAGGATTCACATGAGCTGTATTCTTGGAATGTGAATCTCCTGCTAATGAAACACTTATTGTATTGAAACAACAGCACAAACTAATAAGTGACCCATCATTGAACTCAGTGTCTCAGTTCTACTTTATGATGCCCTCAGATAATTAGCAAAAACCTGCAGACAAGTATCTGGATTTACAAAAGGGTACCCTTGGTTGCATCTAAAGAATAGCTGACAGTCAGTGGAGCAATTTGGCAGAGAATAGTGCACCAGCTGGGTCAAAACCAAAGAGGGCAGATACAAGATAAAATCAAGAGTTGGAGATGTAGATGTGATTAACCCTTTAGCGAAATATGACGTACAATTCCCTGATATGCAGGCTCCCTGACTTTGGTGCTGACTCAGGAACTGAACATCTTTGCCAGCAGATGATGGCTGTATTATTCAGCGATCATCTGACTATAACAGCCAGGCATGGAGTGGAGCTCTCTCATAGCTGTTAACCTGTTAGACGTCACAGTGAATCTCTGACAGCAGTATTTAAAGGAACACATTCTGGGAGGTGTGTGCTGTTTTATCAACCCGTCAGTTCCCCACAACACAACTGCTGGATATAGCACAAGCGATCAATCACACTTTCAAGTACCTTAGGGGCAGTAACAAATACAATAAAAGTAAAAAATACATGTTTTTTAAAAAAAAAGTTTCAATCACTCCCTTTTTTTCCTATTAAAAATTAAGTAATTACAAGAATTAAAAATACAAATAGGTGATATCTCTATGTTTGGAAAAGTCTGATATATCAAAATATATATTTAATTAGCCCAATTGTTAATTACCAGGCCAAATAATGAATGTTGTAAATAAAAAAATTAAAAAAAAACAATTTGGAACTTTGCTTTTTTTGCAGAAATTAGATTTTCCTTTCTAAAACAAAGTACATCACATCATAAAATGGACTGTGTCATTCAAAATTGTAACTTATTTCACAAAAAAACAAGACTTCACATGGCTTTGTCAAAGGAAAAAAAGGTATGGCTCTTGGAAGAGGAAAGGAAAAAACAGTTTGGAAGGTTATAAACTCAGTTCAGACTTGTATGGAAGTCCTTATCTATTTCAATAGTTTTTTTTAACTATTAGTTGGCTATGGTTTGCTTTTATTCTGCAGGTGTTGAATCATTTCCCAAAAAGAACAGTAGAATCTGCAACTCTAATCCTCGCAGTCGGTGGACCGTCTCCTGTTCTGCATAGCTGAAAGGTAATAATTCAGAAAACGACCCCAGTCCGACACTGACAAGATAAGATGGTGCCAGTCCATATACGGGGTAATGATTCATATATTTTTAGTACAAGATTTTTTCCTTTTCATAGGATAAACTCCATATCCACAGATCAGCTTTGAAGTTAACTGACGATGTAGGCTCGTTTTCCAGTGGCGCCGTTTTGCATCCAGGTTCCTTTATAACAATTGTTTTTCACTTTTAGGCCGGCGTCACACACAACTACAAAAAATCGGTCCGTTTTAGTCGGTCGATTGTCGGATCAAAATGCAAACATCACACATCCTTCTGTCATCCGATTTTCCTTCAAAGATGCGATTTAGTCGCATGTGTGTGTACCTTGTAACATCCGATTTTCATCCGACTTGCGAGAATTTCTCGCAGGCTTGCAAAACTGACATATAATGGATCCAAAAGAATAGTATTTCAATCACAAAAGAAAGAATAGATATATACACATAGAACACACATATATATATTTATACATGTCATTGTGACATGTATATATATATATATATTTATAGTTCCTAGACTTCTACATACTGTTATAGGCGCTAATTCAATTGCCGGCTTTTGTGAAATCACAGAAGCCGACATGAAATGATACATTGTTTCCACACAGTTAACCATGTCATTTCCTGTATTTTGATATTTGTTTAGAACTTACAATTACATGAGTGTATTTGTGCAAAATTTCAGACATGTAGGGGTTAATTAAAGGTGTAAATTCATTGAAAAAAAATGCGTGGGCTCCCGCTGTATTTTCTCCAACAGACAGACAAAGCAAGCGAGTGGGGGCAGATAATAGCAGCCTAGGGAGGGTACATTTTTTTTGTGCCCCCACTGGCTACTAACATCTGCCCCCAGACACCCCAGAAAGGGCAAATCTATAATTAGATTCGCCCTTTCTGGCACTTTGCCCGTCTATTCCCATTGCCCTGTAGCGGTGGCGAATGGGTTAATAATGTCACCTTAATGTCACCTTAGTATTGAAAGGTGACCTTAAGGCAGGTTAATAATTGAGAGCTGTCAATTAGACAACTATCAATTATTAATCCTATTGTATGATAGAAAAATCAAACACACACAGTTTAATAAAAAAGAATTTTAATGAAATAATCACACAGTTTTTGACTATATTTTATTTTCCTGCTAAAACCATTTCCTGTAATAAAAATAAAATAAAAAAGCAAAATGATTCTTACCAATCCGATGTACAGTCATGTCCCACGGTGTAATCCATCAGAAAGGGTTAACAGGTTACAGGTCGCAGAGAGCTAATAATGCTGTCTCAGACCTGTATTCCCCTGAATGAATAAGTTACTCTCCCAGCGAAAGGAGAGGAATAGATTCATGAATGGAGCTTAATTGATTTATTGCCACTTTCACTTCAGTGACCTGACCTAAGGTGAAAGTGGGATACAATCAATTAAGCTTCATTCATTAATCACATCCTCTCCTGTCGGCAGGAGATAAGCTCGTTCATTCAGGAGCTATCAGATGAGCACGCAGGATTACTTGCGCTGCTTATCTGATTGCTAGTTAACCCTTTGTGAAGGATTACATCGTGGGACGTGACAGATTGCCAGATAGGTAAGAATAATGTTGTTTTATTATTTTATATTTATTTTAGAAGAACAAGGGCTTCGAACGGATTAAGAGTTAAATAAAAGATGGTCAAAAATATGTGTTTTTATTTCATTAAAATTATTTATTCTTAAAGTGTGTGTGTGTTTTTTTATTTACTTCAATAGGATTAATAATTGATAGTTGTCTAATTGACAGCTCTCAATTATTAACCTGCCTTAAGGTCACCTTTCAATACTAAGGTGACATTAAGGTGACATTATTAACCCATTCGCCACCGCTACAGGGCAATGGGAATAGACGGGCAAAGTGCCAGAAAGGGCGAATCTAATTATAGATTTGCCCTTTCTGGGGTGTCTGGGGCAGATGTTAGTAGCCAGGGGGGGCACAAAAAAATGTACCCTCCCTAGGCTATTATTATCTGCCCCCACTCGCTTGCTTTGTCTGTCTGGTGGAGAAAATACAGCGGGAGCCCACGCATTTTTTTTCAACGAATTTACACCTTTAATTAACCCCTACATGTCTGAAATTTTGCACAAATACACTCATGTAATTGTAAGTTCTAAACAAATATCAAAATACAGGAAATGACATGGTTAACTGTGTGGAAACAATGTATCATTTCATGTCGGCTTCTGTGATTTCACAAAAGCCGACAATTGAATAAGCGGCTATTACAGTATGTAGAAGTCTAGGAACTATAAATATATATATATATATATATATATACATGTCACAATTACATATATATATATATATATATATATATATGTATTCTATGTGTGTATATCTATTCTTTCTATTCTTTATTAAAGCTGTCAGTGTGATTTTACAGTATAGCCGGGGATGAATTGCCGGCTTTTCTAAAGGACACCGATGCGATTTAATCGCAAGTCACACATGCGGTCCGTTTGTAATCAGATTTTTCATCGCTCCCATAGACTTGCATTGGCGATTGTCGACCCACAATCGGTGACAATCGCAGCATGCTGCGATTGCACACGGACGTTTAAAACGGACCACAAAAAATCTGATACTAGGAGCTGCTCCATAGATTAACATAGGGCAGACTGCAATACGATTTTTCATCGTATTGCAGTCGTCCGATTCTGTCGCCAGTGTGACGCCGGCCTTACAGTCAAATAAGGAACATTCTTTGTTTTAACAAAAACTGAAATATGTTACAAATGATTTTTTTGTATACTTTTTTTGTGTTTGATCATGTCACCACAGCTGCAAGAGTTAATAAGCCAAATCAAAGTATGCTTTTTCATATGTAAAATAGACAATCGCAAGAAAAGACAGAAGTCTAAATGTTAAAATGTTCTTTTGTTGTCACAAAATCTCAGAACAAGCCAAGTTCCTATAAAAAGAACTATCAGCTTTGAATGGACGACAGCATTAAAGGCAGATGGAAATTTTTATCAAGTGTGAATTTTCTCCTTTGCTTTTCCAACTTGTCAAAGAATTACACATTTTTCAAGAATGTACATTGCAAGACTGCATACATTGCACACGGTTATGTTACATTCACTAGTGTTTTTAAGTAATATTATCCATACCTCAATAAGGTATGATATTTTAGTACATAGCTATCATTCTTTGATATTAGCCATCTAAAAAAGAGGTCAGTAAAATTCAGAGTATTGTGTTGCTACTATCCAGTTCTTAGCCCATTAAAGTGCACCCGACAGCTGTGTCATGCTGTCCAAACCATTGGTAGCAAGTATCAGGCACTGTGCAGCATGGTCCGATATCGATTTTTAACCCCTTTATTCCATCAGACGTACTATTCCGTCCATGTGACCCTGGACCTAATTCCCATGGACGGAATAGTACGTCATGGGCGATCAGCTGCGCTCCCGGGGGGAGCGCAGCTGATCGCCGCCGGGTGTCAGCTGATTATCACAGCTGACACCCGTGACTGTGTGTCAGGAGCGGTCACGGACCGCTCCCGGCACATTAACCCCTGGCTCACCGCGATCAAACATGATCGCGGTGTACCCGGGGCACAGGGGAGGATCGCGCAGGCAGGGGGCTCCCTGCGCGCTCCCCTGAGACCCTCAGAGCAGCGCGATGTGTCGCGCTGTTCCGAGGGTCCGTCCTCCCTCCAGGTCCCCGGATCCAAGATGGCGCCGGGGTCCTGCAGGGAGGCGGCTTCCTCAGTGCCTGCTGAGAGCAGGCACTGAGAAGCCTGCAGCACTGCCAAAGCGATCGCTGGTGTGACAGAGTGCTGTGCACACTGTCACACCAGCGATCTGCTAAAATACAGTGATGTCCCACCCTGGGACAAAGTAAAAAAGTTAAAAAAAATAAAAATAAAAAGTGGTAAAAAAAAATCATAAAAAAAAAAAAAATATTCCCCAATAAATTCATTCTTTCCTGTAAATAAAAAAAACAAAACAATAAAAGTACACATATTTGGTATCGCCGCATCCGTAACGACCCCCCTATAAAACTGTCCCACTAGTTAACCCCTTTAGTGAACCCCTTAAAAAAAAAAAAGAAAACTAAGCAAAAAATCAATGCTTTATCATCATACCGCTGAACAAAAAGTGGAATAACACGCGATCAAAAAGACCGAGATAAATAAACATGGTACCGCTGAAAACGTCATCTTGTCCCGCAAAAAACGAGCCGTCATACAGCATCATCAGTGAAAAAATAAAAAGTTATAGCTCGCAGAATAAAGCGATGCAAAAATAATAATTTTTTATATAAAATTGTTTTCATTCTATAAAAGCGCCAAAACATAAAAAAAATGATATAAATGAGGTATCGCCATAATCGTACTGACCCGAAGAATAAAACTGCTTTATCAATTTTACCACACGTGGAACGGTACAAACGCCTCCCCCAAAAGAAATTCATGAATTGCTGATTTTTGTTCATTCTAACCTCCCAAAAATCGAAATAAAAAGTGATCAAAAAATGTCACGTGCTCAAAAATGGTACCAATAAAAATGTCAACTCGTACCGCAAAAAATAAGACCTCACATGACTCTGTGGGCCAAAATATGCAAAAATTATAGCTCTCAAAATGTGGTGATGCAAAAAACTATTTTTTGCAATAAAAAGCGTCTTTTAGCGTGACAGCTGCCAATCATAAAAACCCGCTATAAATAATAAATCAAACCCCCATTTATCACCCCCTTAGTTAGGGAAAAATAATAAAATTAAAAAAATGTATTTATTTCCATTTTCCCGTTAGGGTTAGGGTTGCGGCTAAAGTTAGGGTTAGGGTTGGCGCTAACGTTAGGATTAGGATAAGGGTTGGAATTACGGTTAGGGGTGTGTTAGGGTTAGGTTTGTGGTTAGGGTTGGGACTAGGGCTAGGGGTGTGTTGGGGTTAGGG
Source organism: Oophaga sylvatica (assembly GCA_033576555.1). Lineage (NCBI taxonomy): Eukaryota > Metazoa > Chordata > Amphibia > Anura > Dendrobatidae > Oophaga > Oophaga sylvatica. The sequence continues at coordinate 602,436,332 of JARQOD010000002.1, read as the reverse complement.
TTGGAGTTAGAATTGGAGGGTTTCTGCTGTTTAGGTACATCAGGGGATCTCCAAATGTGACATGGCGTCTGATCTCAATTCCAGCCAATTCTGCGTTGAAAAAGTCAAACGGTGCTCCTTCACTTCTGAGCTCTGCCATGCGCCCAAACAGTAGTTTACTCCCGCATATGGGGTATCAGCGTACTCTGGACCACAAGAGTTATTGTGCAATTTGTCCTATTTCTTCTGTTACCCTTGGGAAAATAAAAAACTGGGGGCGACAAAATCATTTTTGTAAAAAAAAATGATTTTTTTTTTGTTTTTACGGCTGTATGTTATAAAACTTCTGTGAAGCAATTCGGGGTTCAAAGTGCTCACCACACATCTAGATAAGTTCCTTGTGGGGTCTATTTTCCAAAATGGGGTCACTTGTGGGGGGTTTCCACTGTTTAGGCGCATCAGGGGCTCTCCAAATGCGACATGACGCCCCCAGACCATTCCATCAAAGTCTGCAATCCAAAACGTCACTACTTCCCTTCCGAGCCCCGACGTGCGCCCATACAGTAGTTTACTCCCACATATTGGGTATCAGCGTACTCAGGACAAATTGGACAACAACTTTTGGGGTCCAATTTCTCCTGTTACCCTTGTGAAAATAAAATACTGGGGGCGAAAAAATAATTTTTGTAAAAAAAAAAGGATTTTTTATTTTTACGGCTGTACGTTATAAACTTCTGTGAAGCACTTCGGGGTTCAAAGTGCTCACCACACATCTAGATAAGTTCCTTGTGGGGTCTATTTTCCAAAATGGGGTCACTTGTGGGGGGTTTCCACTGTTTAGGCGCATCAGGGGCTCTCCAAATGCGACATGACGCCCCCAGACCATTCCATCAAAGTCTGCAATCCAAAACGTCACTACTTCCCTTCCGAGCCCCGACATGCGCACATACAGTAGTTTAATCCCACATATTGGGTATCAGCGTACTCAGGACAAATTGGACAACAACTTTTGGGGTCCAATTTCTCCTGTTACCCTTGTGAAAATAAAATATTGGGGGCGAAAAAATCATTTTTGTAAAAAAAAAAGGATTTTTTATTTTTACGGCTGTACGTTATAAACTTCTGTGAAGCACTTCGGGGTTCAAAGTGCTCACCACACATCTAGATAAGTTCCTTGAGGGGTCTATTTTCCAAAATGGGGTCACTTGTGGGGGGTTTCCACTGTTTAGATGCATCAGGGGCTCTCCAAATGTGACATGACTCCCCCAGACCATTCCAACAAAGTCTGCAATCCAAAACGTCACTACTTCCCTTCCGAGCCCCGACGTGCGCCCATACAGTAGTTTACTCACACATATTGGGTATCAGCGTACTCAGGACAAATTGTACAACAACTTTTTGGGTCCAATTTCTCCTGTTACCCTCGTGAAAATAAAATATTGGGGGCGAAAAAATCATTTTTGTAAAAAAAGAGATTTTTTTTTTACGGCTGTATGTTATAAACTTCTGTGAAGCACTTTGGGGTTCAAAGTGCTCACCACACATCTAGATAAGTTCCTTGTGGGGTCTATTTTCCAAAATGGGGTCACTTGTGGGGGGGTTTCCACTGTTTAGGCGCATCAGGGGCTCTCCAAATGCGACATGACGCCCCCAGACCATTCCATCAAAGTCTGCAATCCAAAACGTCACTACTTCCCTTCCGAGCCCCGAGATGCGCACATACAGTAGTTTAATCCCACATATTGGGTATCAGCGTACTCAGGACAAATTGGACAACAACTTTTGGGGTCCAATTTCCCTGTTACCCTTGTGAAAATAAAATATTGGGGGCGAAAAAATCATTTTTGTAAAAAAAGAGATTTTTTATTTTACGGCTGTATGTTATAAACTTCTGTGAAGCACTTTGGGGTTCAAAGTGCTCACCACACATCTAGATAAGTTCCTTGAGGGGTCTAGTTTCCAAAATGGTGTCATTTGTGGGGGGTTTCCACTGTTTAGGCAGATCAGGAACTCTCCAAACACGACATGGCATCCAGCCAATTCTGCGTTGAAAAAGTCAAACGGCGCTCCTTCCCTTCCAAACTCTGCCATGCACCCAAACAGTGGTTTACTCCCACATATGGGGTATCAGCACACTCAGGACAAATTGCACAATAACTTTTGGAGTCTTTTTACCCTTGGGAAAATAAAAATTGGGGTGAAAAGATCAATTTTGTGGAAAAAATATGATTTTTTAATTTTACGGCTCTACGTTATAAACTTGTGTGAAGCACTTGGGGGATCAAATTGCTCACCAAAGATCTAGATAAGTTCCGTAGGGGTCTAGTTTCCCAAATGGGGTCACTAGTGGGGGTTTCCACTGTTTAAGCACAGCAGGGGCTCTCCAATTGCAACATGGCGTCCAATCTCAATTCCAGCCAATTTTGGTTGGAAAAAGTCATATGGTGCTCCTTCCATTCCGAGCTCTGCCATGCGCCCAAACAGTGGTTCCTCCCCACATATGGGTATCAGCGTACTCAGGACAAATTGGACAACAAATTTTGTGGTCCAATTTCTCCTGTTACCCTTGGGAAAATAAAAAATTAGTGACTAAGAGATAATTTTGTGGGAAAAAAATAGGATTTTTTATTTTCATGCCCGGGCATTATAAACTTGTGTGAAGCACTTGGGGGTTCAAAGTGCTCACCAAAGATCTAGATAAGTTCCTTAGGGGGTCTAGCTTCCAAAATGGGGTCACTTGTGGGGGGTTTCCACTGTTTAGGCTCATCTGGGGCACTACAAACGGAACATGACCCCATCACTTTTTGCATTCCAAAACGTTACTGCTTCCTTTCCAAGCACTGCCGTGCGCCCAAACAGTTTCCCCCCCCCACATATGGGGTATCCGCGTACTCAGGACAAATTGGACAACAACTTTTGGGTCCAATTTCCTTGGGAAAAATCAAAAATTTGGGACTAAAAAATCATTTTCGTGGAAAATTGTTTTTTTTTTTCTTCACACCCAGGCATTATAAACTTTTGTGAAACACTTTGGGTTCAAAGTGCTCACAACAGATCTAGATAAGTTCCTTAGGGGGTCTAGTTTCCAAAATGGTGTCACTTGTGTGGGGTTTACACTGTTTAGGCATATCAGGGTATTGGCGTACTCAGGAGAAATTGCACAACAACTTTATCTGCCCATTTTCTCCTTTTACCCTTGTGAAAATAAAAAAAAGTTTGTAAAAGATCATTTTTGTGGCTAAAAAGTTAAATATTCATTTTTTCCTTACACGTTGCTTCAGCTCCTGTGAAGCACCTGAAGGGTTAATAAACTTATTGAATGTGGTTTTGAGTACCTTGAGGGGTGCAGTTTTTAGAATGGTGTCACTTTTGGGTATTTTCTGCCATATAGGCCCCTCAAAGTGACTTCAAATGTGAGGTGGTCCCTAAAAAAATGGCTTTGTAAATTTTGTTGTAAAAATGAGAAATCACTGGTCAACTTTTAACCCTTATAATTTCCTAACAAAAAAAAATTTTGGTTTCAAAATTGTGCTGATGTAAAGTAGACATGTGGGAAATGTTATTTCTTAACTATTTTGTGTGACATATCTCTCTGTTTTAAGGGAAAAAAAATTCAAAGTTTGAAAATTGCAAAATTTTCAAAATTTTCGCCATATTTACGTTTTTTTTCAAAAATAAACGCAAGGTATATTGGAGAAATTTTACCACTAACGTGAAGTACAATATGTCACGAGAAAACAATCTCAGAATCGCGAAGTTCCGTTGAAGCGTTCCAGAGTTATAACCTCATAAAGAGACAGTGGTCAGAATTGTAAAAATTGGCCCGGTCATTAACGTGCAAACCACCCTTGGGGGTGAAGGGGTTAAACATATGTTTTCTCTGAAACGCTACAATTCATGAATAATTGACAGTTCAGACCAGAGGCGTAGCTAGGGTTTCGGTTTAGGGGGGCCAAACTTCTGAGTGGGCCCCTAACCAGAGAACCTCAGCAAATGACAGCGCTGTTGCCAAAAATAATCTATATATAAAAAGACCAATATTGATATTACCGCCGTATGGTCAGTGGTAAATAATACCAGTCCTACAGAACATATAAGAGATCATAGCAGAGTTACAGATAATGACTTACCGCTGACGTTCCTTCTGATGGAATCGTTCACTTTTCATGTCTTTTCCATCTGGCCCAGACCGACATAACGACTCCTCCAGCCGAGACTTGACTGCAGAAAATACAACAAAGACACATTTCACTTCTCATATTTTCAGCACCGTCACGGTCACCAATTGGACTATTCTCAACCTGTACAAACTCCTCATCCTGCTGATACCCCAATACTGAGCTGCTGCTGTCATATGTGTCATTATTACTGCACCTGATACCCCAATACTGAGCCGCTGCTGCCGTATGTGCCCCTATTACTGCACCTAGTGTGTGGTTCTGTGTGACCTCTAAATTCTAAAGCACCCCTCTAGAATATAGTACTGCTGGGTGCAAGTGCCCTAGAAAACAGTGCCCGCATTTTGTCCCCTAGAATGTAATATTTCCCCGTGTGCCCCTTTGACAGTCACAGTAACCCGAGTTCCCCTATAACAATAAGTGCCCACTTTACACTTAATAATGTCCCGAGTCTCCCCCCTGTACAGCTCCCCTATACACAGTGTGATGCCCCCTCATTGGATATATACTGACCCCTTAATGTCCCCAAACTATTTAATGGCTTCAACACAGTATGATGGCCCCCCCCACTATAATCCCCACACTGTATGATGGCCCCCTAGATAGCATCCATATAGCATAATACACCAGATAGTCCTCAATATAGTATAATGCACCCCCATAGGCAGCCTCTATATTATAATGCACCCCCATAGACAGCCTCTATATTATAAGGCACTCCCATAGGGAGCCTCTGTAGTATAATGCACCCCATAGACAGACTCTATATTATAATGCACCCCTGAAGGCAGCCTTATTTATAATGCACCCCATAGGCAGTCTTATTTATAATGCACCCCATAGCCAGCCTTATTTATATTGCACCCCCATAGGCAGTCTTATTTATAATGCACCCCATATGCAGCCTTACTTATAATGGACCCCATAGGCAGCCATTTATAATGCACTCCCCCATATGCAACCTTACTTATAATGGACCCCATAGGCAGCCATTTATAACGCAGTCCCCCATATGCAGCCTTACTTATAATGCACCCCATAGGCAGTCATTTATAACGCAGTCCCCCATATGCAGCCTTACTTATAATGCACCCCATAGGGCAGCCATTTAAAATGCACTCCCCCATATGCAGCCTATTTATAATGCACCCCATAGGCAGTCATTTATAACCCAGTCCCCCATATGCAGCCTTACTTATAATGCACCCCATAGGCAGTCATTTATAATGCACTCCCCCATATGCAGCCTTATTTATAATGCACCCCATAGGCAGTCATTTATAATGCACTCCCCCATATGCAGCCTTACTTATAATGCACCCCATAGGGCAGCCATTTAAAATGCACTCCCCCATATGCAGCCTATCTATAATGCACCCCATAGGCAATCATTTATAATGCACTCCCCCATATGCAGCCTTATTTATAATGCACCCCATAGGCAGATGTGTGGCCCAGCTATGCAAGGCACACATAAAATCCAGGAGAATGCACAGGAAGGTAATCGCAAAAGCTTGCTATTCATGCACTTCACTCACACTTTCAGACACACCCATCTGAGTTATAGGAGGTAGTGACACGTAGCAGAGCTCATTCAAGCTTCCTGTCTCAGGACAGTGCAGACCAGTCAGTTTCCTGTCTTAGGACGGTGCAGTTCAGTGCCAGTTCAGTCTGGACTAGGAGAGAGGACTGAATCCTCGCAGAGCTAGCGTAGCTCACCTGACAAAGAAGTGGAGGCTAGTACGGGTGAAGTGAATCATCCTAGCCTAGTCAGAGCTACCCTTAATCAGTACCTCAACAGAAGCTGAAACAAGGAGGAAACTGAGAGCTTCTCAGCGAGCTCTGGAGAAAGCTGACATTTCCATCGAAAGCTACAAGTGCTTATGCTAAGAGCAAAAGCAGGGCGAAGGGCGCAGTGGAGAAGACATAGAGAAGTGCTTCAGGTCTTGGATTGCCTGCACTAAATAACCGGACACCGGGGTCCGAAGCGTTGCTAGAGTTTCAAGCATAGTAACAAGATACTCGGAGGCATCTGGACTACAGGTCGCAGAGAGCAGCCCAAGCGCTGATACGTAACCGGAGATAGGGAAAACAGGAGTCTAGCCTGATCAGCAAATATAGACTTAGTTCTCTCAACATCTGCTAGTCAGAGCCATAGAAGTCTCCACCACAAAGTCAGCCGGGCTTGTCAGCTATTGAGAAAGCTGGAGATTGTAGAGTTAACTTCGCTTCATGAGAGTTTGGACTCTGAGATATACGAAGTAAAGGAGGCCTCTAACCTGCTCAGCGGTTACCCGAATGTGCATTCTCCACCCCGACCAGCTCCCCGGATCTGCTTGAACCATCTACCAGTAAAAGGTATGAAAAGAAGATGCATTGTGTGTGACTGAATTATTAACTACACCCTGCATCATCACCATAGACTTCCAGGGACCAGTCTCACCTGTGGGAGACTTACCACCCAGCTGCCCCATAACATCACCTGTGAAAGTCCTTATAGCAGCGCTGGTCCAATTAACCAGATACCACAGGTGGCGTCACGAACTACCTATCCTTAAAATCCCCTGTAAATATTCCCCATTGCACGACCGCCAGGGCCACGGACCGAGCCACCGCTACCAGTGACAACTCCCATAGATTTCCATGGGCTCGGCTCCGAGTACCCCATAGCCTTGGTATCCACAATTGTGGTGCGTGTCGGAACAACTTGGCGTCACGAACAGGATACGAAAGCTTGCAATTGTGAGTCCTGTGTGTCTATTGAACTGTTTGCTGCATTTGGCGCCAAAATACCGCCATCTTTACCGCAAAATTCGCGCCCTCAGGCGCTGGTGAAGAAGGGGGCGTACCTGAAAGTGCACGCTGGTTCCCTGGCCCCGCCCCCAACTCTGACGCAGCGGCAGGTCCTGTGAAACAGGAAGTGAACGCTCTGACATCACAGTCCAGCGACAAAGGTCCTGTCTCCACCGCTGTGCCTGCAACGAAGGTCCTGTCTCCACCACTGTGCCTGCGACGCTGCAGCCTGTGAAAGAGGTAGGCTCAGATTAACCAAGGGGGCACCAATATGTCGCAGCAACCGGCAGACGGAGCGGCCCCCGCTGGGGGCCCTAATAGCCCACCGCTTGGCGTCGTGCCGCAGGATGGAGGTGCGGGCCCCTCACCTGGCCCGGTGGTCCCGCTTATGCCCCTAACGCTCCCATACATGCCTGGAGCGAAGTGGCTCCCCCAGTACAGCGGCGAGCCAGACACCCTGCCAGGATTTAAACGGAAGATATGTAGTATTTTGGATATGTACTCAATGACTGAAAAGCAAAAAGCTGCTGTGGCAATAGGACAGTTAGCTGGTGCGGCTGAGAGAGAAGTAGAGACTTGGTCCACTGCAGACCAGGAGTCGGTACCTGCGATTCTCTTAAAGCTACAGGCCATCTTTGAGGACCGCACAGAAACGGATCTCCGGATGGCATTTTATCAGTGCTTCCAGGGACCGGGTGACAGTATTAGGGACTACGCCTGCCGACTACAGTGGGCCCTGCGAGCTCTTAAACAGGCTAACCCCACAAATCCCATTGATGAGAGCCAAATGTTGAAGGAGCAATTTGTGCGGGGACTGAGGTCTCCAGAGGAAGGCAGGACTGTAAACTGGTGGTCCTTAGATCATCCAGATGCCACTTTTGATGCTCTAAAGGACATGGCAATAAAGGGACTGCGACCCCTGGAAAAGCCTGAGGTGGCAAATCAGTATCACCTGGGTGAAGCCACTCTTAAGCCGGCAGTAACCACCTTTTCCCCGCAGGTGGCAGAAGCTAAAACGCAGGTGGCGCCCCCTAGTGAGTTGGAATGTCTGCGCTCAGAAGTGCGCCAGCTGACTAAGAACTTGGCCACTGTAATGGATGCCCTGCAACTGCGGAAAGAGGAAGGAGGAAAGATCCTACTAGCCGACTGTCCGGAGGATGTTCCTTGGATGAACCGGAAGAAATGGAGGACGTCGCCTCATCGGAGGAGGACCACGCCACCCCCAGGAGCGACTCCTGATCAACACCATCCTCGCCGGGAGATCGTCTGCTACCGCTGCAACCAAAAAGGTCATATGGCTCAGCAATGTCCTTTAAACGAGCCGATCCTGGGTCAGAGGGCCAACACCCAGGAGTAGACTCATCAGGCCCCTTGGACTGGAACCGCAGGTTCGTGGGTGGACGGCCCTACCTGTCCATGATTCTGGACGGGATTGCAATCCCTGCACTGCTGGACACTGGATCTCAGGTGACCATCATACCTGATGTCCTTTACAATAAATTTTGGTCCATGGACAGCCTCCAGCCCCCGAGCCCTGACTTGACAGTGTACGCTACCAATGGTCTCCCTGTTGAAGTAATTGGAGCCAAAAACGTAAATGTAAAAGTGGGCAGGGTGGAGCTGAAGGATCAGGGACTCCTAGTAGTCAGGACTGTAAATGAGGAAAATGGTCTAAATGTGATACTAGGTACTAACATTATCAGTAACTGTCTGGGAGAAGTTGTGTTTTTGCTCCAACAGCTCGCTGAAGTTGCCAAGCCAAAGCAGAAGGGAGTGATCCAGAGGGAGATCCGGGCCCTGATGTGCCAGCAGCAAGCGAAGCTTACAGATGGTGAAATCGGTAATGTACGGGTCACAGACTCGAACCCCATTGTAATACCCCCAATGAGTGAAATGTTAATATGGTGTAGAGCAGCCATAGGTCTGAGGGGACAGAACTACCAAGCAGTAGTAGAACCCCATCGCTCAGAACACAGACCTACACTCATGATTGCTAGAGGGGTAGTGGAAGTAGTAAATGGGAGAGTACCAGTACGACTTCTCAACTGGGGGGACGATGAAGTAAATTTGCCACGTTATGCTACAGTTGCTAAATTACATGCCGTAGATAATAATTCTATCCTTACAACCGAGTCCTTAGCCTCCCGCCAACCAGCGGAGGATAATGATCCGGCAACCCCGGTAGCGGATTGGTGTCAGCAGCTTCATATTGGGACAGACACCACTTCCGTCCACCAGAAACAGGGGGTACTACGGGTGGTACAAGAGTACGCACAAGTATTTAGCAAGCACCCACTTGACTTTGGGACCATTAAGGGAGTACAGCATCATATCCCTACAGGCAGTCATCCTCCCATCAAAGAGCGGTACAGGCCTATACCTCCAGCCCACTATCAGAAAGCTAAGGAAATGCTGCATGACATGAAGAAAGCCGGGGTGATAAGGGATAGTTGTAGCCCCTGGGCAGCACCTCTAGTTCTAGTGAAGAAAAAGGATGGTAGCATGCGAATGTGTGTAGATTATAGGCAAGTAAATCGTATAACACATAAAGATGCATACCCATTACCACGCATAGAGGAATCCTTAGCTGCTCTGAAAACGGCTAACTACTTTTCTACCCTCGACCTTACTAGTGGGTACTGGCAGGTAGCTGTGGCTGAGGAGGATCGGGAGAAAACTGCTTTCACCACCCCAATGGGACTCTGCGAGTTCGACAGAATGCCGTTTGGTCTCAGCAGTGCCCCAGGAACATTCCAGAGGGTGATGGAGAGCTGTCTGGGACATCTCAACTTCGAAACCGTGTTGCTGTATCTGGACGACGTGATTGTCTACTCCAAGACATATGAAGATCATCTGAAGCACCTGGCAGAGGTATTTGAGTCACTGTCCAAGTATGGGATGAAACTGAAGCCCTCTAAATGCCATCTGCTCAAACGGAAGGTACAATACTTGGGACATATTGTCAGTTCTGAAGGAGTAGCGCCAGACCCCGAGAAGGTCACAGCTATTCAGAAATGGCCAGAGCCGAAGAACCTAAAGGAGGTGCGTCAGTTCCTGGGACTAACAGGTTACTACAGGAGGTTTGTAAAAGATTACACTAAGAAAGCGGCGCCTTTGCAGGACCTCCTGGTAGGACAACCTCTTAAGAGCAGAAATCTTCCATTCAATTGGGGAAAAGAACAAGCTGAGGCATTCAAAGAGATGAAAGAGATCCTTACCGGCGATGAAATCTTAGCCTACCCAGATTACAGCCAACCGTTCCTGCTATACACAGATGCCAGTAACGAAGGATTAGGAGCGGTCCTCAGTCAGAAGCAGAACGGCCAAGAAAAAGTCATCGCATATGCCAGCAGAAAACTCAGGCCAACTGAGAGGAATCCGGAAAACTATAGCAGCTTCAAACTGGAGTTCCTGGCGCTGGTCTGGGCCATTACCGAAAGATTTAAACATTACCTTGCCTCCAACAGGTTCACTGCGTTTACAGACAATAACCCCTTGACGCATCTGGAAACAGCCAAGCTGGGAGCCATGGAGCAACGTTGGATGGCTCGGTTGTCAAATTATCAGTTTACCATCAAGTACAGAGCGGGCCGTAAAAATGCCAACGCGGACACCTTGTCCAGAATGCCGCATGAATCCAACACGGAGGAAGAATCAGATGATCTGGAAGAAATCGAGCTACCTGCGTTCCATCGAAATGGGATGGTCCAAGAGCAACGAGTCTACAGAAAGCGGTGTGGTGAGATGTTGAACCCTTTACCCCATCACAGCTGGAAGGAGACTCAAGACAGCGATCCAGTGGTCAGCCGTATCAAGGAGTTGATAAGACAAGAAGGTTCCTCCTTGGAGAAAGACGCACCCATACCAGCAAAGCTCCTGTGGAATGAAAGAAGCCGGTTGTTCATATACCGAGAGAAGTTGTGCAGGAGATACGTCGACCCAAGGACCCATGAGATGGTTTGGCAGATAGTGGTGCCCAGAGCAGACATCCAAATGGTGTTGGATGCTTACCACGATCAAGCAGGACACTTTGGCTGGAAAAAGCTGGAGACCCTGTTGAGGTGTCGGTTCTACTGGGTAGGGATGCGCAGCTCCATCGAGAAGTGGTGCCGGAACTGTGGACCCTGTGGTCTCAGACGAAAAGACTATCATAGTCAGAGAGCACCCTTGCAGCCTATCCGGACGACTCGTCCTCTGGAGATCGTAGCATTGGATCACGTTAAGTTGTCCCCAAGCAGGTCAGGATACTCATATGCCCTGACCATGGTGGATCATTACTCCAAATTTCTGGTGGTCGCCCCTGTCAAGGATCTCACAGCAGAGACAGCAGCCAAGGTCTTTCAAGCAAGTTTCTGCAGACCACACGGATATCCAGAGCAGGTACTGACTGATCGAGGTCCAGCCTTTGAAGCTGAACTGTTTCAGGAATTCTGTCAATTGTATGGATGTAAAAAGATCAGAACGACGCCATACCACCCTCAGACCAACGGCCTTTGTGAAAAGATGAATCACATTGTCATGGATTTACTGAAAACTGTACCCCTGGAAGAAAGAAATCGGTGGCCAGACTTGTTACCCGACCTGGTTGACTTGTACAACCACATACCAGTAAGTTCCACCAACTGCACTCCAGCTTACCTTATGAGAGCAAGACCTGGAAGACTGCCAATGGATTTGGAACTGGGAGTGGTAGAACCAGAGGCTGATGACAGTGCTGAAGATTGGGACACCACTCGACAAGAACAGTACAAGAGAGTACAAGCCTGCGTAGAAGACAGTCTCAACAAAATAAGAGAAAAGCAAGAGAAGAACTATAACAAAAATGCTCCCGCTAAGCCTTTTATGCCTGGAGAAATGGTGCTCAAAAGAAAAAGAATGCACAAGTTGGATGATCAGTGGGAACAGGAGCCATATGTCGTGCAAAATTCCAACTTTGATAACAGAAAGGTCTGTGCCATTAGTAAGGATGGAGGAAAAACGATGGCAACGGTGTCCAGAGATCATTTAAAGTTGTGTCCTTGCCCATTAAAGCTCCGTGAAGAAAACCCTGTTGTTCATCAAGAAGAGAGTGCTGAAGCGGTCATACACACGGATTTGGGAGATTTACCTGCGGATTGGCCCAGATTGGGAGACGCTGTAATTATTCCTGTGCTGCAGTTTTATCAACCGCAAGAGGAGTTTCTACAACCAGTCATACCAATTGTGCCAGTTGAGCCAGTTCCAGAAGAACTTATTCTGGCAGACCCTCAACCATTAGAACCCCAAGAAGCGGACCCGAAAGAAGCAGCACCACAAGAAGTGGAGTCCCCTGGTGAAGCTGGTGAAACAGTACCGCGTCGCCCAGCCACTAGTACGCTTGCCAGATCCATAGAAAGGTTGAGACAGTATTACCGTTTGCCGTTACGCAGAACAGATAGGCCAGAAAATACTATACCTGACACCACACCACGTAGGTCAGAACGAACAACTAAGGGAAGATTACCAATTCGCTATCAAGAGTAGTCCTAGTAAATTAGTCTAGCAAGACCCAGACAGGGTTTATTGTCACTGACAAATTGTATAAAGTTTGAAAAGGTATTAATGTAATTATTTGAAATGTGTTTTAACCATGCCAATGGACTGCGTGGCTGTGGACTGTGCCAGCCCAAGAACTTGCTTTGTAAATAGTTGCGCTACGGTGCATTATCTTGGTTTTACACGAAACCATTGCTATCTACCTCTGAAGAAAAACCCGTATGGTGTGGCCGAGAGTGAGGTCTGCAGTCAGAAGTCCTGCAGCCCACCCAGGACCCACGTGGGAGGTTTTTGGTGCGGGTCCTCCACAAGTATCCTGTATTTATGAGCATGTCTTGATATTTTGATACTTTTGTATTCTTCATTGTACAAATTGTAACGTTCAAGAAGTCTTACCTCCCGGATGGGAAGAGTTAAACTGTTGTTGTTTAATGCAAAACAAAAATATTTTCTTTTTCTCTTTTACAGCCCGGGAGTGCTGTGTTTAACCAAGGGGGGATGTGTGGCCCAGCTATGTAAGGCACACATAAAATCCAGGAGAATGCACAGGAAGGTAATCGCAAAAGCTTGCTATTCATGCACTTCACTCACACTTTCAGACACACCCATCTGAGTTATAGGAGGTAGTGACACGTAGCAGAGCTCATTCAAGCTTCCTGTCTCAGGACAGTGCAGACCAGTCAGTTTCCTGTCTTAGGACGGTGCAGTTCAGTGCCAGTTCAGTCTGGACTAGGAGAGAGGACTGAATCCTCGCAGAGCTAGCGTAGCTCACCTGACAAAGAAGTGGAGGCTAGTACGGGTGAAGTGAATCATCCTAGCCTAGTCAGAGCTACCCTTAATCAGTACCTCAACAGAAGCTGAAACAAGGAGGAAACCGAGAGCTGCTCAGCGAGCTCTGGAGAAAGCTGACATTTCCATCGAAAGCTACAAGTGCTTATGCTAAGAGCAAAAGCAGGGCGAAGGGCGCAGTGGAGAAGACATAGAGAAGTGCTTCAGGTCTTGGATTGCCTGCACTAAATAACCGGACACCGGGGTCCGAAGCGTTGCTAGAGTTTCAAGCATAGTAACAAGATACTCGGAGGCATCTGGACTACAGGTCGCAGAGAGCAGCCCAAGCGCTGATACGTAACCGGAGATAGGGAAAACAGGAGTCTAGCCTGATCAGCAAATATAGACTTAGTTCTCTCAACATCTGCTAGTCAGAGCCATAGAAGTCTCCACCACAAAGTCGGCCGGGCTTGTCAGCTATTGAGAAAGCTGGAGATTGTAGAGTTAACTTCGCTTCATGCAAGTTTGGACTCTGAGATATACGAAGTAAAGGAGGCCTCTAACCTGCTCAGCGGTTACCCGAATGTGCATTCTCCACCCCGACCAGCTCCCCGGGATCTGCTTGAACCATCTACCAGTAAAAGGTATGAAAAGAAGCTGCATTGTGTGTGACTGAATTATTAACTACACCCTGCATCATCACCAAAGACTTCCAGGGACCAGTCTCACCTGTGGGAGACTTACCACCCAGCTGCCCCATAACATCCCCTGTGAAAGTCCTTATAGCAGCGCTGGTCCAATTAACCAGATACCACAGGTGGCGTCACGAACTACCTATCCTTAAAATCCCCTGTAAATATTCCCCATTGCACGACCGCCAGGGCCACGGACCGAGCCACCGCTACCAGTGACAACTCCCATAGATTTCCATGGGCTCGGCTCCGAGTACCCCATAGCCTTGGTATCCACAATTGTGGTGCGTGTCGGAACACAGTCATTTATAATGCACTCCCCAATATGCAGCCTTACTTATAATGCACCCCATAGGCAGTCATTTATAATGCACTCCCCCATATGCAGCCTTATTTATAATGCACCCCATAGGCAGTCATTTATAACGCACTCCCCCATATGCAGCCTTATTTATAATGCACCCCATAGGCAGTCATTTATAACGCACTCCCCCATATGCAGCCTTATTTATAATGCACCCCATAGGCAGTCATTTATAACGCAGTCCCCCATATGCAGCCTTACTTATAATGCACCCCATAGGCAGCCATTTATAATGCAGTCCCCCATATGCAGCCTTACTTATAATGCATCCCATAGGCAGCCATTTATAATGCACTCCCCCATATGCAGTCTTATTTATAATGAACCCACAAAAATAACAAATCCTGTACTCACCTCTCTTGCTCCCGGCTCCTGCGCTGCTCCCTGCTCTCCCTCTCAGCGTCTGACTGCCGGCGCCGGGCAGTGACGTCATCGCGCCCGCTGTCAGACGCTGAGAGGGGGATTATGGGAGAGGAGGAGCGCTCGCTCCTTCTCTCTCAATGCGGTCAGCTTTATCGGCTGGATGCCGATACAGCTGACCCTCCGATGATGGGCGGGGGGCCCACTGCTGGCACCGGGCCCCCCACCGCCTGCTCAGGGGCCCCATAGCGGCAGAGCAGGGAGATCGATTCTCCCTGCTCTGCCCCAGAATGTAACTGTATCGGCGCGCTGTGCACGTCGATACAGTTACAGTAGCGTAGCTCCGGGTGGGCCCCCTCAGAGCGCGGGGCCCGGGGCCACCGCCCCCTCTGCTCCCCCGGTAGCTACGCTACTGGTTCAGACTAATGGTATTGTTGCATCGCTGGTCCATACTGTGAACTTACCAATACTGCTAGCAAAGGCAGTTTTTCCTCTGCAGCATTAAAAGAGAGGAAGGACACTAAATCTGGTTGGGTTGAGCAATCTGGGTATCTCCAGAGCAGCATTTAAGGCTGGGTCTCACATAGCGATCCCGGAGCGATCACGACGACGATGCGACCTGATAAGGATCGTTGTTGCGTCGCTGTGTAATCGCTGGTGAGACATCAAACAGAACATTCTTCCCAGCGATGCTGCAACGATGCGGATGATCATAGCGATCTTCGTAACGACGTCGGCGGTCGTTGAAACCCTGTCACACTACACCTATTCGGACGACACAGCGATCGATGTGGGCTGTACAGTGTGACCTTGTTGGCACGCAGGCGTGGCATAGCGTCGCCTTTTCCACGCCCCCTCATCTCCAATTGGTGCTCACTACTGCGTTCCGATTGGCGGCGCTACTGCTCATTGTTCTCGATTGTGTGAAAAGGCAACGAAGCTGCGCTCTTGCTTCATTGTTCCTGGCAGTCTTGCAGCACTTGTGGTTTGTTCCTGCTTGCGTCCTGCTTTTTCCGGATCTCAGTAGCGTTCTCGGTTGCGACTCCGAAAACCCAATACAGCTATTCTCCAGCTACCTTATGACCAGCTAGATTTTGTGCACGGTAGGTTTATTTGGGTTTTCAATTGTATTTCATTTTAATGTCAATTACCAATTATTGGTAACATTGCAAAACTATGCACTGTATATTTTTTGGGTCTCAAATGTGATTCCTATCGTCTATTTTATGGGGGTCTCGGGTGGGATCGCAAAAACTTTTCCATTTCATCTAATTTTAACCCCTTCCTGAAAACCTGTGCCAATCCGACCCATGACGCCTATGTGGCGTCATGAAAGGATCGCGTCCCTGCGGGTCGGGTGACCGGGGTCACTGAAAGGTCACCCGACCCGCCGGCACAGGACCCTTTGTGCTTCACCACAGGGGGGTTGGCTTAACCCCCCGTGGCCACGATCGCTCTGATTGGCTGTTAAAAGTGAAACAGCCAATCAGAGCAATCTGTAATATTTCACCAATATAATTGGTGAAATATTACAATCCAGCCATGGCCGATGCTGCAATAGCATCTCCCATGGCTGGACACCGAGCGGATTTCGCTGCAGATCCGCAGCTGATTTCTCTGCTGATCCTCAGCTGATTTCGCTGCTGATCCGCTGCTGATTTCGCTGCGGATCAGCAATGCAATCAGCAGCGAAATCAGCTGCGGATCAGCAGCGAAATCCGCTGCGGATCAGCAGCGGATTTCGCTGCTGATCCGCAGCTGATTTCGCTGCTGATCCGCAGCTGATTTCGCTGCTGATCCGCAGCTGATTTCGCTGCTGATCCGCAGCGGATTTCGCTGCTAATCCGCAGCTGATTTTGCTGCTGATCCGCAGCTGATTTCGCTGCTGATCCGCAGCGGATTTCGCTGCTCATCCGCAGCGGATTTTGCTGCGGATCAGCAGCGGATTTTGCTGCGGATCCGCTGGTAAAAGGCAGGTCATTTTACAATGCGGATTTTAGAAAAATCCGCAAGTGAATCCGCAACGTGTGCACGGGGCCTTAGGGTCAGGCTGGGTTCATATTGCATTATGGCAGTCCGTTAGATGGACTGCGTTTCACCGCGGTATAACGCGGTGTAACGCAGTCCGTTAACGCTGCCATTCACCTCATTTGTGTGCGCATCGCAACGCATGCCATGAAGCGGCATGCATTCGCGACGTGTCGTCATTCAGTGACGGAGCCTTGGACGCAGGCTGCAGCGTCTGGGCTCCATCACCGCTAGCACAGATGAATCATCGCTGATTCCTCTGCACTAGCGGGTATAGCATAATGCGATCGCGTTATGCTATACCGTTACCAGCCCGTCAACGCTACGTGTTGAACGGGCTGGTAAAACGCAATATGAACTCAGCCTTAGGGTTAGAACTAGGGTTAGGGTTAGAACTAGGGTAAGGGTTAGAACTAGGGTAAGGGTTTAGAACTAGGGTTAGGGTTGGAATTAGGGTTAGGGTTGGAATTAGGGTTAAGGTTGGGATTAGGGTTAGGGTTGGGATAAGCGTTAGGGGTGTTTTGGGGTTAGGGTTGGGATTAGGGTTAGGCTTGTGGTTAGGTTTATGGTTAGAGTTGGGATTAGGGTTAGGGGTGTGTTGGGGTTAGGGTTATGGTTAGGGTTTGTATTAGGGTTAGGGGTGTGTAGGGGTTAGGGTTGGGGTTAGGGGTGTGTTGGGGTTAGGGTTGGAGTTAGAATTGAGAGGTTTCCACTATTTAGGTACATCAGGGGATCTCCATACGCGACATTGCGCCACCATTGATTCCTGCAAATTTTGCGTTCAAAAAGTCAAACAGTGCTCCCTTTATTCCAAGCCCCGACGTGTGCCCAAACAGTGGTTTACCCCCACATATGGGGTATCAGCGTACTCGGGAAAAATTGCACAACAACTTTGGGGTCTAATTTCTCCTGTTACTGTTGGGAAAAAAAATTGGGGACTAAAAAAGTTATTTTTGTGTTAAAAAAATGATTTTTTATTTTCACGGCTCTGCGTTATAAACTTCTGTGAAGAACTTGGGGGTTCAAAGTGCTCACCACACATCTAGATAAGTTCCTTGCGGGGTCTAGTTTCCAAAATGGGGTCACTTGTGGGGAGTTTATACTGTTTAGGCACATCAGGGACTCTGCAAACGTAACATGACGCCCGCAGACCATTCCATCAAGTCGGCAATTCAAAACGTCACTACTTCCCTTCCGGGCCCCGAAGTGTGCCCATACAGTAGTTTTCTCCCACATATGGGATATCAGCGTACTCAGGACAAATTGGACAACAACTTTTGAGGTCTAATTTCTCCTGTTACCCTTGGGAAAATAAAAAAATTGGGGACTAAAAGATCAGGTTTGTGGAAAAAATATGATTTTTTTATTTTCATGGCCCGGCGTTATAAACTTCTGTGTAGCCCTTGGGGGTTCAAAGTGCTCACTACACATCTAGATAAGCTCCTTGGGGGGTCTAGTTTCCAAAATGGGGTCACTTGTGGGGGGTTTCTACTGTTTAGGCACATCAGGGGCTCTGCAAAGGCAACATGACGCCCACAGAACATTCCATCAAGTCTGCATTCCAAAATGGCGCTCCTTCCCTTCTGTGCTCTCCCATGCGCCAAAACAGTGGTTCCCCCCCACATATGGGGTACCAGTGTACTCAGGACAAACTGTACAACAACTTTTGTGGTCCAATTTCTCCTGTTACCCTTGTGAAAATAAAAAATTGCGGGTTAAAAAAATCAGTTTTTGAGGAAAAAAATGATTTTTTATTTTCACGGCTCTGCATTACAAACTTCTGTGAAGCACGTGGGGGTTCAAGGTGCTCACCACACATCTAGTAAAGTTCCTTGAGGGGTCTAGTTTACAAAATGTGGTCACTTGTGGGGGTTTCTACTGTTTAGGCACATCAGGGGCTCTGCCCGCCCGCAGACCATTCCATCAAGTCGGCATTTCAAAGCGTCACTACATCCCTTCCAAGCCCTGACGTGTGCCCAAACAGTGGTTCTCCCCCACATGTGAGGTACTAGCGTACTTAGGACAAATTAGACAACAACTTTTGGGGTCCAATTTCTCCTGTAACCATTGTGAAAATAAAAAATATGGGGCTAAATAATAATTTTTTGAGAAAAAAAAATGATTTTTTATTTTCACGGCTCTGCGTTATAAAGTTTTGTGAAGCACCTGGGGGTTCAAAGTGCTCACTGTGCATCTGCATAAGTTTCTTAGGGGGTCTAGTTTCCAAAATGGGGTCATTTGTGGGGGAGCTCCAAAGTTTAGGCATACAGGGGCTCTCCAAACATGACATGGTGTCCGCTAACGACTGGAGCTAATTTTCCATTCAAAAAGTCAAATGGCGCTCCTTCCCTTCTGAGCCCTGCCGTGCGCGCAAACAGTGGTTTATGACCACATATGAGGTATCTGTGTACTCAGAAGAAATTGCCCAACAAATTTTAGGATCCAATTTATACTGTTGCCCATGTGAAAATGAAAAAACTGAGGCTAAAAGAAAATTTTTGTGAAAAAAAAAAGTACTTTCTTTTTTTACGGATCAATTTGTGAAGCACTTGGGGGTTCAAAGTGCTCACTCTGCATCTAGATAAGTTCCTTGGGGGGTCTAGTTTCCAAAATGGGGTCACTTGTGGGGGAGCTCCAATGTTTAGGCACACAGGGACTCTCCAAATGCGACATGGCATCCGCTAAATATTCCAGCATATTTTCCATTCAAAAAGTCAAATGGCGCTCCTTCCCTTCTGAGCCCTGCCGTGCGCCCAAACAGTGGTTTATGACCACATATGAGGTATCGGTGTACTCAGGAGAAATTGCCCAACAAATTTTAGGATCCAATTTATACTGTTGCCCATGTGAAAATGAAAAAACTGAGGCTAAATAAAATTTTTGTGAAAAAAAAAGTACTTTCTTTTTTTTACGGATCAATTTGTGAAGCACCTGGGGGTTCAAAGTGCTCACTCTGCATCTAGATAAGTTCCTTGGGGGGTCTAGTTTCCAAAATGGGGTCACTTGTGGGGGAGCTCCAATGTTTAGGCACACAGGGACTCTCCAAATGCGACATGGCAACCGCTAAATATTCCAGCATATTTTCCATTCAAAAAGTCAAATGGCGCTCCTTCCCTTCTGAGCCCTGCCGTGCGCCCAAACAGTGGTTTATGACCACATATGAGGTATCTGTATACTCAGGAGAAATTGCCCAACAAATTTAGGGTCCATTTTATCCTGATGCCCATGCAAAAATGAAAAAATTGATGCTAAAAGAAAAATTTTGTTGGAAAAATTAAAATGTCAATTTTTTCCTTCCACGTTGCTTTAGTTCCTGTGAAGCACCTGAAGGGTTAATAATCTTCTTGAATGTAGTTTTGAGTAGCTTGAGGGGTGCAGTTTTTATAATGGTGTCACTTTTGGGTATTTTCTGCCATATAGACCCCTCAAAGTGACTTCAAATGTGAGGTGGTCCCTAAAAAAAATGGTTTTGTAAATTTTGCTGTAAAAATGAGAAATCGCTGGTCAAATTTTAACCCTTATAACTTCCTAAAAAAAAAAATGTTGTTCCCAAAATTGTGCTGATGTAAAGTAGACATGTGGGAAATGTTATTTATTAACTATTTTGTGTCACATAACTCTCTGGTTTAACAGAATAAAAATTCAAAATTTGAAAATTGCGAAATTTTCAAAATTTTGGCCAAAGTTCCATTTTTTTCACAAATAAACGCAAAAATTATCAACCTAAATTTACCACTAACATGAAGCCAAATATGTCACGAAAAAACAATCTCAGAATCGCTAGGATCCGTTGAAGCGTTCCTGAGTTATTACCTCATAAAGGGACACTGGTCAGAATTGCAAAAAATGGCAAGGTCTTTAAGGTCAAAATAGGCTGGGTCATGAAGGGGTTAAATTGTTATAGGACACCTACCTATTGTCTGCTATCTTTGCTCTGCTGGGATGGAGGGAGGGCATGTCTTTTACCGTTGTACATGTGCTTTTTCGGCGGCAGCCATTTTAGGGGGTCTCGGGTGGGATCGCAAATACCTTTCCATTTCACCTAATTTTAAATTGTTATAGGACACCTACCTAATGTCTATTATCTGCTATCATTGCTCTGCTGGGATGGAGGGAGGGCATGTCTTCTACCGGTGTACATGTGCTTTTTCGGCGGCAGCCATTTTAGGGGGTCTCGGGTGGGATCGCAAATACCTTTCCATTTCACCTAATTTTAAATTGTTATAGGACACCTACCTATTGTCTATTGTCTGCTATCATTGCTCTGCTGGGATGGAGGGAGGGCATGTCTTCTACCGGTGTACATGTGCTTTTTCGTCCGCAGCCATTTTAGGGGGTCTCGGGTGGGATCGCAAATACCTTTCCATCTCACCTAATTTTAAATTGTTATAGGACACCTACCTATTGTCTATTGTCTGCTATCATTGCTCTGCTGGGATGGAGGGAGGGCATGTCTTCTACCGGTGTACATGTGCTTTTTCGGCGGCAGCCATTTTAGGGGGTCTCGGGTGGGATCGCAAATACCTTTCCATTTCACCTAATTTTAAATTGTTATAGGACACCTACCTATTGTCTATTGTCTGCTATCTTTGCTCTGCTAGGATGGAGGGAGGGCATGTCTTCTACCGGAGTACATGTGCATCTTTGGCGGCAGCCATTTTAGGGGGTCTCGGGTGAGATCGCAAAAACTTTTCCATTTCACCTAATTTTAAATTGTTATAGGACACCTACTAACTCAAATGTTAGTTTTAAATTTTTAATATTTTTTCTAATTTTCCATGTATGCTCACTGTATGCTTTTCTTTATTTCAGATGTCTTACAATAGTGAGGAGTTCATTCGGGAGCTCATCGAGCTCTATAGGTCTCTGCCCTGCCTGTGGAAAATCAAATCCCCAGAATACAGCAACAGAAATAAAAAGAGAGAGGCGTACGAGAAGTTGATTGAGCTATTCAAACAGCATAACCCGTCAGAGAAGGTGGATGAAAGCCTTTTCAGGAAAAAAATACAGGGTCTACGCACCGTTTACAAGAAGGAGCTCAACAAGGTCGAGAAGTCTAGTAAGTCAGGTGCCAGCACGGATGAGGTGTATGTGCCCTCCTTGTGGTACTTTGATTTACTAGGCTATCACGTGACCAGGAGCTACCCAGGGAAACCTTGTCATCGGTGCATCAGACCCTGGAACCGGACAAGGCAATCCATAATGATCCTGACTGCCCGGTTGGAGATGCAAGTACCTTCTTTGCTTCCCTGAATATAGCAATTTACATTTGTATTTATATGCCATAGTTAGATAGGAAAACAGTAACTAAGGTTTTACCTGTTTAATTCTGCAGTTTACAAAAGTTTTCCCTTCCAGTTCAGATAAGTACAGTACTCTTCTTTTTTTTTTTTTTTGCCTGACTCCGTTCTCATTATGTACGTTGAGTTAACCCGTGCCGGTCATGATTAATCCAATGCCACAATGCTAACTAATGTATTTCCTTTGTGCATAATGTAAAATATTTATTTTGGTTTTGCTTTAACCGTTATTTTCTTTTCTCTTTTTCTGCAGCACCATCAAGAGGAAATGGGGACCCCAACTAATGAGGACGACCTCATGTCAACAGAACGTATGGAGGAGCCTTCTGAGGGGAGTAGTCGACAGTCTGCGGCCTCTCCAGCACTGCGTAGACATAGTCGAAAAAGAAAGGCGGCTGGCCAGCCATCCCCAGACCTGTTGGCGTTGGCCAATCAAATATTACTTAATCAAAATAAAAACTGCACGGACACTTTTGCTACCTTTACGGCGGATCGACTTGGTAAGCTGGATCCTTGACAAAGGATCAATGCGGAAAGAGTGATCTTCGAAGCACTCAATAAAGCGGCACAAGGTCAGCTAGACGACTCATCAAAAATACAGAGTGCGGTAGATCGGGACCAGTCATGGCCACAAGTGCCCGATCCACATAGGAGCACACCTGTGCGGAGGATTTGTCCTCCGCAAAACCTGTCGTCCCCCCCCCTCAGTATCCTGGGTTTTCACAATCATTTTGGACACCAATGTCTTCAACGCCCAGGCCACGTCAGTTCCATGAGGAAACCCAGTACCAGGATTTGTAGCGGCATTTTCCTTTGATTTTTTTTTTGTTTAATGGTACAGTTTATGAAATAATGAATATGTTAAAAGAGTTGTTTTGTAATAAAAATTTTTGTATTAAAACTTGCTGTCGTCTATCATGAATGAAGCTGGCAGGACAACTTGGTGGGGTAATGGGCTTGGTCTATTGTCTGCTATCATAGCTCTGGTGGGAAGGAGGGGGTGCATCTATACAGATGCATAGCTATAATGGGTGTGAGTGATGAAACATTTTTTTTTTTTATTTAAACAAATAGGATGGGTTGAGGGTAGGTCAGGTCCGCCATAAGGGCGGTACTCAAGCTTAAGATGTCCAGATATAATGGGGTGTTTTTTAATATTTAACTTTCTTTATTTTTGTTTTTTGAAAGAAGTTGACACTGCTGCAGTTATAACGTCTAATAACTGTATATATTTGTAAATTGTAAATATATATTTGTAAAAATATATATAAAAAACAAACAATAGGAAATATTAACATAAAAAAATAAAAAAATAACATACATACATAACAAAAATTACATGCCCCTCTGGTGGAGGCCAGCCATGAACCGCTCCAGCATCACTCCATGCTCGTCCATGGCTGCCAAGGTCGCAGCCATTGCAGACCTCATCCGCCGGTGGGAGGCTAACAGGTCCTGGGCAGTGGGGATTTCTGTGGAGGTAATGGTAAAAGTTAACCAGGCAATTCTGTGGCAACATCAACTAAAGTTACATGTGTGCTGTTTTACTTATGGTTTTGCGGCGACTGCGCTTCTCCAGATGATGCACTTACTGCCCAGCCCGAACCTGTGGCAACACCGGCTAGGGACACAAAGAAAAATAGATATAACACGACAGCCCTTGAACATTTTAAGACCTAACAATGTTATATTATGTGCGTAAATTACCAGAAGGCGACCCTGCACCAGTGTCATGGAGTGACACTGGAGAGAAGTCCAGTGTGGGGAAAGAGGTCGATGACCAGATTACTGGAGGTGGGGTAGCAGCAGGAGAAGGGGTTGCTGCTGATGATGGTGCTGCTAGTGATGGTGCTGCAGCTGGTGATGCAGCAGGTGATGGTGGTGCTGCTGAAAAAAATAAAATTGAGTGGAATACTCCTTCTACTAACTTGATGGTTATGGCTATTATTCGCATATCAAGCTTCATATATTGGTCCATACAGAGTAGGCCCCATATGATGCTACATATATAAAGGGCCCGATATGAAGCCCCATAAATAATGAATCCCTATATGATGCTCCAGTATATGATGGACCCCATTTATGAAGTTCCAGTGTATGATGAGCCCCATATATTGGTCCATACAGAGTAGGCCCCATATGATGCTACATATATAAAAGGCCCGATATGAAGCCCCATAAATAATGAATCCCTATATGATGCTCCAGTATATGATGGACCCCATTTATGAAGTTCCAGTGTATGATGAGCCCCATATATTGGTCCATACAGAGTAGGCCCCATATGATGCTACATATATAAAGGGCCCGATATGAAGCCCCATAAATAATGAATCCCTATATGATGCTCCAGTATATGATGGACCCCATTTATGAAGTTCCAGTGTATGATGAGCCCCATATATTGGTCCATACAGAGTAGGCCCCATATGATGCTACATATATAAAGGGCCCGATATGAAGCCCCATAAATAATGAATCCCTATATGATGCTCCAGTATATGATGGACCCCATTTATGAAGTTCCAGTGTATGATGAGCCCCATATATTGGTCCATACAGAGTAGGCCCCATATGATGCTACATATATAGGGCCTGATATGAAGCCCCATAAATAATGAATCCCTATATGATGCTCCAGTATATGATGGACCCCATTTATGAAGTTCCAGTGTATGATGAGCCCCATATTATGCTCCACTATATGATGTGCTTTATATTGCAGTACTGCATTGTAATTAATGCCACTCACCACGACGGGCCTGCCTCTGTGCACGGATGCTGGCGATGTGATCGCTGGATCTGTACCGCAGATCAGCCAGCTTCTTGCGGATCTGTAATGTGGACCGCTGCACGCCAAATCTCCTAGAAAGGCCACGTCTGATCCTCCGCATAACTGCCTGCTTGTGGAGGACTGGATGGGTCTGGTGCTGAGTGCACCAATAATCTCTCCTATCCATTTCTCTGATGAGAAAATGGACCTCACCATCCCCCCACGGTGCACTGCGTCTCCTGGCCGCCATATTCCTGCCTCATGAAAAGCTAGGCCGCATTAACGGCGTAAATCCCGCCCATGACGCATCAGCGCCGCCCACAATTTGTGAGCCAACATGTGACGTGGGCCGACCGGTTAGAGGACGCTACCGCGTTCTCGCGTGAACAGCATTACTAAACGCATGAATATTGAGATAAAAATGGGGACGCAGTAGCGTCCAAGAATTAACGCCTCTTCCATGCAGCGTCCCTGGTCAGAAGAGCGCGGGTATGTTGTTGGTTTTAAAGGGGGGCTTGATGTATTATTATATTGTGTTTTTATGTGTGGAAGCTGTCATGCTAAAAATCACTTTTTATATGAAAAATTTTTTTTTCGCATCACAATATTTAGATATCTTTTTTTTTACCTAAGGTTTGCCCACAGAGTCATGTGAGGTATTTTTTTGGCGGTACAAGTTGGCATTTTTATTGGTACCATTTTTGGGCACGTGACATTTTTTGACAGATTTTTTATTCTATTTTTTGGAAGTTAGTATTAAAAAAAACCCCATCAATTCACTAATTTCTTTTTGGGGTGCCCTTTTTACCGTTCTGAGTGTGGTAAAATTGATAAAGCATTTTTATTGTTCGGGTCAGTACGATTACGGCGAGACCTCATTTATGTAAATTTTTGACGTTTTGTCAGCTGTGGAGGCTGCTGCTGGGGTTTACATGGACTGGGCCAGTCGCTAATTGGTCGTGTCCGGCCGGGTGCGACCAATCAGCGACGCGGGCTTTCCGTTACAGACAGACAGAATTACACTATTATATAGTAGATGTCACCTGTGTATTACCTCATATTACTGTGTATATATTACCTCATTACTCATACATTTGAGTATATGTTACTTTAAACAATGAAAGTAATGTTGAGAAACCAAATTAACAATAAGTGAAAAACACATTAAGTTATAGAACTTTATTCAACAATTTAAGTAGGTAAACAATCTCAGTAGTAGGTCACTATAGGTTCTGATGCTGCCAAGTCACAGCACCGGGACCATTAAAATAATCGCAGTAATTGTCTCTGCAGGTCTTCGCATCCTGTGTGCTTCTTTCAGGTCCCAATGGTCGAAGGCCAGCAATTGCGCTTTCGTTTGCACGCCATTCGCCCAGCTGCACTTCTCCGTTCGTTTCATTCACAGAGTCCACAAAGCCAGGAGGACAGTATGACACAGAATCGCGCTGGCGAAGAAAATTGTGAAGCAACAGGCCAAAACTACTGAGTCAATTGATTCCAGCTTCATGTTAATCGGTGTGTGAAAAATACGGAAGCGATTGGCCATGATACCAAAGGCATTTTCCACAACCCGACGTGCCCTAGACAAACGGTAGTTATAAATTCTCCTTTCCCTGTGTGAGAGTTTTTTGAGGGAAAGGTTTTATGAGATTGGGATGAAGCGGGAAGGCCTCGTCGCCAATAAAAACAAAATTAAGGTTACCTGTGGTGTCTGAGTTAGGAGGCAAGTGGAGTTCACAGTTATGTAAACGTTCTCCAAAAAACGTATGCTCCAAAACTCCACCATCGGAAACCCTTCCATTCATCCCAATGTCTACACAAATGAACTCATAATTTGCGTTAACAAGGGCCATCAGTATGATGCTGAAATAGCCCTTGTAGTTGTAGAAATATGATCCGCTGTTGGGTGGCTGAGTTATACGGACATGTTTCCCGTCCAAAGCCCCACCACAGTTTGGGAACTGCCATAGCTGATCAAAATCGTTGGCAATCTTGCTCCATTCCGCCTCCGTGTTGGGAAACTCCATGTAGCTCCGTAGACAACTGAAAATCGCCGTGCACGTTTCCGGAATGAGAACGCTCAGTAGAGGCCTTGAAATGGCGGAAGAAAAATGCAAGTCTTGCAAAGAGCGTCCAGTTGCCAGGAATCGCAGCGTAACTGCCAACCTTTCATCTGCCGGGATGGCAGCACGCATCGCTGTATCCTTACGTTCAATAAGTGGAGTAATTCTTCCAAGCAAATAGGTGAAGGATTCCTCAGACATCCGCAGATAATTGCGGAAATCATGTGGATTTTTATCCTGAAGCTCTTTCACCAGTTGCATGTGTGAAAATTTGGACGTCTTCTGCAGCCACCCTCTGGTCCACATGCGACGTTTTCTTTTAGAATGCCTCTCCAGCATCCGTGCCTCATCTTAACGCCGTGCTTCCTCAACAAGCAATGCAGCAACCACAACAGCACACTCTGCATTGTTCATGATGGGGCAAACTGAAAAAAATAAAATAAAAACAATAGGTAGATTTCCTATTTGAGTTAAAATGGAAACGTATTTTAGACCCCACACAAGACCCCTAAAATGCAAGACCCCCTAAAATGGCTGCCACCGAAAAAGCACATGTACTTCGGTAGAAGCCATGCCCTCCCTCCATCCCAGCAGAGCAATGATAGCAGACAATAGACAATAGGTAGGTGTCCTATAACAATTTAAAATTAGGTGAAATGGAAAGGTATTTGCGATCCCACCCGAGACCCCCTAAAATGGATGCCGCCGAAAAAGCACATGTACACCGGTAGAAGACATGCCCTCCCTCCATCCTAGCAGAGCAAAGATAGCAGAGAATAGACAATGGGTATTTGTCCTATAACAATTTAAAATTAGGTGAAATGGAAAAGTTTTTGCGATCCCACCCGAGACCCCCTAAAATGGCTGCCACCGAAAAAGCACATGTACACCGGTAGAAGCCATGCCCTCCCTCCATCCCAGCAGAGCAAAGATAGCAGACAATAGACAATAGGTACATGTCCTATAACAATTTAAAATTATGTGAAATGGAAAAGTTTTTGCGATCCCACCCGAGACCCCCATAAAATAGACAATAGGAATCACATTTGAGACCTAAAAAGTATACAGTGCATAGTTGTGCAATGTTAGCTAATAATTGGTAATTGACATTAATTTTAAATACAATTGAAACGCAGTAGAAACCCAAAATAAACTTACCGTGCACAAAATATAGCTGGTCAAAAGGCAGTTGGAGAATAGCTGAATTGCGTTTTGGAGTCGCAGCTGAGAGCGCTACTGAGATCCGGAAAGCAGGACGCAAGCAGGAACAAACCACAACTGTTGCTATAGACTGCCAGGAACAATGAACAGGAGCACAGCTACGCTGCCTTCTTCACGCAATCGGGAACAATGGAAAGTAGCGCCGCCAATTGAAACGCAGTAGTGACCGCCAATCGGAGCCGGGGGGCGCGGAAAAGGCAACGCAAAAGCACGCCCTCGATTCTAGAAAACAAGTCGCTGGAAAGGTCGTTGGTAAAGGTGTCAAACAGGACGATATATGCAACGCAGCGGGGCCTCAACGACCCAAAAAATGTCCAGAGTTTTCTTGAACGATCAGCGATCTCACAGCAGGGGCCTGATCGCTGGTATGTGTCAGACGTAGCGAGATCGCTATTGAGGTCGCTGTTACGTCACAAAATTGGTGACTCAGCAGCGATCTCGTTAGCGATCTTGTTATGTGAGACGGGCCCTTTACATGCTCTACTGTAAAGAGCTTGCAAACACTGATTCTTTAACCACTTCTGAAGACCAAATGTTACAAGTCTGATCAATGGCAATTTATGTGGTAATAACTCTGGAACGCTTCATCCTATCCCACTAATTATAAGATTGTTATTTCATAACATTTAGTACTTACCGTATTTTTTGGACCATAAGACGCACTTTTTTCCCCCCAAAATTTGGGGGAAAATGGGGGTGCGCCTTATGGTCCCAACATACCAAAAAATCCGGTGGCGGCGGCGGTCCCGGTGGCGGCGGCAGCCTTCCTGTGGTGTCTGGCCAGCAGCGGGGCTCTGTGCTGCGTGGGGGGCTCCGCCGGCATTTCCCTCTTAGCCGGACAGCCCCCCGCAGGACAAGATCTCAGGAGAAGAGATCTCGTTGTCGAGACTTGAATGAGATTCGGCGGCCATCTTACCGGAGTCCTCTGGCGGCCATGTTTGAGGACGCCACCGAGATGCAGGAGGGAGCGGAGCTGCGGGGGGCTTTCCGGCTAAGACCGAAATGCCGGCGGAGCCCCCCTGCAGCACAGAGCCGGCTGCTGCCCGGGAACCACCGCACGGAAGACTTCGTCGGGACCGCCACCGGAGGCCCCTGGCGGCCATGTATCAGGAGGCCGCAGCAGCGGAGCTGCGGGGGGCTGTCCGGCTAAGAGGGAAATGCCGGCGGAGCCCCCCACGCAGCACAGAGCCCCGCTGCTGGCCAGACACCACAGAGCACAGGAGGCTGCATTGGGACCACCGCTATGGGATGTGAGTACCATATATTGCACAGCGACCCCACAGAGCACAGCGACCCCACAGAGCACAGCCACCCCACAGAGCATAGCCACCCCACACAGCACAGCCACCCCACACAGCACAGCCACCCCACAGAGCACCCCTGCAACACAGAGCACTTCGGACTGTAAGACGGACCCCCATTTGACACATTATTTTTTTTTCCCTGTTTTCCCTCTGAAAATTTGGGGTGCGTCTTATGGTCCGGTGCGTCTTATAGTCCGAAAACTACGGTAATGATAAAGGTAAAATAAGTTTGATATGACTTGTGTTTATTTATGAACATATCGGAAATTTGGCAAAAAAATGAAAAATTTAGCAATTTTCAAATTTTAATTTTTATGCCCTTAAACCAGAGAGATATCACACAAAATAATTAATAAATAACATTTCCCACATGTCTAATTTACATCAGCACAATTTTTGAAACACAATTTTTTTGGTTTGGAAGTTAGAAATGTTAAAAGTTGACGAGTGATTTGTCATTATTCCAAAATAAAAATCTACAAAACCATTTTTTTTAAGGACCACATCACATTTGAACTGACTTGGAGGTGTCTATATGACAGGAAATATCAAAAGTGACACCATTCTATAAAACTGCGCCTTTCAATACCCTGAAGACCACATTCAAGAAGTTTATTTACCCTTCAGGTTCTTCACAAGAATAAATGTGAATGTGGAAGGAAAAAATAAACATTTAACTTTTTTAGAAAAAATTTACTTTAGACCCATTTTTTTATTTTCACAAAGGTAACAGAAGAAAATGAACATAAAAATTTGTTGTGCAATTTCTCCAGAGGATGCCAATACCCAACATGTGGGGGGAAACTACTGTTTGGGTGCAAGGTAGGGCTCAGAAGGGAAGGAGAATTGCTTGACTTTTTGAACGCAAAATTGGCTGCAATCGAGAGCGGACGCTATGTCACACTTAGAGAGCCCCTGATGTGCCTAAAAAATGGAAAGCCCCCATAAGGGACCCAATTTTGGAAACTAGACCCTACAAGAAACTTATCTAGATATGTGGAGAGCACTTTGAACCCCAATGTGCTTTACAGAAATTTATGACGTTGAGCCGTGAAAATAAAAAAGAAATCACATTTTTCCACAAAAAATGTCCTTTTACCCCATTTTTTTTATTTTCACAAGTGTAACAGAAGAAAATGGACCCAAAAATTGTTGTGTAATTTCTCCTGAGTACGCTGATGTTCCATATGTTGAGAAAAACTAATGTTGGGGTGCACGGTAGGGCTTAGAAGGGAAGCAGCATTCTTTGACTTTTTGAATGCAAAATTGGCTGGAATTATTAGCGGATGCCATTTTAAGTTTGGAGAGTCAGTGATGTGCCTAAACAGTGGAAAGCCCCCACAAGTGACCCCATTTTGGAAACTGGACCCCCCAAGGAATGTATGTAGTTGGTGGTGAGCATCCTAATACCCCAGGTCCATTACAGAAGTTGAGATGTGAAAATAGAAAAATCACATTTTCTCCACAAAAATGTTCCTTTAGCCGCATTTTTTAAAAATTTTACAACAGTTTTTGCACCACTCAATTTGTTGTGCAATTTCAGCGTACACTGTCCACCATTATATGGGCAGTGTTTGCTTAACCGTGTGATCGCACACCAATTTTTTGCATTTACCCTTTGCCACATTTTAGCGGCCCTAGATTTTTTATTTTTTATTTTTTCACAGTTATAGGTTTATGAGGTCTTATTTTATTTGCGAGTAATTGCATTTTTTTTACACCATATGGGGGTTTCAAATAAATGATTTTGTAACTTACAGAATTTTGTTTTGTATATTAAATAAAGTATTTATTTGCATTTTCCAATTTTTATACTGTCGAAATTTCAAATTAAATAAACTTTTCAACTTAAAAAAATTAGGTTTCACAGTGGTGACTTATTTTTCATTTGATAAGATCCAGTAGCTCTGCAGTGCCTGGCAGACACTAAGCGTTTATGTGATTGCCAGGTTAAATTGTAGTCATTAAGCTCTATGTAGATGGCAAAACAAAAAAAACAAGTGATAAACTGCTTCTGTCTTCTACTGCCCCCGTGGCTGACACTGACAGCTGGAGACCTGAACTGCTCCTGCTAGATTGCAGGAGTGTTAGTGTTATAGGAGCTACATCAAAAGATGATGCATCTGGGACTCACATTGCCACCGGTCAAAAGAGAATTTAAAAAGTTTGATTTTCTAAAAAGTCTATATGGGAAACCCAGCCACTGGCACAAAACACTTTTGGTCTGAATTTCATATATATTGCATTACAGCAAAGATGAGGAAAGGACAATTCACGGTTTTGTACTTCACTTATCAAAACGAAGATCCTTGATCCAATAATGTAAAGGAGCAGTATTTACTTCACAATGCATTTCCACGCCGGACTGGCGTCTTTCTCAAGTGTAAAAAGTAAATGGTGCTTTTTTATACTTGGTACCTTTGGCACTGTTGTCTTTCTCAAGTGTAAAAACTAACAGTGCCAAAGGTACCAAGTATAAAAAGGTACCAATTGGTTTTTACACTTGAGAAAGACATCAGTCCACCATGGAAATGTATCGTGAAATAAAAACTGTTCCGGACTGGTGTCTTTCTCAAGTGTTAAAACCAACGTTATGATGAAATGTTCTAAGTGTAAAAAGGTACTATTGGTTTTCACACTTGAGAAAGATGCCAGTTTGGTATGGAAACATGCTGTGGAAGAAAAACTGCTTCTTTATATTAATGGCTAAAGGATCTTCATTTTAGTTAGCGCAGCTCAAAACCAAGAATTTTCTTTTCTTCAAGCATCCTGGTGGAGTTCTTCCCCCAGCCATCGGGCACCAGCAACCTTTCTTGAGCTTTCACAGGAGTCGTGCCTACACAACTCTCTCAGGTGAGCACATTACCTGGATCTATTTTATCTTTTTTATAAAAGTATCACCCTAAGGTCTGGTACACTCTGTTTCCCTACAGCGGTTTTATATAGTAGTAAAGATGTGATATTGATGGAAGTCTGATATAAAGTTTATTTTATGTTTATGTGCCTGTAGAAATGTAATTAGCTTGACATTAAGAATGTTTATTATTAGTGTCACGGCGGTTCCTCTGCTCAGAGTGTCTGGGACTCAGTGATGGACAGTTCTGTCATCCTATCCTGTGCTGGTGATTGCTGAGCTGTCAGTACTTTGATTGATAGCTCAGTTGACCTATCTTAGACTGGGAGTTGCAGAGATTTCCACTGGTGCTCCCTGTCCTTAATAATTACCCTGCCATTTAGGTGAGCAGTCTGGCCCAGATTACTGCCAGTCAAGCTTGTTATAAGCTTGAGCTCTCTGGTGTGTGTTCGCCTGATCCCTGTGCTGTAAGTTCTAATCTTCTGCTGCTGACCTTTGGACCATGTTTTGACTATCCGTTTGTTATTGCCCCTTTGCATATGACATTATGCTGCTGACCATAGGACCATGCCATGACTACCTGTTTGCTATTGAACCTTTGCTTATCCGCTATTTCTCTGGTATTCTGACCTTGGCATGTGACCAGACTTACGACTTTTTATTTTCCCTTGGTCTACTACATGCTCCTTTGGTATTGACCCCGGAACTTCTGACTCTGTTTGACTAATGGGCTGTCCGTGGGTTGTGACTAGTGTCACATTCACTAATTCACGGCCTGTCTGTGGGTTGTGACTAGCGTCACAATCAGGTCACAGAACATGGTATTATGATCCAAGGTCATAAATCGCCATGCTTGTCCTAACTCAAGACTTAACACAGCACATGGTTATACAGTAGGACCCACAGACTTCTATGAGTGTGATATTATGACTCCATACAACTTGGGAGGTTATGTTAAGATATATTATTGCCTTCGCCAAAGATTTCCTTTTTTCCTTTGTGTCTGACCTCCAACTACATACCTGAATGAAATTCTAAGAGTCTGTTAGAAAAGATTCTGGTGGGACATAAGTTTTGTCTCTTTTATGTGTAACAATTATCTCTTCTTTTCTGTGATATCATAATAAAACAATCACTACTCCATTATGTTCAAACACCTCTTTCATCTTGTCAGGAGCCAGGCACTAATGAGGCGCGCATGACCCTCATGACCACCTTACAACTTTAGACCTAGTACGAAAAGGAAATATAGAAAATGTGAAACGTAAGACAGTATAGAACAATAATGATCTCCAAATCAGCTAAAGCTTTTATCATGCTATCGAGCCCATATAAGTATAATATGAGCAGATTTATATTCCATATAAAGATTAATTATACCACTCAGCAATCAGATCCTCTACTTTTGAAGACAAGGTGGGGAAAGAACCCAACAAACTATTTTGACATTCTGCATTATAGTCGAGTAATTACTGTTCTCTTCAAAAGTAATTAATTCTGAACATTACCCATGTGGTAGTTTCATTAGTAAACTTACTGTTAAAATATACCACTAATGAAGAGCTATAATGCTGCTGTAAAGGCTACGTAATAAAATCTCTCTACTTAGAATTCATCTTTGTTAACAAATTAAGTTGCAAAGCATTTCATGCGCAGTTAATTACGGCATAAAGTATGATTCGGAGGTAGTGCAACATTTACATATTTTAAAAGACCTTTCCAGACAATTGACCAATTAGATAAAACACTGTCGACAGTGAGTGATGGAGAAAAAGGTAATTTGATATTTTTTTCCATTTCAGAAGACTCTTCTAGTATGTGACATAAAACTATCAGAACATATGCTGCATTCAAAGTCTCATTATCCAGGAGAAGTGAATATCTGGAAAATCCTCAAACTAAACTATACATAATAAAAGCCAAGGAATTATGAATTTACACCAGGAACCATAACTTTCCTTTGGACATTAAAAATAGAAAATCATGTTGCTGAAGATAAATTTGCTCAGGATCCAAATCCTTTTAATCATCCAATATCCAATGAAAACTGTTTAAAGATTGGTACAATGTTAAAATGTACAGACGTATCCACCCTTAACTTTTGGGGCTTCACCCGAAGTCTGTTTTTACCTTCCTGACCAGGCGATTATTTTCAATTCTGACCACTGTCACTACATGAGACCATAACTCTGGAATGCTTCAATTTTGACTGTTTACTCGTGACAAATTGTACTTTATGATAGTGGGAAAATTTCTTTGATTTGACTTGCATTTATTTGTGAAAAAAATGGAAATTTGTTGAAAAATTTTGAAAATTTCACAATTTTAAAAATGATAATTTTTATGCCCTTAACCCCTTCCAGCCTATTTTGACCGTAATGACCTGGCCATTTTTTGCAATTTTGACTAGTGTCCCTTTTATGAGTAATAACTCAGGAGTCAGGAACGCTTCAACGGATCCTAGCGATTCTGAGATTGTTTTTTCATGACATATTGGGAATCATGTTAATGGTAAATTTAGGTCAATAATTTTTGCGTTTATTTGTGAAAAAAATGGAAATTTGGTGAAAACTTTGCAATTTTCAAATTTTAAATTTTTATTCTGTTAAACTAGAGAGTTATGTGACAAAAAATAGTTAATAAATGACAAAAAAAATTTTTGTTAGGAAGTTATAAAGGTTAAAAGTTGACCAGCGATTTCTCATTTTTACAACAGAATTTACAAAACCATTTTTTTAGGGACCACCTCACATTTGAAGTCAGTTTGATGGGTCTATATGGCTGAAAATACCCAAAAGCAACACCATTCTAAAAACTGCACCCCTCAAGATGATCAAAACCACATTCAAGAAGTTTATTAACCCTTCAGGTGGTTCACAGGAGCTGAAGCAAAGTGGAAGGAAAAAATGAACATTTAACTTTTTAGTCACAAAAATGATCTTTTACAAACAATTTTTTTATTTTTACAATGGTAAAAGGAGAATAGATAAAGTTGTTTTGCAATTTCTCCTGAGTACACTGATACCCCATATGTGGGGGAAAACCACTGTCTGTGTACACGGCAGGGCACGGAAGTGAAGGAGCGCCATTTGACTTTTTCAAACCAAAATTGGCTGTAATTGAAATTGTACGCCATGTTGCGTTTGGAGAGCCCATGATGTGCCTAAACAGTGGAAACCCCCCACAAGTGACACCATTTTGGGAACTAGACCCCCTAAGGAACTTATCTAGATCTGTTGTGAGCACTTTGAACCCCCAAGTGTTTCACTAAAGTTTATAATGCCTGGGGGTGAAAAAAAAAATTCCACAAAAATGAATTTTTAGTCCCCAATTTTTGATTTTTCCCAAGGAAATTGGACCTAAAAAGTTGGCCAATTTGCCCTGAGTACACTAATACCCCATATGTGGGGGGGGGGAACTGTTTGGGCGCACGGCAGGGCTCGGAAAGGAAGTAATGACGTTTTGGAATGCAGACTTGGATGGACGTCATGTTCAGTTTGCAGAGCCCATGATGTGCCTAAACAGTGGAAATCCCCCACAAGTGACCCCATTTTGGAACCTAGACCCCTAAGGAACTTATTTAGATCTGTAGTGAGCACTTTGAACCTCCAAGTGCTTCACAGAAGTTTAGAATGCCCAGGCATGAAAATAAAAAATCTTATTTTTTCCACAAAAATGATCTTTTAGTCACCAATTTTTTATTCCTCAAGGGAAAAAAGGAGAAACTGTACCACAAAAAGTTGTTGTCCAATTTGTCCTGAGTACACTGATACCCCATATGTGGGGGAGAACCACTGTTTGGGCGCACGGCAGAGCTCGGAAGGGAAGAAGCGCCATTTGACTTTTTCAAACCAAAATTGGCTGGAATCGAGATTGGACACCATGTCGAATTTGGAGAGCCCCTGATGTGCCTAAACAGTGGAAACCCCCTACAAGTGACCCCATTTTAGAAACAAGACCCCTTAAGGAACTTATCTAGATCTATGGTGAGCATTTTGAACCCCCAAGTGCTTCACACAACTTTATAACGTAGAGCCATAAAATTAAAAAATCATATTTTTTCCACAAAAATGATCTTTTCATCCCAATTTTTAATTTTTCAAAGGGTAACAAGACCCCACAAGATATTGTGCAATTTGTCTTGAGCACGCCGATACCCCAGATGTGGGGGTAAACCTCTGTTTGGGTGCTTGGCAGAGCTTGGAAGGGAAGGAGCGCAGTTTGACTTTTTCAATGCAGAATTGGCTGGACCTCCCACAAATGACACTATTTTGGAAACTAGACCCCTCAAGGAACTTATCTAGATGTGTGGTGAGAACTTTGAACCCTCAGGTTTTTCACTAAAGTTTTTAACGCCCAATTGTGAAAATAAAAAAATAATTTTTTCCACAAATATGATCTTTCAGTCCCCAATTTTTGTTTTCCCAAGGGTAACAGGAGAAATTGGACCCCAACAGTTGTTGTCCAATTTGTTCTGAGTACACTAATACTCCATATGTGGGAGAAAACTACTGTGTGGGCACATGTCGGGGCTCGGAAGAGAAGTAGTGACTTTTGTAATGCAGACTTTGATGGAATGGTCTGCGGGTGTAATGTAGGGTTTGGAGAGCCCCTGATGTGCCTAACCAGTGGAAACCCCCACAAGTGACCCAATTTTGGAAACTAGACCCCCCACGGACCTTATCTAGATGTGTGGTGAGCACTTTGAACCCCCAAGTGCTTCACAAAAGCTTATAACGCAGAGCCATGAAAGTAAAAAATCATTTGTTTTCCACAAAAATAATTTTTTAGCCCTCAATTTTTATTTTCCCAAGGGTAACAGGAGAAATTAGATGGCCAAAGTTGTTGTGCAAGTTTTCCTGAGTACGCTGATGCCTCATGTTGGGGTAAATCACTGTTTGGGCACACTTCGGGGCTTGGAAGGGAGGGAGCACCGTTTGAATTTTTGAACTCAAAATTGGCTGGAATCAATGGTGATGCCATGTCGAGTTTGGAGAGCCCCTGATGTGCCTAAACAGTGGAAACACATCAATTCTAACTCCAACCCTAACCAAAACCACAACTCTAACCGCAACACAACCCTAATCCTAATCCCAACCCTAACCCATCACACCCCTAACCCTAATCCCAACCCTAACCATAACCCTAACCCTAATCCCAACCCTAACCCCAACACACCCCTAACCCGCATCTTAACCCTAATTCCAACCCTAACCCTAATTGTAACCCTAACCCTAATTGCAACCCCAACCCTAATTGCAACCCTAACCCTAATTGCAACCCTAACCTTAATTTCAACCCTAACCATAATTTCAACCCCAACCCTAATTCCAACCCAAACACTAACCCTAATTCTAACCCTAATTCTAACCCTAATGGAAAAATAAAAATAAATATATTTTCTTTATTTCAATATTTGTCCCTACCAATGGGTGTTGTAAAGGGGGGTTTATTTACTATTTTTTTATTTTGATCACTGTGATAGGGTCTATCACAGTGATCAAAATGTACCTGGAGTGAATGAATGAATCTGCGCCCGCCATTTTGGAAGATGGCGGTGCCCATGGAAGAAGACAGAGGACACCGGACGCCGGGACTGCGATCGGTACCGGGGGGAGAGGAGAGAGGGTCAGAATGCAGGGGGAAGCGGAGGGCCTCATGTTATGAGCGTTTTGGACATGACTTCTGAGTTGGGGCTCCCTCTGGTGGTTGCTGAGGGTATTGAACCAGTGTTGAATAGTAGAAGTCCATCACCTGCGAGCGATGACTGGCAATCAGGAGAGACTGACTGGGCTGATATAAGTGAGCTGCCTTCCCATGATCCTCGCCGGTGATCAATTGTTGTTTCCTGGTCCATTTGGAAGTCAGCTGGTGTCTTGCCTTCGTCTGCTACTTTCAGATAAGTTATTTGCTGCTTGTTTCTATCGTGTTTGCCTTTCCCATTTTTTGTCTGCACTTTTGTGGGAGGTTAGCCGGGTTCCCCTCCTGGGGCCTGTGCTACTCTCTGTTTTTCAGTAGCCACTGTTTAGTTGTTCAGTTGCTCTATCCCTACTATTTGAGTGGCTGCAGGTTAGCCTATTGTTCACACCTGAGATCTGGTTTAGCGGGTGGTGAGATCGTGTGATCTCAGCATTTTTGTAATCAGAAGTGTTGGAAGTTTTTCTAGGGTTTTGCTGAGTTGCAGATAGTATTATGTCCTGTCTTATCTAGGCAGTATTTGCCCCTGCGTTTGCTCACTCTATTTTCTGACCGCGTTTGTATTTTGTCTTGTCTAACCGCCATTATATGTGTGGGGGCTACCTATTCCTTTGGGGCTTTACTCCAGGGCAGTTAGCTTTCCTGTTTCTATCTTTAGGTGTAGCTAGCTCTCCGGCTGTGCCGAGGCATCTAGGTCACCGTAGGTACATCCCACGGCTGCTTCTAGTTGTGCGGTTAGTTTAGGGATCTGCAACCCATTAGTTCCCAACCTCTCTGGGTGTTCAGCTGCCTTGGCTGTTTTTTGCTCCAGTCCTCCTCAGCTACCAATTCATAACAGCCCCGCCCCCAGTCGATGATGGGGCAGATCGACCACATCAGTCGATGTGGGTCAGATTAGTGTCTCCAGCCATGGTCGATGCTATTTCAGCATCGGCCATGGCTGGATTGTAACATTTCACCAAGTACCATTGGTGAAATATTACTATCGCTCTGATTGGCTGTTTCACTTTCAACAGCCAATCAGAGCGATCGTATCCACGGGGGGGGCAAAGCCACCCTCCCTGGGGTAAAGCCCAAAGCCTCCTGTGCCTGTGGGTTGGGTGACCATTCAGTGACTCCGGTCACCCGACCCGCAGGAACACGATCTCCCCATGATGCCACATAGGTGTCACAGGTTCGGAAGGCAAAGATTTTCATGACACCTACGTGGTGTCACAGGTCAGGAAGGGGTTAAATCACAGTCAAATCACACAAAATAGTTAATAACATTTCCCACATGTCT
Source organism: Oophaga sylvatica (assembly GCA_033576555.1). Classification (NCBI taxonomy): domain Eukaryota; kingdom Metazoa; phylum Chordata; class Amphibia; order Anura; family Dendrobatidae; genus Oophaga; species Oophaga sylvatica. Next base: position 602,397,162 of record JARQOD010000002.1, on the reverse strand, counting down.
ACTTTACATCAGCACAATTTTTGAAAAAAAAATTTTTTTTAGGAAGTTATAAGGGTTAAAAGTTGACCAGCAATTTCTCATTTTTACAACAAAATTTACAAAATCAGTTTTTTAGGGATTACCTCACATTTGAAGTGAGTTTGGGGGGTCAATGTAACAGAAAATACCCAAAAGTGACACCATTCTAAAAACTGCACCACTCAAGGTGCGCAAAACCACATTCAAGAAGCTTATTAACCCTTCTGGTGCTTCATGAGAACTAAAGCAATGTGGAAGGAAAAAATGAACATTTTACTTTTTTCACAAAACATTTAATTTGGAACTAGTTTTTTTTATTTTCACAAGGGTATCCTGAGAAAATGGATGACAAAATTTGCTGTGCATTTTCTCCTAAGCACACCAATACCTCGTATGTGTGGAAAAGCCTTCGAGGGGTCTATATGGTAGAAAATACTCAAAAATGACACCATTCTAAAAACTGCAACTCTCAAGGTGCACAAAACCACATTCAAGAAGTTTATTAATCATTGATGAGCTTTTGGAATGTGAGAGTAAAAAGTAAACATTTATTTCTCTTTCACAAAAATTTTCACTTAGATCTATTTTTTTTTTACTTTTGCAAGGGTTACAAGAGAAAATGGACAATACAATTTGTTGTGCAATTTCTCCTGAGCATGCCCATTATGTGGGGGAAATCTCACTTTTCACTTTTTGAATGTAAAATTTGCTGTCATAATTAGCAGGCGCCATGTTATATTTGGAGAGCCCCTGTTGTGCCTAAACAGTGGAAACCCACAAGAAGTGACACCATTTTTGAAACTAGACCCCTGTGGGAACATTGTACCCACAGGTGCTTCACAGAAGTTTATAACATAGAGCCGTGAAAATAAAAAAAAAAATCACATTTTTTCCAGATAAATCTTTTTTGTAGCTCCAAATTTTGTTTTTCCACAAGGGTAAAAGGAGAAAATTGACACCAAAATTTGTTGTGCAACTTCTCCTGAGTTTACAGTTACTTCATTTATTGTCAAAAAACTACTTTTGAGGTACAGTGCAAAGCTCAGAAGGGAAGAAACACCATATTATAGTGCAGATTTTGCTGCACATGTTTGAGGGTGCCATGTTGCATTGGCAGAACCCCTATGTGGTCATAAGTGACCCCATTTTACAAACTAAACCTCTCATTGAATTAATCTAGGGGTAGAGTGATTATATTGACACCACAGGTGTGGCACCGACATTTATACCATTGGGCAGTGAAAATAAATTAATTTACATTTTTACCACCAAGATTGTATGTTAGCCCCAAGTTTTACATTTTCATGCTGGGAAATGGGTAAAAATTACACCAAAATGTGTCAATACCCTATATGTAGCAGTACAGTATTACTTAGCCATACGTAGAGACTCGGGAGAAACGGAACGCTATTTGCCTCCTGGAATGCAGATTTTCCTAGAATAGTTTGCCGGTTCGATATAAAGAGATCCTAAGTGATAAAAAAGCAGAATCTCCCCTCAAGTGACCCCATTTTGGAAATTATAACCTTTCAGGAATTTATTTACAGATGTAGTGACTATTTTGACTCCATAGGTGTTTTCCAGAAACAAGAAGCAGTGGATGTTGCTGAGTGAAAATTGCAAACTGCAGTTGTAGTAACTAGCATATTATGCCCAATTCATGCTTCTGGAGACACACACACCTGTAAATTAGGTAGGCTCTCATCATTATAGAAATGCCAAACATGTGGGCGCGAAGTGTGGTTTAGGCACACTGGGGCTCAGAATGAAGAGAGGCATTTGGATTTGCGAGTGGAGAATTTGCTAAATTTCTTTTGGGGGCAAGCCATTTTGCTTTTCCAGAACCTTTGTGCTACCAGTAATGTGGAAACCCACTATATTTCTGTCAACAGATGACGTACCTGAGTGAGGACTTTCTTTGTGCATTTAGTTGAAGCTTTTATTGGGAACATTTTACATAATATTTATGATCACATTTACCCATCGCTCTACGCTGAGCACTTACATAGGGGTTTCCATCTAAATCTCTGAGTGATGTGACCGATTAAACCTCCGATGGATCCATTTACTATAATGAGGCAGCAGAGTTACTCTGGACTCTATTTGGCCTCTGTGTAGTGGTGTCCTTCTTTTCAAAAGTGCACAAGACTGTGGCCGACGGCACTTTTATGCAATCCTAATCACAAGACCTATGGCATCCACAGTGCCTCCATCTGCCTCATTATAGGGAATCTTCTGCCATGGGTTCTGTCTGAATCATGTATTTCAGAGATTTTCATGGAAACGCTGGTGTAAGCGCTCAGCATAGAGCGCAGGATAAATGTGCGCCGAGTAGAGTTGAGCGATACTTTCCGATATCCTAAAGTATCGGAATCGGAATGGTATCGCCGATATCACTAAAATATCGGCGATACCCGATACCGATACCGGAAGTCCCATGTAAGCCTATGGGAACAAAATATCGCAACTAAAAAAAACCCCATTCTTTCCTTGTAAACACTAAATATACACACATAGAATACATATATATATATATATATACATGTCATTGTGACATATATATATACATATATGTATAGTTTATACACTTCTACATAGTAAAATATCCTCTGATTCAATTGCCGGGTAAAGCCGGCTTCAGTGAAAAGACAGAAGCACCCGACATGAAATGACACTTGGTGTACATAGGGTTAACCATGTCTTTTCATGTCGTTTGCTATCTGATTTGCACAAACAATTAAATCAGACTATGTGTGCAAAATTTCACACCTGTAGGGGTTAATTAAAGGTGTAAATTCGTTGTAAAAAAACGGACTTTTTTGCTACGAATTTACACCTTTAATTAACCCCTACAGGTGTGAAATTTTGCACACATAGACTGATTTAATTGTTTGTGCAAATTAGATAGCAAAGGACATGAAAAGACATGGTTAACCCTATGTACACCAAGTGTCATTTCATGTCGGGTTCTGCATTTTCACAAAAGCCGGCAATTGAATTAGCGGCCTCACAGTAAACCCCAAATGAATGAGTTCCTCTCCTGCCTGACAGGAGAGTAAAGGCTGGGTGTCACATAACGATACACCAGCGATCCCGACAACGATATGCACTTGTCAGGATCGCTGGTGTATCGCTACATGATCGCTGCTGAGCTGCCAAACAGGCAGCTCAGGCAGCGATCTGGGACAGTGACACTGCGGGTAACATCGCTTAAGGGCCCGTCTCACATAGCGATATCGCTACCGAGATCGCTGCTGAGTCACTAGTTTTGTGACGCAGCAGCGAGCTCACCAGCGATATCGCTGTGTGTGACATTCAGCGACGATCAGCCCCCCTGCCGGGTATCGCTGATCGTCGCAGAAATGTCAGGACCTTTTTTGATCGCTGGTTTCCCTCTGACAGGCACGCATCGCTGCGTGTGACAGGCGGGAGACCAGCGATCCGCTGGTAACCAAGGTACACAGGGGGTTTCCAGGCACCGCGCAGCGCTTGGAAACCCGCTGTGTACCTTGGATACCAGCTCCCTGCATCAGGGCGCTGGTATCCAAGGTACACAGCGGGTTTCTAGGCACAGCCCCGCGCCTGGAAACCCGCTGTGTACCTTGGTTACCAGCGGATCGCTGGTCTCCCGCCTGTCACACGCAGCGATGTGTGCCTGTCAGCGGGAAACCAGCGATCAAAAAAAGGTCCTGACATTTCAGCGACGATCAGCGATACCCGGCAGGGGGGCTGATCGTCGCTGAATGTCACACACAGCGATATCGCTGGTGAGCTCGCTGCTGCGTCACAAAACTAGTGACTCAGCAGCGATCTCGGTAGCGATATCGCTATGTGAGACGGGCCCTTAAGTGGAAAGCTTAATTGATTGCTTTCCACTTTCACTTCAGGTCAGCCAGGGACACAATCAGTGACGTCAGAGGGAACTGATTAACAAAAATAGGGGTTCCCTTCGAAAAAAAAATGGCGTGGGGTCCCCCCTATTTTTGTTAACCAGCCAGATGAAGCAGACCGCTGAGGCCTGGATTTTCAGGCTGTTAAGGAGCCAAGATCCATGGACCTTGCCAGCCTGATAATACTAGGCCACAGCAGTCTGCATATCTTGGCTGATTAACAAAAATAGGGGATCCCCTCGAAAAAAATTGGCGTGGGGTCCCCCCTATTTTTGTTAACCAGCCAGATGAAGCAGACCGCTGAGGCCTGGATTTTCAGGCTGTTAAGGAGCCAAGATCCATGGACCTTGCCAGCCTGATAATACCAGGCCACAGCAGTCTGCATATCTTGGCTGATTAACAAAAATAGGGGATCCCCTCGAAAAAAATTGGCGTGGGGTCCCCCCTATTTTTGTTAACCAGCCAGATGAAGCAGACTGCTGAGGCCTGGTTTTTCAGGCTGGTAAGGATCCAATATCCATGGACCTTGCAAGCCTGATAATACCAGGCCACAGCAGTCTGCTTAGCTTGGCTGGTTAACAAAAATAGGGGATCCCCTCGAAAAAAAAACGGCGTGGGGATCCCCCCTATTTTTGTTAACCAGCCAAGTAAAATGCAGACTGCTGCGGCCTGGTATTAAAAGACTGTCAAGGCCCATGGATTTTGGCCCTCAACAGCCTGATAATACCAGGCTACAGCAGCCCCACATTTGGCGCATCAAAAGATGTGCCAATTGTGGCACTTTACCCGGCTCTTCCCACTTGCCCTGTAGCGGTGGCAAGCGGGGTAATAAGGGGTTAATGTCACCATTGATTGCACGGTGACAATAAGCCCGGTTAATAATGGAGAGGTGTCAATAAGACACCGATCCATTATTAATCCCAAAGTTATTAAATGTATAAAAAAAAGACAAAGCAAGAAAAAAGTATTTTAATGAAATAAAAGAGACAACACAGTTTTCATTAATTTTATTACTCTCTCATTCCTGCGACGCCATCGATCTCCTGTAAAAAAAGAAAAAAAAAAAAACAACAGTATACCACCTGTCCGACGCAGTCCATAGTAAGGATAGTCCCACGACGATCCAACTCTGCTACATCGCAATGACAGGCAGAGCCTGTCATCGCGACGCAGCACAGCTGATTACCTGCTTCCCCGGCGGTGACGTCATCGGACTGACTGCTTTACGGCCGGGATTACCCAGCAGTCACTGCAGTTATCGCGAGAAACTGCATGTGACCGCCGGGGAAAGAAGATTGCGGCCATGAAGCAGTCCAGGACGTGACCGCCGGAGATCTTCTGCCAGGTAAGTGCCGCTGACTCCTGACAGACCCGACCGACGGACACTGAAAGTGACAGTGACAATCCCGATTCCGGTATCCGATAAGACGAAAATATCGGTACTCGGAATCGGAATTCCGATACAGTCAATATCGGCCGATACCCGATATTTGCAGTATCGGAATGCTCAACCCTAGCGCCGAGCCTTACGGAGATCTTTGGGGGGCAAAATAAAAAAATCAACAGCAGGTGAAGAATTGGTTTTATTTATTTTTTACACCGTTCCCCATGCAGTGTAAGTGAGTAAGTGACTTTATTCTTCGGGTTGGTGAGATTACAGCGATGCGATATTTATATCGGGTTTTTATGTTTGGCTGATGTCACACACTAAAAGATGATTTTTATTGCGAAAACTAGCTTTTGAATCACCATATTTTGAGAGCTATGTGAGGGCATTTTTATGTGGGACTAGCTTACATTTTTATTGGTACCATTATTGGCAACATGACATTTTTTGATCGCTTTCTATTTTGATTTTTGTGAGACAGAATGAACAACAACCAGCAATTCAGTAATTGCTTTTTGAGGTTATTTTTATACCATTCTGCGTGTGGTGAAATTGCTAAGGCAGCTGTGGCATCCCAGAGTCCAGCTTCCACGTTGACATTGCCTCCCTCTACAGGGTGGTGATATCATGCCTGGCAGCAGGAAGAGGTCCCCATGCGAGGTAATACACAGCATCCAACACTTGTTCTAACTCCAGACCAAAATAGGTGGAGCTTAAGGGAGTGACAGTTGGTGGGAGGAGTTAGTGCTGAGGTAAGGACATTGTTCTGGAAAGAGTCAGTTGGTCTGAGGTGAGGGTAGAGAGAGAAGCGGAGACGAGCTCTGGGATTTGCAGCTGCGTCAGAGCTGATCCCAGAGTGAAGCGCTGATAAAAAAAGACACTAGAGTCCTGAGCTGTGTGGGTACTGTACACCCCAACAGCCTAATCTAGAGGGCAGGGGACTGCAAGCTCCCTGACCACACCGAACACCTGGAGGAACCACAGCAGACCAAGAGCCCATGGCTGACAGTGAACAGACAGTTCTGGTGATAGGCTCACGCTGTTTGCCATACAGGTTAAAGCCAACACGCATGAGACGGTCGCAGCTTAGCTACAGGCAGCAGGGACCAGACAAGAGAGCGCAGCAGGAAGGCCTCTTACCCCACCTGGCAGGGCGGACCCCCTGAATGTTTCCAGGCTAGCCGGACTCCTGCTATCAACTGTAGCTAGAACTCCGGATTGCATCTTCATTTACCAAGAAGTAAAAGGTAAAGAAAAACCGGATTACTTACCGGTAATGCTCTTTTATAGAGCCCACGACAGCACCCGAGAGAGGGGTCCACCCATAGAAGCAGAAAACCTACGGAGAGATAAAAGGGGCGGTCCCCCTCGCTCCCACAGTTGGGTTGCAGAGAATGAGAGGAACCGCCCAAATTTTAGTAGGCTATTCATCATCCTTATCTATTAACCTTATCTTCTAAATACCTGCACCATTCACCATTAAACGTGAAATATATATATCTACAACAGGGAGGGAAATGAGTGGGTGCTGTCGTGGGCTCTATAAAAGAGCATTACCGGTAGGTAATCCGGTTTTTTCTTCTCGCCACAACAGCACCCACTGAGAGACTTGCAGAGACCATCATTCAGGGAGGGGGACCACCGTGTCCAAGAGAGATCTACCAAATGCCAGGTCAGTGGAGGCTGATAAATCTAACCTATGGTGGTTATAAAAGGTGGAAGGCGAAGACTGGGTTGCGGCCTTACATATTAACTCAATGGGAACTTATGCTTTTCGGCATAGGATGATGCCATAGCTCTTGTAGAATGTGCCGTCACGCCTTGAGGTGGATTTTTCCCCTTAGAAGAATATGCCAGACCAATTGCGTCCCTGATCCACCGGGATAGCGTCCCCTTCGTAATCGGAGACCCCTTTTTGTAGTCCTGAAAATAAATAAAGAGAACCCTGCTCTTCCTTCAAGGCTTTGTCCAATCTAGGTATGTCAGTATGGCTCTTTTCACATCTAGTGTGTGAAATCTCTCTTCCTCCTGAGTCGTGGGGTTATTATAAAAGGAGGGAAGAACAATTTCTTGCGACCTATGAAAACTAGTGGATACTTTTGATAAGAGGGATCCGTTTTTAGGACTATTCTATCTTGAAGTATTGATAGAAAGGGGGATCAATTGATAAAGCTTGAATATCGCTTATTCTCCTTGCTGACACTAGAGCCACCAATAGGGCTGTCTTGAGGGAAGCATATTTTATTTGGGCTGAGTGTAGTGGCTCGAATGGGGCTTGTGTTGAAGCATCTAACACCAAATTGAGATCCCATGATGGCATTTGGGGAATACAGGTCCTTCTCAAAAAATTAGCATATAGTGCTAAATTTCATTATTTTCCATAATGTAATGATTACAATTAAACTTTCATATATTTTAGATTCATTACACACCAACTGAAATTTGTCAGGTCTTTTATTGTTTTAATACTGATGATTTTGGCATACAACTCCTGATAACCCAAAAAACCTGTCTCAAAAAATTAGCATATCAAGAAAAGGTTCTCTAAACGACCTATTACCCTAATCTTCTGAATCAACTAATTAACTCTAAACACATGCAAAAGATTCCTGAGGCTTTTAAAAACTCCCTGCCTGCTTCATTACTCAAAACCCCCATCATGGGTAAGACTAGCGACATGACTGATGTCAAGAAGGCCATCATTGACACCCTCAAGCAAGAGGGTAAGACCCAGAAAGAAATTTCTCAACAAATAGGCTGTTCCCAGAGTGCTGTATCAAGGCACCTCAATGGGAAGTCTGTTGGAAGGAAACAATGTGGCAGAAAACGCTGTACAATGAGAAGAGGTGACCGGACCCTGAGGAAGATTGTGGAGAAGGACCGATTCCAGACCTTGGGGGACCTGAGGAAGCAGTGGACTGAGTCTGGTGTAGAAACATCCAGAGCCACCGTGCACAGGCGTGTGCAAGAAATGGGCTACAGGTGCCGCATTCCCCAGGTAAAGCCACTTTTGAACCACAAACAGCGGCAGAAGCGCCTGACCTGGGCTACAGAGAAGCAGCACTGGACTGTTGCTAAGTGGTCCCAAGTGCTTTTTTCTGATGAAAGCAAATTTTGCATGTCATTCGGAAATCAAGGTGCCAGAGTCTGGAGAAAGACTGGGGAGAAGGAAATGCCAAAATGCCTGAAGTCCAGTGTCAAGTACCCACAGTCAGTGATGGTGTGGGGTGCCATATCAGCTGCTGGTGTTGGTCCACTGTGTTTCATCAAGGGCAGGGTCAGTGCAGCTAGCTATCAGGAGATTTTGGAGCACTTCATGCTTCCATCGGCTGAAATGCTTTATGGAGATGAAGATTTCATTTTTCAGCACGACCTGGCACCTGCTCACAGTGCCAAAACCACTGGCAAATGGTTTACTGACCATCGCATTACTGTGCTCAATTGGCCTGCCAACTCTCCTGACCTGAACCCCATAGAGAATCTGTGGGATATTGTGAAGAGAAAGTTGAGAGACGCAAGACCCAACACTCTGGATGAGCTTAAGGCCGCTATCAAAGCATCCTGGGCCTCCATAACACCTCAGCAGTGTCACAGGCTGATTGCCTCCATGCCACGCCGCATTGAAGCAGTCATTTCTGCAAAAGGATTCCTGACCAAGTATTGAGTGCATAACTGAACTTTATTATTTGATTTTTTTTTGTTTGTTTTTAAAAAACACTTTTATTTTATTGGATGGTTGAAATATGTTAATTTTTTGAGACAGGTTTTTTGGGTTATCAGGAGTTGTATGCCAAAATCATCAGTATTAAAACAATAAAAGACCTGACAAATTTCAGTTGGTGTGTAATGAATCTAAAATATATGAAAGTTTAATTGTAATCATTACATTATGGAAAATAATGAAATTTAGCACTATATGCTAATTTTTTGAGAAGGACCTGTATGTACCGGGTCTTCTCTCTGACATGCTGAAATAAAACGGCCTACCTATTTATCCCCTGCCACATTGTAGCCGTATAAGGCCCCCAGAGCTCAAAACTGTACTTTCAAGGTGTTGACTGAAAGAACTAATTCCTGTCCTTTCTGTAGAAATTCTAAAATAGCCAGGGTACTTTATCAGAAAGAATAACTGGGTAGAAGCTAAAAAAATTTTCTCCACACCCTTATGTAAATCCTTGTGGTGGTCTCTTTCCTACTTTTCAATAGGGTATTAATCAGGTTTTCTGAGAAACCTCTCACTCTCAGTAATTGCCTTTCAAATTCCAGGCTGTCAATCGTAAGCCCTTCACCTGGGGATTGTAGAAGGGTCCCTGAGATAGGAGATCTCGGCTCTCTGGGAGTATCCATGGGTCTGAGATTGACATGGCTCTGAGCCAGGAGAACCATGGCCTCTTGGGCCAGAATGGGGCTATCAGAATAATATTTGCTTTCTCCTCCCTTATTTTCCTGATGACTACTGGTAGGATTATCATTGGAGGGAAGGTATATGCCCGCTGAAAGGTCAATGGAACCTGAAGGGAATCGAGTATGTCTGGCTTGTCCATCAGAGGTAGAGAAGCAAACCTTTCGACCTGCCTGTTGCTTCTTGTTGCAAAAAGATCTATCTCCGGAATACCCCATAAGTCTGATATCATCCTGAAAATCCGATGATTCAGAACCCATTCTCCTTGGTGGAGTGTTTGTCGACTGAGAAAATCTGCCTTTGAGTTGTCCACTCCTCTGATATGTAGGGTTGATAAGGAAAGGAGATGTCTTTCTGCCATTGTAATTATTTTGTGCGCTATACACATGAGAGCCCCTGATCTCGTTCCTCCTTGACGATTTATATATGCCACGGATGTCATGTTGTCTGACAGGATTCTTGTATGGGTTCCTTGCAACTGCGGAAGAAATTTACGCACGGCATGGTAAATGGCTTTCAATTCCCTTACATTTGATGAATCGGTTGTTTCTTTCACCGACAACTGTCCCTGGACTACCTGCTCTCTTAGGTGCGCACCACATCCCCTATGACTAGCGTCCGTATAAACTGTTCTGGAAGGTTTAATTTCCCAAGGGACTCCCTCTGATAGATGGTCTAAGTTCAGCCACCAAGACAAGGATTGTAGAAGATCTGCTGATAAGAACAGAGGGCCCTCTAAGTCACCTTGTAATCTGATTTGTTCATGTAATATAGTGTGTTGTAATAGTCTAGTATGGAAATGGGCCCATGGGACTGCTGGAATACAGGACAATAATGTACCAAGGAGAGACATACCTAGTCTGAGGGATATTTTGGTGTTGTCAATTACTGATCGCACCTTATTGATAACTATTAATTATTTTGCTTCAGGGAGAAAACACCTCTGATTTACAGAGTCGAGTAGAAGGCCTAAAAATATTTGACATGTTATTGGATGAAATCTAGATGTTTCCCAATTAACTAGCCATCCCAACCTTTGTAATGATGCAATTGTATTATTTAGACAGTGCTGACTTTGTTATGCTGAATTCCCTATTATCAGTAGGTCATCTAGGTATGGGACTATAAGGGTGTCTTCTAATCTCAAATACGACATCACCTCTGCCATCAACTTGGTGAAGATTCTGGGAGCAATCGACAACCCGAAGGGCATTGCTGCGTACTGGAGGTGACACACTTGACTTTCCAATGTGACTGCCACGCGAAGATATTTTTGATCATCGACAGCGATTGGCAAATGATAGTATGCGTCTTTGAGGTCGAAAACCGCCATAAAACATCTGGGAAACAAAAGCTTTATGGTTGATTTGATGGACTCCATTTTAAAGGACTGATTCTCTAAAAAGACATTTAATCTCTAAAGATTTATTATGGTTCTCTATGACCCATCTGGTTTAGCTACCAAGAATAATGAGGAATAGATTCCTTTCCCTCTCTGGTGTTTCGGAACCTCCACTAAGACCCCTTTAGATATCAGCCCTCCTATCTCTGATTCCAGAACCTCTTGTTGAGATCTGGAGTTTAGAGAAGTCAATAGAAAGGTGTCCAGTGGAACGCAGATGAATCTTAATTTTAGGCCGGATGTTACTACGTTAGTGGCCCATGAGCTGGATGTTATGGCCTTCCATTGCTGGCTGAAGAAAGCTAATCTGCCACCCACCGGCAGGTCGGGTCTAATGTGGCTTCTCATCAGGTCTGAAGGGCCGCTAGCCAAACAGAGCGCCCTTTTTGTCTGGTTCCCTTTTGGCTCCAGCGGTTCTGGTTTCCGTAATCATTTTTGTTGTTAAAAGGAGGTTTTCGGAAGGTTGTCCTATAAGACGATATGTATGAGTTAGGAAACCCTTTCTTCCTTTCACTGCTTTGGTGGGAATTTCATTTAACTTCTTGCCGAACAGGTACTCACCCTGGCAAGGCAGGCTGCAGAGCTTTGATTTTGTCTGCGCATCGCCCCTCCATCCTATAGAATCGGCCGAACCATCTGCCAAAAAGGCTGTGCCACCTCTAATTAAAGGAATGGAGGACATCAACTTTTCTCTGGATAGACCCCCTTTTATGCCCTCTTCCAATTCATTCAGCCACACCAACATAGATCTGGCCATGCATGTGGCTGATATAGCCGGCTTATGAGCGCCCGTGCAAGATTCCCACAATCTTTTTAAGAGCTAATCCGCCTTTCGATCTAGGGGTCCTGCTGGGATCCTGAGTCCTCTACAGGTAACGACTATCGTTTTGACATGGAGGCTACGGCTGCGTCTACCTTCAGGGCTTTTGCCCATAAGGACAGGTCCTCGTCGTCAAAGGGATAGCGTCTTTTAGATGTGGATGGAAGGCCCTTTTGTCCCTGTTTCTCCAATTCCTTAATTATTAATTGTTTAATTGCTGGGATTATGGGAAAAGCTCACTTCTTTTTGTCAGAAAGCCTCGCGAACATGAAATCCTGAGGGGTCTTAGGATCTCTGATATCTGTAAGACCCATAGTTCTGCGGACCGATTTAACTAGATTGTTGACATTCTCCGTTGGAAAACATGTCGGTTGTTCGTCATCCGAAGAAAAAGATTCTCGGGAGGAACATGAGTCTTTATCGCCTATGTCTGAGGAACGTTCAGATCTTGGAGAATCATAATCCCGGCTGGACTTTCCCCCCAATGCTATCCGACCCCTCAGGGCCTGCAATTCCTCTCTGATCAATAATCTGACATCCTCCGTCCTTATAGAAGATTCTTCCTGCAAAGTTTGAGCTATACAGATTTGGCACATTATCTTGGGGTAGTCATCCGGGAGGGGCTGACAACACAGGGCACACTGTTTATGTTTAGACTTTTCGGTCCTTTTGGCCTAGGGTATACAGAAAGGAGGGGACTATCAGCTTAATAGGTGTGGAAAAAACACTCACCCAGTGAAGCTTCTATCACAAGGTACCGGCTGCGGAGGTGGTGACAGATTGGGATGTGGATCGACTCGGTTTGTGCTTTCCACTTTTAGATGATGAGCCGCTCTCTTTTGAGCCACTGCTGCCACTCTTTCTGCTGCTGTGCACTGATTCTATCGTGTCCCGTAAGGGGGACACTATAGTTTCCTTGGGCGATGCCATCTTGCAGGCTGCTAAAGCTTTTGCTGGTGTTTTTATATTAAGCAAAAGGATCTTCCCCCTTTTTCTTTTACAGCAACCTGGAAGTGCTTTACCACTTCCGGGTCCTCGTTCCCCTGTGTGCCTATGCGCGGCATTCTCAATGTGCTTTGCTCCCCTGCAGCCAGGTACCACTCCCAGAAGTGAAAGTGATACCTTCCGGGGGGATGAACGCTAATGGGAATGCTCTGCACAAGCGACGCACTCCCGCGCGCGTGCCCCCCCGCCGCCTGCTGCAGCACGCTGACTGGGTGTCTTACCCAACCTCAGAAGGTAATTTTGTGCAGCTCCGGACCAGTGCTCAGCGCCGCGATCTCCCCATGAGCCGGGCCACCCCCGGATCCCAGCCTCCTGGTGTCCACATCGGCCGAAGGAATCTCCTTCCTCAGACCCCGACGCCGCTTCTGGTGCTGGGGCCCCCGCCGTCTTCAAGAAAAAAACACACGGGCGGCCCACCCAGACCAGGGATCCTCTTCTTTTCTTCTCTCCACAGGTTCCCTAGAAGCAGGAAACCAACTGTGGGAGCGAGGGGGACCGCCCCTTTTATATCTCCGTAGGTTTCCTGCCTCTAGGGGCGGACCCCTCTCTCAGTGGGTGCTGTCGTGGCGAGAAGAAAACTGCACTTTTCTGTGTCCCTTGCTTATTCTCTGCACCTCAACGTTCACCATCACCTGAACAGCCTGTTATATCTGCCGTGGGGTCTAGCTCTACCTGAACCGCAGCATCGGCCATATATAGCCGAACACCATGCGTGATGTCACAAACTAATCCCCTACAAACTACCCCCACGATCATCTTTGACAATTTTATTGGACGCCCAGGGCCACGGACCGGGTCATCACTGCCGTGACTTCCCCTTTTTGAACTGCCCTGCCCGAGTCCAAGTAATCCCAGGCCCTAAGGGGAGCTCCAAAGCTTTATTCTTCGAGTCACTACGATTGCAGAGATAACAAATTTATATAGTTTATGTTTCTGCGCTTTTACGCAAAAAAATTTGTTATAGAAAAATAATTTTTTTTGCATCACTTTATTCTGAGAGCTATAACTTTTTTACTTTTCTGCTGATGGAGCTGTTTTGTGGCTTGGCTTTTGCTGGACAAGATGACGTTTTCAGCGGTACCATTTTTATTTACATTCTTCTGTTTGATCGCGTTTTATTCCAATTTTTGTTCTGCAGTATGATGATAAGGCATTGTTTTTGCCTCGTTTTTTATTTATTTTTTTACAGTGTTCAGTGAAGGGGTTAACCAGTGGGGCAATTTTACAGAGCGGGTCGTTACGGATGCGGCAAAACCAAATATATGAATTTTTATTGTTTATTTTTTTATTTACATAAGTAAATGTATTTATTGAAAAAATATTTGTTTCTTTTTTTTCCTTATTTGGGGATTATTTAAAATATTTTTACACTTTTTAATATTGAACTGCAGAGTATCACATCAGCATTTGACCGGCAGGGAAGGAGGCATGTCAGCTCCTGCTCTCAGCAAGCGCTCACAAACCACCTTCCCTGCAGGGCCCTGAAGGACTGAGGGTCTCCATGGAGACCGTCAGAAAAGCATGATTGCGCAGGGAATGTCCTGGTGCTCCTCTACATCGCGGTCATTACTGACAGCGGCATCAAAGGAGTTAAATGCCCACCATCGGTGCTAGCACTGATCATGGGAATTGCTGCAGAGTGTCAGCTATCACATAGAACTGACACCTGCACCCGATTGGCGCTCAGCGTGAGGCCATGCGATTGTGCCGCCGTACATGTACTGCAGTTGCGGGAACGCAGCTCCCGCAGAGCAGTATATGTATGGCGAATGCCGGGTAGGGATTAAAAGGGTTTTCACTAGATAAATTAATTAATTACCTATCAATGATTCCTGGGTGTCTAAAGGGTGTGTAATCAGTGGAGTGATGAATGAGAATGTATACCTTTAATCTATTCATGCAAGGAGCTTTGAGACCACTATTCTCATGATCTGTGGGGGTCACTGAGATTTGTATTTGCACATAAACAGAAAGAGAGTTAGGTACTGTCCCGATTGGATATGCATTTTTGTGGTGGGATGGCTTTTCTGTTATTCTGATCAAAACAATGTTAATTAAGTACCATATGTTATTTACATGTGCTTTTACTATTTATTTTCTTACTACAGGGTATTTGCTCATTTTTTATAATAGGTTCTGTCTGTTAAAGGGAACCTGTCACCTCGTTTCACCGCTATAAGATGTGGCCACATTCTATAATGCTGTAGATAAGCCCCCGATCTGACGTGAAAGATAAGAAAAAGAGCTTTTATTATACTCATATGGGAGGGGGCAAAGTCAACTATCACTGCAGCCCTCCACTAGTTGGGCCTTTATGGCAGAGTGGTCTGACGAAAGCCTCTCATCAGTGCAAGACATATGAAAGCCAGCATAGAGCTTGCTAAAAAAAAAAACACATGAAGGACTCCCAAACTATGAGAAATAAGATTCTCTGGTCTGATGAGATGAAGATAGCACTTTTTGGTGGTAATTCTAAGCAGTATGTGTGGAGAAAACCAGGCACTGGTCATCTCCTGCAGAATACAATCCCAATAGTGAGACATGGTGGTGGCAGCATCATGCTATGGGGGTGTTTTTCAGCTGCAGGGATGGGACGACTGGTTGCAATTGAAGTCAACATGTATACAGCCAAGTATAGAGATATTCTGGATGAAAACCTCTTCCAGAGTGCTCTGTACCTCAGACTGGGCCGAAGATTCACCTTCCAACAAGACAATGACCCTAAGCACACAGATAAAATAACAAAGGAGTGGCTTCAGAACAACTCTGTGACCAATCTTGACTGGCCCAGCCAAAGTCCTGACCTAAACCCAATTGAGTATCTTTGGAGAGACCTGAAAATGGCTGTTCACCAAAGTTCACCATCCAACTTGATGCAACTGGAGTGGATCTGCAAGGAAGAATGGCAGAGGATCCCCAAATCCAGGTGTGAAAAACTTGTTGCATTATTTCCAAGAAGACTCATGACTGTACTAGCTCAAAAGGGTGCTTCTACTCAATACTAAGCAAAGGGTCTGAATACTTATAACCATGTGATATTTCAGTTTTTTCTTTTTTAATAAATTTGCAAACATTTCTACATTTATGTTTTTTAAAGTAATGATGGGATGCAGAGTGTACATTAATGAGAAAAAATGAACTTTTTTGCATTTACAAAATG
Source organism: Oophaga sylvatica (assembly GCA_033576555.1). Lineage (NCBI taxonomy): Eukaryota > Metazoa > Chordata > Amphibia > Anura > Dendrobatidae > Oophaga > Oophaga sylvatica. The sequence goes on along the minus strand of JARQOD010000002.1, from coordinate 602,381,078 downwards.
GCTGTAATGAAACAAAGAGTGAAAAATTTAAAGGAGTCTGACAACTTTCCGAACCCACTGTATGTGCCTATGTCATCACTCTAGAACAGGACTATCAACAGCGACTAGGCCTCAGAGGTCACAGTGTGTCAGGCCGAAACAGATGAGTGATAAGGATTAGGTTTCTATTGTTTTTTAACCCATTTGTCAGCCCTCTACAGTTCAGCAAAATTGTATCATTAGCTGGCTGAAGCTGGAGCAAATTCCAATATATTGGAATATATTCCAAAAAATACAGATTTTTGACTTCCTGCTCCCAGCCCCTCAAAGTAGTGACATCCAAATCCCCCATTACTGGTATAAATAAGGCCACAGAAATCACCCTGAGGCATTTTACTAACATCCATGGGATCCCCACCTTGCCCCGATTCAGTATCCTCACATCAAGCACTCCCACCGCACTTACAACTTCAAGCACCTCCTCTGACGGGCAGTATCTATCTCCAGAATACTTAAAGAGGTTGACCACTACTTAGACAACCTCCTCATTCTCATGTTTGGAACCATTAAAATTAAAACACCTATACTCCCCGTCTATACCAGGGCTGTTACACCGATGTCGGAACTTGTGTTCCTGGGGCTCACGTGAGGTTGTTATGTCACATGAGACCTGTGTCCAATGAGCGCCAGCTTCACCAGCCCAGCATCCAGATGTATTGAACCTCAACAGGAAGTGAAAGCTGTAGCTGCTCTGACTTTCTCTTGATGTTTGATATGCCTAAAAGCGGGAAAATTGATGCAAGCGCTGATTGGGCGCAGGGCTCACATAACATAACAACCTCATGCGAGCCCCAGGAACATGAGTGGCTACACCACTGGAATGGCGCTGGCATGGGGGGCAAATATTGATGTTTTTATTTTAATGGTGCTAAACATGATGAATGAGAAGGGGATATCTCGATATCTCCCAACTTCCAAGTCCAGTATATGACCATCCAAATTTTCTCTTCTGTAAAGGGCTACTCAAAAAGCTCACCTTCTGGAGACCTTCTTTTCAGAGCAGTTTGCTTGGCTTGGTGCTAATGCACCAAGCTGGCAGAAAATCGTGAGACACACATCATAGACCTGTGAGCCACAGATTGGGGACCATTGAACTGCACCATGCTGATAATGTATATCAATCTGCTTTGTAAAGCCTCTATCTGAGGTTCAATCAATCTTACTGTCAGAAAAAGGTGCACTATCCCTAATTTTAAAGGAAACAGACAGAATTTGTAACATGTATAAAACCGATCAGAAACAGAATAATGGATTCCAGATGTCACCATTGCTTTTAATACGTTTCCTGGGACCAATTGACCATAAAAAAAATTTCCTTTCACCCATTCGATAATAAATGCCTATATTCCTACACAATGCTTAAAATAAATAAAATGTAAGTAGTAAATAAGTATTATTAATCACAAGACATGGTCAATCAATTCATGAGCCATACTGACGACAATGCTTGTGGTCAAATAATTTGCATTAATGGTACACTGGTGATAAATAAAAACCCAACAAACAGTATGCCCCAATGACAGAGATTCTGCAATTTACTTTACATAAAAGTCTACATCTGTCCACCAGGTGGCAGTGTGTTACATACCATGTTATTATTTATACCATATGGAACATTTTTGTTTCTGGAAGCAAATGAATTTTTTTTTTAAATAATAAATACGTCTTAAGGAATGAAAAAAAAACCAGCAAACAACATGCTACCTTATTTTTATACCTTAAATGTCCTCACTTTTTACCATCTGTTCGCAACGTTGCCCTAAAGCCTTTTATACAAACATTTCTTGCAGATAACCCAGTACATTTTCCAAGTCCTCAGCATTTTTCATATTGTAAACGCCTCTGGTTTAAAAGTGCCTATATTAGAACAATCCCTTTGTAAGCAAATTACTTTGCCATAGGGGATAGAATTCTTAACGCTGTTAGGACGAGCACTTGTATAGTGCAATTAGCTGTTACAAGAATTACTCAAAGAATGATAAGGTTGGAATGGAAATCTAAAAGTAACATGCATTTGATAAATATTTATATTCATCCCATATATCCACCTGATTAGGACCAGATGGTGGAAGCTGAGATGTTCTGTGCGTTTTGTGATTTTTATTTATGTGGTTTTAAAGAGACACCACAATGTAAGAATAGCAAAATTAAAAGTTCTAAAAGATTTCACTATCGTAATCTGTACAGTAATTGTGTTCTACTTATAGACACTATTAAGTGTCATAGAATAAGTACTAAATACTTAGAGTATATTGTAGACTCAAGTACAAAGAGTAAAAGGTATGAATCTAAATCCTTTTGTTAATATTAACCCTTTTCTGACATTCAGCCGATATTTACAGCATAAAGGTCCTGGTGTATGACGCAGGCTCAAGACCTAACCCCGCTCCACACTAGGTGGGTGTCAGCTGAATGATAGGGGTAGTCCAGTACTTTCCTATTGATGGGCCAATTTATAGGATAGGTTATCAATTTCAGATAGGTGGGAATATTACATAGAGTAACTCCTCTGATCAGCTGTTCTTAGGGCCGGCGGAGGCCAGATCTGATCAGTAGCGGAGCATAACAGCACAGCTCTGTCAACTGTATAGAGGCCACATCAGTGGACTACAGACCAGTCTCTATTCAATCAAACATGGTGGATGTGCAGTACCCAGCTATGACCACTATACAGATGATGGATCTGTGCTGTTCAGCTCTACAACTTAGCACATGCAGCCGGAACCAGGGACAGTTGATTGGCGAGAGTCCCAGGTACCGCACCCCGCCTGATCCGATATTGATGACCTACCTTAAGGACAAGCAATCAATATAAAAGCACCAGACAGCTGCTTTAAAGAACCTATACTTACTAGTATAACCCCTCGTATGCTGCAGTCAAAAATAATAGCCACGTTCCACGTGTGGGAGACCTGACACCCCATGTCCCCTCAGACATGAGATCACAGGCTGCTGAAGGGCTATTAGAGCAGCATGGGGGCTACTGTACTGAAGACCTCTGTGTCCGACATGTTATTGCTCCAAAGAAGCCCTGCTATACACTGCTATATACAGAAGCACAAAACCAATTGTACATAAAATAGTGTCAAGCACAAAAGCATATAAAAAAAACCTACAAAAAATGTGCAATAATGACAATACTAAAAGATATATAAAATTAATATATTTTATTGAACAAAATTTATTAAAATATATAACAGCTGTAAAAAACTGGAGCACATATAATAACAGGTGTAGACAATCAATGATTAAATTCTAAAAACACCATACCAAAACACCAAAGAATCATATACATATTATTAATAAACATCCACGGTCAAAATAATGAAGTGATAAAACAATTCATATAAATAATTTAGATAAAAAATGTGTAACAAAAAGTGCATACAAAAAAGTGCTATAGTTTATGAAAAGTGCATAAATAGTTGTAACCTTAAAATATGGATAATTATACAAGTGAAAAGGATTACAAACAATACCCAAATTCCATCACTAAAAAACACATAAATAAAAAAGTGCAAATAGTGCAGCAATGTGCAAAACCTGATTGCTGGTAAGGCAGTCACTAAAAATTAGTGACACTCTTAAGTTCATCACAAAAATAATGACCGGGATACATGAAAAGTTGTATTAAATAAATGATACACAGCATTAAGGTGCTAAGGTGCAAGAATTAAGAATAAAAAAGCCACATTTACCTATAGACATGTGCTACCAGGATCCCTACGTACGTTTCGGCATTTAAGCCTTCTTCACTTCATTATTTTGACCGTGGATGTTTATTAATAATATGTATATGATTCTTTGGTGTTTTGGTATGGTGTTTTTTGAATTTAATCATTGATTTACACCTGTTATTATAGCTGCTCCAGTTTTTTACAGCTGTTATATATTTTAATAAATTTTGTTCAATAAAATATATTAATTTTATATATCTTTTAGTACTGCTATATACAGGTACTGTAGTGCACTGTAAAGCAATTAACTCATCTAGGAGGACTAAAATATGTTAAATATAGCTAAACATAATTTAAAAAAACAAAAAAATGTAAACCACTTCATTTTCTTATTCTGTAATTTAAAAAGAAAAAAAAATCCTAATCGGCATTGCCACAATCCTACATTTTGAAGTATCACATTATTTATCCAAGACGGTGAACACCACTTCTAAAAAATGTCAGAATTGCTGTTTTTTATCACCTCGCCTTAGAAGAATGGAATATCAAATGTTCAAAAAGTTTTGTGTCCGCTATAATGGTACTGATAAAAAACAGCTCGTTTCATATAAACAAGCAGATCCATCTTTAGTAAAGTTGTAGGTCTCAGAAAATAGAGTCCCAACGCAACAATTTGTTTATATACAGTACTTTTCTTTCTTTAGTAAAATAATGGCGTCATTTGTTCTCAATTCTGCTCCAGATTTTTTTTCTACTTATTAGTAAATTATACAGTAAATTATATGTTGCTTAAAAAAACTACGATTCACTGTGCAATAGCGAAAAATTGGAACAGGAGTTTAACAATGAAATATTTTTATCCTTATTTGCAGTATTCCTATTAAAAACTGTGTTTTTTTTCTGTTATATGTTGTTGATGTTCTCAGCCGACAGTCACAAAACATGAAGTCAGCATTGCGACCTTCATAGACAAGGATGAGCCATGTAAAAATGATGTTGCACCACTACAGGATTCTGCTCAAGGTTAGAAACACGAGGGCAAAAGGCAAAGTGCCTGTGGCATGGATTCATTAACACAATAATGCAATATGTGCAAAGATATTTTGTAACATAGAAGAATAATGTTCTAAAAATTTAACAAGGTCTTTCAGTCAGTAACAAAACTGACCTTTTTGTCTTCACACTAGACCTTGGAAATGAAGCTCCCAGAGTCTGGAGGAAGAGTGGAGAGGCCACAATCCAAGCTGTTTGAGGTCTAGTGTGAAGTTTTCACAATCAGTGATGGTTTGGGGAGCCATGTCATCTGCTGGTGTAGGTCCACTGTGTTTTATCAAGACCAAAGTCAGCGCAGCCATCTACCAGGAAATTTTAGAGCACTTCATGCTTCCCTCTGCCGACAAGCGTATTGGAGATGGAAATTTCATTCTCCAGCAGGACTTGGCACCTGTCCACACTGCCGAAAGTAACAATACCTGGTTTACAAACAACAGTATCACTGTGCTTGATTGGCCAGCAAACTTGCCTGACATTAACCCCATAGAGAATCCGACCTGGGCTTCCATAACACCTCAGCAGTGCCACAGGCTGATCGCCTCCATGCCACTGCATTGATGCAGTAATTGATGCAAAAGGAGACCCGACCAAGTATTGAGTGCATTTACTGATTATACATTTCAGTAGGCCAACATTTCAGATTTTAAAATCATATTTTCAAGCTGGTGTTATAAAGTATTCTAATTTACTGAGATAATGACTTTTGGGTTTTCATTGGCTGTAAGCCATAATGATCAACATTAACAGAAATAAACACGTGACATAGATCACTGTTTATAATGACTCTATATAATATATGAGTTTCACTTTTTGTATTGAAGAACTGAAATAAATTAACTTTTTGATGATATTCTAATTTTGTGCGATGCACCTGTATACGAGTCCATCTGCCAACTGTGCATTAAAGCCCTCTTTCTGGATTAAACTGCTTTGAAAAGTGTCAAAATTTTGATGCAATTCAGAGTGGTGCCAAATTTTGTGACTCGTTTTTTTTCACAGCAAAATGGAAGAAGCTAGTGTAGGACGATGGCACAACAGGGTCATGATGTCATGGCTCGTCTCATTGATGATAAGCTGTGGTGTTCCTTACTAGCGTTGATGGAGCATTGAAATGCCTGTGTGCTCAGTACTCAAACCGAACATGTTGGACTCTCGGATGTACTCAACTCCAGTTGTGAGCATAATGAAAGTGAATGTGAAACTCAAGCATTTTTTTGAAGGCTGAACGTTTTTCTCTCCATAGTTCTACAGATTTCAAAAAGGAATGAGCGGACCTGTGGGTGTTCAGGTATGACAGAACTTGAGTCCAAAGTTTGGTTTGGGTACCAGAACTGTACCTGAACTTAAACCAGAACCCGAAACCCATAGAAGTCAATGTAGATCTGAACTTTGGTGCTGTAAAATGGTCGTAGTAATTACTAGGTCTCTCCCTGTCTCTTCCCGGAACTCCAAACACTAAAAACGCATTTCTGGGGAAAGTCAGTGTTCGGAGTTCAGCACCAGACACTAGATGTTAGCTACAATCCCCAAATTTTGCAGTTCAGGTTCCCTCATTTCTACTTGCAAAGAGTCCAGCTGACAGTGGAGTTCCTGCGCTCCCAGCAGGGTAATACCCCCCTTCATTGTGATGCATGGCTTAGATGATTCAAATGAGCGTCTTATGGGGACCCGCAATACTCAGCACTGCTTGATGCTAGATCGAAAATCCCGCTGCTCGATCGAGTAGTGTCGCGCACCCTCGCTATTACTTAAGACAAAAATCTTACTCTAATTTGGGACTGGATTAAGATTTCCGGCATGGCGCATGCACTTGCATGCTACTCCACAGGCACTCGTGATTCATGAAGATATGTGCCCATTTTAATTAAATGTAATTTGGCAGCAAGATTTTGCTATGTAATCTGAAAGCAGCATGGTGTAGGGACCATGATACTAATTCCAGTGAAGGAATAACTAACTGGACTTCTTAGTGCAGTTTTCATAGAATCCCTGCTTTCTCAGTTGTAGATGTAGAAGTGGACATAATGCTGAGCTGTGTATCACCCCATCCATATCACTGATTGCACAGTGTACACAGGAAGCAACCATAGTCAGCAAGCTGCCATTCCATGGTGGGGTGAGGTTACATTGATTAGTCTGACTGGTGTGCATGTTAGACCTAGTCCTGCAGTAATAATCTCCTGCTGATAAAACACTGATTGTAATGAAACTACAAGAAAAAGCCTAATAGGTGACACATCCTTGCTCTCTTGCTCTATATTTTGCTGGTCTCAAATTAATTAGCAAAAACCTGCTGATAGATTCCCTTCAATAAGGAGTGTCGGACTCTACCACACTCCCTCATCAAGACCAATTAGAAAATCATTGGTCTTGAATTTGGGACTCAGTATATTAAATTTTAAAGTTCAACATTAACCCCTTACTGTCCATTGATGTGCACAGTCCGTCATGGCCGGGTGTCAGTTCCGGCACCAGGACGGACTGTGCACGCCATGCCTTTGAACTACCACTGCGTGTTCAGTGCCGACAGCTGTCTATGACAGCTGAAGGGACGGCAAGAGGTACGGGGACCCTTGCAGTCGGTCCCTGCACCCACAGCGCTGTGATTGGGTGAATTGAGATGCCTGTCCATGTGGGGTGCACTAAAATCATACTGGGTAACTCACCTGATCTAATAGCATGGGTTTTATCAAAAGGCTGTAAGCCCGAATCTGAGAATCATACGTATCTGTGTGACTGACAAATTATGCAACAGACTGTTCAAATCTGGCGATCGAGCAATATTCGCATCAGGACGTGCAATTTTGACTGTTCAAGGACTGCGCATCTGAGAATGTGTTGTTTGGGTGAATTGAGGTGACTGTTCATGTGGGGTGCACTTAAATAGTACTGGGTAACTCGTCTGAACTAATAGCAAAGGTGTTATCAAAAGGCTGTAAGCCAGACACTGTGAATCACACGTATCTGTGTGACTGACAAACCATGCAAGCCTCATCTGTGTGGTAGGCATGTGAGTGGTTCTTTCATCAGTGTTTTTAGCCTGTGCTGCCCCAGCTTTTATCATAGGGATCTGCTGCATCACTCTAGTGCACTGGCACTCTGACCTGGTGTTAATAAGCCTGTTTCTTTTTCTGTGATGTTTTTTGGATTTATGCCCTCTTTTTTTTTGTGATCACTCCTTCAAATATTGGGAAAAAAACATAATAGTTCCTGAGCTTTGCAGATAAATACGCTTGCAGGCTTGTTACACAATAAACATCTATGTCAATCATCATTTTTGGAACATCTTATGCAAATTTTCACTTCGGGAGATATTTTTGTTGTTGTTGGGAGCTGACCACAGGATGTCCCATCGCCTCTAGCAAACAGCTCTACAACTGAAAGGAATCTCAGCAGCAAGTGTCTATAATTTCACTGCAGTGCCATTGGAGTAGAAGGAAAAAATTACACCATACCTACTGAATGAATGGTCTTGCTGTGTAACGTAAGGACACGCTCTTACAGAGCGCTATGTTCCTAGTAGCCACTATCTACTGTACTTAAATAGATGAGTCCTAAATATTCCCTAACAGGTATTAATACATACAAAACTTTAACATTTAAAAGTCCTGTATTCGTATTTTAGAGTTTTTACCATCCAGCATTTTATATAAAAGCTTTTTTTCTGTACCTTACCTTTTTTTCATCTTTTTTTGTTAGCAAATTGAAATGATTTTCACATAATACTGTCATGTGTACTATATGAATCCTTCAAATATAATTTCCCCGCTTAAATGATATTTTTCCTTTCTTTAGAAATCAAGTTTAAAAGGATTCTTTGAATATCTTAACCATGCTAGATGTATTTTACTATTTTCATTTACTTTAAACTAAGTCTCTTTCAAGATTCACTATGTTTGTATAATAACTCTCTGGGCTATTGCACTAACCTTTTAATATTCATAATACAATTTCTATTAAACCAATTAAACCCATTTTTCACACACCCCCTAATGGTTTTCATCTTTCATTTCACCATGAAACTTGTTCTTTTTTGTTAACTTTCCTTTTAATATTCCTATAAACTGTTTTACAGCTTGATTTATCTTATCATTTGCCACAATATTCATTACTTTCCAGTAGTTGGAGGAAATATCTACAAAACTAAAAGCTATATAAGAAGGAAAATAAGGCAAAGATTTTATATTTGCTCATTAATTTCGGTTGAAATGACATTTATGTGTCTTCCCTTTACCATTTAAACTTTTGTTATGGGATTATGATGAGGATTCCTGTTCATTTTTATCCACTTTTTATTTGTTTTAGAGCAGACTTCAAAAATCTTATGAAAGTTCAGGACTCTGGACAGCAGCAGCTACGAATGCAGTTTTTCAGAAAATTTGCTGCCACTCAGTGGTATATTTCTACATTATCTAGTAATTTGACATGACTCTGGCAGCCAATGACTGATGTCATGTGATGTCTGCATCCAAAATTCACTACTTTGTTCACAAGTTGAATTGACACATCATCAATGGAACAATAAAAATAAAGATAACCAGAAAATGGATACTCCAGCTTCACAAACAAAGCTTCTTTATTTGTGGATAACTACAAAGTCCCAGATAGTGGTTAAAAGATCAGGTAAAAACCAAGGCTAAAACATCTTGTATAGCAGAGCTAGGACATCTACCGGTTTCATGTGCATTGCACCATTAGTCATGACTTAATTCAAGATTAAGGCTACGTTCTCAACATAAGCTTTGGGTGCGTTTTGGACGCTGAGTGGTTTTTCTACATCAAAAATGCAGTGTCTTACAGTTCTAGTAAAGTGGATGGGATTTATAGAAATGACTTAGTATAGAAGAGAAAGGTAAGAGGGAAGAGAAATATGTGCACACCCAATATAAAGATTAATTATTGTGGAAGTACATAAGAACTAGAGACATATACACTACATCAGTTAGACAAGTAAATGAACATATTTATCCTAAATACCTTGGCAAATATATTCATTCTCCTGTTTTACTGATATAGTGTATATGTCTCTAGTTCTTATTTACTTCCACATTGCTTTACTTATATGTATTGATCCTTTATATTATACATATTTTTTACTCTTGGCAACCATGTGGAACGTACGTATTTTGAACCAGGGTCTTATACTCATTTATATAGCAAATAAACTCAGAACTCAACTTCAGTAGAGTGATGATTTTTAATCGTGTCCACAGTAATAACAGAAACGTTTCGGTCCTGAACTTGGACCTTCATCAGTCACATGGACTACTGTGAGTAGGTGGACCCAGCAAAAAGAGGGCTATGCCCGGAATATCAGGTTTAAATTATGTTCGATATAGGTGATCAAATATGGCAGCGGTTACCTGGGGGGTCCCGGTGGAGCAAAAATGTGCCTGAGGTGGACGCGGTATCCGCCGCTAGTCCGTGCATGCAAGTTCCAAGTTCAGGACCGAAACGTTTCTGTTATTACTGTGGACACGATTAAAAATCATCACTCTACTGAAGTTGAGTTCTGAGTTTATTTGCTATATTTATATGGTGTGGGAACCTACTCAGATACTCCTATACGGCTGTGCACATGATTATTCACTTTGCATTTATACTCATTTATAGTCTGCTTTTGGAGTGGCATTCATTGGACTACCTTATCCAAGCTCCATCCCTTTTTTTCATGTATATATATGGAAATGTTTTTCATCAATTTGATGTCTGGTGTGATCGTTCCTAAGTGTTAATATAGCTGCCCAAATTATGAAATATGATCATTAAACTAGAAGGGTTGTCCACTACCTGAATGACCCCTTTATCAATGCAGTTGTAACCATGTAAAATAAAAATACTACATGATCACCTCCCATACTGACGCCATTCCAATGATGTCAGTACCAGGTCTACAGATGCTCATGTTACAATGTTATGCCACAGGAGCCATAGAGCCAATCAGCAGCCTTTATTGGCTGCTAAAACTCTTACTTCGTTTACTTGTCAGAGATACACAACTTTGGAAAAACCTTGGACTAAACGGAAGTACTAAGCGGGTACTGACTGGCTACAGGGCTCACATGGCACAACACTGGATTGGTACAGGTACAGATGATTAGTATATGATGTTTTTATTATATGAGTGTATGGTGTTTTAATTTTACAAGGGGACTACTTCATTCAAAAAGGGTTTGTTCTGATAGTGAAAGAGAAAAAAATAGCAGGAACCTTCTGTTGGTATTAAGACTCATGCCTTTTATTACAAAGCAGTATGATTTTTGTAGGTAACTGCAGTGCAAAATTGGTCTCTGCTTCAGCTTCTAACTTCTGCAGGATGGTAAGCAAAATACATGTTTATGAAATCTACAACATTTTTATCATATACCACAAAAAAAGGTTTGCATTGCAAAATTTTCTATACTGGATTAATAAAAAAATGTTAGGCATATACATAAAACTTAAAGGGGTTGGCTGCGACTTTTACAGTGATAGACTGAGCGAATCACTAGGAGGTGGTCGTACAGTACTTAGTCACAGCCACTATACAGCTGGTGGATCTATTCTGTGCAGGTATACAACTGAGCACATCCAGCCGCCGCCAGCACTGAAAACAAATAGGGGGGTGAGGTAGGTAGAGTCACCCTGGGTGTTAGACCACCACCAATGTCAAAGTTCCAGACAACTCTTAAGTATTTTAGATGGATATTTATTCAAAATTTACAAACATCTGTAAATTTGTACCTGTAGATTAAAATCCTTCTGCCAAACACCGCCATTGCTATATGATACACTGTACGCCACTTTTTTATTGCATTGTATCTTTTATCTAATTTCTGGTGTTTTTGCCTGTTTATTTATGCCTTATTTTTGTACTATTTTATATTTGGTATTGTGGGTAGGATTTCAGAATTCGAGAAATTTACAGCTGTTTTTTAACTGCTAGTACTTAAAAAGTCGCAAAATGTTTGAGCAAAAACATATTACATCAGTTGTGGCCACTTATGTTACATGACATTGATATGACCCAACCTTTAATTATAGCTAAATAACAAGGGACTTTAATGGCACTTTTAGGAATGACTGACTATATTGATATCAAATTTTGCAAATACAACTTGCTACAAAGATTATATCTGGCTAAAGTGATTCTGACAGCTCATACATGCTGCCTTATCCACGGGCAGCACACATCAGGCACTTGCTGTATGATCTTATCTAGGTATTTTTGACTGTTAAATGTTGCAACATTTCAGAGAAAAACAGACTTGGCACTTCTTCCCAATACAAATATGCAGAGTGACCTGTCAATCAACGGCAGGGAATAGGGGAAAGCCGCTGGAGTGTGGCCTGTCTGACTAGTCTCTCATGCAGCTCGGTCTCTGGCAGGTTTTAAACTGTTTTTCCTGAAATGCCTCAGCGTTTCAGAGTCAAATATACAGTTAGGTCCATAAATATTTGCATGATAAAGTGGCAGAAAAAAAGTATATAATTCATTTATTGTTTTGGGGCTTTATTTTTAGGGTATTCATTATGTGGTAGAAATGACCTGGAAAAATTTTGCAGGTCGGTGCGATTACGGTGATAGCAAATTTGCATCACTTTTCTTTGGTTCTAAGCAATGAAAAAAAAAAAAAATTTTGTAAAAAAGCATATTGTTTTGCTTTTGCATTGTGACTTTTTTTTAGACCCAAAACATTTTTGATTTTTCAGTTGATGAAGTTGAGTGGGTTACTTATTTTGTGCATGGGGAGCTAACTAATCATTTTAGTACTACCAATTTGGGTTAGACATGACATTTTAATCGCTTTTTATTGCATTATTTAGCAGATGAGATGACCCAAAAAACCTGCAATTCTGGAGTTTTTTTTTTTCTGTCTTTAAGGTATTTATTATAGGCTTTAGTAAATTCCATAATTTTATTAATTAGATTTTTATGGATGCATCAATATTGATCATTTTCTTTATTTTAAAGGGAGAAAAGAGAGTTGATTTGAACATTTATTTTTTTATGTTTGGGTTTTATTCTTCATTTTGTACAGTTTTTTTGTATTATTAAGTGACTTGAACCTACGATTGTTTGACTTCTTTATAATATACACTTCAATACCATAGCATTGCAGTATAAAGTGAAAATCGCAGTTTTCTA
>JARQOD010000002.1:602187480-602368081 GCA_033576555.1 Oophaga sylvatica | reverse complement strand
TAAAAAAAAATAAATAAAAAAGATGTGGGGTCCACCCTATTTTTGGTAACATGTTCAGGTTTAGCAGACAGCTGCGGACTGCAACCCTCAGCCCTCAGCTGTCACACTTGGTCAGTATCTTTTATCTTTATTTTTTAAACACTTTTTTACGTTTTTTTTCCCCAAAAAACATTTTCTTTCAACCCTTCTCAAAATGCTTGCGAATTGCTTCTTATATCTCTTGGATTTCTTTAAATAGCAAAACTCCATTGTTATCCAGTGTCGCTTACATGACTAACCTAGATAGTGTTACTCCTTGCTGATTAATTCGCCTAGACTGATGTTTTATGGGATTTTATTTGTTTATGCTGTTATTATTTATTTTTCTAATATTGTTTGTAGTCTGTTGTTATTATCACCTACATGTCTGTACAATACACTGACAATGTTTGTTCTATTTTAGCGAATTTGAGAAAGACCCGGGCACGGGTTGAAATGTTAAGAAATTGCTTGGATCAAAAATTTTTTCACTCTTCTGTCATTTATCACTGTGGTGAACTTGTATGCAGAATAATAAAAAAATATAACATTTTGAAGGAACCCTCACGAGTGCGGCTCTATATTAAATACCTTACTAGTTAGGTCTGATCCTAGTCAAGCCAGCACCGCTGTTTTTTGAGTGCGCATCTTTAAGACTATCCAGTAACACACTATGCTGTCATGGATTAAAATCCTGCAGGGTACAAAAGGTCACCCTACTCATTTCAGCACAAGTCCAGGCCCATTTGAAGTTCACTAATGACCATCTGAATGATCAAGAGGAGGCATCATGTGGTTAGATGATACCAAAATAGAACTTTTTTTTTATCAACTCCACACGCTATATTTGTAGGAAGAAGGATGACTACAACACCGAGAAAAACATTCCAACAATGAAGCATAGTGGAGGAAACATCACACTCTTAGGGTGCTTTTCTGCAAATGGGACAGGACTACACCTTATTGCATGGTAGATGGATGGGGTCATGTATCCTAACATTTTGGCCTACAAACTCCTTCCCTCAGTAAAAGGATTGAAGATGGGTCACGGCTGATTCTTCCAGCATGACAATGACCCAAAACACACAGTAAGGGCAACTAAGGAGTGGCTTCATGAGAAGCATTTCAAGGTCCTGGAGTGGCCTAGCCAATCCCCAGACCTGTACCCAATAGAAAATATTTGAAGGGAGCTGAAACTCAATGCTGCTCAGCGACAGCCCCTAAACCTGAAAGCTCTGGGGAAGACCTGTATGGAGGATTGGGCCAAAATCCCTGCTGCAGTGTATGCAAACTTGCTCAAGAACTACAAGAAATTGGAAGTAAAAAAATATCTGCGATTGTTTTAATCAGAATCTAGTATTTGAAAAAACCTCTTTTATGACGAATTGGGAAAAAGATCTTAATATCACAATCATGTCATAACAATGGCAACTGGCTTTTAAATCAACATATTCATCTAATATTTGTGCGTCACTACATGAATTTTTCTTTAAATTAGTATCACGATGGTATTTTACTCCTCCTAAAATGGCTAGAGTATTCCCAGATAAATCTGAATGTTGGAGAGGCTGCAGCCTAAAAGGTGACCTGATTCATATATTTTTGGGATGTCCTAATTGCAGCCTTTTTGGAAAGAAATTTCTATTTTGATTAATAAAATTACTAAACTGGGTATTATTTTAACACCTCAAATGGTTCTGCTTTCATTAGAACTTGATAATATCAATCCGATATATAAACCAATAATTATTCATATATTTTTGGTCACCAAAAATGCAATAGTCGTCCTGTGAGAAGAGAATTCTGTAGCGGTTGTTACTGATATCATTGATGAGATTTCTTTGCATAATACATATGAAAGGAGTCATGCAATAGCAAATAATTATTATGCATCTTACTATAAGAGATGGGAAGCTTGCTATAACTATTTTTTGAACATGTTATTTTACCATTTCTCTCCAAATTCAATTTGACTTTGACTTTTGAATCTGTTTAATAACTCAACTGTAAACCTCTAATTGCACTTAAATGTGTACAAATATTACTGTTAAGTTTGTTTGTTATTGTACCCTTTTCCTTTTTCCCCTCTGACTTCCCCTTTCTTTCCTGTTTTATCCCCAAAGCTAACTACCCTATCCCTTTTTCCCTATTTTACCTCATTTCCTTTCCTATTCCATTTTTTGTATGCAAAATTTTTTATAAAGTTTGTTTGAAAAAGAAATTCAAGAAATGTCTGACCTCTGTAATTGTAAACAAAGGTTTCTGTACCAAATATTAAGTTCTGGTTTTCTATTTTATCAAATACTTACTTTGTGCAATAAAATGCAAATTAATTATGAAAAAATCATGCAAAGTGATTTTCTGGATTTTTTTTAAGATTCTGTCTCACAGTTGAAGTGTACCTACGATAAAAACTACAGACCTCTCCTTTCTTTTTAGGTGGGAAAGCTTGCAAAATCGGCAGCATATCAAATACTTATTTTACTCACTGTATGTAAGTACCTTTTCTTGGTTGTGACTGGTACATGATTTGCATCCTTTTATCCTCTTTGGAATACATTTATGATGATACCATCTCTCTTATTTTATATATTTTACTTGATACAATAACAATTTTTTTATTTTAACCCCTCTCTGACATTAGACGTACTATCCCGTCCATAAAACCCGTGCCATTCTGCCCATGGACGGGATAGTACGTCATAGGCGATCAGCTGCGCTCCTGAGGGGAGCGCAGCTAATCGCCGCCGGGTGTCAGCTGATTATCACAGCTGACACCCGTGACTGTGTGTCAGGAGCGGTCACGGACCGCTCCCGGCACATTAACCCCTAGCACACCGCGATCAAACATGATCGCGGTGTACTGGGGGCACAGGGGAGGATCGCGCAGGGTGGGGGCTCCCTGCGCGCCCCCCTGAGACCCTCAGACCAGCGCGATGTGATCGCGCTTTTCTGAGGGCTTCCTCCCTCCCAGGACCCGGATCCAAGATGGCGCCGGGGTCCTGGAGGGAGGCGGCTTCCTCAGTGCCTGCTGAGAGCAGGCACTGAGAAGCCTGCTGCACTGCCTGAGCGATCGCTGGTGTGACAGAGTGCTGTGCACACTGTCACACCAGCGATCTGATAAAATACAGTGATGTCCCACCCTGGGACAAAGTAAAAAAGTTAAAAAAATAAAAATAAACATGTTATAAAAAAAAATCCAAAATAAAAAAAAAAAATATTCCCCAATAAATTCATTTCTTCCTGTAAATAAAAAACCAAAACAATAAAAGTACACATATTTGGTATCGCCGCGTCCGTAACGACCCCCCCTATAAAACTGTCCCACTAGTTAACCCCTTTAGTGAACCCCTTAAAAAAAAAAAAAACGAAGCAAAAAATCAATGCTTTATCATCATACTGCCGAACAAAAAGTGGAATAACGTGCGATCAAAAAGACCGATATAAATAAACATGGTACCGCTGAAAACGTCATCTTGTCCCGCAAAAAACGAGCCGCCATACAGCATCATCAGCGAAAAAATAAAAAAGTTATAGCTCGCAGAATAAAGCGATGCAAAAATATTTATTTTTTATATAAAATTGTTTTTATTCTATAAAAGCGCCAAAACATAAAAAAATTATATAAAGAGGTATCGCCATAATCGTACTGACCCGAAGAATAAAACTGCTTTATCAATTTTACCACACGCGGAACAATAAAAACGCCTCCCCCAAAAGAAATTCATGAATTGCTGATTTTTGTTCATTCTAACCTCCCAAAAATCGAAATAAAAAGCGATCAAAAAATGTCACCTGCTCAAAAATGGTACAAATAAAAACGTCAACTCGTACCGCAAAAAATAAGACCTCACATGACTCTGTGGGCCAAAATATGCAAAAATTATAGCTCTCAAAATGTGGCGATGCAAAAAACTATTTTTGCAATAAAAAGCGTCTTTTAGCGTGACAGCTGCCAATCATAAAAACCCGCTATAAATAGTAAATCAAACCCCCTTTATCACCCCCTTAGTTAGGGAAAAATAATAAAATT
Source organism: Oophaga sylvatica (assembly GCA_033576555.1). Lineage (NCBI taxonomy): Eukaryota > Metazoa > Chordata > Amphibia > Anura > Dendrobatidae > Oophaga > Oophaga sylvatica. Next base: position 602,364,030 of record JARQOD010000002.1, on the reverse strand, counting down.
AAAAAAAATGTATTTATTTCCATTTTCCCATTAGGGTTAGGGTTAGGGTTGCGGCTAAAGTTAGGGTTAGGGTTGGCGCTAAAGTTAGGGTTAGGGTTGGGATTAGGGGTGTGTTAGAGTTAGGTTTGTGGTTAGGGTTGGGACTAGGGTTAGAGGTGTGTTGGGGTTAGGGTTGGAGTTAGAATTGGGGGTTTCCGCTGTTTAGGCACATCAGGGGCTCTCCAAATGTGACATGGCGTCTGATCTCAATTCCAGCCAATTCTGCGTTGAAAAAGTCAAACGGTGCTCCTTCACTTCTGAGCTCTGCCATGCGTCCAAACAGTAGTTTATCCCCACATATGGGGTATCAGCGTACTCTGGACCCCAAGAGTTATTGTGCAATTTGTCCTATTTCTTCTGTTACCCTTGGGAAAATAAAAAACTGGGGGCGAAAATATCATTTTTGTACAAAAAAAATTATTTTTTTCTTTTTACGGCTGTACATTATAAACTTCTGTGAAGCACTTGGGGCTTCACAGCGCTCACCACACACCTAGATAAGTTCCTTGTGGGGTCTATTTTCCAAAATGGGGTCACTTGTTGGGGATTTCCACTGTTTAGGCGCATCAGGGGCTCTCCAAATGCGACATGACGCCCCCAGACCATTCCATCAAAGTCTGCAGTCCAAAACGTCACTACTTCCCTTCCGAGCCCCAACGTGTACCCATACAGTAGTTTTCTCCCACATATTGGGTATCAGCGTATTCAGGACAAATTGGGCAACAACTTTTGGGGTCCAATTTCTCCTGTTACCCTTGTAAAAATAAAATATTGGGGCGAAAAAATAATGTTTGCAAAAAAAAAAAAGATTTTTTATTTTTACGGCTGTGCGTTATAAACTTCTGTGAAGCACTTCGGGGTTCAAAGTGCTCACCACACATCTAGATAAGTTCCTTGTGGGGTCTATTTTCCAAAATGGGGTCACTTGTGGGGGGTTTCCACTGTTTAGGCGTATCAGGGCTCTCCAAATGCGACATGACGCACCCAGACCATTCCATCAAAGTCTGCAATCCAAAACGTCACTACTTCCCTTCCGAGCCCTGACGTGCGCCCATACAGTAGTTTTCTCCCACATATTGGGTATCAGCGTACTCAGGACAAATTGGACAACAACTTTTGGGGTCCAATTTCTCCTGTTACCCTTGTGAAAATAAAATATTGGGGGCGAAAAAATCATTTTTGTAAAAAAAAAAAGGATTTTTTATTTTTACGGCTGTGCGTTATAAACTTCTGTGAAGCACTTTGGGGTTCAAAGTGCTCACCACACATCTAGATAAGTTCCTTGTGGGGTCTATTTTCCAAAATGGGGTCACTTGTGGGGGATTTCCACTGTTTAGGCGCATCAGGGGCTCTCCAAATGTGACATGACGCACCCAGACCATTCCATCAAAGTCTGCAATCCAAAACGTCACTACTTCCCTTCCGAGCCCTGACGTGCGCCCATACAGTAGTTTTCTCCCACATATTGGGTATCAGCGTACTCAGGACAAATTGGACAACAACTTTTGGGGTCCAATTTCTCCTATTACCCTTGTGAAAATAAAATATTGGGGGCGAAAAATCATTTTTGTAAAAAAAAAAAAAAGATTTTTTATTTTACGGCTGTACGTTATAAACTTTAGTGAAACACCTGGGGGTTCAAAGTTCTCACCACACATCTAGATAAGTTCCTTGAGGGGTCTAGTTTCCAAAATGGTGTCATTTATGGGGGTTTCCACTGTTTAGGCAGATCAGGAGCTCTCCAAACACGACATGGCGTCCAGCCAATTCTGCGTTGAAAAAGTCAGACGGCGCTCCTTCCCTTCCAAACTCTGCCATGCACCCAAACAGTGGTTTACCCCCACATATGGGGTATCAGCGCACTCAGGACAAATTGCACAATAACTTTTGGAGTCTTGTTACCCTTGGAAAAATAAAAATTGGGGTGAAAAGATCATTTTTGTGGAAAAAATATGATTTTTAAATTTTACGGCTCTACGTTATAAACTTGTGTGAAGCACTTGGGGGTTCAAATTGCTCATCAAAAATCTAGATAAGTTCCTTAGGGGTCTAGTTTCCCAAATGGGTCATTTGTGGGGGGTTTCCACTGTTTAGGCACATCAGGGGCTCTCCAAATGCAACATGGCATCCAAACTCAATTCCAGCCAATTTTGGTTGGAAAAAGTCAAATGGTGCTCCTTCCATTCCGAGCTCTGCCGTGCGCCCAAACAGTGGTTCCCCCCCACATATGGGGTATCAGCATACTCAGGACAAATTGTACAACAACTTACGTGGTCCAATTTCTCCTGTTACCCTTGGGAAAATAAAAAAATAGTGACTAAAAGATAATTTTTGTGGGAAAAAAATTGGATTTTTTATTTTCATGCCCGGGCATTATAAACTTGTGTGAAGCACTTGGGGGTTCAAAGTGCTCACCAAAGATCTAGATAAGTTCCTTAGGGGGTCTAGTTTCCAAAATGGGGTCACTTGTGGGGGGTTTCCACTGTTTAGGCTCATCTGGGGCACTGCAAACGGAACATGACCCCCATTAACGTCTGCATTCCAAAACTTTACTACTTCCTTTTCAAGCCCTGCCGTGCGCCCAAACAGTTCCCCCCCCCCACATATGGGGTATCAGCGTACTCAGGACAAATTGGACAACAACTTTAGGGGTCCAATTTCCTTGGGAAAATTCAAAAATTTGGGACTAAAAAATCATTTTTGTGGAAAATTGATTTTTTTTTTTTTCACACCCAGACTTTATAAAGTTTTGTGAAACACTTGAGGGTTCAAAGTGCTCACAACAGATCTAGATAAGTACCTTAGGGGGTCTAGTTTCCAAAATGGTGTCACTTGTGGGGGTTTCCACTGTTTAGGCGCATCAGGGGCTCTCCAAACGCGACATGGCATCCAATCTAAATTCCAGCCAATTTTAGTTTGAAAAAGTCAAACGTCGCTCCTTCCCTTACGAGCTCTGCCGTGTACCCAAACAGTGGTTTTCCCCCACATATGGAGTATTGGCGTACTCAGGAGAAATTGCATAACAACCTTATCTGTCCATTTTCTCCTTTTACCCTTGTGAAAATAAAAAAAAAGTTTGTAAAAGATAATTTTTGTGGCTAAAAAGTAAAATATTCATTTTTTCCTTCCACGTTGCTTTAGTTACTGTGAAGCACCTGAAGGGTTAATAAACTTCTTGAATGTGGTTTTGAGTACCTTGAGGGGTGCAGTTTTTAGAATGGTGTCACTTTTGGGTATTTTCTGCCATATAGACCCCTCAAAGTGACTTCAAATGTGAGGTGGTCCCTAAAAAAAATGGCTTTGTAAATTTTGCTGTAAAAATGAGAAATCGCTGGTCAACTTTTAACCCTTATAATTTCCTAACAAAAAAAAATTTTGGTTCCAAAATTGTGCTGATGTAAAGTAGACATGTGGGAAATGTTATTTCTTAACTATTTTGTGTGATATATTTCTCTGTTTTAAGGGAATAAAAATTCAAAGTTTGAAAATTGCAAAATTTTAAAAATTTTCGCCATATTTGCGTTTTTTTCAAAAATAAAGTTATATCGAAGAAATTTTACCACTAACATGAAGTACAATATGTCACGAGAAAACAATCTCAGAATCGCGAAGATCCGTTGAAGGGTTCCAGAGTTATAACCTCATAAAGAGAAAGTGGTCAGAATTGTAAAAATTGGCCCGGTCATTAACGTGCAAACCACCCTTGGGGGTGAAGGGGTTAATATGTGTGGTCATTTTGTAGGTTTTGTGTTTGTAGGCTGTTTAGGATTACCATGTTTCTGAATACTCCTTTACACTGGCCCATTTGGCTTGATGCCAATCTTTGTTGGTTATATAGAGCTTAACAGTCGTGATAGAATTTCCACTCCACACAGCTATTATCTGCCGAGAAAGATGCAGACTGGAGTACCATTGCTTTAAATGTGGGTAAAAGAAAAAAGTCCATGAAAATTGGGTATTACTGTCACACTGACATTAAGAATCTTGTTGACAGAGCAATTCTATGATACAATGAACTTCCTAAAAACAAACCCAAAAGACAATAGCAGAACTGCAATTTTTTTCACTATTCCATCCAACTTTGAATAGTTTCCTCCTGTTTTAGCACATTGTATGGTAAAATGAATGGTGTCACTTAAAACTCCAACTTGTCATGTAATAAACAAGTACTCATATGGTCATGTCGACAGAAAAAAAACAGCAAAAACTAAAAGCTGCCCAATTTTTAACTCCTTATCGACAATTGCTGTGCATCTGAACACCAATTAGTAGCGAGTGTGTGAAGCAGACCCACACTCGGCAGATAATGGTTGCGACACATAGCAAGGACCGACCCCAAACAGCTGAGTGTGGAGCTGAGCTGAGTCCATGCCTGTTAAACTGTTAAATGTCACAAACTTTGACAGCAGCATTAATAGCGAATCAACATGGGAGGTGTCATTCTATGTGCCCACAGGTGCCACCAAAACACAATTGCAGGATGCTGATTGGTTGCTATCAGACAGGAGGGGTCAATTGAAGACCTCAGTGACTCATTTCGGTGATCCTTTGCTTGTGGCTGAACTTCTAAGGAGACCAAGATTTTTATTATATGCAGCAATACTGTGATATTTTTACTATATGTAGCAATACCATAGTATTGATGCATAAAGTGCAAGTTCAAGTCCTCTAACAAATACAATAAAATAGTTAAAACAAAAAATTAAAGTATAAAAAATAAAAGTTCAAATCACCCTACTTTCCCCACTTCAAATAAAAAAAAACATATTTGGTATTGTTGAGTACATAAAAGTTTGATATATCAAATTATAAAATTAACTGATCTGTAAACACTATAAAGAGAAAAAAATGGCAAAATTGCATTTTTCTGGTGACTGCAATACTGCATAAAATGCTGTAAGAAGTGATCAAAATATTTCACTAAAATTAAGCTCCCACAAAGCTCTAATGATCGAAAAATGAAAACGTTATGGGTCTAGGAACATGGAGACAGAATAAAAAAAATTAATTTTTTTTACAAGATTCTGATTTTTTTCACCAATAAAATAATAAAATAAAAATGGACAAGTTTAGTATCGCATTAATCATTCTGATAAGCAGAATCATATTGCCGAGTCATTTTTACTACACAATGTACGCCGTAAAAACAATTCCTAAAAAAAATTTGACCGAATTGCATTTATTTTTTCCCATGTACACTGCACTTTGAATTTTTTTCACATTTTCAAGTACACTGGGTGGTAAAATGAATGGCGTCATTCAAAAATACAACTGGTCCCGCAAAAAAACAAGCCCTCGTATGTCTATGTGGACAAAAAATATAACAAGTAATGGCTCTTAGAGGGAGAAAAAAATGCAATAACGGAAACCTGTGTGGGAAAGTGGTTAAGAAGTTAAATATATCTTTTACTTCGCTGGATTCTATATAAATGAATATACAAAGAACTTATCCATGTATTGGGTATAGATTGTATATTTACAAGTAATTTTGCTGTTATTCATACCTCTTAGTTCTGATGAAAGCCATGTCAAATATTGTCTACACAATGGATGAACCAATAAAATACCCCCACATTCTTTGATCTTTGCATCTGGAGTGCCAAATCTGTTTTTACATTAAATATGTTTTAGTCGTGATGAAGCTGATGTAATTAAATTGAAAATCCACATCTGAATGTCTGCATAATAATCTTAATTGGAAATCCACATACTTTAACCAGAGCAGGACGCATAAGAACTTCAATATCAGGATTATCCAGCCATTCTGACAATCAATGTAAGTACATCAGCCTCATCAGATCTAGGAAATCCAATATAATAACATATTTTAATTAAGTAAATTTTAAGTAATTTCAATAACAGTTTTTTACAAAGAAATCTAGCGAAAGATCCGCTCTAATAAAAGAAACAGAAATGATTGCGGCATGATGATAAAAAGCCCAATATATATGTTTCGACAAAAGCATCTCGCTTATATCCAGATGGATAACATGTTGCTTGCCACAATGTGTCAAAATTACTAATCAGTGCCCTGCAAATGAAAGGGAGACGTTCTATGGAGGTGGGAGTATGTAACTAACATCACAATTTTATCTATAGTAGCATAAAGGAATGTGCAAAACGATGTTTTATCTCTCAGCATTGCAGCTGGGAAAGCGAAAAAGGGATAGAAGAAAAAAAATGCTTTAAAGCATTTAGTCAATGATTACATTGTTTCAGCCAGAGGATTCTTATCCTTGGTGATAGCCGTACTTTGAAAGCATTCTCTTAGCAGGTCCTAGTCATTCTGGTAACCAATAACAACTTGAACAAATATCACAGGCATCCGTTAAGTCTACAGATCCTATCCATAGGGCTCCTTTCCATGTTATTAGGAAGTAAGAAAAAAAATGAATTCACATTTCGAGGGAAATACATGACTTGCAACAAGTTAAATAGTACGGTGCCACAGCACATATTTGTAGAACAATGCCAGATGCCGGATGAAATGTGTATGTCTGCCAGGCTGGGAATCGGCTCAAAAGCATCAGGATCACTAACTACTGCTAAGATGGAAATGTTTCCGGCAAGCATATGATATAGCAGAGCAGATGTGAGGAATGCAAAATATATGAACCTTTTGTGTTCGGCAGACAGAAAGTAAAGAGCGAAGGTACTCGGTGAGTCAGATCAGAGAGCACCTCTTATTGATTACATTAGACTAGTGTTTTTCTTGACAGCATGTCTTCCAATATCGGGGAAGATGATTCACATTGGAAACCTTTTAACAGCAACCTAATGGTCATATTCCAATAAATACGTATTCTGGAGCTTGCTGGTCAATAACGGGAGACAGGTTGTATATGTATTTAGTGTATAAAATAGCAATGGAAACATGAGTTCTATGAAAAGATAAATCCCAGGGAAGTATGTAATATAGAACGATAAAGTGAATCTGTCACCAGATTTCACAACTCAAATGGCATAAATATTTAGATTTCTAAGACCTGATGTACTTACTTTTAATATCCATGTCAGAATGAAAGTATTATCCTGACATTATTAGTCCAACTAATAACATGCTGGATGACAAAGCTGAGGATCCAAGTGTATGCAGCCTCCATTCACCCAGACTGATGACAGCTGCAGCATGTACTGAGCAGTGTGAGATCTCAGCAGTAGAAGCGAGGAGGGACACTGAGGGGATGTCAATGAGGGTAAGTGGATAAATGGAGAGATTGATCTTTGCCGCACTGCCGAAGACATCAATGGATTTTTTCTGCTGTATGTGGTGGAAAAAATCCAGAAGGCAATGATAGTAAATTTCAGTTTTGTATTATGAACACATTCCAAAGTTCACAGACTTCATCGGGACAAATCAGATTTGCCCTGATGAAAAAGTCTGTGAACTTTAAAACTCGTTGACAATAAAAAAATGCAATTTACTATCATTGAGGAGGTAGTGAAAGAGGTAACCAGTGTCCTTTACTCCTTTACCAACTCCAGTTGATCAACTTTTTGAAGGACAAAAGGTTAAAATGTATTATTCCGTTTTAAATGTTTAGGTTCGACTGCTACTGCTATATACTAGAGTACTGGATTGTGCTAAAAATATTCAGCTCAATTTAGTCAGAAATTGGGTAAAATATATTAGATGGACTTGTAACCCTGAGATATTTTGAACAATTTTGGTTCTCAAGTCCTCAGGAAGTTCTCTTCTCTTTCTGTTCTCCATGCCTAGTGTTGCACACACAGACACACAATGCAGAGATTGAGTCAACTTCTCCCCTTTTTATCTGGTTTCAGGTGTGATTTTCATATTGCCCACACCTGTTACTTGCCTCAGGTAAGTTTGAATGAACATCACGTGCTTGAACCAAAGTGGTTTACTCACAATTTAGGACAGGTGCCAACAATTTTGTCCAGCCAATCTTTGGGGTTTTGTGGAAAATTATGTCCAATTTGCCTTTTTGTCTGTTTTTTTTGTGCTATTCCAATATAAACAAATGTGTATAATAAAACATTTGTAATTGCAATCATTTTCTGGGATAAATACTTCATTTTATGGAACAATTTCAAGGGTGCCAACACTTTCGGTCATGACTATCTGTCACAATCCTCAGACATGATAAACACATATCTTTCTTACATCAGCACAGGAATCAGCTAGACTTCTAATATATAATTGCCTTATCCTGTCTGTCTGTCCAGGAAATCCCGCGTCGCTGATTGGTCCGGCCGCGGTCAATCAGCACCGCGGGATTGAAATCACTGTGAAAGCTGCCCATGTGATCCTCACAGTGCTGCTGTAAGAACAGAGGCACTCGGCAATACACAGCAACATTATCCTTGCCATACATGTGGTCAGCCACCTCATGCGACAGCGGGACGCAGCCATTGAGTAACCCGGGGGGATGATGCTGGAGGTCCAGGGGCTCGCTGGCACTGTGCTGCTGGGTGGCCATGCTGCAGAGATGAGATGAGGTGCCCCCACACACGAGGTGACCGCTCACCGACCACACTCCATGTCCCCGAGCTCCGGCATGCCGAGCACCGACTCAGGTCCGCACACCCTTGTACACAGGCGCCACTGCTGGCCTGAGCCAGAATGCATTTGCCCATACAGAATGCACACACTGGCTGCTCCACAACGTCACCAGGGAGCGTGGTCCCCATACAAATCAAGGCAGCGGGCTTGGTGCTGTGCGCAAGCTTTAACCCTTGTCTCCCAGTCAGAATGAGAGCAGGGCCGGGTCTTATCAGCAGGTTATATATGTATACAACTAGAGTGCAAAGGTCTAGTGTGCAGATAAGATGTCACTGCAGGGCAGAGGCGGTGCTGGTAGGGGCACACCACAGGAGGATTCTGCTCTAGAAGTGGCAGGAGAGCGCTCAAAAGACTGAGCAGGTGCATTTGTATGTATCATCGGCTTGCTGTTCACATGTTCAGTCTTTTCAGCGTCTTTTAACCACTTAGGGTATGTGCCCATGATATCGCTGCTTTATAGGGCATGTGCAATCTAATATATATATAATAGTCTTATCCCGTCTGTCTGTCTGTCCTTCTGTCCTGGAAATCCCGCGTGGTTGATGACGTAATTACAAAACTCATTAGGTGCCCTGGGGGATACATTGGGGGGTTAATTTAAAGTAGTGCACAACCCATTTAAATACTGCTTCGCTGCTTAGTCGCGCCCGGTCGGCCGCATACATATTCTAGAATACCCGATGCGTTAGAATCGGGCCACCATCTAGTTTAATAATATTTGTTCCTCTTAAAGATGGTGCATAGACCCCTATTAGCCACATCCATTCTAAGAATTGACAAAGTGGCTGAAAAAGTGGCTTTAGAAAATTATAAATTTGGGGCATGCCATGTTCTCCCCACTATTTGCATATTGCAGGACCTGGCAGGGATTCTCTGGATTTTTTTCTTAAAACACAACCCCTTCAGGCCATGCATTATGCATTAAAAGTAACAACTTGTCAGCTTTGGTGTAGTGTGTTTGAAATAAACTTGTTACTGTGAATGTATTTCCATTAAAAAGAAAAAAAAAAGAGAAAAGAGCAAATAGAAGTGTAAAAATAGGACATACAAAGAAATAAGCTGAATGATTCAATCCCCATCTCTGCTATCTGTGTTGTATGCTGCTATATATACTATTGGTATGCACTCTATTCATTGGAAGCAAACAGCTGAATGATTCAATCCCCATCTCTGCTATCTGTGTTGTATGCTGCTATATATACTATTGGTATGCACTCTATTCATTGGAAGCAAACAGCTGAATGATTCAATCCCCATCTCTGCTATCTGTGTTGTATGCTGCTATATATACTATTGGTATGCACTCTATTCATTGGAAGCAAACAGCTGAATGATTCAATCCCCATCTCTGCTATCTGTGTTGTATGCTGCTATATATACTATTGGTATGCACTCCATACTTCTGCTTGCTGCCAACCACTGCTTTACCATCTTGCAACATAGTTTAATGTGCCTGGTAAAGCTTTGGTATAATTCATTTTTGCACTGTTTAATACTTACTGCTTCATATCCTGTGACTTGGGCCTCTCTAGATCTTTTCAGGTGGAAGGTGCTAAAGCATATAGATGTTGCCAGATCTAGTGCCTTTAATGATCTAACCACCCCCTGGTGTGCGGGCCCCAGCAGCCAAATTATCCAAAACCAGCTGCCACAATCCCACTCTCCTAACCATGTAGTGTGGGCTATATATTTAGGACTAGTCTAAGGGGTGCACACAGTGTGGGGTGCAGCACGCAAGCATCCTAGAAGCAAAGCATCACAGAAGATAAGCATCGTGTAAATGGCAGTTATCCATGGCCGTTAATCAGGGCTGGAATCAGGTACCCCACACTTTGCTTTCTTTTTAATTATGTACTTTATCCCTATCCTCCTGTGTTCCCTTGCCATCCACATTCACCGCCCCATCCCCCCTCCATCACGACTCATACACATCAGCCCCTTCATATTTCCCTCTCCCATGTACAGCTCCCATGCACTCCTCACCTTCCTGAGAAACCTCAGCCCATCTTGCCCAAACACCTCACAGAAAAAACCTACTTACAACTCCAACAACTACCTGCTCTTTATCTTCCTACTCCTACTGATTTCAGGGGACACCTACCCCAACCCTGGTCCACCATCCCCCAACCCCAATCCCTACCCTACCTCATATCAAAACCATAATAATCTTATTAATATTATTTGCACTCCCTCATCTCCTTCTTTCAATTGTGCCCTCTGGAATCCACGGTCTGCATGCAACAAGCTATCCTTCCTGCACAACTACTTTCTGAACTCTCTTCATCTGTTGGCCCTCACAGAAACCTGGATTCAGGATTCTGACACGGTCTCCCCTGCTGCCATTTGCTATGGTGGCTTACAGTTCTCCCATTCCCCGAGACCCGCAAACAGACATGATGGTGGAGTTGGCATACTCCTGTCCCCACAATGCACTTTCCAGGTCATCCCCCCAATTCCATCACTCTCATTCCCTTCTTTTGAGGTCCATACCATCAGGCTCTTTCATCCCCTCTACCTCAGAGTAGCGGTCGTATATCGGCCCCCAGGCTTGCCCACCCGGTTCCTTGACCACTTATCAGCCTGGCTGCTGCACTTCATGTCCTCAGAACTACCAACCCTTATCCTTGGAGACTTCAACATCCCCATTAACAGCCCTACTTTCACATCTGCATCTCAGCTTTTATCACTAACCACTTCTCTAGGCCTCTCACAGCTTTCAACCTCTGAGACACACAAGGATGGTAACACCCTTGACCTGGTCTTTGTCCACCTCTGTTCAATCTCCCACTTAAATAACTCACCGCTTCCACTTTCTGACCACATTCTCTCCTTCACCTTCACAAATCCTCGACCACCCCAGCGCACTCCTACCTACCACACATTCAGAAATTTACAAGCCATTAACCCTCAGACACTTTCAGACACCCTACACTCATTGCTGTCCCCAATCTCCTCTTTTTCTTGTCCTAATCTGGCTGTTCATCACTACAATGACACTCTTAGAAGCACCCTTGACCAAGTAGCACCGCTCACCCTCAGAACTTCCAAACACACAGTAAAACAGCCCTGGCTCACATTGCAAACTCAACTTCTTCAGCGATGCTCTAGGAGTGCTGAACGCCTTTGGAGAAAAACCCGCACACCAGAAGACTTCATCCACTTTAAATTCATGTTAAGAACTTATAATGCTGACCTTCACCTCGCCAAACAGACCTACTTCACCACACCTGATCTCCTCACTAGCCAACAACCCCAAGAAACTTTTTGACACTTTTCACTCCCTCCTCAGGCCAAAAGCACAAGCCCCTATCACAGACATTTGTGCTGACTACCTGGCCTCCCACTTTATAGAAAAAATAGATACTATCCGTCAGGAAATCTGCTCTCAACCACCAAGTGCTGTGACTCCCATCCCTCCCTGCATTTCCCCTGGCTCAATTTCCACATTTGATCCCATCACAGAAGAAGTCTCCAGACTCCTCTCTTCCTCTTGTCCGACTACATGCACTACTGACCCCATTCCCTCATATCTCCTCCAGTCTCTCTCTCCAGTTGTCACAACTAGTGTTGAGCGATACGATACTGCAAATATCGGGTATCGGCCGATATTAGCTGTATCGGGCTTTCGATTCCGAGTACCGATATTTTCGTCATATCGGATACCGGAATCGGATTTGTCACTGTCACTGTGAGTGTCCGTTGGTCGGGTCTGTCAGGAGTCAGCGGCACTTACCTGGCAAAAGATCTCCGGCGGTCACGTCCTGGACTGCTTGATGGCAGCCATTATCTTCTCCCTGGCGGTCACATGCAGTTTTTCGCGATAACTGCAGTGACTGCTGGGTAATCCCGGCCGTAAAGCAGTCAGTCCGATGACGTCACCGCCGGGGAAGCAAGTAATCAGCTGTGCTGCGCCGGGATGACAGGCTCTGCCTGTCATTGCGATGTAGCAGAGCTGGATCGTCGTGGGACCCTCGTTACTATGGACTGCGTCGGACAGGTGGTATACTGCTGGTTTTTTTTTTCATTTTTTTACAGGAGATCGATGGCGTCGCAGGATGAGACTGTAATAAAAGTAATGAAAACTGTGTTGTTTTTTTTATTAAATTAAAAAACTTTTTTATGAACATTCACCCGTACGGGTACATCAACAATTTAACTATTTACATACAGGGACCCTGTCCGGGTTATTTATAATTCTTTGGCAGGGGTGTTCCAGGTACCACCTGGTACTCTTCTGATGCTTGCCAAACATCCGAGACACCAAGGACCACCAGGACCTGATGACGTCGTGTGGCCTGTACAGTCAAGTCGTGACCCGCTATCTGTGTCTGTGTGGCCACCTCTTTCATCTCCCTCCGGGTCTGGAGCCCTATGTCCCGGACTGAACGAACCCCAGGGGGCCTAACAGGCGCCGGGTACGGGTCAGCTATCATTAGCATGTCCATAGCTGGGGCTGCTGAGGAGACCACTGAGGGAGGCTGGGGAGATTTACGGCGTGGGGTGGGCACTTGTGCAGAGGCCTGGATGTGGGAGGCTGAAGGCTCCGAGGGTCTCACAGGTTCCTGACACTCTGGGGACCAGGGGTCGCACCTGGTGACATTTAGGGCATACCATCCATTGTAACCCCAGTGTCGGGTGTAAGTTACCAAGTCTCCTGGCAACAGGTCCCTCCCCGGGTGTCCTTCTGGGAGGTGAGTCTCCACGTCCCGCCGGGTCACAAACACTTCTAAATAAAGTCCAGGCTCCTGGATGAAGCCCCAACCAGCTTTCAATTTAAAGCTCCGTACTGCACCCTTACGCCGCGGCTCCTTCAGGGTTCCTTTATCTTTTCTCATCCGGTCCTTATCTGCCCGGTCCTTGTCGATGTGACGTTGGCGAAGCTTCTGGGATTCGCGCTGCTCCCTTTGTCGCTCGGCTTCTCTCTCCCAACGTCTCCACTCTTCCTCCTGACGCCGGTTGTAATTCTCCTCCACCAGCATCTCCATGTCTCCACCATCAAACTGCGGCTTACGATGTCCGGTTTGCGGCAGCTCTCCTGGCGCCCGACAGTCCTGCCGGCGCTCACCTGCGGAGGAAGCAGCCGGCTATGGAACAGATGACATTCGGGGCTCCGGTACAGACAGGTAGACCTCTGGTGCCTGCGCGGCCTCCTCCATGAGGACGGGTGTCGCTTCTTCTGTCTCAGCGACGGGGGCAGACAGGGGGATCTGGGGTGCTGCCGGTGCAGCGTTTTTTGCAGGAACGGGTGCCTCCACTGCGACAACGTCAACCGGATCACATTGCAAGGGCTGGGATGCCCGCACGGACTCCTCTACTAGAACGGGTGCCTCCACTGCGACAACGTCAACCGGATCACATTGCAAGAGCTGGGATGCCCGCACGGACTCCTCTACAAGAACGGGTGCCTCACCTTCCGGTACAGATACTTCAGGTAAGAGGGATTGGCGCCGCTCCAAGTTTAGTTTTAGGGCACGCCAGCTGGCTTCCATCCTGGCGACCTCCTCCCGGTGCCGGGCCAGGCCTCTTAGGGTATCCTCCGCTTCTTGCAGCGTAGGAGGGTTTCCAGGCTGGGTGCCCAACGGTGGTTCCGTGGCGATCGGGTCGCTTCCGTGGGGGGAGAGCTCTGACTGCTCCATCCCTTCACACTTCTGCTCGTGTCCATTAGCCATCTCTGCCAAGTCACATGTGTCATTAGCATCTGGAAAGGGCCCCTCTTTTGTAGTGAGGCGGGACCTTCGTGTTAGTTTCCGCACACTGAGGAGGATGAGGAGGCGGAACTCAAGAGCTGTGGGGCACGATCTTACATTGCAGTACCATTTAGAGTGGTCGGCCATCGTTTTCGCGCCACTGAGTGAGTGTACACCCACGAAGAGCACGCCCTTCTTCTTCAACAGTGCCTCGTCGTGATGCAGATATGGCTGAAAAATGGCAAATACATTCTCTGATGATTTTAGCAATTCTCAAGCACAAAACCAGTTCAATTCAGGCACACAGGACTCGCTTATAGCGAGCTACAGAATCCTGTTCGTGACGCCCAAGATGAGTCGCACAGAGCCAGAGGTTTTGGGGGTACTCGGCACCGAGCCCGTCGACTTCTATGGGGTATGTCACGGCTTTACCCGGCAATTGAATCAGAGTCTATTTTACTATGTAGAAGTGTATAAACTATAAATATATGTATATATATATGTCACAATGACATGTATATATATATATATGTATTCTATGTGTGTATATTTAGTGTTTACAACGAAAGAAAGTGTTTTTTTAGTTGCGATATTTTGTTCCCATAGACTTACATGGGACTTCCGTATCGGAATCGGATATCGACGATATTTAGTGATATCGGCGATACCATTCCGATCCAATATTTTTAGATATCGAGCAGTATCGCTCAACACTAGTCACAACTCATCTAACTACAATCTTTAATCTCTCACTCTCCTCTGGCATTTTCCCATCCTCCTTCAAACACTCCATCGTTACTCCATTACTAAAGAAACCCGCTCTCGACCCTTCCAGCACAAACAACTACAGACCGGTCTCCAATCTCCCCTTCATCTCAACTTTTGGAGCGCCTAGTCTACTCCCGCCTTACCCGTTACCTCTCCACTCACTCCCTCCTAGACCCTTCACAGTCCGGCTTCCACCCCCTACATTCGACTGAAACTGCACTCATCAAAGTGACCAATGACCTTCTGACAGCAAAACGTAACGGTGACCACTCTCTGCTCATTCTTCTCGACCTTTCTGCAGCTTTCGACACAGTTGACCCCCGTCTCCTACTGTCTAGGCTCCAGTCACTAGGTATTAAGGACACTGTTCTCTCCTGGTTCTCCTCCTATCTTTCTGACCGCTCCTTCAGTGTTTCGTTCTCTGGCTCCATGTCATCTCCTCTTCCTCTCACTGTCGGTGTACCCCAGGGCTCAGTCCTTGGCCCCCTTCTCTTCTCTCTCTACACGGCCCCTATTGGACACACCATCAGCAGATTTGGCTTTCAGTACCATCTTTATGCTGATGACACAACTATACACGTCATCCCCCGACCTTACCCCCGTAGTACAGAACGCCAGTGACTGTCTGTCCACAGTCTCCAACATCATGTCCGCTCTCTATCTGAAACTCAACCTCTCCAAAACTGAACTTCTTCTGCTCCCGCCATCTACTAACCTCCCTAAATCTGACATTTCCCTCTCCATGGGCGGCACCATAATAACACCACGGCAGCAGGCTCGCTGTCTGGGTGTTATGTTGACACCAATCTCTCCTTCACCTCCCACATACAATCTCTTGCCCGCTCTTGCCGCCTACACCTAAAGAACATCTCTAGAATCCGCCCTTTTCTCACCATGGAAACAACAAAAACCCTCACTGTAGCATTGATCCACTCCCGCATGGACTACTGCAACGCTCTATTACTTGGCCTCCCCATTACTTGACTATCCCCTCTCCAGTCCATCCTTAATGCAGCAGCCAAGGTCATCCATCTGGCTAATCGGTACTCGGACGCGTCCGCTCTTCGTCAGTCCTTACACTGGCTGCCCATTCATTATAGGATCCAATTCAAAGTACTTGTTCTCACCCACAAAGCTCTCCACAGTGCAGCACCCCCCTACATCTCCTCCCTCATTTCTACCTATCGGCCTAACCAAGTGCTGCGCTCTTCAAATGACTTTCGACTAACCTCTGCACTAATCCGTACCTCCCACTCCCGACTCCAAGACTTCTCCCGCGCTGCGCCAATCCTCTGGAATGCTCTACCCCAAGAAATTAGGACTATCCACAATTTGCATGGTTTCAGGCGCTCCCTTAAAACACATTTGTTCAGAGCGGCCTATCACATTCACTAATCAAAGTCATTCTATGTGTAAGTGTGTGTGTGTGTAGCCCATTCACTATCTCCATCCATCCCTCACTCCCTCAAGATGGCTGGACCATCATTGTAAATGCACCACTGTATATACACACCTGTACTTTGTATCTCCCCCACCTCATTGTAGATTGTAAGCTCTCACGAGCAGGATTGTCTTATTTTGCTTTAATTATTGCATTGTTAACGCTGTTACTTATGACTTGTGTTTTGAAACTGTTAAACTGTAAAGCGCTGCGGAATATGATGGCACTATATAAATAAAGATTATTATTATTATAAAGATTATTATTATAAATAAGAAAGACAAACAGGGAATAATTATTAAACTCTGCACTCAGTGGCTGCATCAGGACTGGATCTCACTTATTATTTTAATGCACTGTCACATACAATTATTGCAATCAAAGTACTCATTCATATTGGCCACTGCGCTTGTGTGTATACGTTTGGGACAACACAAATGGCAGTTCTTGCAGGAGCTAGCAATCAGGAGGTTTGCTTTCCTCCACACACAGACCGCCAAAAAAAAACTGGCTGCACATTTAACTCCCTCCAGCCACACCCTGGAGGTGGAGATATGGGGGTTAGCATCCCGCCCATCTCTGACCTACCCACCATGAAAGCCATGCCTATCCAGCAACTGGATTGCTCTTGGCACTTATTATGCTGGAGAAAACACTAATGGCTTTCACATTACACAGGAAAGCAATCTTTGTGACACATATCTACGACACGAACTCTTTGCTGAAGTCTGGTGAGACCAGAACCGGATGTTTATACAGAGCCTGCTTCAGGTCCTGGAATGCCATATCAGTGTCAGCAGTCCATTTAACTATGGTTGACTTGGTACCTTTCAATGGTGCAACAATTATAGCAAAACTTTGGATGAACCTCCAGTAATAGCCCACAATTCCAAGAAATGCACTCATTTGCATCTTTTAAGCAGTTGCTGCCACTTCTGAATCGCCTCGATTTTATTTATGTGCGGTTTAATTTCGCCCCTTCTGACGACAGCCCATGTATTTGACCACTTCTTTCCTATGGTACACTTTTTCAGATTTATTGTGAACCCCGCACTTCATAAAGCATCCAGAACCAACTGTACCTTTGGTAGGTGACTAGCCCCAGTCAGGGCTAAAGACCACTATGTCATCACGGTACACTGCGGCATGCTTCTTATGCAGAGCCAGTATGCAATCCATCGTCCTCTGGAAGGTGGCCAGGGCACCCTGCAGACCGAAGGGCATCCTGGTGTATTGAAAATACCCATCAGGCATTGAGAAGGCCATCTTCTCCTTGGCACTCTGGTGACATGGGGATCTTCAAATAGCACTTCGTCAGGTCCAGGGTTGTAATGTATCTTTCGGGTCCAAGTGTCACGCTGTATAGCAGATATATATATGTGATGACAATAATCTATATCAAAAGGGCAACATACTATATAACATGCGCATAGCTATATGATAACATAGATTTACCTGACAGAAAGTCCAGTGGGTCAAAACGGAATCCGTTATACGCTGTCTCCGGCTAGAGGGTGACCGGGGTCTAAGCTGACCCTAACTGGGGTCCTAACTAATCCCTCAACCTGGAGGTACTGTTAAAGGTACAGAGGTCCAGGCCACCAGCGTAAACCCTGTCTCCTATCAATCCCTGCCAACTGTATTCTAGTCCTAAGAAGGACCCTGAATACCACCAAAGGGAATGACCAGGTAACGGTTAATGAACAGAAAGACATACAAGAAAGATAAGAAATAAAGTAAATAAAGTCTTACATACAACACTCACACACAGTAGGAACACCTTAGGTCTCAGAGATAAACTATAAGCTGTAAGAGTAAAAACAACTAAGGAGCTCTAAGCTTAAGTATTCCCAGAACCGATCCAGTCTGCTAAACTATATGAATGCTTTCACCGGCATCCAACCCCCAGACTGGCAGGAATATAAAGGAAACTAATTAGAACATAATCCAAAGCAGCCGGGCGAGGCTGGACCTAGTCTTAGCAAAGAGCTAGGTAAAATTAACTCTCTCATTACCAAACACAAAGAAACAGCAGCTCAGCTGTGAGAAGTCAGAATGTGCAATCGCGACGATCTTCGTGGCGATGCACCCATGACAGTACCCCCCCTTCTACGAGGGGCCTCCGGACCCTCATGACCAGGTCTGTCCGGGTAAATTGTGTGAAAGGTCTGAACCAATCGATCTGCGTTATCATCAGACGCAGGGACCCACGTCCTCTCCTCAGGACCATACCCCCTCCAATGAACTTCCACGTTATCATTGACCACCACTGAAGGCGGAGGTAGAGGTGACGGTATGACTGGTGCCACATACTTTTTAAGTAATGACTTGTGAAACACATTATGAATTTTAAACGTAGGAGGGAGGTCCAGACGAAATGCCACAGGATTAATTATGGAACTGATCCTGTATGGCCCGATGAATCTGGGACCCAACCTCCAGGAGGGAACTTTAAGTTTTATATTCCTGGTAGACAACCACACCAGATCGTTCACCCTCAGATCTAGACCAGAAACTCTCCTCCTATCAGCCATCCATTTATAAGGGTTCTCCGTAACCTTCAGTCTTAAGCGATCTGGAACTATCAGTCTCCCTGGAAGTCCCACAGGGGCGTCCCCCTGAGCCCCCAATACCTCCCCCTCAAGCTCAGAGCATACAGCTGACACTACAACTCCCTCCTGAGGAATAGGAACCGGATCATCCGTCTTCCCGACCCCTGGGAAAGTACGAGATAAGGCATCAGGAAGCAACTTTATTGAGAAGTCATATGTGCGATGAGGAGGTAACTCTTTACACCCCTCCTCTGAGAACTTCTCCCAAAAGTCCTCCAGAAAAGGAGGCAAAGTCCTAGGAAAATGTGCCTTAATATTTTGAACAACAGAGAGTGTTACTGTGTTCTTTCTTCTGACCCTACTATGGTATTCACTAAGGAGTTAAGACAAATTATATTGAATGGCCTCTCAATAGGGGCTATAGACAAAAATGAGAGTGAATTTATTATACCTAAGTCTCCCACATTGGCTACATTCTACTGTCTCCCCAAGGTACACAAAGGGGTCGATCCCCTTAAGGGGAGACCAATTGTGTCAGGTGTGAGCAGCCTTACGAAAAATCTGGGCATTTATCTTGACAAAATTTTAAATCCATTTGTTCTTGCCCTTAGCTCATACACGAGGGACACAACTGATTTATTGAGTAAAATCGATGGAGTGGTTATGGAACCCGATACTATTCTTGCAAGTATCGATGTGGAGGCACTTTATTCATCTATTCCCCATGTTAAAGGGATTGAGGCAACTGAATACTTTTTAAAGAGTAGAGGTTCACAGTTTAAGGCACATAACATCTTTGTCTGCGATTGTCTACATTACCTATTGACACATAATTTTTTTTGTGTTTGATCGCAAATTTTACCACCAGCTCAGGGGTACTGCGATGGGGAGCCCTTGTGCCCCCTCGTATGCTAATTTACTCCTGGGCTGGTGGGAGGAGACAGTGATTTTCGGTGAAAATGGTGTCGTCGGAGCTGAAAAGGCTCTTTTATGGTTGAGATTTATTGACGACGTTTTTATCATTTGGAAAGGTACAGGAGAATCTTTTGCTGAATTTGTCAGGAGTCTAAATGTGAATGACATTGGTTTGAGTTTCACATATGAATGGAATCCATCAAAACTGCCATTCCTCGATGTGGTTATTGAGAAGAACTATGATGGAACCCTGAGTACCAGCATTCATAGGAAACCTACGGCCACTAATTCTCTTCTGAGATGGGAGAGCAGTCATCCTTTGGCCCAGAAGAAAGGTATACCTAAGGGCCAATATACAAGGATACGTAGAAATTGCTCAGATGATAATAATTTCAGATATCAAGCAAATGATCTACGAAATAGATTTTTGGATAGAGGTTATCCTGATCATGTGTTGAAAGGAGCCTATAATGATATCAAAATAAAAAATAGGATGGAATTACTGACTCAATCCCCTAAACAAGAAGATGAATTTCTGGGTCTTAGATTTATCACCACATATAATAACGGGGCCGATGATCTAAGGCGGATTTTGAAAAACCATTGGCCTATCCTGAAAATGGATCAGGACATTGGCGATCTCTTGCCTAGTCATCCCCAAATTACCTTTCGTAAAGGGAGGTCCTTAAAGGATAGACTGGTCAAGAGCCACTTTGTAAATGCTGAAAAAACAACATGGCTTAAATCCAACGTTGTGGGGTGTTTCAAATGTAGTGGTTGTATTGCCTGTAAAAACATGGAAGTTGGCAAACAATTTTTTGCATCTGACAACTCAAGGAAATTTGAGATCACCTTTTTATCAACTGCAGGAGTGAAGGTGTCATTTACAGGGCTATTTGTATATGTGGTATGATCTATGTGGGAAAGACCATTAGAGAGTTCAGGAGGAGAATTGGTGAGCACATGAGAGATATAGCGAGGAAGATGGATACACCTGTGGCCAGGCATATCAATCTCAAGCATGGGGGGGACCCTAATGCAATAAAATTCATGGGCATTGATAAAGTACCCAGACCGATTCGTGGTGGTGACTGGGACAATTTAATATTACAACGAGAGACAAAGTGGATTTTTCGACTAAAAACTGTCTCTCCATATGGTTTAAATGAACAACTTTCCTACTCCTGCTTTCTCTAGTATAGGGTCGTGCAGGGTGATTTAGTTAGGGTCAGCCGCCGTGGACCGGGGGGGCCACCTGCGCAGGAATTTAGGGCTCCAACCTCCGCTGCTAGGTAGGGTCGGATGGAAATAGGTACCTGATAGGGATCTGTCAGGCTTTTCTTTTTCCTTTTTTCCCTTCCAAAATTGAAATGTTATTTTTATTATGACCTATGGATGCTGGTCTCCATATTTGATTATGTATTTTATATCCTTTAAAACTTCCTCAAATACATCAATGAAATTATCAAAGTATCGTTCCATAGTGTGGTAAGCCAGCCGAAGCTCCAATTATTATTTTTTCTACATAGAAGGATATTCCTTCTTCTCCATATCTATATTTTGGATTGGAGTACCATGGGACACCTCATGTGGATGCTCCTTGAATATATTTTTTTGATTTACCTCTTAGTGCGAGAGGATCAATCTCCAATTTTCTTCGTTTGGGGATTTGTATACTATGTCTGTGTTAATAACGGTATTGAATGAGTTAAAATGAGCTAAAATGATCTTGCGCGCCCTTTTTTATGTTTCTATATGGTTAATGTCAGATTTTGGTGAACTATTGAATGTCTCCTAAGATGGCATGATTTTGGTCGCAATAAGTGATACTGGTTCAAATAATATTTAATGACGCCATTTGGGACGCAATATATTTGTATTTTGATGCTTCTGTTGTGTAGTGACAACTTTTATATTAGCGTTATACCTTCGTCGCAATTTGCGATTTAATTCAACGTCCCATGATTTTGGTCGCAATAAGTGATACTGGTTAAAATATTTAATGACGCCATTTGGGACGCAATATATTTGTATTTTGATGCTTTTGTTGTGTAGTGACAACTTTTATATTAGCGTTATACCTTCGTCGCAATTTGCGATTTAATTCAACGTCCCAATATAGGACACAACACAATTGTGCGTTCTGTGTTATTCTTGAAATGTGCGAACTGAATTTATACATCGTAAGCCACTTAATTTGTATCACGCATGCGTGCGGTGGTTTTTACATCACAGAGTGGGACGCCAATGACGTAGTCTCAGTAGACCGACGGTCCAATGAATGCGATTACCGGAAGTCACTAAATGCGCATGCGCCACTAATATAGGGCGCGCGATCACTATTTGGCAAACGGTGGATCGCTATATGCATTTCGTTATATGTGGCGTGCGTTTCAACATGATTATGAGCTCATTGAACAGGCATGTATTTTTAAACCATGCACATCACGTTTGATTGGTGATTCATTATTTTGTTTTGCACTGATTGGTTTGAATGGTGGTGGGAGTGTCTTATTAATTGATATAAGGAGGAGTTATATGATTTTTCTCCCCATGAGAGCAATGCATTTGATATAGATGTCTCTAGTCGCCATATCCCCTGATGAATCCTGAAAGGAGGAAACGCGTTGGGAAAGGGCCTTATCTACTCTGGAAATGACCAGATGCATATTTTATTAGGAGATGAATTTTGGAGCGCATATTTCCATTCAAATGGGTGAGATCATTCCTTTTATACATACTGTCTCACACACGTTTGATTGCGTTCCAGACAAATGACTTACAAATGAGCGATGCATACACTTGCATTTAGGTAGTCAATTTCTTGCTCTTGCGGTGCAGAGCAAACTATAAGTTGTCTGGTTTATATTTATATCTCCTATATTTTGTAGTCCCTATTGGACTTTACTCTCTGATTATATCATGTATCCTCACTGTTTGTTTGGAGGATGGTAATTGTCTGTGTGTCCCCTTTTTAACATTAGGTTCATTAAATGTTAAGTTTTACATCCCCCAATTCTTTTGCTGCTATACAAAGTCCTAGGCACAACCGCACCGATGACCGTGCTCATGCAGTTATCCTTGCAAAATTCACCCCACTGGCTTATCTTTCTGGATTGCCAATCAATCACTGGGTTATGTTTAGCCAACCAAGGAAGTCCCAACACAATAGGAGCAGGCAGACCCTCCAACACATAACAAGACAATTGCTCTTTATGTATTGCTCCTACTCGAAGATCTATGTTATGAACAGCTTGTACCAAGCTACCTTGACCAAGAGGTCTAGAATCAATAGAGAGTATAGGGACCGGTTTGGCCAATACACTCAGTTGCAAACCATGCACCTGGGCAAACCGAGTGTCCATCAGATTAGCCCCGGACCCACTATCAAGAAAAACAGAAATCCTCTCAGTTCTAGTACCAATCACCACCTCCGCAGGCATGAGAAACTGAGAGGGATTTGGGGACGAAATACACACTCCCAGGTTAACTCCTTGGTTCAAAGAGGTCCGGGATGGACACCCCCCAACAAAATGTCCCTCTCTCCCGCAAAAGAAACACCTTCTAGTCTTGCGGCGCACCGCTGATTCCCTCCTACAAAATGATGTCCCTCCCAACTGCATGGGTTCCTCAGAACAGACCAGGGGAACCTCAGTATAAGGGACTTTAGTAGTAGGTGGAGTCATCATGGGGGGCTGAGTTACCTCGCGTCTTCCCCGAAGACGTCTATCAATGCGAATAGCGAGGGCCATAGCAGCCTCCAGTGATGGAGGAGAATCATACTGAGCCAACACATCTTTTAATTTGTCAGACAACCCTTGACAAAACTGGCTCCTAAGAGCTGGGTCATTCCACTGAGTATCTGTTGCCCATCTACGGAACTCAGAAGAATATTCCTCCGCTGGACGATTTCCTTGCCGTATTTTACGTAACCTTGTTTCAGCAAGGGAGACTCGATCCGGATCATCATATACCAGACCCAGGGCAGTAAAAAATCGATCCACTGACTGGAGATCTGGGGAGCCTGGAGGAATAGAGAACGCCCAAGATTGAGGATCCCCTTGTAAGAGTGAGATAACAATTCCCACCCTCTGCTCTTCACTCCCAGATGACCGAGGCCGCAGCCGAAAGTACAATTTACATGCCTCCCGGAAAGTAAAAAATTTGTCCCGCCCACCAGTGAACCTGTCCGGGAGAGCAACCTTAGGTTCAGATCTGGTTTGCTCCGGGGGGACAAAACCTTGGACTTAATGTCTGCCAACTCCATGGACAATCCCTGCAACTGCCGGGCCAGCTGGGCTACAGGATCCATGATAGCTGGGGAGAATCTTTAGTATGGGCCGGTGAAAATGTCACGCTGTATAGCAGATATATATATGTGATGACAATAATCTATATCAAAAGGGCAACATACTATATAACATGCGCATAGCTATATGATAACATAGATTTACCTGACAGAAAGTCCAGTGGGTCAAAACGGAATCCGTTATACGCTGTCTCCGGCTAGAGGGTGACCGGGGTCTAAGCTGACCCTAACTGGGGTCCTAACTAATCCCTCAACCTGGAGGTACTGTTAAAGGTACAGAGGTCCAGGCCACCAGCGTAAACCCTGTCTCCTATCAATCCCTGCCAACTGTATTCTAGTCCTAAGAAGGACCCTGAATACCACCAAAGGGAATGACCAGGTAACGGTTAATGAACAGAAAGACATACAAGAAAGATAAGAAATAAAGTAAATAAAGTCTTACATACAACACTCACACACAGTAGGAACACCTTAGGTCTCAGAGATAAACTATAAGCTGTAAGAGTAAAAACAACTAAGGAGCTCTAAGCTTAAGTATTCCCAGAACCGATCCAGTCTGCTAAACTATATGAATGCTTTCACCGGCATCCAACCCCCAGACTGGCAGGAATATAAAGGAAACTAATTAGAACATAATCCAAAGCAGCCGGGCGAGGCTGGACCTAGTCTTAGCAAAGAGCTAGGTAAAATTAACTCTCTCATTACCAAACACAAAGAAACAGCAGCTCAGCTGTGAGAAGTCAGAATGTGCAATCGCGACGATCTTCGTGGCGATGCACCCATGACACCAAGTCTCAATGAATTCGTCCACACGAGGTATTGGGTTAGTGTTATAACTAGAGACTTTATTCAGCTTGCGGTAGTCGTTGCAAAGCCGACACACACCGTCAGGCTTTGGAACGAGGACGATGGGACTCGACCATCCACTTTTTGACTCCTCTATCTCCCCGAGGTCTAACAGACTCTTCACCTAATTTGATATCACCTCTCTCCGTGCTTCCGGAATTCAATAAGGCTTGAGGTTCACCCTTACATGCGGTTCCGTCAACAGGTCATGTTCAACCACCTGCGTTTTGTCCGGAAATTCTGAGAATAGGACTCGATTCCAACTGCAATAGCTTTCGACACTGTTGACTTTGGGCCGGCATCAGGGTCTCTGCAATGGTGACAGTCTATGGTGACTTTGGGACTGGCTCCCAGGCAAGGGGTGATCAGCGGTTCTCGGTCTTGCCAGGGTTTGAGCAAGTTCACATGATAGACCTGGCGCGGCTTCCTTCGACCCGGCAGGTGTACTTTGTAATTAACTTTGCTCAGTTTTTCCACCATCTCATATGGGCCTTGCTACTTGGCTAGGAACTTGCTTTCCACTGTGGGGATAAGCACTAGCACGCGGTCCCAGGGTTGGAACTGCCGCAGCCTCGCTGATTGGTTATACACCCTTGCCTATGCCTCATGTGCTTGGAGAAGATGCTCCTTCAGGATAGGCATCACTTTTGCCATTATCTCCTGCAGCTGGGCAACATGCTTTATGATGCTCGTGTGTGGCATGACTTCAGCTTCGCATGTTTCCTTGGCGATGTCGAGGAGCCCTCGCGGATGTCGACCATACAGGAGCTCGAGCGTCAAGAAGCCAGTAGAGGCCTGGGGCACTTCCCTGATGGAATAGAGCAAAAACTAAAGCATAGTCCCAGTCTCGACCGTCCTTCTCAATGACCTTTTTGAGCATGGCTTTCAAGGTTTTATTGAAGCGTTCTACTAGGCCGTCGGTCTGTGGATGGTACACTGTGGTTCTCAACTGGGCAATCTGGAAAACCCTACACAGTTTCTTCATTACCTTGCTCATGATAGGGGTTCCCTGGTCTATCAAAATCTTCTTTGGCAGGCCTGTCCTAGCAAAAATATGGACAAGCTCCCGGGCAATACTCTTACCCGGAGTTCCTTAGGGGTACTTCTTCAGTGTACCGGGTTGCATAGTCCATGACCACTAAAATATATTGGTGCCTTCGTGCAGACTTAACTAAAGGCCCTACCAGGTCCATGGAAATTTGCTCAAATGGGATCTCTATTACCGGTAACGGGACTAGAGGACTTCTGAAGTGAGACGAAGGAGCGGTAATCTGGCAGATGGCGCAGGACTTACAACAGTTCCGGACCTCCCAGCCAATAGAACCTCTTCAATTCTCTACTGTGCTTTCTCCACCTCCAGAATTCCCCCTTGTGAACTTGTGAATATGCCACATCTAGAACCCTCCACCGGTAAGGTCCTGGAACCAAGAGCTGCTCCACTATTTCATCTCCCCTCAGTGTAGTCACTTGATACAATTATTCTCTTGAGCAACCCCCCATCAATCACACACATATTTTCAAAGGCCCCTTTTAGGGTAAGATCCCACATTTGAGCAGTCCTGAAATTTTCCCCAGACACCCCCTGCTCAGGAACCTCGGCCTTGTTGGTTACCGTTTCATCTTAATCACCAGCTAGGACACACAAGGGGAACTCCTCCACCTCCGACTGCAATGGGGATTCATCGGGGTTGCGCTCGCACCTGCATGAGACACTGGGCACCCCTGCTTTTCCCCACAAGTTCCAGAACAGGCTGAAGTCCCACCCGATTATCACTGGGTGCAGTAAGTCTCTGACTACCTCAACCTCGTGGAACTCCACAGCACGGCTAATTTTAATCAACATCCTGGCAACAGGGTAGTCTTTGGCATCCCTGTGGATACCCACGTTTCCCTGTGATCAACTGGTGGGGAAGCGTGGCCCTTATCAGGGTCATAAAGCTCCCAGAGTCCAAAAGTCCTGACACCAGTATTCCATTTACGGTCATGGGACATGATAGCGGCCCCTCCAGTATGATATACCAAACTGTAGGCTGGGTAGGCATTATACAAGCAGCGCCTTCCCAGGCAGCAAACCATCTGCATGGCAGAAATAGGACAATGGGCTGCTATGTGTTCAGGACCGTGACACCACCAGTTCAGGTCTTTAGCAGCAGCCTTTGGTAGCCCCTCAGCAGCTCCTGGGGATCTTGGACTCCCAAAGTGGTGGCTCTGTAACCCCTCTTTTGGGACTCAGGCTCCCACTGGGTATCCCAGTATGGAGATGTACCACCCCCTGGTTCCTTCAGGGACATTTCGACCATCTGGTACCTTTCTGATACTGATGGGGAATTTAGATTGTGAGCCCCATTGGGAACAGCGATGATAATGTGTGTAAACCGTAAAGCGCTGCATAATATGTTAGCGCTATTTAAAAATAAAAATATTATATCAGGGTCACCAGGCACTAGCAAGTTAGTTAAATTATGCACTGTGCATGATCTAAGTAGCTTATGTCTCCATGGCTTCCACATTGCTTCAGTTCCTGTGAAGCACTTGAAAGGTTAAGAAACTTTTTGAATGTGGTCTTGAGCACCTTGAGGGGTGCAGTTTTCAGAATGGTGTAATTTTTTGCATTTGCTGTCATACAAACCCCTCAAAGTTACTTCAAATGTGATGTGGTCACTAGAAAAAAACGGTAATTAGACCTACCAGTAATTGTATTTCCAAGAATCCATCCTGACAGCACCATGGAGAACGTGCTTCTTATCCTCATTGGAACAGGAAACAATGAGCGGTTAAAAGGACCCTCCCCCTACCACCCTTCAGTGATTTTCCAGAGTACCAGATCTGGATGGATGCAAAAAGAAACTTTATTAACAATCCTTATGCAAATGTTACATCACATCAGTATGAAAAAAAACTTGCAGTAGGGAGAGAACTCCTTAAGCCACGGGAAGCAGAGAACTCAATCTGCGCACGTGCGGCCCCAGGAAGATGGCTGCCACAACCGAGAAACCCGGCTCTGCTCTCCGTGGACACCGTGCCGCGGCGTGACCTCACCTGAGGAAGGGACCCTGCTCAGGTACACGCCGTACCGCCCACGACGCCTCAGCATCGCTGCACCTCTGCCACACCACACCACTGCCGCAACCCCCCGGTAAGCTTGCGTTCGGACTATAAGACGCAACCCCCATTTTCCTCACAATTTTTTTGGGGAAAAAGTGCGTCTTATAGCCTGAAAAATACGGTAGTTTAGGGCGGGACTACTGCATGTAAAACTTTCCTGCCGAAAGCTAATTGCCCTGATACAACTTCTAGTTTGTAATGTTTAGCAAAAGTACCAAGACTAGACCAAGTTGTGGCCCTGCAAATTTGATCCACTGAGGCCCCTCCCCTTTCTGCCCATGACGTAGCCATAGCTCGAGTGGGAATGGGCTCTGAGAATATCTGGGGGAG
Organism: Oophaga sylvatica; assembly: GCA_033576555.1. NCBI lineage: Eukaryota > Metazoa > Chordata > Amphibia > Anura > Dendrobatidae > Oophaga > Oophaga sylvatica. The sequence continues at coordinate 602,335,511 of JARQOD010000002.1, read as the reverse complement.
CTTTCCCTTGTGCCTTTTAGGCTAGACTTAGCGTAGTCTTTATCCACCTAGCGATTGTAGATCTTGCTGCTTTATTACCCCTATTTGGCCCACCATACTGTATAAACAAGTTTTTATCCCATCTCCAACCCTCAGTAGCTTTCAGATATGTAAGCACCGTCTCTCTAATATCTAGATTGTGATAGATTCCCTCTTTCGGATTTCTAGGATACTAGCAGAACAAGGGGAGGACCACCTCCTGATTTATGTTTGGAGTCGAAACCACTTTAGGGAGAAAAGCAGGGTCAAGTCTAAGAACTAATATATCTTCAAACGCCTGCAGGTACGGATCCTGAATAGATAGGGCCTGCATTTCCCCCAGCTTCTTGGCTGATGTAATAGCCATGAGGAAGGTCATCTTGAGTGAGAGTTTGACTATATCCAAATCTTCTCATAGGAGATATGGAGGCTTACACAAAGCATTAAGGACCAGATTAAGTTCCCATGGTGGGGATGACTTCCTCACGAGGGGTCTCAATCTCTGTATGGCCTTAGAAAACCTAGCTATCCAGGGATGTGATGCCAGGGAGCAATCAAAAAATATGCTAAGGGCTGAGATCTGTACTTTTAAGGTACTGGACCGCAGACCTTTCTTAAATCCTAGCTGGAGAAAGTCAAGGATTCTGGGAATATCTGGACGTGTAGTGTCTACAGAAGCTTCTCCTGAAAAGGTGCAGAACCATTTCCATATCTTATTGTAAATTGCAGAGGTTAACTGTTTTCTATTTGCTTGAAGTGAGGAGATCACTTCATCGGACAGGCCTCTGGACCTCAGGATCTGGCGTTCAGGATCCAAGCTGATAGTTGGAGCGAGTCTGGACTGGCGTGGAGAACCGGACCCTGGTGGAGAGCTTCCCTTTTCGCTAATAGAATGGGCTTCTCTGTAGACATCCTGTTCAGTAGAGGAAACCAATTTCCCTTCGGCCAGAAGGGCACTATTAAGATATCTGTTGCCCAGTCGTCCTGTATCTTCCTGAGCATACAGGAGACCCTCTCCCCAGGGTTGAGATAGTGTATCGACCCCAGCCAAACCGTCTAGGGGATTTAATAATAAAAAGGTCCTGACCTTTGCATTTGTTCTGGTGGCAAAGAGATCCACGTGTGGTGTTCCCCAACATTGGCATAACATGTTGTGCTCAATTCCCACTCCGTGGGATTTATTTTTGTCCTGCTCAGGAAATCTGCCACCTGGTTCCTGGCTCCCTCTAGGTGAACTGCCGAGATGGATTCGACCGAGTTTTCTGCCCATTTGAAAATTTGATTCGCCAGGTGCTGCAATGACAGGTGCTTTGGGCCACCCTGGTGCCTTAGAAATGCCACTGTTGTTGTGTTGTCAGATAATACTTTTATATGCTTGCCTTTGAGTCTTGACCAAACCTGGTGAAGCACTTTCCACACCACATATAACTCCATGGTTGATCCTGCTTATCCCTGACCCGTGCAGCAGCACATGCTTTGACCATGCCCGAAAGTCCTCTCTGAGGCTGGTGCTGCCGCTGAGGTCTCCCCTGCCAGCCGTGACCCGGACGTGATGTTGCCACCATGGCTGGATGTGTGCATACCCTGGATCCCGGGATGCTTTGTCGGCCTGCCTCTTCGTCATGCCAGATGCTTTCCCCCGGGACCGTTGCAGGTGGAAGCATGGCGTTGGGTCCGAGAGCTCACAGATAGGAGGAAGCGGACCCTTCCCCAGTAGCAGCGCTATTCTGGGGCTGCCTGAGGGAACCTCCATCGTAGGTATCAGGCGCAGATTTCTTGCGGCAGGAAGGGAAAGGCTGGGCCCCCCCATCCTTACCATCTGCCCGGCACAGTCAGGACAAGGCTCGCCGTTCCTATCCTCAGTGGGACAGGAAAAACACTGTAGGGTGGTAGGGGAAGGGTCCTTTTAACCGCTCGTTGTTTCCTGTCCCAATGAGGATAAGAAGGACATCCTCTATGGTGCTGTCAGGTGGTGAACTGGAAAAATGGTTTTGTAAAATTTGTTGAAAGAGTGAGAAATCACTGGTCGACTTTTAACCCTTATAACTTCCTAACAAAAAAAGTTATGCTTCAAAAATTGTGATGTGAAGTAGACATGTGGGAAATGCTATTAATTATTTTGTGTGACATAACTCTGATTTACGGACTAAAAAAGAAAATTTTGAAGATGGCAATATTTTCAACATTTTCGCTAAATTTTCATTTTTTTAAATAAAAATGCAAGCTATTTTGAAGAAATTTTACCACTATCATGAAGCATAATATGTCATGAAAAAAACTGTCCCACCAGAGTTATGCCCTCATAAAATGACACTGGTCAGAATTGTAAAAATTGGTCTGGTCACTAACGTGCAAACAGCCTTGGGGTTTAATGGGGTTAAAAACGACAACTTTTTCCACAAAAAAAAAAAAAAGACATACCCTCATTGGGTTATGTAAATAAAAGAATAACAAAAATGAAAAAACCTGACATGAGAAAAAAAAAATCAATACTTGCAGAAAGCTAGAGTGCTAATTAGAAGGTAAATACCTATCCAAACACATGTGGCCATCTAATGGAAGGTTTACATGCAGGAAGCATATGAACATATTTTTTCTGCAGACACTAGGTTGAAGTTTTCTGGAAGCTCTACACAGTGCAAGCTTTGTAATCAGAACTGTGAGGTAGGCAAGCCAAACATCAGACTCTGACTCCTCAATTTTCCTGACTCCCAGCTCCACAACACAGCCTTACTACTAAATCATCTCAACTAAATGCCTAGATCCTTAGATCAGGAGCAGAACAGACATTAATAGAACATTTCATAACTTTCCCAACCTTTCATAACTTTAGGTGACCTGATCCCAACGACTGCAGGGAGTATATAACTTCAATATATTTTTGCATCTAACTTTTTTTGTTAAACATATGCTTGAAATGGAATTTACTTACGGATTAGCTCTACGGCTCCAGATAAATACTATTTTTCTCATGATGGGTTCCTTTTAATGTGATCTTAGTTCCATTTAAAAAGTTTGTCCAGGATTTTTTTTTAGAAAACTACAAAATGTGATGAGGAAATAAAATAATTATCTCTTACAAACTAAATCTCCTGCTATTCCATCACTGCCGATCTGGTAGTGCAGAAAATGTACAGTTGACCACTGCAGCCAATTTGTGGTGACTTGGTTACCATTGAGCATTTACATGCACATGGTCAGCTCATCATCAAAACAGGGAACATCAACAAAGGTGGAGGCATAGAAGCAGGAGATATGGAGAGATGGAAAGCTAGCAGGTGACTAATATTTACTTTGTTGTAATTCCTTAAGGGCAATTAAAAAAAACAACCTGAAATACTTCTTTAGCATAACCACAAGAAAGGGGCTTTGACCCTATTTTGACACCTAATTCTATGCCAAAATCAATGCTTTGTTAAAAAAAATTTGTTGGTTTTCATCAATATGTGGCTGATATGAAGATGATACATTGACATAGAAAAATTATTTAGATATGGAAAGAACATCAACATTGCTATGATAAAACTTTGATATGGAGATGATAGGCTATGATAAAGATATGCATGATACCACAATTATATGAAGATGATATGACATTGATAAGGAAGTGTTGTTATAAATATAGAGATGTAAGCTTTTCAGGGGATATAGCTCTGGGATCGCCGTCCGGGTAGACGGAATGGCATAGAAACAGTTCATTCAGACAGCAATTCTGGTGTAAACTGGCCGCAACCAGCTTTATTAAAGTCCACAGCAAACAGAGCGTGATAAAAACAAATCATAAACAGAAAACCTAGCCTCTCCGGCTACTGACTACACTTAGATAGATTTCCCTCACTATCAGGGACCAGACTCTAACAGCCTGGGCCAAAACAACACATACATTCAGCAATTACCAGCATGGAGGTTCACAGTCTCCTCTTTGTGTCTAAAGGCATATCCAACGTCCAGACTTGAGAGAGCTCCCCTCCTATTCAGCAGCTACCAGCATGGATTTTCACAGAGACTACTCCTGTGTCCGGGGTACATCGAGCACCCAGACTGAGACAGCTCCACTCCGGGAGACTCCTTCTGTGCCTGGACTCCTTGTCCAGACTAAGCGAGCTCTCTGACTGTGTTCCCAGCCACCTACTTCTGGTTTCCTAATTAACACCTGAGTGGTTTCAGGCCTGAGCTGCAAGCGTGTACTGAATGTAAGGTGTAGTGACCTTTCTCTACCACTAGGTTTACAAAGCCATACATTTCCCTTATCCCAGTCAGCAAAGTACCTAGGTGAAATGTACACCCCATTCAATACATATCCCTTCACTGTCTCACATATCCCCCCCTCTTCTCCAGACCGGAGGGCTGGTCATCCAGACCGGAGGGCTGGTCAACAATCCTAAAGAGACAGTGAACTCCGGACCAGTCATGGCCCTCATCAGCTTCCTCTTCACTATTGTCATCTGTATCTTCACCTGAGCCATAGCCAACATCAGCTTTATCTTCATCTGAAGCATCCGCACTACCCTGTACCCTCCCAGGCCTATGCTCTCTGCGGGCCTCGGGTATCCTGCACGGTTTCATCTTGACCTTAGGGCCGGGCTCAGTTTCGGTATAGTGCCTCCTCAGAGAAGTACGACCAGGCACGTCAGAACACCTCTGCTGATTCTTCCTCAAAAATCCTCGTACCTCCTGTCCTTGGTGCACTGACCATGTGTCACCAACTATCACAGGAGGTATAGGGGTTTTTTTACTTTTCTCTAGTTCCCCTTGAACCTTTTTTAGCACATCTACTTTCTTAAATATCGGTTGACTCATAAAGTCTATTTCACAGACCTTAAGCTCCTCTGCTATGGTCTCTGACCATTTTAAGCTACACTGTTCAAATGATTGGGACTGTAGAAGGAGCTGATCGTTTTTCTTTTGCAGTACACATAATTCATCCTCTAAGTCTTCAGCTGAATTGTAACGTTCTACCGTGACAACAGCATTCTTATATAGAGCCTTAGACTTATTGAGCAGCATTTGCTCTTGCAACGAAGAGATTCCCTGTATCCTTCCTTTTACTTCATTGACCTTCTCACGAAGATGCTCATGGCTTTCATCACACTCCTTCATCACAGTTTGGAGTTTTTTCTGAGAAGTAATCAATTCATCTGGTACCTGTTGGACGTCCTTTATGTCTTCGGCCCCTTCTTCAGGCTCTTCTGGTAGAACATGCTCTGAAGCCCTACCGTCAGTCTTACATTCTACCTCTTCAGTCACATCATTATGGTCTCCAATATCTCCATTTATTCCAGCTTTCAAGTTCTCCTTGATAGCTGCATCTGTATACTCAGAACCCGCCGAATTCTTCTCTTCCACCACGTTCTGCATCCCATCTGAGCTCCCGTGTGTCTGCAGCGGCAACGGAGTGACACATCGCTTTTCCCATTTGTTGGGACGTGGCTCCGATGTAGACTCCATGAAAGTGCGCTTGAGCTCACCAATGCCAGCCTGATGTCTCAAAATCTCATCTTGTGATTTATCCAGATCCTTGGTGTCACTCGGGAACACTGCTGGGGCTCCGGGCGCCAAACTTCCAGCCTGAGCTTCACGAGTTGCAGCTACTGATCCGGACCGTAACCCGTCCACGCCGCTGTCTCCGGCAGAAACAGATTCCTGGACAGAGTCAGTCCCCATATCTTCAGTCTTGTTCCTCACAGCTTCACCTGAGACCTCAGCTTCTGATGAGGCATCTGGCTTGGTGACTACCACTTCTATGGCTTTTTCCACCTCTGCAGCATCTCCCTCAGAGTCCCTGGCATGATGCAGATCCACACCACACATCGACAACTTCCCACTTCCAACAGCCTCCACTTGTGCTGTGTTCAGTCTCAGAGTCCTGCCTTCAAAGCTCAGCTCTCCTCCTTTCACCTTAGTCTTCGCCAGGGAACCGGCCAACTGTAAAACATCTTCAGATGCCATCTTCTGTCCGGCTGTAAGGTCAGCATCAGCTTTCTTCTCAGGACTCTCAACCTCCTCTGCTACCATGCCTTCCTCATTTGCACTGATTGCTTGATCGTCATCAGATGATTCACTATCACTACCACTATCCCTGTCTGACCCCTTTTTCTCAGCCACATCCGGCTCACTTTCAGGGTTATACAATTCATTCTCATTCGCATCCTGCTCACTTTCAGGGTTATGCAATTCATTCTCATTCACATCCTGATCTGGAACCTTAGTTAACATGTCATCCACAACATTAACTTCACCATCTGGTCCCTGGTTTCCCTCAGGTGGTCCATCAAGTATGTGGCTATGTGACAACCCCAGCACTATACTTCTATAAAGCTCAGGTACTAGGAGCTGACTCACGACCTCTCCCTGGACTTCAGTGTCCCTATACAACAGGTTATTGTTTATGGCAACATGAGGAAACCTCTCCTCAGAGCCAGGCTCTTGGGAAACCTCATTTAGAACCCTTATATTTTCCTGTGCCGTTTTAAGAGTGGGGTCTCGCCACTGCTCACTCCCAAAATTGTCACAGGACACAGGTAGGTCAGGGACACTCGGTTCCCGAGAACCACCATCCTCGTCTCCCAACATCACCTGCAAAGGAATTTCATCTCTATCACAGTCATCATCATTATCAATATCATTATCATGATTATGATCAGTATCATCATCACTATCATGATCATCATCATTATCATTATCAGCATCAGTATCATTATCATGATCATCATCATCATTATCATTATCATCATCATTATTATCACATAAGTTTAACGGCCCACTAGCATTGTGTTCCGCCCCTCGGGACTGCGCACCCTCAGTAGGAGCTTCATCACACTGTCCAACAGAATCATTTTTCCCCCAGAGATCCTTAGATCGGGGAAAGTCATTACCCAATATGATGGGGTGCACCAGGTTCTTCACTACCCCCACTTCACATGAAACCTCCCCGCGTTTGGGGACCAAGTCCACGGCAGTCTCTGGGTAGACTTTGATGTCTCCATGGATGCACACCACACTCAGGTGCTTATCAGGGATGAAGTCCCTATCAATCAGGCTGTCACGCACGAAAGTCACTGGACTCTCTGAGTCCAAGAGGGCCTGTGCTGGGCAGTCATTTACAACCACCGGGGACACCTGTGGTCCAGTCTCTTCGGCTGAGGTGGACACACACACAGGTTCTGCGCAGAGAGAGAGGGATCTGCCAACATCACAATACATAGGCTCCCCCTCTATTGGACAGTTGGCTGCAATTTCACAACATCTCCAACACTGTCCATCACACTTTTCCGCCCACATGTCCCCTCGGGCCTGAACCCGCTTATCAGCATACCCCATGTCCCCAACAGCTGGAACGCTCTTACCGCGAGAGTTCAGCATCCGGGAACTCTGAAGTGACGACCACTCAGACGGCTGGTCACGGAGGCAGTCTTTGGTAGCGAAGACCCTCTCCATCAGGCTGACCAGACGATTGGCGTCCTGGTGGTCTCCTTGTCCGACCTCCGGCTGTACCTCAGGAGGACGTGCGCGGGTGTAGCGGTCCACTATCACCTTTTCGACTCCATGATCCGGTTTGCTGACGGCAGCCTCCCGCTCCTTCTTTACTGTAGGCAACGCAGGTGCCTCTACAACATTACTTTGGGACGTGGCACTGAGAGCTGCAATCTGCTCCGAAAACAACCGGTTAAACTCCTGCTGCTGCCAGCTCTGCTGGGCCTGCTGCATGCTCTGCAGGTGTTTCTTAACGAGCTCCTCCAAACTGTCATCCATGCTGTCAGACTTCTCTGTCTCAACAACGGCAGTCTTATGTTGCACATTAACTTGCGCCATTTGTTTAATCAGCTTCTCCAGGCTGTCATCCATACTGTCAGACTTCTCTGTCTTAACAACGGCAGTCTTCACTCAAGACATACACACTCCACAGTCTTTTCCACAGAAAGTTCAGCTTTGCTGTGCAGACACTTTTTTTTTTTTTCTTTGCAAAGTCTATTAGGGCTACTGTCTCTTTAAGACTGCTCCAACAGACGTTTCTCTTTTTTTTTTTTTTCTGACACACTTTTTTTTTTTTTTCTCTGCTGCTGCTTCAACAGACTTCACCTTTATTGCTGTCTCTAGCCACTGTGCTGCACGCACATTCTAGCACCAATTGTAAGCTTTTCAGGGGATATAGCTCTGGGATCGCCGTCCGGGTAGACGGAATGGCATAGAAACAGTTCATTCAGACAGCAATTCTGGTGTAAACTGGCCGCAACCAGCTTTATTAAAGTCCACAGCAAACAGAACGTGATAAAAACAAATCATAAACAGAAAACCTAGCCTCTCCGGCTACTGACTACACTTAGATAGATTTCCCTCACTATCAGGGACCAGACTCTAACAGCCTGGGCCAAAACAACACATACGTTCAGCAATTACCAGCATGGAGGTTCACAGAGTCTCCTCTTTGTGTCTAAAGGCATATCCAACGTCCAGACTTGAGAGAGCTCCCCTCCTATTCAGCAGCTACCAGCATGGATTTTCACAGAGACTACTCCTGTGTCCGGGGTACATCGAGCACCCAGACTGAGACAGCTCCACTCCGGGAGACTCCTTCTGTGCCTGGACTCCCTTGTCCAGACTAAGCGAGCTCTCTGACTGTGTTCCCAGCCACCTACTTCTGGTTTCCTAATTAACACCTGAGTAGTTTCAGGCCTGAGCTGCAAGTGTGTACTGAATGTAAGGTGTAGTGACCTTTCTCTACCACTAGGTTTACAAAGCCATACATTTCCCTTATCCCAGTCAGCAAAGTACCTAGGTGAAATGTACACCCCATTCAATACATATCCCTTCACTGTCTCACAGAGATTATATGACTGAAATGGAAGTGATATTCAGTAACACTAATAAGGATATGAAATGACTTTGATATGAAGATGATAAAGTATAGCTATGGAGAGAATATGGCATCAATATAACGATATGACATTTATATGGAGGCATATTAATATAGATAAGGAAATGGTTTAACTCATAAGGGGATGATATAGATATTGAGACATATCATCTCCATAGATATGGAGATGATATGATATAGATGTACGGATGATATAATATGGAGGGATACAATATAGATACGGAGATGAGATCTTATAAATATGGAGATGAGATGATATGGAGATGATACAACTGACAACATGATATAGAGATTAGATATTATATAAAAATGGAGATACAGTTGAAACCAGTTTACATATACTACATAAGAAGACACATATAGTTGCTACAGTCCAGGAATTTACAGGAGCTGGAGGCTTTTTGCCAAGAGTGAGCACGTTTACCATGTGAGAAAATTAAGAACCTCATCCACAACTACCATAAAAGACTTCAAACTGTTATTGATATTAGAGGGGGCAATACATGGCATTAAGAAATGGGGTATGTAAAAATTTTTATCAGGGTCATTTGGATGTTTTGGATTGTCATTATGATTTAAAAGGAGAAAACACAGTAGTTTGACAATAAATGGCTTCACCCAATCACTAACCATGAGTGTAGAAAAAGGTTCGGTGCTATCATTCATATTGTCTGAAAAAAAAAGGCCAAAAAAGCAAAAATTCTGCTGGGGTATGTAAACTTTTGAGCACAACTGTATGCATATTTTTTTCAATATCTGAAATGAAATCAGAATAAACATTTCCCATTTTAGGTCAATTAGGATTACCATAATTATAAATTTTTGCCAAATGCCAGAATGATGAGAATGTTTTAAGGCATTTTTATTACTTACTGCAAAGTCAAAAGTCTGATTTTTCTCTTTATAGGTATATTTTTGAGTAAAATGTAAATTGCTTTTATTCCATAAACTACTGACAACATGTCTCTGAATTTCCAAGCAATAAATTTTGTATTTATTTTCTGAAAATTAGAAAAGGTCAAAATAACAAAAAATTGCAGTGCTTGCAGACCTCAAATAATGCTAAGAAAACAAGTTCATAACCATTTAGAAACAACAGTACTAATGTTTTAACTCAGGAAGAGTTCAGAAATCAATATTTTGTGGAATAACCATGATTTTTAATAACAGCTTTCATGCGTCTTGGCATGCTTTCCATCAGTCTTTCACACTGCTTTTGGGTGACCTTATGCCACTACTGGTACAAAAAATGTAAGCAGTTTGATGGCTTATGACTATCCATCTTCCTCTTGATTACATTCCAGAGGGTTTCAATGGGGTTTAGGTTGAAGATTGGGCTGGGCATGGCAGGGATTTGATGTGGTGGTCCTTCATCCACACATTGATTGACCTAGCTGTGTAGCATGCCGCATTGTCCTGCTTGAAAAAACAGTCCTCAGAGTTGGGGAACAGTGCCTGAGCTAAAGGAATTATATGTTTTTCCAGGATAACCTTGTACGCAGCTTGATTATTATTATTTATTTATATAGCACCATTGATTCCATGGTGCTGTACATGAGAAGGGGTTACATAAAAATTACAGATATCACTTACAGTAAACAAACTAACAATCACAGACTGGTACAGAAGGGAGAGGACCCTGCCCTTTCGGGCTTACATTCTACAGGATGGGGGACAGAGACAGCAGGTTGGGGGATTGCAGATTCATACGTCCTTCGCAAAGATTAACCTACCCAATTCCAGCCTTGCTGAAGCACCCCTAAATCACCAATCCTCCACCAAATTTCACAGTGGGTGCAAGACACTGTGGCTTGTACACCTCTCCAGGTCTCAGTCTAACCATTAGACGACCAGGTGTTAGGAAAAGCTGAAAATTAGACTCATCAGAGAGGAATACCTTACTCCAGTCCTCTATGGTCCAATCCTTATGGTCTTTGGCAAGCTTCAGCCTGACTCTTCTTTGCTTCTCATTAATGAAAGGCTTTTTTCTAGCTTTACATGACTTGAGCCCTGCCTCTAGGAGCCTGTTCCGAACTGTCCTTGCCGTGCACTTTACCCCAGCTGCCATTTGTCATTTCTTTTGTAAGTCACTTGATGTCATCCTGTAGTTGCTGAATGACATTTGAATAAGATGACGGTCATCCCGTTCAGTGGAGAGTCATTTTCGCCCTCTGCCGGTCTGTAGCTTTGTTGTCCCCAATGTCTGCTGCTTGACCTTGCTGTAATGGACTGCCATCTAAGAAATTTTAAGGATAGAGGCAACATGACGCTCACTGTATCCCTCTGCTAGTAAAGCCAGAATCGAGACCTTCTTTTCCTCACTCAAGAATTTTCTTTTCAACTCCTTTGGCATGGTCAAAAGTTATTTTTTCATTCTTATTACTTTTGGGATATTACTAGAACTCGTTTTGCCGTCCAGCTTGTCCTATTGCAAGAGGATTGTGAATAATATTATATATATATATATATATATATATATATATATATATATATATATATAACACTCGGCTCAAAAAAATAAAGGGAACACTTAAACAACAGAATATAACTCCAAATAGTTCAAACTTCTGTGAAATCAAACGGTCCACTTAGGAAGCAACACTGATTGACAATCAATTTCACATGCTGTTGTGCAAATGGAATAGACAACAGATGGAAATTATTGCAATTATCAAGACACACTCAATAAAGGAGTGGTTCTGCAGGTGGGGACCACAGACCACATCGCACTACCAATGCTCACAGGCTGATGTTTTAGTCACTTTTGAATGTTGGTTGTGCTTTCACACTCATGGTAGCATGAGACGGACTCTACAACCCACACAAGTGGCTCAGGTAGTGTAGCTAATCCAGGATGGCACATCAATGCAAGCAGTGGCAGGGTTTGCTGTGTCGGTCAGCGTAGTATCCAGAGGCTGGAGGCGCTACCAGGAGACATGCCAGTATACCAGGAGACGTGGAGGGGCCGTAGGGCAACAACCCAGCAGCTGGACCGCTACCTCCGCCCTTGTGCTAGGAGGAACAGGAGCACTGCCAGAGCCCTGCAAAATGACCTCCAGCTGGCCACAAATGTGCATGTCTGCACAAACGGTTAGAAACTGACTCCATGAGGATGGTCTGAGTGCCCGATGTCCACAGATGGGGGTTGTGCACTTGGCATTTGCCACAGAACACCAGGATTGGCAAATTCGCCACTGGCGCCCTGTGCTCTTCACAGATGAAAGCAGGTTCACACTGAGCAAATGTGACAGACGTGACAGTCAGGAGACGCCATGGAGAGCGATCTGCTGACTGCAACATCCTTCAGCATGACCGGTATGGCAGTTGGTCAGTAATGGTGTGGTGTGGCATTTCTTTGGAGGACCGCACAGGCTTCCATGTGCTCACTAGAGGTAGCCTGAATGCCATTAGGTATTGAGATGAGATCCTCAGACCCCTTGTGAGCCATATGCTGGTGTGGTAGGCCCTGGGTTCCTCCTAATGCAGGACAATGCAAGACCTCATGTGGCTGTAGTTTGTCAGCAGTTCTTACAAGAGGAAGGCATTGAAGCTATGGACTGGCCTGCCCGTTCCCCAGACCTGAATCAGATTGAACACTTCTGGGACATCATGTCTCGCGCCATCCACCGTCACGTTGCACCACAGACGGTCCAGGAGTTGGCGGATGCTTTAGTCCAGGTCTGGGAGGGGATCCCTCAGGAGACCATCTGCCACCTCATCAGGATCATGCCTAGGCATTGTAGGGAGGTCATACAGGCACAGGGAGGTCATACGGGCATGTGGAGACCACACACACACTACTGAGCATCATTTTGACTTGTTTTAAGAATATTACATTATACTTTAATTTTGTACGGGACTCCAAATCCAGGCCTCAATTGGTTAATAAATTTGATTTCCATTGATTGTTCTGTACAAAGGTGAATGTGCGGACAACAAAATCACACAAAAATAAAGTATTCAATGATAATATTTCATTCATTCAGATCTAAAGGGTATGCCACACTAAACAACATCGCTAACGGGATCGCTAAAAAACGTCACTATTTAGCGATCCCGTTAGCGATGTTGTTGTGTGCGGCATCTGCCAGCGACGAGCTTCCTGCTGTGATCTCGCTCGTCGCTGGAATCGTTCCGGACCCTATTTTATCGTCGGCGCTCCCGCTGGGTAAGTATTATCGCTAAGTGTGGCACCTTATTTAGCGATTTAGCGGTACTTTTGTACCGCTAAAGTCGTTAAGGAGATCGCTAACCGCGATAGCGTCCTAACGACATCGCTAAATAAAGCCGCTACTAGCGATATTAAAACGATCCCGCTAGCGATCGCAATTAGTATGCGTCTTTATCGTGATCGCTAGCGGGATAGTTTAGTGTGGCAGTACCTTAAGATGTGGTACTTGAGTGTTCCCTTTATTTGTTTGAGCAATATATACACACATACATACACACAAATATACATATATACACACACAGGTAGTTTTCTCCCACAATTAGAATATCAAAAGTTAATTTTAGTTATTCACTACCAAAAGTGACTCATTATATAGAGTCATTACACACAGAGTGATCTATTTCAAGTGTTTACTTCTATTAACATTAATGATTATGGGTTACAGACAATGAAAACCCAAAAGTCATGGGCCTGAACAGAAATTGAAATAGTGGCCAGCTGCAATTTTGCTAGATTCATGCTAATCGAGTCCCCAAAAATTTAGATTCTGGCGAGTTTGAAATGTTCAGGAAATGTTTAATTTGTTTTGAATTGATTTGTACCTATTTATTAGTAGAGGAGAGATCATGGAAAAACAAGGCACATATAGGGGATACTTTGGGTCAGTACCTCATGTCAGGGTCTGGTGAGTAGTGGGAGGGAAGTCAAATGACCACCTTTGGTGCCTGTGCTGGATGGGCAAAATGATGGAAGTATGGATGTAGATTTGAGGTGGGTGCGGACGGTATCCTGACCCCTGTGTGTGGGTGCCAGCCTTACATGAGGGTGATTCACGTCTTTGATTATGACCTGGAAGGAATCAGTAATTATAATAGATACTTTAAAAATAAGGCAGCACACCGCAATCCATATACGTTTTATTAAAAAATTGACTAGCGCCATAACAGAATATACACGAAACACAATGTTCTGGATGACTGAATGAAACCTTTACAATGTGTCACAACCATACTGCTAAGGGTTAAAAGCCACAGCAGCCATGAAGATGCGGCTGTGCAGGAGGAGCGAGCGTCAGGGGTTACCATAGAAACCAGTGATGTCTAGAAATGGATGCCGCCTTTGGGCGTTTCACAGGCAGAACCATTTCTGTGACGCGCTAGGAAGGAAAGAATGACCGAGACCAGGAATGCTCGTGAGGATCCAGCTTTCCCAGACTTGTGCAAGGCACAACGAATGCAAGAATTTTATGACATGAATTCATGGCTGAGAAGGAGCAAGATTGAATGTTTATACATTGCTCATATCAACAGCAATATGTAGCATCAATCCAATGTGTTTAGTTCAAAGGAGTGAATTAACGGCAGGCACGACAATGCGTGCAAACTGTGTCAAGTAAAAATGTCTTGCTGTTAACAACCAATCAAATCAGATTTCATTTTACTACAACAGATTAAGTGAAAGAGGAACTCCGGCTGCTTTGGGAAACAAGGACAGTGTTCATGAATGAAGCCCAATGTATAACATGACGTGATCACATAGTTAGAGCCTTTGTGTAAAGACATAATTAGCTTGACTGATGCACAATAGCCACAACCCGGCTTCACTAGGGTTATTAAAAGGAACCGGCCAAGTGCAGAAATGCAATGAAAGGTGTATACGCTCAGGAGAGAAGTCCCACAATATGAATGCAGAATAATGACAGCATGCTGCGCAATTCCCCAGTATTGCCGGCTTTTCAAACTCGTCTACCTGATAATCACTGCCCTCTCACACCGGTAATGCTGAGGAAACGTGACGCACCAGTGTGCGCACCACACATAGTCAGGATTGGGCAGTCAGCAGTCACATAGACTGGCCCAAGTCTGAACAACCCCTTACCTCCCCTCTGTACATTATGCTTTAGATTTGGAGAAACCTTACAGCTAGCAATCGGGCACTTTCAATTTTGTTCTATTTTATTGCATTTTCTGGCAGATTCAAGCTAATATGTCTAAAAAAAAAATTCCACAGATTCGCTCATCTGTGATAGATGTTATATAATTGAATTTGTACATATATATGAATCTTTTTCTGAATGTGTACATACTGTATATATACGATTCTTTATCACTGAATCTGCACATATATATGTATCTTTATCATAGCAGATGTACACATACAGTTGTGCTCAAAAGTTTACATACCCGGGCATAATTTTTGTTTTATTGGCCTTTTTTCAGAAAATATGAATTATAACACCAAAACTTTTTCTCCACTCATGACCCTGATCAAAAGCTCACATACCTGGTGATTTTGGCCTGATAACATGCACAGAAGTTGACACAAATGGGTTTGACTGGTTACTAAAGTTAACATCCTCACCTGTGACCTGTTTGCTCATAATCAGTGTGTGTGCATAAAAGCTGAGTGAGTTTCTGGATCCAGACAGATTCATGCATCTTTCAGCCACTGACTTTTCTGGATTACGAGTCATGGGGACAGCAAAAGAATTGTCAATGGATCTACGGGAAAAGGTAGTTGAACATGAACATCATACAAAAAGAACTGTCATTAACAAATGGAAAATCAGTGGCTCTGTACAAATAAAACCATGGTCAGGTAGACAAACAAAAATTTTCATCCACTACTGCCAGGAAAATTGTTCGGGATGCAAAGAAAAACCCAGAAATAACATCATCTGAAATACCGAACGGCTCTGAAAATTAGCGGTGTGGCTGTTTGAATATGCACAATAAGGAGGCACTTGAAGAAAAATGGGCAGCATGGTCGAAAGCAGAAGAAAGCCATTACTGCGCAAGTGCCACAAAGTATCTCACCTACAATATGCAAAACAGCACGGAGACAAGCCTCAAAACTTCTGGAACAAGGTAACTTGGAGTGATGAGACCAAAATTTAACTTCTTGGCCACAACTATAAACAAAACATTTGGAGAGAGGTCAACAAGGTCTATGATGAAAGGAACACCATTCCTACTGTAAAGCACAGAGTTGGATCGCTGATGTTTTGGGGATGTGTGCAGCACGTTATCAGCAAATACTGAAGGCAAATTTACAGTCATCAGCCTGGAAGCTGCGCATGGGACGTACTTGGATGCTCCAACATGACAACGATCCAAAAAAAAAAGGCCAAGTTGACATGTCATTGGCTACAGCAGAACAAAGTGAAAGTTCTGGAGTGGCCATCTCAGTCTCCTGACCTCAATATCATTGAGCCACTCTGGGGAGATCTCAAGCAGTTCATGCTAGACAGCCCAGGAATTTACAGGAACTGGAGGCTTTTTGATAAGAGTAGGCAGCTTTACCATGTGAGAAAATAAAGAACCTCATCCACAACTACCAC
Source organism: Oophaga sylvatica (assembly GCA_033576555.1). Classification (NCBI taxonomy): domain Eukaryota; kingdom Metazoa; phylum Chordata; class Amphibia; order Anura; family Dendrobatidae; genus Oophaga; species Oophaga sylvatica. The sequence goes on along the minus strand of JARQOD010000002.1, from coordinate 602,319,107 downwards.
AAAAGACTTCAAGCTGTCAGATGTTAGAAGGGGCAATACACGGTATTGTGAAATGGGGTATGTGAGCTTTCGATCAGGTTAATTTGGGTTATTATGATTTAAAAAGAGAAAACACAGTAGTTGACAATAAATGGCTTCACCCAGCCACTAGCCATGACTGAAGAAAAAGTTTTGGTGTTATAATTCATATTCTCTGAAAAAAAGCCAAGAAAACAAAAATTCTGTCGGGGTATGTAAACTTTTTGAGCACAACTGTATACGTCTTCATCATTAAATGTGTACATATATGAATTTTAAAATTTGAGAGTCCTCATTGGTTGATACCTTTTAACCCCTTAAGGACCAGGGGTATTTGTTTTTTTTTTTGCTCCCTTTCATCCCAGAGCCATGACTTTTTCCATCAATAAAGCCATGTGGGGGCTTGTTTTTGTGGGATGACTTACTTTTGAACGACACCACTGATTTTACCATCTCGTGTACTGGAAAACAGGAGAAAAATTCTAAATGCGGTGAAAGTTCAAAAAAGTGCAATTACACAATTTTAGTTTTTTTTATCATGTTCACTAAATGCTAAAACTGACCTGCCATTATGATTCTCCAGGTCATTACAAGTTTTTAGATACCAAACATATAGACATATAGAGGTTCTTTTTTATTTAGGTGGTGAAAAAAAAAAAGTTGCCATTTTCTGAGACCCATAGCATCTCCATTTTTTGTGATCTGGGGCTGGAGATACCAATTTGGAACAGATACAATGTTTTATCGCCCGTTATTGCATTTCATTGCAATGTTGCAGCAACCAAAAAAACATAATTTTGGCGTTTTGATTTTTTTCTTGCAAAGCTGTTTACTGTTTGGATTCTTTTCATAGATCGAGCGTTTCTGAACGCAGCAATACAAAATTTGTTTTTTCAATTGTTATATTATAAGTAGGGCAAAAGGAGGTGATTTTAACTTTTATATCTTTTTCATGCTTTAAAAAACTTTTTTCTACTTTTTACTTGCTTCAATAATCTTGGAAGACTTGAAGCTTTGATCTTCTGATCACTTACTTATGCTACACGTTTAACAAAAAAGCTCATTTGCTATGAGCGTCAGCCACGGGGCAGCATTAATAGCAGTTCGGTAATGACAACCACGGGTCTCCTGTAGACCGCGGGCTGTCATGCCAACCCATCAGCAACCTCCGGTCATGTGAAATGGGTGCCGATGGGCGGAGCGAAGATGTGCTTCCGACGCGGCCATGTTAAATCCAAATGTTGACGGTTGACAGCGGCATTTAACAAGTTAACAGCTGTGGGGGGATCGCGATTCTATCCACACTGTTAAGGGCACATGACAGCTGATCAGGTCAGCTGTCATGTGCCAGAAAAGGTGAGGGCTCAGCGCCGGGGCCTACACCAAAGTGGGGGAGGCGATATATGATGGATATGTGTCATAGGGCGTTAACGGGTTAACGGCTAACTTATTTCGTGTTATTCTATGCTTGATAAAGAGACCCGCATAGTCTCGAAAGCAGCTATTTGTTGCCATCTTTTCAGTTAGCCATTAAAAGGTTTCAACAACTGAGGACTCTCACATTTTAATATTTTTCTATCTACTGGCTAACACGATACAAACATATATATTTTTCCTGTAGAGATATATGGGCTTCTTTATCACTGAATGAGTAATATATATTGTGAGGATATGGCTACTACTGATCTCAGATTGGGAACTTGTGGACTGAGGACATTGTATTTTGGCCAACAACCAGGATTTGTTGTACAACCATGGATGTATGGAATAAAAATAGTTGCATCGTTAACCTGCCTAGGTGATTTTTATAACCCACATCAAATCCATATACTATATATTACTATTATATTATATTACTATATATTACATACATACACACATATACATAAACTATTACACCAATTACATTTTTTGTTAATATTTCATTATGTCTTTTCATGGGACAACATGGAAGCCATGACACTTTGTGCACCCTCTAAATAACTAAACACATAGCCATTAATGTCTAAACAGCTGGGAACAAAAGCACACGCCCAAGTGAAAATGGCCAAACTGTGCTCAAAGTGTGAACATTTTGTGATGCCACCATTATTTTCACGGCAATAACTCTCTTAGGCATGGAGGTCACTAGAAATTCACAGGTTGGCCTTGGAATCCTCTTCCACTCATTGAGAACATCACAGAGTTGGTGGATGTTACCACTCTTCCATGAGGACATCACAGAGATGATGGATATTAGAGATCTTGCAGTCCTCCACCTTCTGTTTGAGGATGCCCTACAATAGGGTTTAGGTCTGGAAACACGCTTGTGCATTCCAGCACGATGAGCTATTGGACTACAACTATTGTACATCTATTGTTCTTCCACAGGGGTATCTTCTTTATTACTGAGCATGTACACATCACACATCTTTATAATTTGATCTCACCATGACAATCAAATGACGTTCATTTTAGTAACTTTGACTCTTGTCTTATCGTTCCTATGCGTTATACTGTTGGCATCCACCCACTTTTGTGAATTATGTTTCTCCAAGTGATTTCACACATTGTTATTAATTACATATGTATTATCATGTTCCCAAGGTTATTTTAAGTCACAGAATTATGTTATACAACATGAATTGCATTTATGGCACTCATTCACACGTAGTGCTTTTATGTATTTTTTTTCCATGGCTTTTTATTCTAATCTTTTCTCCAGGCGTCTGTACAAAATACTGAATAACAATCTTCTCTTTTGAGTTTTTGCTGCATTTTTTTAGTTTTTTCCCTTATTTTTTATGTCTTTTTGGTGCAGACATCAAATTGTTTTATTTGTTGCTTTTTTAGTGCAGAAAAACTTTGATTCTTCTGCACTTAAAAACATAACTGTTTTTACATAAGAAGTTTTTAGAAGAAAAAAAAAAAAAAAAACACCGCACCATGAAATGCACAGTTCAGCAGCGTTTCTAAGCGCACAGTGTGAATGAGTGTTCATGAAATTGCATCCATTTTGCTTGGACAGTAAAAGGGAACCTGTCACCAATTTTTTCATGTTTGAACTAAGACCAGTACCTTAATTAGCACCTGTGCTACAATGTATAAAGGGGTATATAACCCCCTGTATACTCCCCAAAAACCTCCCGCACTATGTAAATCCTGCAGGTCTGGTCCGATAGGCGTTTTCACTGAGAAGTCTACCCTGCTTTGATTGACATGGATGACGCCTCCTGCCTCATCCATATAGCCGGCCGAAATCTCGCGCCTGCGTGGAGAGATCACCAGCTAGCACATGCGCACTTTGCTCTGCCCTACTGCAGGGATAGCCAAAAACATAAGTGCACATACGCCCTACTACCGGCAGAGAGCAGGAGGCATCATCCATGTCAATCAGAGCATGAGGATGGCGATCAGAAGCCGGGAGGAGGGATCACCATGGAAGCGGTAGGACAGGCAGGATTTACATAGCGCATGGGAGAATTTCAAAATGTTTTCAGTGGGTATACAGGGGGAGTCAGAGGTGCTATAGACCCCTTTATAGAATGCAGCTCAGGTGCTGATTAAGATGACGGTCTTAAGGTCCCTTTACATTTAGCGATGCACCAGCGATCCCGACCACGATACGATCCGGTCAGGATCGCTGGTGCATCGCTAAATGGTCGCTAGTGAGCTGCCACACAGGTAGATCTCACAGCGACTTAGCGACGCAGCAGCGTTGTTACCTTTCAGATGCGGCGATCCTGACGTCCTCCCGCCAGCTTTCACGCGTCGCTCGTCAGCGCCAGCAGGAAGTGCCAGACGAGAAATGGAGCTGCGCGATCAGCGACAGACAGCGGGGAGCTGGTAAGAGGTAAGTATCACACATAGCGATATCGCTAGCAATATCGCTGCTGCGTCACCAAATCGGTGATGCTTTAGCGATATTGCTGGCGATATCGCTACGTGTAAAGGCCCCTTAATTTCAAACATGAAAAAAACGGTGACAGGTTCCCTTTAAATGCATGAGATTTTATACATAAAAATTGCAACCTGGATTTGTTGTACAACCATGGATGTATGGAATAAAAATAGTTGCATCGTTAACCTGCCTAGGTGATTTTTATAACCCACATCAAATCCATATACTATATATTACATACATACACACATATACATAAACTAATTACACCAATTACATTTTTTGTTAATATTTCATTATGTCTTTTCATGGGACAACATGGAAGCCATGACACTTTGTGCACCCTCTAAATAACTCAACACATAGCTATTATTGTTTAAACAGCTGGGAACAAAAGCACACAAAAGCACACGCCCAAGTGAAAATGGCCAAACTGTGCTCAAAGTGTGAACATTTTGTGATGCCACCATTATTTTCACGGCAATAACTCTCTTAGGCATGGAGGTCACTAGAAATTCACAGGTTGTCCTTGGAATCCTCTTCCACTCTGTAACGAATGGAAGCGGAGGCAAAGGTGGTGAAGTTCACATTTGTTTTTATTTTTAAATGTGGAACCTCTAGACCACGGTCCGGGGGGCTCCGAAGGGAGCGTAACTAGTGAGCCCCGGGTACCCGTAGTAAGGCCCCTCGAACAGGACCAGAATGGAATACCCGGAGGACACAGGTGCTACCTCCAGTTAGACCCCAGACACGTGGCAGCTGTCCCAGAGGGACCAAAAGGTTAACAGGTGTTTACAGAGTCCGTGGAGGGTTCTCGACAGAGAAGGGTAAGGTCCTGGTCCAGAATAGATGGTATCAGGCTGGCTTCAGTGACCTTGTCATGGTCCACGGGTACGGATGGCTGATGGCGGAACGGGATGACTCTTGCGCCAGTAATAGCTGAGATTGTCCGGGTTAGCCAGATACGGGTTAGCAATGATCTGAGGACACAAACAGTATCAGCGAAGCACAGAGACTGCAAACGCAGCGCAGACAGATCAGGAACAGAACCGGATGTAGCAATGATAGAACACGTTGCTCCGGCACTCCCCTAATGGTGGAGTGACCAGATATAGTACTGAGTATGCAGCCATTGGTTAATTAGCTATTTCAAAAAATGCACGCTGCCCCTTTAAGAGAGGCGGTGGGCGCGGCCTCGCGTCCTAAGCCGTCTATCAGGAGGCCTGCCAGCAGCGTGCCAGGAAGTGGAGGAGGACACAGGACGCCGTGGAGCAGATGGGACATGAGACCCCAGCCCACGCACAGACTGCTGCAGAGGAACAGGTGAGTGAGCCGAACAGAGTGCAGAGCCAGCGCTGGGACCGGGTGTAACAGTATCCCCCTCTTTACTCCCCCTCTTTTTCAAGCCTGCGTGAAATCTTTTAAGAAGAAGAGGAGCCTGGATGTTCTCCTCAGGCTCCCAAGACCTCTACTCAGGACCAAAACCCCTCCAGTCCACCAGGTAATAGATCCTACCTCTTACTCTCTTAGAGGCCAAGATATGTTTTACCTCAAAAACATCATTCTCAGAGACCGGATCGGGAGTGGTACCTGGGTCCTTAAAGAAGGAACTCAACACTACTGGTTTGAGGAGAGAAACATGAAAGGAGTTAGGTACACGTAGAGAATTAGGCAATTTCAGCTTGTAAGAGACCGGGTTGATTTGTCTCAAGACTTCAAAGGGACCAATGAAACGAGGACCCAATTTGTACGATGGTAACTTCAGACGGATGTACTTGGAGGAGAACCATACCTTGTCTCCTGGACGAAAGATGGGAGCCTCCAAACGTCTTTTGTCCGCATGCGTCTTCATACGTTGGGAAGCTTTCTCCAAAGCCGACCTGGTCTCACTCCAAATGTCCGAGAAATTTTTAGACAAGATATCGACTGCCGGAACATCAGATACTCCCGAAACAGGAAGAGGAATTCCAGGTTGCAGTCCAAACACAATCTGAAAGGGAGACTTTGCAGAAGATTCACTTACTTGATTGTTGTAGGAGAATTCCGCCCAGGGCAGCAATTCTACCCAGTCATTATGATGAGCGTTGACGAAGTGACGCAGGTATCCAGCCAGGATTTGATTGATCCTCTCCACTTGCCCATTAGACTGGGGATGATATGCAGAAGAAAAGTCTAGTTCAATTTTTACCATTTTACAGAGTCCTCTCCAGAACTTAGAAGTGAACTGGACGCCCCTCTCGGACACGATGTGGAGAGGAAATCCATGTAGACGGAAGATGTGCTGAATGAAGTGAGCGGCCAGTTCTGGAGCAGACGGGAGACCAGATAGCGGAACGAAGTGAGCCATTTTAGAGAAGCGGTCCACCACAACCCATACCACTGAGCAGCCAGAAGAAATGGGAAGATCCGTGATGAAATCCATCGCAATGTGCTGCCAGGGAGCGGACGGAATCAGAAGAGGTAGAAGTCTGCCAGCTGGTAGATGTTTAAAAGTTTTGTTACGGGCACATGAAGGACAGGCTGAAACGAACTCCTGGATATCCTCGCCCATGGTAGGCCACCAGTAATAACGGGAGATGAGTTGCTGCGTCTTTTTCTGACCAGCATGGCCAGCCAACTTAGAGGAATGACCCCAGCGCAGAACACGGGTACGATCAGAAGCAGACACAAAAGTCTTCCCAGGAGGAAGCCGGGCCAGATCAGTGGAGGCAACAGAGACTAACTTAGAAGGTTCAATAATGTGCTGAGGTTCCTCCTCCAGTTCAGGGGGCAAGAAGGCTCTAGAGAGTGCGTCTGCCTTGATGTTTTTGTCAGCTGGACGAAAATGAAGTACAAAATTGAAACGGGCAAAAAATAATCCCCAACGGTCCTAACGGGGATTCAGTCTTAAAGCAGTTTGGAGATAGGCAAGGTTTTTATGGTCGGTGAATATGATTACCTGGTGATGAGCTCCTTCAAGAAGATGTCTCCATTCTTGCAGAGCCAATTTGATGGCCAACAGTTCGCGATCTCCGACAGAGTAGTTCCTCTCTGCAGGAGAAAAAACCTTGGAGAAAAAACCACACGAGACCATCCGCCCGGTAGACGACTTCTGGGTCAGAACTGCACCTGCACCTATGGAAGAAGCGTCAACCTCAAGAAAAAATTGCTCACTTGAATTAGGACGATGGAGAACGGGTGCGGAAGCAAAAGCTTTTTTTAGAGAAACAAAGGCCTAATCTGCCTCGGAGGACCATTCCTTAGAGTTTACGCCTTTCCGGGTTAAGGCTGTGATTGGAGCCACTCGGGGGGAAAAGTGTGGAATAAATTGCCGGTAGTAATTGGCGAACCCTAGGAACCTTTGTATGGCTTTTAGCCCAGACGGACGAGGCCAGTTGAGAACTGCAGACAACTTCTCCAGATCCATCTTTAATCCTGTGGAAGATACAATGTACCCAAGGAAAGGCAAAGAAGACTGCTCAAAGAGGCATTTCTCATATTTGGCATATAGCCTGTTCTCTCTGAGTCTTTGTAAGACCTGGCGTACTTGCCGCTGGTGTGACGTTAAATCAGCAGAGAAAATCAAAATATCGTCCAGGTAAACCACGACACATGTATAGAGCAAGTCCCTGAAAATGTCATTCACAAATTCCTGAAAAACCGCAGGTGCATTGCTTAGGCCGAATGGCATTACCAGGTATTCATAGTGGCCGTCACGGGTGTTGAAGGCTGTTTTCCATTCGTCCCCCTCTCTAATTAGGATCAGATTGTAGGCCCCTCTGAGGTCCAATTTGGTGAAGATCTTGGCCCCTCGGAGACGATCAAACAACTCTGAAATAAGAGGTAATGGATACCTGTTTTTTACCGTGACCTGATTCAGACCCCGATAGTCAATGCAGGGCCGCAAGGATCCATCCTTCTTCTTCACAAAGAAGAATCCAGCTCCTGCCGGTGACGATGACTTTCGGATAAATCCTCTATCCAGATTCTCTTGGATGTAGTCCGACATGGCCTGAGTCTCTGCCTGTGAAAGAGGATACACTCTCCCGCGGGGAAGAGATGCTCCAGGAAGAAGCTCTATCTGACAGTCATACGACCTGTGTGGAGGTAGTCTCTCAGCCTCCTTTTTCCCAAAGACGTCAGAGAAGGACCAATAGGCGGAAGGCAACCCTGGCAGGGTATCAGGCTGGACAGGAGGCGAAGCAGGTTGAATCCGGGTTAAGCAACGATTCATGCAGGTATCTCCCCAACGCAGAACTTCTCCAGTTTTCCAATTCAGGACTGGTTCATGCATCTGGAGCCAAGGTAAACCTAAGAGCATGGGATGGGATAAACCGGGATATACATAAAAACGCATTAGTTCAGTATGCATTAGACCTACCCGGAGTTCCACCAACTCGGTTTGAAACTGGACGGGCTCGGTCAGTGGTTTGCCATCCACAGCGGACACCTGTAACGGATCAGGAAGACGCTGGACAGGTAAGCGGTAATGATCCACAACCGCCTGCTGGATGAAGTTCCCTGCAGCTCCAGAATCCAGTAGACAATGTTTGGAAAATTTTATTGCCCCATAGGACACGGAGACTGAGATGTGTAAAGAGGGAGAGGACTGTTCTCTACCTAGGTTGGCCCCTCCTACCGGACCTAGGCACTGGAGTTTCCCGACTTTTTAGGACAGAGATGGATCAAATGTTCAAAACTACCGCAGTAGTAACAAACTTTCCTCCTTACGACGTGACTCCCGACGGCGGGTGGCCAAACTTACATGGTCCACCTCCATGGCCTCGGAGGAGGAAAGCGAGGTACCTGTTTTATACAAACTAGAGTCCAGGTGATAGGACCTTTTGTCCCGCTTGATCTCCATAGAACGCTCCTGAAAACGCAGGTCAATTCGGGTTGCCAAAGATATCAACTCCTCCAAGAGGGTAGGTCTGTCCCGTCCTGCCAGCTCATCCTTGATTCTTCCGGATAAGCCTTCCAAGAAGTTTGCAACCAGGGCCTCATTGTTCCACGATAATTCAGACGAGAGGGTGCGGAATTTAACAGCATACTGAGCTACCGTGAGAGTACCTTGGCGCAGGTGGAGCAGAGCTGAGGCAGTTGAAGTGGTGCGACCAGGTTCATCGAAAGTCCTGCGAAAAGCCTCTAGGAAAGATTGAAGATCGTTAACCAGCGGATCCCCTCTCTCCCATAGCGGGTTTAGCCAGGCGAGGGCCTCTCCTCCCAGGTGTGACATGATGAAGCCCACCTTGGCTCGGTCAGAAGCAAACATATGCCCCAAGATTTCGAAGTGTAGAGTGCACTGATTGAGAAAACCCCGACACAGAGTAGGATCACCCTGGAAACGGGTAGGAGCCGCCAGACGGGGACCTTGACTTGTCATGGGAACTGGTACCTGAGTATTGATAGAAGAGTCAGGTGCAGACGAGGAACCCAAGGAATCCATGCGGGAAGACAAGCTGCGTAGATAAGTCGTGATCTTGTCCTGTTGAACTCCCAAACGGGTCACCTCCTGGTACAGGTCCGTGGTCGGAGATTTCTGGGATCCAGCGGGTTCCATGGCCGGAGCAATCTGTAACGAATGGAAGCGGAGGCAGAGGTGGTGAAGTTCACATTCGTTTTTATTTTTAAATGTGGAACCTCTAGACCACGGTCCGGGGGGCTCCGAAGGGGGCGTAACTAGTGAGCCCCGGGTACCCGTAGTAAGGCCCCTCGAACAGGACCAGAATGGAATACCCGGAGGACACAGGTGCTACCTCCAGTTAGACCCCAGACACGTGGCAGCTGTCCCAGAGGGACCAAAAGGTTAACAGGTGTTTACAGAGTCCGTGGAGGGTTCTCGACAGAGAAGGGTAAGGTCCTGGTCCAGAATAGATGGTATCAGGATGGCTTCAGTGACCTTGTCACGGTCCACGGGTACGGATGGCTGATGGCGGAACGGGATGACTCTTGCGCCAGTAATAGCTGAGATTGTCCGGGTTAGCCAGATACGGGTTAGCAATGATCTGAGGAGACAAACAGTATCAGCGAAGCACAGAGACTGCAAACGCAGCGCAGACAGATCAGGAACAGAACCGGATGTAGCAATGATAGAACACGTTGCTCCGGCACTCCCCTAATGGTGGAGTGACCAGATATAGTACTGAGTGTGCAGCCATTGGTTAATTAGCTATTTCAAAAAATGCACGCTGCCCCTTTAAGAGAGGCGGTGGGCGCGGCCTCGCATCCTAAGCCGTCTATCAGAAGGCCTGCCAGCAGCGTGCCAGGAAGTGGAGGAGGACACAGGACGCCGTGGAGCAGATGGGACATGAGACCCCAGCCCACGCACAGACTGCTGCAGAGGAACAGGTGAGTGAGCCGAACAGAGTGCAGAGCCAGCGCTGGGACCGGGTGTAACACACTCATTGAGAACATCACAGAGTTGGTGGATGTTACCACTCTTCCATGAGGACACACTATGTGTTATGATCTGCTACAAGCACTAAGGAAAGATGGGAAATCTGTCCCTACAATAGAACTAAGCTGGATCCCTACGATTTAACGGGGAACCTGATCCTGCGACCAGACCCGCTAAAGTCCTCAGCTAGTCTGAACGAAGACCTATAGATGCGAGGGAGGAATCCCTACAAGATCTAGGGACTGGGAAAAAAGGTGGACACCTCCTAACAGAAACTGTAGCAGGGGAAAATAAACACAAACAAATTACTTAGAGATCCTAAGATCAAGCAAAACTGACTGAGAAAGGCACCTAAGCACCTGGCTAGCTTAAGAGTAGATAATACAATGAAGTCCAGCAAAGCCAGAAGGGCGGAGCCAGACTAAATAGGGAAAAAAGGTCATGTGACCAGCAAACTGAAAAAAAAAACCTAACAAGAGGGTTCTAACAGTACCCTCCCTTCTAAGAGGATCCTCCGGATCCCCTAGGACTTAAGCTTATCCGGAAACCTCTTGTGAAACGCTCTGACAAGTCTAGGCGCAGAAACATCATCCGCCCTCACCCATGAGTTATCCTCGGGTCCATAACCCTTCCAAGCAAAAACTCCCTCTATACCGTCTAGAATTTAGGATGCGGGAAATCTCATATTGCCCGTCCTCCGCCACCAAGGGAACAGTGGCCGAGACGTCTCCTTCTGAGACCTCAGCTTTTTTCAAGAGAGAAACATGAAACACCGGATTAATCTTCCAGGAAGTAGGAAGCTCCAGCTTAACAGCGGATTGGTTAATAACCTGAAGCACCTTAAAGGGCCCTACAAACTTGGGACCCAATTTCTTAGACGGAATCCTCAAGCGCAGATTCTTAGAGGACAACCAAACCATGTAACCAATAGCAAACAAAACCTCTTCGTTTTCTATCAAAATACACTTTGGATCATTTGTAAAGGTACTGACACACTAAACGCTCCCGCTAACGATCACAATAACGACGCATACTAATGCGATCGTTTTTGTGATCGTTTTAATGTCGCTAGTAGCTGCCACACTTAGCGATCTTGTTAACGACGCATAAGCGGTTAGCGATCTCCTTAACGACTTTGCGATGTAAAAAACAGCGCAAATCGTTCACAAAACGTGCCAGACACAGCGGTATAGGCTCACCAGGGGGACGCCAACGATCTAAATACGGTCCAGAACTCTAGTGAACGATCAGCGAGATCACAGCAGGGGCCACGTCGTTGCTACATGCCACACACAACAGCGTCACTAACGAGATCGCTAAATAGTGACGTTTTTTAGCGATCCCGTTAGCGATCTTGTTTAGTGTGGCATACCCTTTAGACTCCTGAAGATTACCACGCACATCAGTCCAAACTCTCTCCAAATCACCAGAAAAATTCTCTTCTTCAGGTACAGCCGATCCCAACTTGGAAAATGACCCAAACGACGGATGTCTCCCAGTACAGCAAAAAAAAGGCGAACAACCAGCAGAAGCGGATGTATGGTTGTTAAGAGCAAACTCAGCAAGTGGCAGAAACTCAGACCACCCCTCTTGATTATCAGTCACAAAACAACGCAAGAACTGCTCAACATCCTGGCTTTTCCTTTCTGTCTGGCCATTAGACTCAGGATGATATCCGGACGAAAACGACAAATGAACTCCCAACCTGTCACAAAAAGCGCGCCAAAAACGAGCCACAAACTGAGGTCCCCTATCAGAAACAATGTCAGTGGGAACGCCATGTAGTCTGAGAATTTCCTCAACAAAGGCCTTAGCGACAGTCTTAGCACAGGGCAGTTTGATGAAAGGAACCAAGTGACACATCTTGCTAAAAAGGTCCATGACCACCCAGATGACAGTGAAACCCTCAGGGGGGGGGGGGAAGGTCAGTAATATAGTCCATAGCTAAATGTATCCAAGGTGCACTAGGGACCTCCAGAGGGCAAAGCAACCCCGCAGCAGGAGTATGTGAAGACTTAGATCTAGCACACACAGTGCATTGACGCACCCACTTAATGACTTCCTTCTGCCATCCAGGCCACCAAAAGCTGCGACCCACAAGTCTCTTGGTCTCAGAGATTCCAGGATGACCTGCCAACCGAGAGTCATGACATTCAACAAACAAAACTCTCCTTAGGGTACCAGGCACAAACAACCTCCCATGCGGCGTGTTAGATGGGGCATTCTCCTGTGCTTTAAGAATCTCATCTTCCAACACAGAGTCCAAAACAGCAATAACAACCCCCTCTTGCAAAATGTTTTCCTCCTCCTCAGTACCCACCATAGGAGAAAAGCTGCGAGACAAAGCATCAGCTTTAACATTCTTAGTACCTGGGATGTAAGTAACGGTAAAATTAAACCACGAGAAAAACAGTGCCCACCTAGCCTGACGGGCATTCAAGCGCTTGGCAGCATCAAGGTAGACCAGATTTTTATGATCGGTGAAGACTTGAACGGGAAATTCCGCTCCCTCCAAAAAATGACGCCAGTGTTCAAATGCGAGTTTAATTGCCAACAATTCCCGATTACCGATATCATAATTTAGTTCAGACTCAGAAAATTTCTTTGAAAAAAAAGCACAGGGATGTACTCCATCCGTCTTTTCCTGAGACAACACAGCGCCGACCCCCACAGAAGAAGCATCAACCTCAACCAAAAATAGTTTAGTCACATCAGGCTGCGTAAGGATGGGAGCAGAGCTGAACTTCTCCTTTAGCAACACAAAAGCCTCAATGGCCTCAGTAGTCCACTGAACCGCATCAGCACCATTCCTGGTGAGATTGGTCAGTGGTTTGGCAATCACAGAAACATTTTTAATGATTTTTCTATAATAATTGGCGAACCCCAAAAACCTCTGTATTGATTTCACACCAATAGGTCTAGGCCAATCCTGCACAGTTTGCACTTTCACCGGGTCCATCTCAAAACCTTCACTGGAGACAATGTAGCCCAAAAAACTAAGTCTCTGTACAGCGAACTCACATTTTTCTAGCTTGGCAAAAAGTGAATTATCACTCAGTAACTGTAATACTTCACGCACACTCCCCCAATGAGACTCCTAATCCGGTGAATAAATCAAAATGTCATCCAAATACACAACCACACTTCTGCCGATCAAATGTCTAAGGATGTCGTTAATAAGATTCTGAAAAAATGCCGGAGCACTGGAAAGCCCAAAAGGCATAACCAGATTCTCAAAATGACCCAGTGGAGTGTTAAACGCAGTCTTCCATTCATCCCCCTCCTTCATGCGCAACAAATTGTATGCCCACCGAAGATCAATTTTCGAGAACCACTTGGCTCCCACTAACTGGTTAAACAAATCAGGAATCAATGGCAGTGGGTAAGGATTGTGTACAGTAATCTTATTAATCTCACGAAAGTCTACACAAGGCCGTAAACCGCCGTCTTTTTTTTTAACAAAAAAAAATCCAACCGCCACAGGAGATTTGGAAGGCCTAATGTGACCGGCGGCCAAGCTTGTCTGTATGTATTCCTCCAAAGCCTTTCTCTCAGGAATGGTAAGATTAAATAAACGGCTTTTAGGAAGAGTTGCTCCAGGGACAAATTCAATTGCACAATCATAATCTCTATGAGGAGGCAATACCTGCGTTTCCTTATCAGAAAAAACTTTCCAAAAATCCTGAATAGGTACAGGTAACTCCCCCTTAACTACAGCAGCAATACGCCCATTACAACACTTGTCATAACAATTAGGACTCCAGGACTTAATTTCATTGGTAGACCAATCCAGCTCCGGATTGTGTAATTTTAACCAAGGTAACCCCAAAATCACCGGTGAGGGCAAATTATTCAAAACTACCAAATCCAAATTCTCTTGATGAACACCATTAATAGTGAGAGGAAATTCACAGATATGGTAACATTTTTCAAGGGTGAACCATTCACAGAAACCACATTAATAGGGGAAGACAGAAGTTTGGGTTTTAATTTTAGTTTTTCCAAAAATTTCCCATCAATCACATTGAGAGTAGAACCACAATCCACAAATACCCGAAACTCCATTAATTCCTCCTCAACAGCAGTGGTAGCAGAAAGAAAGACACCTTTATTGTTTAAACAAGCTATACGGGCGAAACTGACCTCATTTTTTTTTCTCTTTGTTCATTCGAAGCGCACAGTTCTTAATAAAATGATTAGACTTGCCACAATAGAAACACAAATCTTCAGCAAATCTGCGGTCTTTTTCCCAAGAGTGAGTTGCCATTGCTCCAATCTCCATAGGCTCCCCAAAGTCAGTGCAGACCCTCTCAAGACCAGGAGCTGACATGTCAGAGGATTTACTCTCATTAACCCTAGCACGCAGCCTCCTGTCCACCCGTATGGCTAATTGCATAGCCTCTTGCAAGTTACCAGGTATGGGATAAGCAATCAGCAAATCTTTAACCCTTTCCCTTAACCCTGCAAGAAATAAACTTTTCAAAGCTGAATCGTTCCACCCCACCTGAGTAGACCACCGACGGAAGTGAGTACAGTATTTTTCCACATTCCCTGATCCCTGTCTCAAACGTCTCAATTCTGTTTCAGCTGATGAAGCACGATCTGGATCGTCATATAACAACCCCAAAGCAGAAAAATAACTATCCACTGATCTAAAGCATGGATCACTAGGTTGCAGAGAAAAGGCCCAGTCCTGAGGTTCTTTGCGCAAAAGTGACATTATGAACCCTATGTGCTGAGATTCATCACCAGAGGATCTGGGTCTCAAACGGAAATACAACAAGCAAGCATTTTTAAAAGAAAAAAAATCTTGTTGTTCACCAAAAAATAAATCAGGTAAACGTACCTTCGGCTCCACGAAATGTGCTCCAGAACAACTACTCACGTGTTGCTGGATCTCAGCCACCTTCAGAGAGAGTCCCTGCAGGCGTTGAGCCAAATCCTGAACCGACACCATGATGAAAACTGGAAATCTTTCCTTAGAGATATATATATTTTTTTGGGCTGGACTTACTGTTATGATCTGCTACAAGCACTAAGGAAAGATGGGAAATCTGTCCCTACAATAGAACCAAGCTGGATCCCTACGATGTAACGGGGAACCTGATCCTGCGACCAGACCCGCTAAAGTCCTCAGCTAGTCTGAACGAAGACCTATAGATGCGAGGGAGGAATCCCTACAAGATCTAGGGACTGGGAAAAAAGGTGGACACCTCCTAACAGAAACTGTAGCAGGGGAAAATAAACACAAACAAATTACTTAGAGATCCTAAGATCAAGCAAAACTGACTGAGAAAGGCACCTAAGCACCCGGCTAGCTTAAGAGTAGATAATACAATGAAGTCCAGCAAAGCCAGAAGGGCGGAGCCAGACTAAATAGGGATAAAAGGTCATGTGACCAGCAAACTGAAAAAAAAACCTAACAAGAGGGTTCTAACAGTGTGGAACCATGGCCATAGCCTTCCGCAGCTTTCTTAATCCCTTCACCTCAGGGTATTTTCCGTTATGCATTTCTGTTTTTCTGGTGATTTAAACTTATATATTTTTTTAAAAAAATTTTTTAATTTTTTTGTTTACCATTTACCTGCTTCAATAGTCTCCATGGGAGACTAGAAGCTGTGATCATCCGATTGCCTGTGTTACACACAGCGGGCTTCTGCCCTGCTTTGTGTAGCTGAAGAGTTCATCTGCAATGAGCAACGACCGCTGGGCAGTGATAATAGCTATTTGGCTATGACAACAGTGGTCTCCAACAGACCCCAGGTTCTCATGCCAATCTATCTGCGACCATATGACACGGGGGCCGATCGGCAAGGTTTGTGACATGCTTCAGGCGCGAGCATGTTAAATGGTGCTGTCAGAGATTGCCAGCGCCATTAAACATGTTAACAGCCACGGGTTGATCGTGATTCCACCTGCGGCGGTTAAGGGCACATGTCAGCTGATGAAACGTGCTGAAAAGATGTGGGTTCAGCGCCAGAGCCCACATCAAAAGGGAGACCAAACATTCACACTTGCAGGCTGCATGTTATCACTGACTGGTTGACCAGGACCAGATGTTGTAAAGTTCAATAATAGAGACCACAAGAGAAAAATAAACTTTTTACTGAATAATAACTTAGAGGGGATTATATACAGCAGCTGGCGGGCACACACCTCTGAGCGCTTCCTTCAACATATACAGCATTATCACACAGTCTCAGTTCCTTTCTCGCTTGTTCTCCATTTCACATGCCTTCACCACAGCCCAGCTCACTACTACAGTTCAGTTAATGAGAGTTCTAGTCTTAACCCGCAATTTTACATCTACTTTCCCCTCAAAAGAACTAGTTTGCCACTATGGCTGATATTAAGCTTTTCTGCTCCTGAAATTTCAGCCCAGGGCACTCTTTCCATCTCACTTTCTCTGTTTGGTCTTGGCCCGTTACGTCTCTGAATTATAAACTCGGTTGGCCACTCCTTCCTTCTGTCAGTTTCCTTTCTCTTTTACTCCAGTTCATGCTAACTACTACCTTTGTCTCCTTTCACTTCTGACACCCTCGTCATGCAGCACTGCTCAATGTCCAGACCACGGGTCTGCTTCTGACACACACTGGGCGCTTTTTGATGTCCTGACAGGGAACCGTCTGTCCCTTCACCGTTGCCCCTCACACTCTGAGCTAGTCCCAATCATTAACCCTAACTCTCCCTGCTGTCGGACAAACTAAAACAGTCACTAATCACGCGTCTCACAATTCACTACAACAATACACGCTATGCATTGTAACAGTACTCATGTCTTCAAGGGGCAATGTGGGCAGTATGTCCATCTCATAAGCACATTCACACTGTGGCCATTTAACAGACAGAACCCAGTGATGGTGAGGAGGCAGCGGGGATCATTGCAGGCTGTAAGCTTTCCTGAAGAGGTGGGTTTTCAGGTTCCGTCTGAAGGATCAGAGAGTGGTTGTTAGTCAGACGTGTTGGGGCAAAGAATTCCAGAGGATGGGGGATCAGAGGCGTAGCTAGGGTTTCGGTTTAGGGGGGAGAATCTCAGCAAATGACCACGCTGTTGCCAAAAATAATCTATATATAAAAAGACCAATATTGATATCACCGCCATATAGTCAGTGGTAAATAATACCAGTCCTACAGAACATATAAGAGATTACAGCAGAGTTATAGATAATGACTTACCACTGACGTTCTTTCTGATGGAATCGTTCACTTTTCATGTCTTTTCCATCTGGCCCTGACGGACATGACGACTCCTCCAGCCAGGACTCGACTGCAGAGAATACAACAAAGACACGATTCACTTCTCATATTTTCAGCACTGTCACGGTCACCAATTGGACTATTCTCAACCTGCACAAACTCCTCATCCTACTGATACCTCAATACTGAGCCGCTTCTGCCATATGTGTCCCTATTACTGCTCCTGATACCCCAATGCTGACCGCTGCTGCCGTATGTGTCCCTATTACTGCCCGATACCCCAATACTGAGCTGCTGCTGTCATATGTGTCCCTATTACTGCACCTATTGTGTGGTTCTGTGTGACCTCTAAATTCTAAAGCACCCCTCTATAATATAGTAATGCCGGGTACAAGTGCCCTAGAAAAAAGTGTCCGTATTTTGTCCCCTAGAATGTAATATTGCCCTGTGTGCCCCTGTGAGTCACAGTAACCAGAGTTCCCCTATAACAATAAGGGCCCACTTTACATTTAATAATGTCCCAAGTCTCCCCCTGTACAGCTCCCCTATACACCATATAATGCCCCTCACTGTATATATACTGACCTCTTAATATCCCCAAACTATTTAATGGCTCCAACACTGTATGATGGCCCCGCCACTATAATCCCCACACTGTATGATGGACCCCTGTCATGGAAATATATATGTATTCCATATATTCAAAGTATATTCATATATATGCATTCACAGTTAGATAGATCTCACTTGCTAAAAATCCTGTGCCCACACATATCTATGCAAAAAGCTGATGCCAGCTATAATCAGTCGTTAAAGACGACCCTGGCCTTCATAAGGAACAAGTACAGAGAGTCTTAGTAGATATCTATTGTTTACTTTACTAGTCATGCAAGAAAGCTAGGGCAAAAGAACAAAAAACAATAAATCTGCAACTTCAGCCCTTTTATCATAATTATCATAATTATCATACTTACACTAGAACAGCCAATAATCTAGCAGCTTTTAATTGTATGTTAATTGACTAACCAGCCCCTTTTTGTAAACGTATAAAACCTTGAATGAATAATAAATGAGTAGTCTTGATGAACTGTTATACTGACACTTCCGTTGTGGACAGTCCTCATTTCGTTCTGAGCGCTCAAAAAGACATTTAATAGAAAATTGGGAACAGCACCAACAAACACTTCAGGATAGATTTATCCTAATTAAATTTCCATAACAGTTGGCGCCTGCACGCGGGGCAGTGGACGAAACACACGGGGACCTGCTGACCGGAGAGACAGAGGTGTTGGCCACCCCTTGGCTCACGGGACGGAGACTGCGCAGCTCCATAAGTAAGGTAAGAAAATCTTGTCATCTTACCTGAAAGTCCCTTGTGCTCAGTATTGGTCTTACACCTCTTGCCGGTCAGGTGTGGTCACCACCGCATTCCCAGGTAGTGTAAAAAGTCCACACCCTTATCCAAAACCCTGGGATATAAGGTGTTTGCTGCTGTGCTGTGTATGTGTTTTATATTTTATGTGAACCGGGAGAAAAGTTGGAACGGTGACTGTGTTTTGCTTGCTGATTTCTGGAAGCTGTATAGCAGGAAAGCCAAATTGCTGGATAAGTTCTCACAGATTCCTTCACACATCGGAGGGAGACAATCCCAGTATACCAGGTGTGAAGGGTGGGGGCTTTGTTTGGATAAATTCTCACAGATTCTTTCACACATCGGAGGGAGACACTCCCAGTATTCCAGGTGTGAAGGGTGGGAATTTTGTACAGGCTATTACAGATTACTGTGACCGGCGCACCGGCCAGGGCGTACGGTTTTCAGAAGTGGTAGACCTAGAGCATTGCCATGCTCAGTGCAATTGGTGAGTTATCAGTTACCAGAGCAGCTTGTATGTGTCACAGATCATCAAAAGAGGGATTTGTATTCTCCCGGGTGTCTGTCTCATTGTACGTGTCACTGTCTGTATCAGGTAACTGTCGCTTTAAATCTCATTCAGAGCAGCGTGCGCTCTGTCACTATCTCATTCACTGCTGGCTGCAGCAGGGAGAAACCCCTTTGACCCCCCTTCCTCTGCTAATCACGTTGTTCAGTCTGAACTATATTCATTTTTTGCTATTCTATATGGATAATTTTTTTTTGATACGTGATTTCAGTGCCTGTAGAGACAGCAAGCAGAGATATAAGGGAGGGGGGAAGTGCTGGCAGCAGCCCGATTTTTTTTTTCTCCCAGAGGGCGGGAGGATACAGCCTACGCTACCAGACAAAAGTTTTAAAGTATTTTTTCTTTTTGTTTTTATCATTTTACAATCAGTTTTTCCACCTCTTTTCTGTTTTTTAATTAGCTGTTTTAGTAACAAGGGTTGTTTTTCAGAGTTTTATGATTAATACGTTTTTTTTCCCTCCCCTTTTTGGTCAATCTTTTTTTCCTAGAGTTTTTTACTAAATCTAACTTTTGTTTTTAAAGTTTTTCTTTTAAGTACATTTTTAAATAATTTTGGAGAGGTTTTTCTAATCAATTTATTTTAAAGTTTTACTCTCCAACCAGCAAGATCTACTAGCTTGCTTTAGACCAAGGTCACTCCACAGATAAGGAAACTGCAGGCTGAGGGAGAACACACACACAAACTGCGCAGCGGCTTCACTCACCCCTCCCATCAGGCATTCAGCGAAGACACACAGAACCAGAATGCAGCAGTTTTCAGATTTTTAATCACCTTTGTTGAATAGGTTTTTGGAATAGACACAGTACGTGAGAATCAAAGGGCTAGGCATGTGAATAGAAGGTCAGAGTACCTGAGAAGCAAATGGACAGGCAGACTTTATGCTGCATAATGAAATGTTTTTTTCTTGTTTTTTGTTTGAAAGGCAACAAGAAAGTTTGTTTATAGATTACCGTCTGCTATAAAAGAGCAGTGGTGCATCGTGTAGAAGGTACAGCAAGTTAATTTGAACGGACCAGGAAGTGATATTTTATGTGAATAAGATTGAAAAGGTGTTAAATCGTCTGTGAGAAAATGATCACTGACATGTCACAAGAGCAGAATTCAGAGTCACACACATCACATGTCCATCATGTGGAGACACGGGACAGGTGTATCCTGCTCTCATTGAAAAAGGAGCCTTGTACAGGGAAAAACGCTCCCCGCCTCTCTCCACAGGGAGAAGGCATTTTTGTTTCAATGGTCCCCTCTCAAGAATCACAGGGGGGACACCCTCTCCTCTTTCTTCTCTCAGTCCCTTTCTCCTTCTTCTTCAGACTTTTCTCCTCTTTCCTCGCTGCCATCCCTCTCTATCCTTCTTTCCCTATCATTCCTTCTTTCTCCTCCCTCACATCTCTGACACATCCATTTTCTTCCTCTTCTTCTATCTCTTCCTCTCCAACTCTCAAATCTTCTTCATCTTCTTCTACTTCTCCCCCTCCATCTTTCTCCTCTCTCTCTCCTCCATCTTTTTCTCCTTTTCCCCTTTCACTCTTCTCTCCCTCCCCTCCTTCATTTTCTCCTCTCTCTCTCCTCCATCTTTCTCTCCTTTCTCCCTTTCACTCTCCTCTCTCCCCTCCATCTCTCCCCTCCTCTTTCCCTCTCTCCTCTCACATCACACACCTCTGATCTTTCTCCTCCTTCCTCCTCCTCTCAGGCACATCCCACTGCTCCTCACTCACACCTTCCTTCTCTTCCTCTTTTTTCTACTTCGTTATCAACTGGGTCAACGCCCAATCAAAGCAATGTGGTGTCCCTGTATTCAGTGCCTCCAGCACAGGGTACCCTGTCTATCCCAAGCACAGTACAAACATTGCCAGTCATTATATCAGGAGAAGAAAGTGCAAATCTCCCTACACAAAACGCTGCAGGTAGCCCCCAGACACAACAGCTAGCAGAGCCCACAGCCATGGCTTCACAGGGGGAAAGTATAGCTGCAGACACAAATGAGGAACCTCAGTGCCAAGCAGAGTTGCCAACATGGAACAATGACACTGATCCACCGCAACATCACACAGTATATGCACCAAGCACACCATGTCACTTCTCATCTGATGAAGATGAAGACACAGCATCATACATGCTGCCCAATACTAGGGAAGAAAACACACAAGCACCAATAGAGCAGGGACAGGTAGAGGCACCATCCTATGAGCCCTTCATCCCAAGCCAGGTGATCAGTATGCTGCCAGACCCAGGGTTACACCCCATGCCATTTTGCCAAAAAACGCAGCAGATCCAGCGAACGTATGCAGCAGCCTGGATTGATCTCTGGACCGTAATGGAAATAAAAGCAGGTGATGCATTCTGGCCAATTATGAGAGAACACTTCAAGCTTCCAGCAGAGTTAGATGCGTATGCCTGGGAGACAAGACCAAAGCTAATTGAGCAACTCAGAGAATAGGCCAAAAGCAGACTGACAGGACAAACTCTCAGCCTACATTACATGAGTCAAGACAAGACAGAGTCTGTGGAGAAGTTCCATGACAGAGTGATGCAAGTGTTTCAAGATTTGGGCCTCATTACCCATGATCAGACACACAGACAGATGTTGACACAGGCTTTTGTGCATGGACTGAGAGAACCAACCAGGAAACCACTGGTAGTAGCCAGGCCTGAGTACACGTCAATAGCAATGGATACCCTGCTCGCAGTAGCAAAAAGGATTGAGTCCCGCCGGGACAGAAGGGATGTCCAGTGTTACAACTGTGGCGAGTTTGGTCATTTCCGGAACCGGTGCAGAACACTGACTTCGCCCAGAAGAAGAAGAAACACAGAAAGCAGTGAAGAACCCCGTCCATAGGACAGGAGCACGCCAAGTCCACAGGGAACCCCACCAGTGGGACCAATATCCTGAGAGTGGATGGCATAGTCAGATCTTTTCTTGTGGAACTCCGCAACCTCACCTATCCATCAGAATCTTCTGCGTCCTGCATGGAAATTGATGGTCAAGTCAGACATTTCCAGATTATGAAGCCCCTGAGCATGTGGACTCTGCCAGAACACTCCATCATGTCCCAGTTTGTTGTGTCAAAGACCTGCACCCTCAACCTATTGGGAGTGGACCTACTGCAGAAGCTGAAAGCGACCAGAGTGTTCCAGGAAGATGGGACCATGACACTTTCTTCACCCCTGACCCAAGAAGAAACAGGAACAACCACACTGCAGACCTATCACAGGAGGTGCTGGACATAGTACCAGAAAAGCCACTCCATCACCCAGAGTCAAGATGTCTCTGACCAACTGAAGGTCTAAGTGAACTCGCCTAAGAAGACGGCCTGAGAACTTTGACATTGGCCAGGATATTCAACTCAAGAAGGACCCTACTCGCTTCATGGAATGGCAACACCTCATCCGGCTCCAACGCCAGAGGTTCATCTTTTGCAAGCACCAGGAGGTGCCCCCTGCAATCAACCAGTTCACCCAGGCCCTAGACCGGCAAAAAGCCACTCAGCTCTTCAAACTTGTGCACAAATACTGACCTGAGACCGAGCTGGAGAAAAAGAAACAACTGATGGCCCGTGCTGAGAAAAAAGCAGCCGGTTAAGGAGACGTCCCAACAAGAAGACCCCCTGTGACCAGAGCAGGTGCTAACACAGTGACTGTCTTGGTGGAGAACAAGAAAACCAGCTGGTCGTCATCTCTCATGATGTGGATCCTAGTAGACGGCTTGTTTTCCCGCCAGCTCTGCGCCGGCAGATGGGAGTCCCCTGCCGCATACTGAAGGACAAGGCCAAACTGGGCTGCCTCGCCCATCGGAATCAATACCAGCTTTCCACAGTAAAGAAAAAGACTGTAAACCCCACTGAGTTCAGAATGGTGCAAGGCCTGGAGGCCGTGAAAGAGGCTACGGTATTTGAAACCCCAACAGTGCTGAACCCGCACACTCTGCTCTCAAAAGTCCCAGTCACCGCAACGGTATTCACGGTGATCAACCTGGCCAGTGCCTTCTTCAGTATTCCCATCCACCTGGAGGCCAGCCTTCACGCACCAGTGCAGTGCATATGGACAGTGTTGCCTCAAGGTGCTCAGAACAAGCCCTTCAAGTTTCACCAAGACAATGTCCTCCATCCTCGTCAACTGGATTGCAGAATATGCAGGAGTCACTCTTCTACAACACGTGGATGACCTTCTCTTTTGTGTGGTTGACATCGATACCTGCACAGTCCATTCCTTGTCTCTCCTACTCTACCTGGAAGAACAGCAATGCAAGGTCTGGAAGAACAATGTCCAGTGATGTCAGAAGCAAGTTACATCCCTGGGACACTGTATTGCCCACCAGACTAAACACCTGTCAAATGACTGGAAGACCACTGTGGAGAAGATGGCTCCCCCAACAACTCCGAAAATGCTGCAGGCCTTCCCTGGTCTAGTATCGTATTGCAGAACCTGGATCCCTGATGCCTCAGTCCTAATGCAGCCTCTGTGCGCTTGCATCAACGCAACCCCGCTCCTTCTATCGGACGCAGCCTTCAACTCATTCAGGAGATTGGAAGAACTCCACAGTCTCAGCGCCAATACCAGGCCTACCTGACTACGAGAAGTCTTTCCGTCTACCTGATGGAAGAAAGAAGGTCATGCTACTGGAGTCCTGACACGGATTCACGGGGGAAAACAGAGACTTTTAGGCTGCCTCTCAGCCCGCTTGGATCCAGTTGCAAGAGGAGTATCCTCCTGCCTGATGGCAGTATCTGCAGCACACACCTTCCTGGACAAGGTTGCTGACATCACTCTTGGACAGCCACTGGAAACTCTCACTCCACACGACATCTTGGCAATCTTCAATCAAGCTCAACCAACAATAATCTCCCCACCGCCAGGCATCTTTGTGGTGCCTCTATCGCCTTTGTCTCATAATGTCACCGTCTCCAGACCTACAGTCCTCATCCCGGCTACTCTACTCCCACTCCCAAGGGGGGATACAATATGGACTTTCCAGAACAAAATTTACAGAATTTATCCTCTACTTGGATGGCTCCAGATTTGCAGATGATGAAGAAGTTTCCACACAGGAAGTGCAGTGACCAGCAATCAAGAAATCCTGTGGTCCAGAAGTCTGTCACCTAGCCTGTCAGCCCAGGAAGCAGAACTGATAGCGCTGACGAAGGCCCGCCAGATGGCAGAAGGCAAGACTGCAAACATCTACACCGATTACAGGTACTCACATGGCATAGCACACGACTTTGAGCCCATCTGGGCTACAAGGGACTTCATCACAGCAAACGGGACAACCGTGAAGCATCATGGAGCCTTCAGGGACCTGCTGGGTGTACTCCAACTTCCAAAATGGTGGCAATTTGAAAAATCAAAGTGCATGGAAAACTGAAAACAGAAGAGGCGTGAGGCAATAACATGGCGGACATGGCAGCCAAAGAAGCGACCAAAGGAAGACAACATGGAGAAGTGGGAGAGGTCGTAGAGCCGGACAGCTACTACATGACGACTGAAGACAAGAAACCTGACAAAAAGACATCCTGGGATCTGCTCAAGAAGTTGCAAGACCAAGCTCCAAAAGGAGAAGAGCTGAATGCGAAAAAAGCAACACGTGAAGAAGGAAGGCTATCAATAATGGACTTCAAACTCTGCCTACCACAAAGTATGCACCCTATGGTGGTCCAATGGGCACATGGACCCACACCCATATATCAAATACACAGATGAATGATCTGATTGGTGCTTACTGGTTCGCTTCAGGGATCTCCACCCCAACAGCCAAATTCACCAGCAGCTGTCTGACCTGTGGCAAATGCAAGCCTGGACGTATGGAAGAAAGTCCCCCTCACCTCATCTGGAAAGACCACTCTACCAGCTTCAAAGGTTCCAGATAGACCACATCCAGATATCGCCAAGTGAAGGATTCAAATATGCCATTGTGGTCAAAGAAGTATTTTCAAGATGAACAGAAGCTTTTCCAGTGAGGAACCAGTCAGCAAAAACTACTGCAAAGAAGCTACTCTCAGAGATAGTGTGCAGATACGGGGTTCCAGAAGTGATAGAGAGTGATCAGGGGCCAGCATTCACCACAAATCTGACACGAGAGATCTGGTCAGCGGTAGGGTCAGACCTAGGCCTACACACTCCTTACCACCCCCAGAGCAGCAGGAAGGTAGAAAGATTGAATGGAACACTTAAGAATAGGATGCTGAAAATTGCCCAAGAGACACGCAAACCATGGCATGACACACTCCCAATTGCACTGTTTAACGTAAGGCACACTCCCAGAGACCCAGAAAATCTGTCACCATACGAAATTTTGTTTGAGTCTAGTCCCGAGTTAGGTGCATTCTTCCCTCAGCAGCAGAATATGCAAAATGATATCTTATTTGCTTATGTAATTGAATTGGTCAAAAACTAATGTCCATTCTCGAGTTTTTCTCTTCACTGCCAGATTTGATGGTCCTGTCCAAGAGCCCCAGATGACTCCAACCTCAGTGTAACTAGAGGGAAAGCCTGCTTGGATCCACGTATCACATTGCAAGGAAGCTCCCAGGAGAGACACCTAAGCCATGAAGGATGTCGTGGATGCTCTGACTGACCAGACAGATGACCTACCTGATGAAGAATACACACGTTTTTTTTCTGAACATGCAGTTAAATAAAGAGACTATGATTGTGATAAACCCCCGACAGGGACAGTCCTCCTGACCGCCCATTTGCGAAAAGTCTGTATTCGGTGGGGGAGACATGCGCTAGGCATATCTCAACCCGCCGGCAGCACAAAAGAGTTGCAGTGCTTTGGGACAGGAGCAGGTTTTTAGGGCAAGTGGTATCTAAGGGGGGACTGTCATGGAAATATATATGTATTCCATATATTCAAAGTATATTCATATATATGCATTCACAGTTAGATAGATCTCACTTGCTAAAAATCCTGTGCCCACACATATCTATTCAAAAAGCTGATGCCAGCTATAATCAGTCGTTAAAGACGACCCTGGCCTTCATAAGGAACAAGTACTGTAAGACGGCGGTGTTCACACCGTGCAGTAACTGAGGCAGTGACCCAAGCAAGTCCAAAGTAAACAGCTTTTATTCAGCAACTCACGGGTAAAACAGGAAAAGTCCTCCGGTACGCAGCCGGGTTAACATCAGTCCATAAACAATGGTTGCCGGGGACAACGGCCGTGCCGGGCCGAACAGAGCCTGACTGGTGCAGAGCCGTCCCAGGCCTGGGTTCAGCTACACACAGTCCTGTGGAGCTTTCCTGCTATGCTCCTTGCAGGGTCCCAACATAGAACAAAACTACTCCTTAGTGCAGGAGTTTTAAAGACCTGTGGCAAAAGCCACTGGAAAACCCGGGTTGGAGGGAGGAGGCCGCCCCACTGCCTCCTGTGACCTCCTCCAAGAAATGAAGGCCCTGCCGGATTTTACTTAATCTGCCTTAGCCAGGTAGTCTGACTAGGTCATTGCTCACCTTCATTCCTGCATTGCAGCCGCAGCTGAGTGTGTGACTGCAATGCACTCCAATGGCTTTAATAGGTCTCTGTACACATTCTGGGGGAAATATAACATCCCTCGTAAACGATCCCGGTCACTGCCTCACATATTCCCCCCCTCTGTTCAAACTTGTGGGGTTGAACATTTGCCACCATACAGGGTGCCCGGGACAGGGCATCCGCGTTTGCTTGCAATTTCCCAGGGCGATGTTCTACAGAGAAACTGAAATTTTGCAGTGACAGGAACCACCTGGTGACTCGCGCATTCCTCTCTTTTGCATTCCTCATCCATACCAAGGGTGAGTGGTCCGTCACCAAGCGGAACTGACGCCCGAGTAAATAATAACGTAGTGATTCCAAGGCCCACTTAATAGCCAAACACTCCTTCTCTACTACGCTATAGTTTTTCTCTGCCGGGACAAGTTTTCTACTCAAGTAGGTGACCGGGTGCTCTTCACCATTCACTTTTTGTGACAACACCGCCCCTAGTCCTACCTCCGAGGCATCTGTCTGTACAATGAAGGTTTCATTGAAGTTGGGGCTGATGAGGAACGGCTGTCCACACAGGGCCAACTTCATGGACTGAAAGGCTTCTTCTGCCTGAGGGTTCCACCGAACCATTACCGTTTTCTTTCCTTTCAAGAGATCGGTTAGAGCTGCTGTTCGCCCGGCAAAATTAGGTATAAACCGGCGGTAATACCCAAGGATGCCAAGGAACGCCCTCACCTGTTTTGTACTCGATGGTTTAGGCCAGTTTTTTATGGCCTCAATTTTACTGATTTGGGGCTTGATAGCTCCTCGGCCTATCACATACCCCAAATATCGAGCTTCCTCAAGCCCTATCGCACATTTTTTTGGGTTTGCCGTTAACCCCGCGGCTCTGAGAGAATCCAGCACCGCTTGTACGTGTGTTAGATGCGTTTGCCAGTCGGTGCTAAATATGATGATATCATCTAGATACGCGGACGCGTATTCCTGATGAGGCTTGAGCACTATGTCCATCAATCTCTGAAATGTAGCCGGGGCCCCATGTAACCCAAAAGGTAAGACCACATAGTGAAATAGACCCTCCGGAGTTACGAAGGCGGTCTTTTCCTTTGCCGAATCTGTGAGAGGTACCTGCCAATAACCCTTGGTGAGATCGAGCGTGGTAAAGTACTGGGCCTGCCCCAGTCTCTCAATCAGCTCGTCCACCCGGGGCATTGGATAAAGGTCAAACTTTGACACTTCATTCAATTTTCGGAAATCATTACAGAAGCGTAATGATCCGTCTGGCTTTGGAATCAGTACAATGGGGCTAGCCCACTCACTCCGTGATTCCTCTATGACACCTAACTGAAGCATTTGTTTTACCTCAGCCGAAATGGCTTGCCTCCGGGCTTCGGGCACCCGGTACGGTCTTATTCGCACCCTTACCCCAGGTTCGGTGACAATGTCATGTTGGATAACCGTAGTCCTACCTGGTAGCTCTGAGAACACGTCGGTATTGTTTTGCACCAGGGAGCGAGCCTCCCGTCGCTGCTGTTTAGTGAGGGCATCACTTATCCTGACCTCCCCCTTGGATGCTTCCCTGGCTGAAGGTATAGAACTCTCTGGTGATATGCCCGGGGTGATGTCTGTAGCTAAACACTCTCGATCTTTCCAAGATTTTAGCAGGTTTATATGGTAAATCTGCTCAGGTTTCCTCCTTCTGGGCTGATACACCCGGTTATTTACCTCCCCCACCTTTTCTCGAATCTCATATGGCTCTTGCCACTTGGCCATGAGCTTACTCTCGGCTGTGGGTACCAGTACTAATACCTGATCGCCCTTGTTAAAAGACCTGACTCTGGCTCTTTTATTATATGTGCGCCTCTGGGTTGCCTGGGCATCTAACAGATGTTCTTTCACGATGGGCATGACCGCCGCGATCCGGTCCTGCATACTAGCCACGTGTTCAATTATACTCTTATGTGGAGTCGGCTCTTGTTCCCATGTCTCTTTGGCTACGTCCAACAGACCCCTAGGGTGTCTGCCGTACAATAACTCAAAGGGAGAGAACCCTGTGGAAGCCTGGGGTACCTCACGGACAGCGAACATCAAATAGGGTAGCAACATGTCCCAATCCCTTCCATCCTTAGAAATCACCTTTTTTAACATGGACTTGAGGGTTCTATTGAACCGTTCTACTAACCCGTCGGTTTGAGGGTGGTACACCGAGGTGCGCAATTGTTTAATTTTTAGTAGTTTTCACAGTTCTCTTGTCACCTTGGACATAAAGGGGGTCCCCTGATCCGTCAGGATCTCCTTAGGTAGTCCCAGGCGACAGAACATGGCAAACAGTTCTCGGGCAATAAGTTTTGCCGAGGTGTGGCGTAGTGGTATAGCCTCCGGGTACCGGGTGGCATAGTCGACGACCACCAGTATGTGTTGGTGGCCACGGGCGGATTTTACAATGGGCCCTACCAAATCCATTGCAATCCGTTCAAAAGGTACCTCTATTATTGGCAGGGGTACCAATGGACTACGGAAACTTGCAGTGGGTGAGGTCAACTGACATTCGGGGCAGGATTTGCAGTACCTTTTGACCTCCGCGTAAACTCCTGGCCAAAAGAACCGCTGCAGGATACGTTCTAGAGGTTTTTTTTCCCCTAAGTGGCCCCCCAGCAAGTGTGAGTGTGCCAAATCTAGAATCACCCTACGTGTCATGTATAGTGTACAGTTCCTATAGCGTCTTGTGCTTGGGTGCGAGGAAAACACAGGAGACATAGGTTGAAATGAAATGACTTGTATTACTTCATACAAGCATGCTGAAAAGTTCACACAGTTTGCAGGAACAGCGACAGGAGACACAGCAGGCCAGAGTAACTTCAAGCACTACAATAAATCTCCAAAGCAGGTTCAGGATCTCTTCTCTGTACCGTAATTCCTCTGCAAACATGGATTCACCCAACAGCAGGTTTCCAGAGTCCAAAAGTGTTCCAAGGTTCCTCAGTAGGGAATAGCTGGAGTACAAGTCCAAGGCTTCCAGGAGTCAGGTCACAGACTGACTGAGGCTTGATTCAGGAGCACTGATTGTTCAGCTGAGGCTGCTTAAGAAGCAAGAGGGAAGAATCAGGGCGGGAACAAGAAAACTGGAAACTCCATATTAACTGAGGGCAAGAGCTGCAGAAAGACAGAAAGCAAAAATGGCCGACGGAAAACTGAGTTTCAAGGAACATGTCAACAGAGACAAAGAACCTTACACTACGATACGACTGAGGTGCTACCAACTGTTCCACAACCTCGTCCCTGATTTTATCTACCCTATAAAGCAACTCACCACTGACTACCATGCGTGGAAATACCGTATCTGCATTGGGCTGTTGGGCTACGCCGTTTACCTCTAGCACCCTTTTCCGCGCCTGAGTCAGGGTGGGATCTTGTAGCTGAGCTGTCCCAAACGTGGCCCTGGACACTTCCAGCTCGGGAATCGATGCAGTCTCCTCCACCTCTCCTGCCAGCACCTCTAAGGGAAACCTATCGGGGTCACACTCTATCCCTATATGGGACACCTCTACGGCAGGTTCGTCGGGTACAGCATCTGTAATACATCTTACCAGGGGAGAATGTATTTTGTTTTTCCACAGAGTCCAGAACAGGGGCAAGTCTCTTCCCAACACAGACCCATAGGGAAGATTTTTTACCACTCCCACCACATGTTTTATGTCTCCACATGGCGTGGACAAAACTACCTCCGTAGTTGGATAGTCTCGGAGGTCCCCATGGATACATACAACCCCGACCTGCCGTCCGCTGGGGTTGTCTCCTGCCACCAGTGACCCATGTACCAGAGTCACGAGGCTCCCTGAGTCCAGGAGAGCCTCCGTAGGGTACCCATTAACCAGTACCTGGCATAGTTGGAGTTCAGTGTCCTGGGGTTCGAGGTTTGCTGTGCAGACGGTCTGGGCATACATTGAGACCCGGCGGCTATATCCGCAGTCCAAGGGTTCCGTAGTCAGGGGACAATTAGCCATCACATGTCCCGGCCCCTGACACCGCCAGCACCTAAGGGTGGAGGCACTGTTAGGCCTTATGACAGTTTGGGAGGGAACCGGTCTCCTGCCACTCTCACTCCGGGGTTCCCCTTCAGCACGGGTACGGTGCTGACTGTCCCCAGCAGAGGGACGCGACCCCTTTCCCGATTCCTGGGTTGGCAGGGATCGGCGTGACAGCCGAGAGGGGGCGGAGTCTCGAATAAAGTCTTGAGTGGCCGAGTAGCGCTCGATCAAACTGACTACCTGGTCGAGTGTGCCGGGGTCGCCTTGCCCCACCCAACGTTGGATAGCGGCCGGCAGAGTCCTTACCAGCCGGTCAGTCACCACCCTCTCCACCATCTGGGCTGGAGACAAAGTCTCTGGCTGGAGCCACTTCTTTACCAGCTGCAGGAGGTCATAAGCCTGAGACCGCGCGGGTCGTGTCTCCACATAGGCCCATGAAAATACACGCTGAGCCCTCACGTATGTATTAACCCCCAGTCGGGCAAGGATCTCACCTTTGAGCCTCTGGTAGTCCTGGGTGTCCTCCCGACTGAGATCGAAGTAGGCCTTTTGTGCATCGCTGACCAGAAACGGAGCTACTACTTCTGCCCACTGGCCGGCGGGTAGGTTTTCCCGCTCTGCTGTGCGCTCATAAACTGTCAGGAAAGCTTCTACGTCATCCTCCGGTCCCATCTTCCTCAACGCTGAGCGAACCCTGTCTCGGGCCTCGCGACGTTCAGGGGCTGGTGCCATCGAGTTCTCCCGCAGTGCAGAAATCTGTTGCAGCAACAGTTCGTTTGTTTTTTGCTGCTGCTGTTGTGTAATTACCAGCTGCTTAAACAGCTCTTCCATTTTGTCCACGGTGTGAGGCTGAAAAGTAGCCGGCCGGATTATGTTCATGAAGCTGCCGGTGGGGGTATACCTCAGTCACAATGCCCGCATTCTCCACCAATTGTAAGACGGCGGTGTTCACACCGTGCAGTAACTGAGGCAGTGACCCAAGCAAGTCCAAAGTAAACAGCTTTTATTCAGCAACTCACGGGTAAAACAGGAAAAGTCCTCCGGTACGCAGCCGGGTTAACATCAGTCCATAAACAATGGTTGCCGGGGACAACGGCCGTGCCGGGCCGAACAGAGCCTGACTGGTGCAGAGCCGTCCCAGGCCTGGGTTCAGCTACACACAGTCCTGTGGAGCTTTCCTGCTATGCTCCTTGCAGGGTCCCAACATAGAACAAAACTACTCCTTAGTGCAGGAGTTTTAAAGACCTGTGGCAAAAGCCACTGGAAAACCCGGGTTGGAGGGAGGAGGCCGCCCCACTGCCTCCTGTGACCTCCTCCAAGAAATGAAGGCCCTGCCGGATTTTACTTAATCTGCCTTAGCCAGGTAGTCTGACTAGGTCATTGCTCACCTTCATTCCTGAATTGCAGCCGCAGCTGTGTGTGTGACTGCAATGTACTCCAATGGCTTTAATAGGTCTCTGTACACATTCTGGGGAAATATAACGTCCCTCGTAAACGATCCCGGTCACTGCCTCACAGTACAGAGAGTCTTAGTAGATATCTATTGTTTACTTTACTAGTCATGCAAGAAAGCTAGGGCAAAAGAACAAAAAACAATAAATCTGCAACTTCAGCCCTTTTACCATAATTATCATAATTATCATACTTACACTAGAACAGCCAATAATCTAGCAGCTTTTAATTGTATGTTAATTGACTAACCAGCCCCCTTTTTGTAAACGTATAAAACCTTGAATGAATAATAAATGAGTAGTCTTGACAAACTGTTATACTGACACTTCCGTTGTGGACAGTCCTCATTTCGTTCTGAGCGCTCAAAAAGACATTTAATAGAAAATTGGGAACAGCACCAACAAACACTTCAGGATAGATTTATCCTAATTAAATTTCCATAACAGATAGCCTCCATATAGCATAATACACCAGATAGTCCTCAATACTGTATAATGCACTCCCCATAGGCAGCCTCTGTATTATAATGTACCCACATAGACAGCCTCTGTAGTATAATGCACCCCATAGACAGCCTCTGTATTATAATGCACCCCCATATGCAGCCTCTGTATTATAATGCACCCCCATAAACAGCCTCTGTATTAAAATGCACTCCCATAGGGAGCATCTATATTATAATGCACCCCCATAGGCAGCCTGTGTATTATAATGCACCCCCATAGGCAGCCTGTGTATTATAATGCACCCCCATAGGCAGCCTCTATATTGTAATGCACTCCCCATAGGCAGCCTCTATATTGTAATGCACTCCCCATAGACAGCCTCTATATTGTAATGCACTCCCCATAGGCAGCCTCTATATTGTAATGCACTCCCCATAGGCAGCCTCTATATTATAATGCATTCCCCATAGTCATCCTTATTTATAATGCATTCCCCATAGGCAGCCTTATTTATAATGCACCCCCATAAGCAGCCTTATTTATAATGCACCCCCGTAGGCAGCCTTATTTATAATGCATTCCCCATAGGCAGCCTTACTTATAATGCACCCCATAGGCAGCCTTATTTATAATGCACCCCATAGGCAGTCTTATTTATAGTGTATTCCCCTTAGGCAGCCTTATTTATAATGCACCCCCATAGGCAGCCTTATTTATAATGCACCCCCATAAGCAGCCTTATTTATAATGCACCCCATAGGCAGTCTTATTTATAATGCCCCCCTATAGGCAGCCTTATTTATAATGCACCCCATAGGCAGCCTTATTTATAATGCACCCCCATAGGCAGTCTTATTTATAATGCACTCCCTTAGGCAGCCTTATTTATAATGCACCCCATAGGCAGTCTTATTTATAATGCCCCCCTATAGGCAGCCTTATTTATAATGCACCCCATAGGCAGCCTTATTTATAATGCACCCCCACAAGCAGTATTATTTATAATGCACTCCCATAGGCAGCCTTATTTATAATGCACCCCATAGGCAGTCTTATTTATAATGCCTCCCTATAAGCAGCCTTATTTATAATGCACACCATAGGCAGCCTTATTTATAATGCACCCCCATAGGCAGCCTTATTTATAATGCACCCCCCATAGGCAGTCTTATTTATAATGCCCCCCTATAGGCAGCCTTATTTATAATGCACTCCATAGACAGCCTTATTTATAATGCACCCCCATAGGCAGCCTGTGTATTATAATGCACTTCCATAGGCAGCCTCTATATTGCAATGCACCCCCATAGGCAGCCTCTATATTGTAATGCACTCCTCATAGGCAGCCTCTATATTGTAATGCACTCCCCATAGGCAGCCTCTATATTGTAATGCACTCCCCATAGGCAGCCTCTATATTATAATGCACTCCCCATAGTCATCTTTATTTATAATGCATTCCCCATAGGCAGCCTTATTTATAATGCACCCTCATAAGCAGCCTTATTTATAATGCACCCCCGTAGGCAGCCTTATTTATAATGCACCCCCATAGGCAGCCTTACTTATAATGCACCCCATAGGCAGCCTTATTTATAATGCACCCCAAAGGCAGTCTTATTTATAATGCATTCCCCTTAGGCAGCCTTATTTATAATGCACCCCATAGGCAGCCTTATTTATAATGCACCCCCATAGGCAGCCTTATTTATAATGCACCCCCATAGGCAGCCTTATTTATAATGCACCCCCATAAGCAGCCTTATTTATAATGCACCCCCATAGGCAGCCTTATTTATAATGCACCCCCATAGGCAGCCTTATTTATAATGCACCCCCATAAGCAGCCTTATTTATAATGCACCCCATAGGCAGTTTTATTTATAATGCCCCACTATAGGCAGCCTTATTTATAATGCACCCCATAGGCAGCCTTATTTATAATGCACCCCCATAGGCAGTCTTATTTATAATGCACTCCCATAGGCAGCCATATTTATAATGCACCCCATAGGCAGTCTTATTTATAATGCATTCCCCATAGGCAGCCTTATTTAATAATGCACCGCCATAGGCAGAATTATTTATAATGCACCCCATAGGCAGCCTTATTTATAATGCACCCCCATAAGCAGCCTTATTTATAATGCACCCCCATAGGCAGCCTTATTTATAATGCACCCCTATAGGCAGCCTTATTTATAATGCACCCCCATAAGCAGCTTTATTTATAATGCACACCCCATAGGCAGCCTTATTTATAATGCCCCCCATAAGCAGCCTTATTTATAATGCACCCCCCATAGGCAGCCTTATTTATAATGCACCCCATAAGCAGCCTTATTTATTATGCACCCCCATAGGCAGCCTTATTTATAATGCACCTCCATAAGCAGCCTTATTTATAATGCACCCCCGTAGGCAGCCTTATTTATAATGCACCCCCCATTGCAAAAATAATAAATCCAGTACTTACCTCTCTTGCTCCCGGCTCCTGCGCTGCTCCCTGCTCTCCCTTTCGTCTCCTGACTGCCGGCGCCGGGCAGTGACGTCATCGCGACCGCTGTC
Source organism: Oophaga sylvatica (assembly GCA_033576555.1). Taxonomy (NCBI): domain Eukaryota; kingdom Metazoa; phylum Chordata; class Amphibia; order Anura; family Dendrobatidae; genus Oophaga; species Oophaga sylvatica. Next base: position 602,283,738 of record JARQOD010000002.1, on the reverse strand, counting down.
AGATGCTGAGAGGGGGATTATGGGAGAGAGAGAGCGCTCGCTCCTTCTCTCACAATGCGGTCAGCTGTACTGGCTACATGCCGATACATCTGACCCTCCGAAGACGGGCGGGGGGCCCACTGCTGGCACAGGGCCCCCCCACCGCCTGCTCAGGGTCCCCATAGCGGCCGGGCAGCAGAGCAGGGAGATCGATTCTCCCTGCTCTGCCGCAGAATGTAACTGTACAGTTACAGTAGCGTAGCTCCGGGTGGGTCCCCTCAGAGCGCGGGGCCCAGGCCACCGCCCTCTCTGCCCCCCTGGTAGTTACGGTACTGTGGGGGATATTTGGGAGAAGTCTTGTATGCGGTTGGGTGAGGAGCGAATAATTGTGGAGAGGAGGTTTTGGGAGGACCGGAGATTACGTGAGGGAAGATATCGGGAGATTAGTTCAGAGATATATGGAGGAGACAGGTTATAGATGGCCTTGTAGGTCAGTATTAGTAATTTGAATTGGATTCGCTGAAGGAATGGGAGCCAGTGAAGAGATTTGCAGAGGGGAGAAGCGGAGGAGTAGCGATGAGAGAGATGAATTAGTCTGGCAGCAGAGTTAAGGATGGACTGGAGAGGTGCGAGGGTGTTAGCAGGGAGGCCACAGAAACGGATGTTGCAGTAGTCGAGGCGGGAGATGATGAGGGCATGCACAAGCATTTTAGTAGATAGAGGGTTGAGGAAGGGACGGATTCTGGAAATATTTTTGAGCTGGAGGCGACAGGAGGTGGAGAGAGCTTGGATGTGCGGTTTGAAGGACAGAGCAGAGTCAAGGGTTACTCCGAGGCAGCGGACCTCCGGTACAGGGGAAAGCGTGATGTCATCAATTGTTATTGATAGGTCGGGTAAGGAAGATCTGTGAGATGGGGGAAAGATGAGTTCAGATTTGTCCACATTGAGTTTGAGAAAGCGGGAGAAGGAGGATATGGCTGATAAACACTCCGGGATTCTGGAAAGCAGAGGTAACGTCTGGGCCAGAGAGGTAGATCTGAGAATCATCAGCATAAAGGTGGTACTGGAATGCGTGGGACTTTATGAGATGCCCCAGGCCAAGTGTATAGATTGAGAAGAGTAGGGGTCCTAGAACAGAGCCTTGGGGAACTCCAACAGAGAGAGGGTGGGATGAGGAGGTAGTGTGGGAGTGGGAGACGCTGAATGTGCGGTTGGAGAGGTATGAGGAGATCCAAGATAGGGCGAGGTCTTTGAAGCCAAAGGAAGAGAGGATCTATAGTAGGAGGCAGTGGTCAACTGTGTCGAAAGCAGAGGGCAGGTCTAGAAGGAGGAGTATAGAGTATGTCTGTTAGCTTTGGCTGTAAGTAGGTCATTAGTAATAAATAATATAGGGCGATTGGTTGACACTATTTTGTTCACACAAGTGTAAAATCCATCCCACTGCGACAAGGTGTACGTAATCAGGATGGCACTATGTGCCAGAAGATCTCAAAATAGAAAGGGGAAGAGCAGGACACAGACCTGACCGTTCAGACTAGTGCCCATGAGAAGCTACAGTATATAAACAAGATGCACAGCTCAAAAAGCGGGGCTGCATCCCTCTGTACTAAAAAGGAAAGTCAAATTAACTTTTTCCCATTCTCTGCACCAGATTAGCTAATCTTCCTTTAAAACGTTTGGGAAGCTGAGCCCCCACCATTCCAAGCACCTTATCCCCCCACTCTTACGGACAGGCAGCCCACCACATGGTGCACAGGGAATCCAAAAGACTCCTGCCTCCTCCTGCACAGTCTGGGGGTCTCCACTATCCCATGCTCCATATCACCCCACTCTCACTGACTCACAGCATCCAGTACACTGCCTCCTCCTGCACAGCCTTGGGGTCTCTACCACCCCCAGCTCCATATCCCCCCACTCTCAGTGACAGACAGCCCACCACATGGTGCACAGCCTCCTGCAGTGTCGGGGTCTCCACCACCCCCAGCTCCATATCCCCCACTCTCAGTGACAGACAGCCCACCACATGGTGCACAGCCTCCTGCAGTGTCAGGGGGTCTCCACCACCCCCAGCTCCATATCCCCCCACTCTCAGTGACAGACAGCCCACCACATGGTGCACAGCCTCCTGCAGTGTCAGGGGGTCTCCACCACCACCAGCTCCATATCCCCCCACTCTCAGTGACAGACAGCCCACCACATGGTGCACAGCCTCCTGCAGTGTCAGGGGGTCTCCACCACCCCCAGCTCCATATCCCCCCACTCTCAGTGACAGACAGCCCACCACATGGTGCACAGCCTCCTGCAGTGTCAGGGGGTCTCCACCACCCCCAGCTCCATATCCCCCCACTCTCAGTGACAGACAGCCCACCACATGGTGCACAGCCTCCTGCAGTGTCAGGGGGTCTCCACCACCCCCAGCTCCATATCCCCCCACTCTCAGTGACAGACAGCCCACCACATGGTGCACAGCCTCCTGCAGTGTCAGGGGGTCTCCACCACCCCCAGCTCCATATCCCCCTCACTCAAATTCAAATTCAAAGAAGCTTTATTGGCAGGACTAAATACACATTAGTTTTGCCAAAGCAAGTGTACAAAAGGGGGATAGGGATAGGGTGGCAGGCAGCCCACCACCACAGCCTCCAGTACACTCCACCCTCCTCCTGCACAGTCTGGGGGTCCTCACAGGCGCAGGAGCTGTTAACCCTTGGTAGCCTTGTCCTGACTGCTGCGCGCGCACATTCTGCTCATCCACAACATTATGTCAGCGCTGGATCTTGCACAATCTTATTTACTACAGTTTTTGATATTCATACGTTGACAAAATGAGCGTTTCCCGTGCGTTTTTGCACTATTAACTCCATAATAAATCAGAACAAGGCGCCCATCACCTGCGGACCGTGCAAATGCGGAGCCCGGCGCGCGCCCTCCGCTCCCGGGCTTCTCCGGACCACCAGACTTATTATTATTATCCGGGCTGGGAATTGATCATGAATTGAGACCGCTGATTGGTCATTGCTGCTGTCACTCAATAAGGGAGGCGGAACGGAGATAGAGGTGCGTGATTGGCTGGAGGCTCTGTCAGTTAAGCAGAGTGGGCTGGCCAGTGGGAGTGGCTGTGATTGGCTGCCGGAGCTGTCATTCACAGGCTGCTGAGAAGGAGGGCTGCAGTTGGTTGCCCTTGTGTCTCCACTCTCCAGCCTTGTGTGAGGAGCGGCGGCTTCAGAGCATCCCGGGCTGGTAGCATCCGGCTCCCCTACTGCAGGCACCAGGAGGCGACAGCTGTCAGTCACCCGCTGCCGCAGCCCCGACGCTGCCGTGTGCACAGTGCGAGCCCTGCACGGAAGACATCGCTGGAGGAGCAGTAGTGTGGTGCTGAGAACTTCCCCCTCCTAGCCTGGGATTACTGGGGGCTTGTGCACTGATCGGGCGCCTTCTCTCCTCTCTGCTCTGGGTCTCTACCTGCTCTCTACTCTTCTTCCTAAACATGATCTTCAAGCCAAGTGCTCTTCTCTGCCTGTCCAGTGTGTGGGGTGTCCTTCTACAAGGTAAATGGCATTTCCTGCTGAACTTGGGGTCTGGTGCCCTCTGTCCCGGGTGCCGGCTGTGGCAGAGCTGTGCGGCTGCACTCGATCTGTCTAGATCTTCCCTCAACTCCTTCCAGATTGCAGGAGCAGCTCACCTCCAGGAGAGGGGAGTTTAACTCCAGCACCTGCAGTCAGATGCCAGGAGATTGCATGGAGAATGCTCCTTTTGCTGGAGGATCAGACACTCTTTTTTCTTTCTGCAAGGCACCCCAAAGGCAACATCAGATCTCAGATGAGTTGAAAGCTGCTTTTGTGTTAATACAATTAATGGGGTCTTGGGCTGGCAGGGAGATGCTGGCATCCTTTTTCAATGTGTGGGGGGTGAAGATGTGGAGGATCATGTTTTATTCTGTAGACCTCAGGCCTTCATGTTGTGTCTGTTGTGATGTAACTCTAAGTCATAGCTGCTGCAAAACCTCTTGGTTTGTCTATGTAGGGGCTTGTAATTGATGGGAGATTCCTAGAGTCATTGGACGTGTCTGGTATGAGGTTCTGCAGTAGCTCTAGGACTGGTCCATGGTGACTTTCATGGTGATACCCAGGCCAGTAATATGTTCCATAGCCACTTTCTGAGCTGATACATATATAATTGGCCTGCTAGACATGGAAATGTGATGATGATGAGCGTCTTGATCATGTATAACCACCATCAGCCATGAGACCGGTCACAGCTTGTAGAGATGAGGATGCCCAGAGACCGGTGACTTTTATAGAGATCCCCAGACCAGCACTCAGTTATGTGTTGCATAGCCACTTCCACCTCTATCTAAGCTGATACTTGTCCTGCTAGACATGGAAATGTGATGATGATGATGAGAGTCTTGATCATGTATAACCACCATCAGCCATGAGACCGGTCACAGCTTGTAGAGATGAGGATGCCCATAGACCGGTGACTTTTATAGAGATCCCCAGACCAGCACTCAGTTATGTGTTGCATAGCCACTTCCACCTCTATCTAAGCTGATACTTGTCTGCTAGACATGGAAATGTGATGATGAGAGTCTTGGTCATGTATAACCACCATCAGCTATGAGACTGGTCACAGCTTGTAGAGATGAGGATGCCCAGAGCCTTGTGTCTGGGAAGATATAGGAGGAAGTCTGAACATTATAGACTAGGAAGGACCATGGCTGGGTCTGAGCTTCTCCTCATAGCTCCAGGTTGCTCTGTGTATTTGGACATAGTCTAGTTCACCTGTGAAGGAATGTAGACATCACATCTGGGTCTCAAGTACCATTTTAACCCATCTCTGTCTCATCTTCAGTTATCGCTTTCATGGTTTTGCAAATCGCTTATGATCAACTTCACCTGTCAGACACCCATGCACCTGAAGGAGGGTCGATCACTTTTAGAAGAATATTTAGGTCATTGCAAACATGAACCTTAACTAATGCCCATGGACAAATCCCGATGGAGGTCCAGGAGTTGGGCAGTTTTATATTGTATCTTTTACACCACTACATTCTGCAGAGATCAGATCCATGATGGGAATGCATGCTGGAGTGCTTCCTTGCATCCTTAAGATTCTCACCCAGTGCTGAAAACATGGAAGCAGGCATGCTCTGTCCTCCGGCAGCTAAGCAGTTAATATTGCTTTGGTTCATCATGTGTTGGCTTAGGAGCGGGCTCGGTGTGCGTGCACGCTTATGCACACAGTATATATTTTACCGTGCAAGGCAATGGATTGTAAAATCCAGGTGACCTTGTGATACTGACAGCGACCTGATTTTTCTTTTCCTCTGAGCATTGCACCAGCCGGTTAAGACTTAAGTTATCACATCATGTCAATGAGCATGCTTCTGAAGGATGAGCAGACAATGTTCAGAAGCGGAAGGCACATTTTTATAGCTTACATATAAATACACGGGGAAGATGGGATGGGGAAAAAAAAACACTATTTACTGCAGTCTGTTTCAGCTTCCATCACAACGAGGCACTGCAGGACTTCGTATTAAACACATGTTCACAGTGAATTGCAGAAGATCCCGTACATAGATTTTCACAATAAAGAACCGTGAATAATTTATCCGTGGATTCCTTTGGGGATTTCATTGTTTAGCTTTCATTGGTTATTCCCACCTGTGGTGCAGAAATGACCCCCAGACCATCAACTGCAAATACAGATGGGCCTCTCTGGCAGATGTGGACCATTGCATGGGACATGGTCATTGTCATTCACTCTCTGTCTGGATACATTGTTTCTCCTAGTGGCGAACTTACATTTAGTTGAGATATTGAACTGCTTATTCATTGGCAGAGGTTTTTGTGGTTCAGCCGCCTCCTCGTTTTTGGCGTGAGTTCCAACTGTTAGCACGTTTACATCAGGCTGCGCCTGGGGGTCGCCTTCCCACTTTAGGTACATTTCCGTGTCAATTTCTTGTTCAGATCAGCTCTGGGAAAACCGCCTTCTGAAAGTGACAGGGTGCCGCTCTAGCTGGCAGGATGCGACACAGAATGAAGGCAGACGGCGAAGTCACATCTGCTTCTCTTATTTTATGGACTCGGTTTTGGAAAGTAGGCCATTGGAAAACTCCTGATCAATAAGTGCGAATATTGACTTCTATGATAAGGGTCAGGCAAAGATTGACTTCTGTGATAAGGGTCAGGCAAAGATTGACTTCTATGTACATGGTCATGTTGTAGTCCTGTATCAAAAAAAAATGTAGCCCTGATGGAGTGTATCATAGCACTGGATTTGTAACAACCTCTCCGTTTTTGGAAGCTCAATGTGATAAAATTTGTAACAAAAGGTGCGATAGTATCAAATGGTGATTTAAGTTATATCAGCCTGAGCCTTGATGGCTGAATAATCGACTTGTCTGAGCAGAATGGTTACTGATGCGAGGCTAATGTACTGTTTCATCCGGTTCTCGCTACTTTCCTTGCATATTTATGGCACAAAAGAAATAACGTTTTACACTCGAGCGCAGCGCTACTGCCACATAGTATCATAAGAGTTGGTGCATTTACTTAGGCCTTGGTCAATATTTACTCCTATTGTCAACTGTGTTCTACATCGGTTTTTTATAACATTGAGACCGTTTTCTGGAAAATGATTGCATGAATGAAAAGTAAAACTTTTTTCCCATTTGTGTTAGAATTTAGCTAAAGGAAATACTTTGAGAAAGATTAAAGGATGGATATTGGAAAGGTCATAGGTAGACGTGAGGTTGGTGGATGTACAGATATTAGATAGAATAGGTATTAGGTTCATAGATATGACGGTAGATAGATGCTAGGTAGATCCTGTAGATTAGACATATAGATGTGAGAGAGATGGAAATATTAATGGATAATTAGCTATAGATGTTACAGCCATAGATATGCTAGTTAGATGCTATAGAATAGATAAGTGTATACTGTAGTTAGATTTTTTTTTTTCCTCTATTCTTTATGAACGAAAATTTGGATTCAGTCCAGCATCTGAATTATAATTCATAACCGTGAAGAAATCCATAACACCTCCAGTCACACGATATATGACACATGCATTAACGCGTACTTATAATTTTGTCATATTAAATAATTTTTGTTTTTAGCTGTAGTAATACACAGAAAGTTAATAGACAATCAAAGCCAATTGCTAAAAAGAAAAAAATATGTATATAAAATTTAATTTTAAACTGCTAAAATCTAACATACAAAGAAATGTACGGTATACTTTTATTAATTATTTTATGGCCGGTCATATTGTAATGTGGACATGGTGAGATTTATATGATTTATTTATATATCACCATTTTAGCATTTTTTTTTTAAAAACTTTTTTCCAGCAACAATTAGAGAAGCGCTCCCATCTTTATATTTTTAACCAAGTGTGTGCATATATGCATGTGATGTAGTGTGAATGTATTAATATACTCATCTACTGCCGCTCTCTCCGGTGACCAGCACTGTTCTGCTCCTCTTCTCGGTGACGTCAGCGCGTTAGTGACTACCTGGCTCTCTGTGCTTTATGTGTAAGTCGGAAATCTCCTTTTTAATAACGTGAGTCTATGGAGCCTTGTCCTGACGCTTCATAGACTTGGATAGTAAAAGTCACTCCCAGGTCACGCAGAGGGCGGTCTGACCCGAAAAGTCTGCAGAGCGGTGATGTCACTGAGAAGTGGATAAGAATGGCGCTGGATACCAGACAGAGCGGCGGTAGGTGAATATATTAATACGCTCAGGCTACATTACATGCATATATGCACACATTTAATAAAGAAGAACTCCCGTCTATAGTTTTTTTTTTTTTTTTAAAGTTGAACTTTTTTCACACTGGCTGCATAATATCATAACTTTCACTTGACCCACATGTTAGTATATAGCTATATCTTTCATAAAAGTTGATGGGTCCAAGGTTTATCAATACAGCAATCTTGGCCAAATAGAGTTGAAAGTTTTTGCTATAATGCAGTGTTTTCTTTTATCATATTGTTTATTCTTGTTTATTATGTTGTTACTGTGTGAATTGCATATCTTTCATATGTTTGATTGCAATAAATAAACCATGACTAGTACACTGTGTGGCTGGCTGTATGAATTTATTATATATATATATATATATATATATATATATATATATATATATATTATATATATATATATATATATATATATATATATATATCTTCCTTTTTCATCAATATAACATACAGTCTTGTCTTTGTGACTTTTATAGTAAACCATTCTACACACCATTGTTTGCTTTCTCTTGTATATCTATTCAGGTATTACCCATGTAAGTGAATGTCAATGTTTCCCATTAAGTAGGAAGGTGGAACTGTTGTGTTATAGATTTGGAGCATGCCGTACTTTTCTTTTTCTATGTCCTGTATTAAAAATCTATAATGACAGCTCTGTGTAAGCATGGAAGGTCACCAAGGTAGAGGCAGTAATCTGCTGCTGCTATAAATGGCCTGTTATCAGCTCCAGGATCACAGATCCTGACTCCTGTATGCTCCACTTATATATTGTTTGCCTCTAGAAATGTCTGCCAGGAAGTATTGCGGTACATAGTATATTCTCTTTTCCACCATCATTTTTAACAACATCGTTCTATTTCATGCAGTTCTAATTACTACTGCCAACAAATCAAGAAAATATTTGAGTCGTTCGTACTTTAAACTTGTTAATTGGATCTGAAGTTAGAAAAAAAAACGTGCCAGATTTCCAAGCACAGCATTTCAATGCGAATTAAATCAACTTTTTTTTTCTTTATTGTTCATTTTTACTTGCTTATGTATTTAACACTAATATATATATATATATATATATATATATATAGATAGATAGATAGATAGATAGATATATATCTATATATATATATATACATATATAGATAGATAGATAGATATATATATATCTATATATATAGATATATATAGATATATATAGATATATATATATATATATATCCCATGCATTAGTGTCTATGTATTGGAGTCAGTATGTTCTCTCTCATAACCCAGAGGTGACCGTTATTGGCCTGTCACTGCCATATGTCACCTTCCTTCTCCTATGAGTTCTGTAGTCCACAAGTCTTTTCTTTTTGTTATCAATCACAATAAAAGACTTTGGTGACAGCATATTATTTTTCCATTTAATGAGTCACTGGTTGGAAAAGAACCCAGAGTATATAGTAAATTAGTGGAGCTGTCATGGTCTCCTTCATTGCCACTGGAGTCTGTTCATGTTCGTCAATATTTAGGATGTGACAGCCTTTGTATACCCCGAGTGTATACTCCGTCTGGCTGCATACGCTTTGTGCAAGCATTAGCACTTCCCTAACAAGAAAAGCATAACATGTAGCTTTGTTTTCAGATGGGGTGATTTCCCCACTGTAACATAATACTGTTTCTTTTTTTTTCCTGACCTTACAAGACCAGATCAGATCAGCTCTTCCTCCTGAGATACATTTTTTAATTGATGTCTAAGACCTGATGAGGCTGGGGTACTTATATAAAAAATTCTGAATGGTTGTGTGATCCTACTGGCATATTTTTCCACTTAATATTTAAAGTACCACCACAGCTGTTTTTTTATTGCAGTGTGGTGCTACTAATCTAAATTCCCTGCAATTTGTCTTAAACTAACCAGCCGCCGTCTTCTTTAGTTATCGGTGCTGCTCCGGTCGCCTTCAGCAGGTTGTGACCGGGCGATCCTGAAGTCACAACTCAACGTAAGTCTATGAGCGTAAGAACGAACCCAGAACAAGATTCTCATAGACTTGCGCTGAGAGCTTGAGAACGTTACCGCGACTTCCAATCAGTCAGAAGTTATGGTTACAAGATTGTGGAGCGACAGTGGGAAGAGCTGAAGATGGTAACTGGTAAGTATAATGTTCAGGAGTGCGGGGAGGGAGAGACATTTTCCAGCTCCAAAGTGCGGGTCCCCATATAATTTCTATGGGGTTCAAAAAATATTCAGTTTGTGTGGTCAACTCTAATGACTCCTTTTGAAGTAGATTAATCTGTCAGCAGATTTTTGTTACACATCTGAGAGTAGAAAGACGTAGAGATCCTGATTCCAGTGATGTATCACTTACTGGGCTGGTTGCTGCTGTTTTGATAAAATCGCTGATTTATCTGCTGCAGATCATCTAGTTCTCTAACTGCTGAGCTTTGTATGACCCCCGCCCTCCCCACTGATTGGCTACTTTCTGCCAATCAGTGATGGGGTGGGGTTGGACTACCTGGGAGAAGGTTTACTAGTCTAAGGCCGGGGTCATACTTGCGAGTGTGATGCGAGAAACTCACGCATCAATACCCGGCACTGCCGCCGGCACTCGGGACCGGAGTGTGTGGCTGCATAGAAATACATGTAACAGCACACACAGATCCTGAGTGCCGGTGGCAGTGCCGGGTATTGATGCGCGAGACTCGCGCAAGTTTCTTACATCACACTTGCAAGTGTGACCCCGGCCTAATAGTGACATATGCTGCTAAAATAGTGATTTTAGTAAAACTACAGCAAGCAGCCCAGTAAGTGACCCACCGCTGGAATCAGTCAGCCCCTACATCATGCTGCTCTGTAGTTGTCATTTAGTGCAGCCTGTATTCTCTCATGCTACAGTAGACAAACACTAGCACATAAATATGACCTGTGTCACCATTTCCAAATGCAATGTACTAGTAAAGTATAGGCTGCACCTGTTACTGACCGCATTATACATAGCACTATAGAGGTCATCTGTAAAAGACAAATGAAGGATAACGCTGATGCCTACGTCAACCAGTTGAATATTAAATGTGATTTTGTAAGTTAAAAAAGACCTAAAACGAGAGAACGTTTTTAGGATAGAAAAAAAAGAAGTTATTTTTTTCCAGGAACGACGCCACTATTTGTTACAGGTTGTGCCTGGTATTTCAGCTCAGTTTTACTGAGTTGAATAGAGCTGAGCTGTAATGTCCAACAAAGCTCATACACAAAGTAGCCCGAATCCAGTTTTTTAGCCTCATGCAATCCAAGATGGGATATTATCCCCCTGTTCTGTTCGCTCACGGATCCCAAGTACAGGGTCGTGTCTGAACGAGATCAAGCAGATGCACCTCTTCTCCATTTATACTGTACAAACCTTTTAAAAGTGCCATTGGATGAATATTTTCCTCTCTTACCGTATATCAGATCTGTTCCTTAAAATCTATTCTAAATATAAAGTCTATCCATCACGGTAGATGACAAAGAGCATTGACGCATCTCCATGTATAGAACAATGTGTTCTAAAAATCAGGTTCTCATGTAGAGTATGATAATGTAGAAGGCAAGAATGTGGAAAAAGTGCCAGTCCGTCATGTGGTGTGCCACATCAGCTGCCCGGTATCCTTCTGTTAGATGATTTCCCAGCATAGCCATTACAAGGCCGGTGCCTACAACAGCCAGATGCACCTGCCGTTATCTGAAAATGAATGGCGCTCCTCTTCCCTATCCTTCCCTAATTATACCAGGGTCTACAGCTCTGCAAACACTTTGAGAGATAACTATCTGCGATATCCCAAATGGTTCTCCCTGGTTATCTGTAGAACCATTTCCTAAGCTGCGATTTGCTGTGTAATTAATGGAAGATGACTTATAAGGCAGGTTTTCTTTTGGGATAACTTTAGCTACATTTCTCTCCCATTATTAATATTGGATGCTATGATATCCTTACAGTATTGAGTGTGGCAGCGAACACATCTGTTTAGTCTTCCTATGTTTGTTTTCTAAGCGCTATAGCATGGGCTTATTATGAGCCACAAGTCTTTCGCAGCTATGTTATAGAATGGCGTTTCCCCGCTATGGATGCACAATTAGCCCTCAAGGAATAACAGGTTGAGCTGATGGGTGAGCCCAATGAGAATAGTTCTTTCTGCGACCATGACCCTGTATGATTGTGGTACAAGAATTTGGAGTGCAACAAGCTCTGTTAGGCTATGTTCACACATTGCGCTTTTAACGCCTTTTTATTTTGCTGCATTTTTGTATTCAAATTTTCAGCTGTTTCACAGAACCAGTAAAGTCTCTGAGATTTCAGAAATCTCGTGCACACACTTTGTTTTTATTTTCCTGACTGTTTTGTCAAAGAACTGTGTTCTTGCAAAATGCAGCATGTCACTTCTTTCAGCATTTTTGTAGCATTTTTCACCCATTGAAAGCAATGTGTAGTGCAAAAAACCCTGCAAAAAAACGCAGATGTCAGGTTTTGCTGTGTTTATGGTGCCAAAACCTGATGAAGTTGATTCAAATTATTTTTTCGCACTAAACTTTATCAGCGTGCATAAGAGACAAATGTTTCCTGACAACAAAAACTATGCAAAACAATTCAGCAAAAACTAAGCAAAACCTGCTTTTTGTAAGCAGCTTAAACTTTGCATAAAAAAGCAACAAAAATCCAACATGTGAACATAGCCTTACTGCCCACTAAATGTGCCTCAACTCCTCAGTCTCGAAAATTCAGCCTAATGATTTCTGTAAAGCTGTTTTCCTGTATTTATTGATGGCCAATCCTTAGGTTGGGTCATCAGTATCAGATTTGTGGTGATTAGTGATGAGCGTATGTGCTGGGAAAGCATGTTAGCAGAGCATGCTCGGGTGTTATCCTAGTATCTTGGGCGTGCTCGGATAATATGTCCGCATCCCTGTTGCTGCATTATTCGTGGTTGTTATACAGCCGAAACACATCTGGGGATTGCCTGTTAGGATATCCCCGTATGTGCTGTAGCTGTCTAACAGCCGCAAAGCATGCAGCCTAAGGTACCCGAACATATTATCTGGGGACTCCCAAGATACTCTGATACCACCCGAGAATGCTCAGATAACACGTTATTTGAGCACGTTCGGTCACCACTAGAGGTGATCTGACAACAGGCACCCCCACCAAACGGCTATTTACAGCTCCCATTCACTTGAAAAATAGATGAGCTGCAGTACCCAAGCATTGAGCTATAAGGGGGCTGCCCAGTACACTGTAAATCAGACACCGTGCCAGCTGAAAACAGCTAACTTAACACCAGCCGGATATTACTCAGCCCATCAGTACCCCATTAGAGGGGATGCCCACTCTGAATAAATAGGGCTGCAGTTGATGAGAATACAACTTTTGAGATCCTTGCTTGCTTTAAGCTTATGGCCCAAAACCCTGAACTAGTTTTAAGGCCCTTCCACTTACCTCTAACTTTGTCATTGGTACCAATGTGCACCATAACAGCTGGGTCCCACCAGCCCATCCTAGTAATCTATAACCTGATCTATGATTAGCTGAGCTTGAGCACCAGGAAGACAACACCATATAATGATCCTGATAATGATTGTTCTATCTGTTTCACTAATGAATATCCCACCAGCAGCCCCTTTCTGGCCTGTCCTATGTCCCTATCCTGATACTTATTAGAGCAGGCCCTCTACTGGTTTTCAGAGCACGTTTTACTTCAGCAGTGCTACCACTATATTGACATCCATCAACTTCGCAAACTTGTTGAGGTGTGCCATATCATAGCTGCACATTCCCGCTATCAAGCCTTCTGTCACCAAGCTAGCTGCCACATTGTCCTGCCCCTCCATGCCGTCATCCTTCCTCACATCTTTGCCAGTGAGCAGCAAACTCCATCCAAGTGAATAAATTGTAAGTTGCTCAGTTAGATCCAGGATCTGGTCTTCCAAACGCTCAACACGCGCACATCCACCACAGCTGTGTGCACTCATAGTAATGGGAATTATACAGATAGTAATCTGAATTTGTTTATATTCCTATCAATGAATTAATACAAGTCATTCCTTTCTAAAGTCCCAAGTCTAAAATTTCTGATTCTCAAGTCATACACTTAAAGGGGTTGTCCGGTCCAAAAAGGTAAGTCTGCCGTCACTCTGTGTGAATGCAGAGTTATGAATCCCCCCAGAGCACGCACTGTGAGCTGTAGGGATTTGACTTTCTGAGCTGGTATTGGCGAGTACATATGAGTTATACAGAGTTCCAGACGGAGCCCAAATAGATTTTGAATTGAGCGAGGCTGTGCACCGTCAAGTGATGCGACAGTCCAGTGGGCGTGGCCTCTCCATAAAATTATGGAGCAAGGCAGCGCCCTCTGAATGGGCTCTGGCCGGAAGTATACATAACACATACCCACCAGTCCTGGCTCAAAAACTTGCGAATCCCCAAAGTGCATGCACAGGGGGAACTCATAAGCCTACAGTCACAGATAGTGACTGCAGACTTATCGTTTTGGACCGAACAAACCTTTAAAGCAAAATACACTATGGATTTAAACACAAGCTACTCAACTTTTCAGATGGTTTTAAAGTTGCTTTCTTATTCTTAGCAGAAATATTACCTGAAGCTCGCTGCAATGTTTGATAAATTGTGATAAATGTACTAAACCAGATGCGTCAAGAAAGTTAAAGCGATTATCTTTAAAAGTATCATTAACGAAGTTGTCCACTACTTTTACATTGATGACCTATCCTTAGGATAGGTCATCAATGTCTGATCGGCTGAGGTCTGACATCCAGTACCCCCACCAATCAGCTGTTATCAATGGTGGTGGCGATGGCGGCCAACAGGAAGCACTCACTTCCTGATCTGCTCCATCTACTTGTAGTGGCCGGGGCTTGGTACTACACATCCTCCTCCTTTTCAGATCAATAGGAGGCTGATGTACAGTACCCTGCAGTAGCCACTACAAGTAGACGGAGCAGCTCGGCAAGTGAGTGCTTCCTGCCAGCGACCGGCATCGAAAACAACTAATCAGCGAGGGTGCAGGGTGTCGGACCCCGGCCAACCTGACATTGACGTCCTATCCTAAGGATAGGTCATTAATGCAACAGTAGTTGACAACCTATTTTATTCACAATTTATGTCGGAGCCCCAATGGTTCCTCTAGAAGACTCCTTACACCTCAACACAAAAAGACAACATATTCAAAGGTATCTAAAACCAGACATGTAGAAGCTGTGTCTTAAATATTACATTGAATGCATATGCACATACATTCAATGGGAACTTTTAGTTTTTAGCACAACGGAGCAGTATTGATGGTCAAAATGCCTGAATCTCTTTGCTTTTAAGTCGACAGCTTCGTCCATCCGGGGTGTTCCGGCATTGAGATCCCTATTGGACATGGTGAGCTAATTGTGACAGCTTTTCTGAGCTCTTTAGATGGCTTATGCTACTGCTGATAAAGGAGTGCAGTCATGCAGCGTTCCACAGGCATTGATCTCAGTGTCTGAATTCTCCCACTGTTCAAATGAACTCTAGAACAGAATTTGTATCAGACTTGCAGCTTTATTCACTTGTAGATTAGCTGGAGCTCAGTAAACTCATACAAAAATTACATAAATACATATATACTTTTTTTTAATTAAAATACAGTTTATATAATTTACATTTATTTTTCTTTCTGCTGCATTTTTATTTTTAGATTCAGGTCAGTGTAGAAAACTAATTCTAAAGAGCTGCACCTGAAACAGGCTGCAATATAAAATGTGCAATGCCTGGTTCAGGTCAGAGCATCAAAGGGACATTCCTTGTGCCTTGCATCAACATACCAGACCCTGAATTAAGTAAATCACAATATTGGGGGTGCACACACTAATTTTGTAAGTTTACAAACTCCATATTGCAAATATACTTCTCTAAAATAAAGTATGATGTACAAGAAGGATGTATGGAATTTAAGTCTCTATCATCTCTCAATTGGCCAAACAAGCTACAGACTGACCTCAAATATCAGATCACCTGCTAAGACACCATCAATAGGTGTCAGTCAAATGACAGCTATTCCTTCCAACCCTTTACCCCTTTCATACATGTGATTTCCATGCATGAAGGTAGTACTCATCTTCCAAATATCAGTAACAATGGATTTGCATCCCCAAGGACAAAGAAACTGGGCAATGAAATTTAGTATAG
The DNA here is from genome assembly GCA_033576555.1 of Oophaga sylvatica. Classification (NCBI taxonomy): domain Eukaryota; kingdom Metazoa; phylum Chordata; class Amphibia; order Anura; family Dendrobatidae; genus Oophaga; species Oophaga sylvatica. The sequence goes on along the minus strand of JARQOD010000002.1, from coordinate 602,267,808 downwards.
CCAGTACTGCTTTCCTTCAAGATTATCAAGTGGAGTCAGGAGGCCCCAAACACATAAGATAGTTGGCTGGTCCCATCAAAATCATTGGGTTCAATCAACATTATTCTAATGTGAGTTCCAGACTGAAGGCCTCTGTAATGATTTACCATTGAACCAACTTGAAGATTGGGTGATCTCCACCTGATCTAGGTGTTTGAGATTAATGGAAGTTCTAATCCATATAGCTTCTCAACCAAGACTAGACTATAATATGTCCATGCAATGCTCTTAAAGAAGCATAACCAGCTATATTTTTTAAATTAATTGTGTGTATATGCATGTGATGTAGTGTGAGTGTACTAATATACTCACGTACCACCGCACTGTCCAGTGTCCAGTGCCTTTCTTCTCTTCTCAGTGATGTCATCCTTCTACAGACCCTCTGGCTCATGTTGCAGTCACCCAGAGGTTGCTTTTACAATGTAAGTCTTTGGAGCAGCACAATAGCCTTCCATTATGAAAGAGACTTGCAACTCCCACACATAACATAGAGTGAGTCAACAAGTCGCAATTACGGTGACATCACAGCGAAGAGAAGCAGAACAGCGCCAAATCCCAGTTAGAGCAGCAGTAGATGAGTATATTAATACACTCACACTTTATTAGATGCACATTTAGTAAAGCAAATATAGATGGGAGTGCTTTGCAATGCTTTGGAATTGCAAGCGCTAACTGGAATGGTGCTCACCCCTGAGGTATCAAACACCTGTGGTCTTCTAGAGCAGTGGTCCCCAACCTTTTTTGCACCAGGGACCTGCTTCAAGCAAGACCATTCTTCCATGGCCCTGCAGGGTGGGGATGGAGGTGTGGCAGGGGTGGGCTTTGGTCATAAGGAGCGGGGCTATGGACGGGGTTATAGTTTAGTATACATGGCTCCGCTTCCACCCACGTATACATGGCTCCGCTCCCACCCTCTTATACATGGCTCTGCTCCCACCCTCTTATACATGGCTCCGCTCCCAACCTTGTATACAAGGCTCCGCTCCCACCCTCTTATACATGGCTCCGCTCCCACCCTCTTATACATGGCTCCGCTCCCAACCTTGTATACAAGGCTCCGCTCCCACCCTCTTATACATGGCTCCGCTCCCACCCTCTTATACATGGCTCCGCTCCCACCCTCTTATACAAGGCTCTGCTCCCACCCTTCCATGGCTGGGCTCCCCGTCCTCCACCCCATCATACTTACCCTCCTCGCTCCATCGATGAACTTCCCTGCATCCCTGTTGGCCGCGGCAGCTTCCTCCTGTGCGCAGCGGTGACGTAGTACCGCTCATTAACGTCATGAATATGGACGCCACGCCTATGGGAGTGGCGTAGCGTCCATATTCATGACATTAATGAGCGGTACTATGTCACCGCTCAGCACTGGATGAAGCCGCTGCGGCCGACGGATGCAGCGACAGAAGGTGAGTATCGATGTCTTATGAAGCCGGCGGCTGTAGCTGTCACTACAGTGCTACAGCCGCCGGCTCCATGTGTGTCCAGCGTTCTGTGCTGTGGCTCCCCGGCCCAGCAACAGAACTGCAACGGCCCGGTCCTGGGCCGCGGACCGGTGGTTGGGGACCCCTGTTCTAGAGTGTACATGAAATTGTCAAACTGCCTGGACTTATTGAAAAATCCAAGGTACCAGCCATGCCTGTTGGTTTTTATTGCCTAACTAAAGCATTGCTTGATGTTGCAGCTGGTCCTGAGTAGGGATGAGCAAACCCGTGGAAGTTCAGGTTCTGGTAGCTGCCAAATTTTAGTCCAATGTTAGGTTTGGGTACTAGAGCTGTACCCAAACTTCAACCAGAACCACATTAAATTTAATGGGGATCTGAACTTCGCAGCTGGAAAATCTCTCTCCTAGTCGTACTCCGGAACTGTAAAACTCATTTCCAGGATAAGTCCATGTTCAGAGCTCAGCACTGGACACTTTACAGTTCGGGTTCTCTCATCTCTATTTCAGAGACAGTTGAGTTATATTCATAAACATTGTGCCTAATGATTGACATGACGATTACATCATGTTGCGTGACTTATGACATTTCCATGCATCATGGCGTAATCTTAGTTGTCAGCAGGCACAATGTAATGTGGCTGTAATAGGATAGCTTCAGCAGCATCCAATGCTTCGAATAGGCCACGAAAACCAAATGACATGGTGCCGCCCCCCTGAGGTAGCAAACAGCTGTTTTATTGTTCCAAATATTACATGAAACTCAAACTGTTAGAATGCTGGACTGTACCATATTGAACACTTCAAGGTGCCAACCTTACCGCTTGTTTCTGGCTGCCTTACCAAAGTATTGCTTGATGCTGCAGTCAAAACCGCCTGACATGGTGCTGCACCCCTGAGGTAGCATTCCTTGTAGCTATAATCCAGTGTGCTACTCACCAGAATCAGATTAGATAGAAGCATCCCAGTGTATTTCATGAGCACCAGACTTTAGGCCGGCGTCACACTGGCGAGTTTGATGCGAGTAAGTCGCACGACTTTCTCACATCAACACCCCGCACGGCCGCCCACTCTCGGACCCGAGTGTGCGGCTGCATGTACTTCTATGCCGCGGCGCACTCGGATCCGAGAGCGGGCAGCCGTGCCGGGTGTTGATGCGAGAAAGTCGTGCGACTTACTCGCATCAAACTCGCCAGTGTGACGCCGGCCTTATAGTTCTGCACACTAATATACCAGTAGCAAAAATGATTTTTTCAGCCATATTTAGAGAAAACATGAACTATACCTCTTATGTGCGCGAAGAGGTAAAATTGGACTTTTTGCAAGTTTGAAGTGGCTGTAACCTCCTGCAGTATTATAATGTAAATGCCCTTTGAATTACTTAATATGCTCTGTAAAAACCTCAGCATTGTGCTGTTTGTCATAATGCTTTGAAATAATAAGCCCTTGAAAATGTATTTTGAGCTTAAACCCGAGAAACAAAGAAGAGCACTGAGCTATTATTAATAAAATGAACATGCAATTGTCAGGTAAATTAATCCACGAGTCCACGATAAGCTCCCTGCTACATTGTTGTATTATTTTTTTTTTTGGAGCACTCGTCTTTCCAAAATAATGTAAGTCTTCCCGTTACCGACATCGACGCTCTTTATACCTTAATGTGTTTGAAATTGTTTCCAATTTTGTTTTTCTCAATTATGAAATCGCTGGAACTGTCAAAATCGCCCCAGCAAGAATTTACGCGAGATTTTTTTTTATATCCTTAAAAAAACAAACAAATCGGAAGAAAAAAATCAAGTAGTCACCACTCAAACATAATAAGGCAGCTTTGTATATTGAATTAAGCAAACGCTGTCGTTTTTGATGGAGAACGAAAACGGCACGTAGCGTGGTTCCACATCATTTTGTTTTGCAAAATCAAATTAAGGGATCTGATGCATAGTAAGTGTTTCTATTACACGACCGAGTCTAGAAAATGCTGAAACACATGCATTGTTTAATCCTCTGTTTATAGTTCTCTGCAGCGGGAGCCTAATGTGACTCAGGCTCAAGCTATGGCACACTTCATTTGGCCAATAGTTTTTCTACCGATGCAAGCAAAAGGCTGACATTTCTCATATTATCGTGCTGTAGAATTAGTTTTCTGTTACAGACAAAATAAGATTAGACTTGTAGCCTGACATTTTGGCCATTAGTAGACTACGGGAGCAGGGGGTCTGTCACAAGGGGCTGCATAATTGGAATTTTATTTAGTGCTTTTTGCTCAGAAGTGGTTACTGTGAAATCGTTACATAGCTAGTGGTGGTCTTCACCATCTTATAGAATCTTACGCTTTGAGGATTTGCTTTATTTGTTCACAACATAGTCTACGGAAAACAAAATAGCAAAATAGAAAGACACCAAAACATTATTTGAGTCCTTTAAAGGAGAGAAGGTGTAGGGTCTTTATAAAAATATAAATAAAACAAAACAAGCAAAAACTTTTTTTTTAAAAAAAGTTGGTTGCAATTGCTTTGTGTAGGGGATTTAACTTACAATGTCAATTCATATCGGGTAAAATTTTATATTTTGCATGAAAATGGAGCATGACCTCCATATGGGAACATATTGGTAGGGTTGTTACCAAAACTAGACACAACTGGTCTGCAAAAAATACAAAGGTTCACATAGGTATATCAATGTCAAAATTAAAACAAATAAACGAGGCACAAAGCAAAAGTTTAAGAAAAAGTTCTTGCTGTCCTATCAGATTCACATGGAATATTCATAGCGGCACGCTCGACACCTAAGGCTAAGTGCACACGTTGCGGAATTGCCGCGGTAATTTCCGCTGCAATCCCGCACCTCCCTGCCGTGGGAAATACTCATTTTTTTTATATGCGTATTCCCGCTAAAAACTAGCGTTTTGCAAGAGTAATCTTAGCTTGCAGAATGCTAGCGTTTTCCAAGTGATCTGTAGCATCGCTTGGAAAACTGATAGACAGGTTGGTCACACGAGTCAAACATAGTGTTTGACATGTGTGACCAACTTTTTACTATACTATGCCGCATCAATAGTAAAAAGATCTAATGTTAAAATAATAAAAAAAATAAATTGTGCTATTCTCACCTTCCGGCGGCCCTTGCAGCTTTCCCGCCTATCAGCGACGCTCCCGGCCAATCCCGTTCCCAGTGTTGCTTAGCGACAATGACCCCAGATGACGTAGCATCACGCGAGACCGCTACGTCATCTGGGGTGATTCTCGCAATGCATTACTGGGAACGGTATTGGCCGGGAGCGTCGCTGAGAGGCGGGAAAGCTGCGGGGGCCGCTGGAAGGTGAGAATATCACGATTTTTTATTTTAATTATTGTTTTCACAGGGATATGGTACCCAGGGCCTGGAGAAGAGTCTCCTCTCCTCCAGACCCTGGGTACCATCCGCACATGAACCGCTTACTTTGCGCATGGTGGGCATAGCCACATGCGGAAATTAAGCGGTTCAATGCATTCCTATGGCAGTGGAATCGCCGTGGTTCCGCAAAAAGAATGAGCATGCTGCTTTTTTCCGCGATGCGATTGCACCACGGAAAAAAGCGCAGCATGTGCACAGCATTGTGGAATCCCATAGGATATAATGAGCTGCATTGGGTAAGCGCTTTTGCTGCGTTTTCGCGGCGCTTTCACCGTGAAAAAACGTGGTAAAAACGCTAAGAATCCTCAACATGTGCACATAGCCTAAGGCCACGTTAGTTCAGTATTTGGTCAGTATTTTACATCAGTATTTGGAAGTCAAAACCAGGAGTTGAACAATTAGAGGAAAAGTAAATAGAAACGTCACCACTTCTGGATTTTTCACCCACTACTGGTTTTGGCTTACAAATACTGATGTAAAATACTGACCAAGTACTGAACATGTGAACATGGCCAAATTTTGCAAATTACTGCAATTAAGGGCTTGTGCACATGACTGTATTTTCAGTCCTAATGCTATCAGACAAAACATCAGATCGCACTTGGATCAATGTTATTTTATGGGTCTGTGCACGTCTGATTTATTTACTCGGACTGAGTCGCTTTGAGGGAAAAGTCCCTGCATGCCTGAGTTGAATCAGATAATCGAACTGCGCTTGGTCATGCGAGTTAATGAGTCCGTGGAAAACATCGGACTGCACTCGGATGACATCTGATTTACATACGCGGACAGAATGGAGAAGGTGGAGAATTTTTTTTCTTTACATCTTCTCATATGAGAAAAACAGATTGCACTCTGATATGAGTCTGTTCAGAGTCTGATCAGCATTAGGCCACGTGCACATTCAGTATTAGGTCAGTATTTTACCTCAGTATCAGTATCTGTAAACCAAAACCAGGAGTGGTGATAAAAACAGAAGTGGTGACGTGTTTCTATTAAACTTTTCCTCTGTTCCACTCCTGATTTTGGCTTAGAAATACTGGTGTAAAATTCTGACCAAATACTGATTGTGTGAACGTGGCCTAATTGATCCAATTCTCTTGAAAAAGAGAGTATACTCTGGTGTAACCCAAGCGTCAGAGAGAAATCAGTGGTGAAAATTGGCAGTATGAATTTATACACTGCGGATGTCAAATCCACAGGAGCAGCAGATTTACTGTGCAATGTGTATTTTCTCCATTGCGTTAACAGGATTTTATAAAATCTCTCACTGATTCTTCTAAAAATAACACAGGGTTTCTTACCAGATAAATCCAGATTGAACTCCACATGGAAAGTCTGCTGCTTATGTGCACCTTGTGAACATATACTGTGATTGAGATCAGAAACCCCTTTAAATTTCTGGACTGAAAAGGAACAAGGTTACTTCTGACCCTTATGATTACTGGCAATCAGCTACAGTATGTTAAACATGTATATGTCAAATATGTAATAACATGAGATCCATTTCAATAAATGGGCAAACATATAATGCATGATCACATCAAGACAACTAGAACTGGACCTAATCTTTGCTGTGCCTCTCACTAATAAAGAGGGCATACTAAAAGAGTGACCCTCCCGGACCTATGACATTGATATGCTTTAAAGGGAATCTGTCAGCAGGTTTTTGCTACATAATCTGAGGGCAGCATAAGGTAGGGGCTGAGACACTGATTTCAGCGATGCGTCACTTATTAGGTATTGTGATGTTGTTTCAATACAATCAGAGTTATATCAGCAGGCGATTATCACTGCTCAGACTGCATCGCCCGTACTTCCTGGTCCAACTCCGCCCCCATCCTCTGATAAGCAGCTCACTGTCAATAGACTATGTACACAGAAAGCTATGGTGTAGACGGGGGCAGCTTTCTGAGCTCTGCTGCATGCTACATCTAACAACGCTGGGTGTATCACAACTGCTCCACCCAGTAAACTAAGTGATACATTGTTGAATTCAGGGTCTCTTGTCCTACATTATGCTGCTATCAAAAACAGCGACAGATTTCTTTAAAGGAGCATATGAACAGGTTTTTTTCCAGTAAGAACAACCCCTTTAACCCCTCTCTGACATTAGACGTACTATCCCGTCCATAAAACCCGTGCCATTCTGCCCATGGACGGGATAGTACGTCATAGGCGATCAGCTGCGCTCCTGAGGGGAGCGCAGCTAATCGCCGCCGGGTGTCAGCTGATTATCACAGCTGACACCCGTGACTGTGTGTCAGGAGCGGTCACGGACCGCTCCCGGCACATTAACCTCTAGCACACCGCGATCAAACATGATCGCGGTGTACTGGGGGCACAGGGGAGGATCGCGCAGGGTGGGGGCTCCCTGCGCGCCCCCCTGAGACCCTCAGACCAGCGCGATGTGATCGCGCTGTTCTGAGGGCTTCCTCCCTCCCAGGACCCGGATCCAAGATGGCGCCGGGGTCCTGGAGGGAGGCGGCTTCCTCAGTGCCTGCTGAGAGCAGGCACTGAGAAGCCCGCTGCACTGCCTGAGCGATCGCTGGTGTGACAGAGTGCTGTGCACACTGTCACACCAGCGATCTGATAAAATACAGTGATGTCCCACCCTGGGACAAAGTAAAAAAGTTAAAAAAATAAAAATAAACATGTTATAAAAAAAAATCCAAAAAAAAAAAAAAAAAAAAAATATTCCCCAATAAATTCATTTCTTCCTGTAAATAAAAAACCAAAACAATAAAAGTACACATATTTGGTATCGCCGCGTCCGTAACGACCCCCTATAAAACTGTCCCACTAGTTAACCCCTTTAGTGAACCCCTTAAAAAAAAAAAAAACGAAGCAAAAAATCAATACTTTATCATCATACCGCCGAACAAAAAGTGGAATAACGTGCGATCAAAAAGACCGATATAAATAAACATGGTACCGCTGAAAACGTCATCTTGTCCCGCAAAAAACGAGCCGCCATACAGCATCATCAGCGAAAAAATAAAAAAGTTATAGCTCGCAGAATAAAGCGATGCAAAAATATTTTTTTATATAAAATTGTTTTTATTCTATAAAAGCGCCAAAACATAAAAAAATTATATAAAGAGGTATCGCCATAATCGTACTGACCCGAAGAATAAAACTGCTTTATCAATTTTACCACACGCGGAACAATAAAAACGCCTCCCCCAAAAGAAATTCATGAATTGCTAATTTTTGTTCATTCTAACCTCCCAAAAATCGAAATAAAAAGCGATCAAAAAATGTCACCTGCTCAAAAATGGTACAAATAAAAACGTCAACTCGTACCGCAAAAAATAAGACCTCACATGACTCTGTGGGCCAAAATATGCAAAAATTATAGCTCTCAAAATGTGGCGATGCAAAAAACTATTTTTGCAATAAAAAGCGTCTTTTAGCGTGACAGCTGCCAATCATAAAAACCCGCTATAAATAGTAAATCAAACCCCCCTTTATCACCCCCTTAGTTAGGGAAAAATAATAAAATTAAAAAAATGTATTTATTTCCATTTTCCCATTAGGGTTAGGGTTAGGGTTGCGGCTAAAGTTAGGGTTAGGGTTGGCGCTAAAGTTAGGGTTAGGGTTGGGATTAGGGGTGTGTTAGAGTTAGGTTTGTGGTTAGGGTTGGGACTAGGGTTAGGGGTGTGTTGGGGTTAGGGTTGGAGTTAGAATTGGGGGGTTTTCAGGGCTCTCCAAATGTGACATGGCGTCTGATCTCAATTCCAGCCAATTCTGCGTTGAAATAGTCAAACGGTGCTCCTTCACTTCTGAGCTCTGCCATGCGTCCAAACAGTAGTTTATCCCCACATATGGGGTATCAGCGTACTCTGGACCCCAAGAGTTATTGTGCAATTTGTCCTATTTCTTCTGTTACCCTTGGGAAAATAAAAAACTGGGGCGAAAATATCATTTTTGTACAAAAAAATTATTTTTTTCTTTTTACGGCTGTACATTATAAACTTCTGTGAAGCACTTGGGGCTTCACAGCGCTCACCACACATCTAGATAAGTTCCTTGTGGGTCTATTTTCCAAAATGGGGTCACTTGTGGGGGGTTTCCACTGTTTAGGCGCATCAGGGGCTCTCCAAATGTGACATGACGCACCCAGACCATTCCATCAAAGTCTGCAATCCAAAACGTCACTACTTCCCTTCCGAGCCCTGACGTGCGCCCATACAGTAGTTTTCTCCCACATATTGGGTATCAGCGTACTCAGGACAAATTGGACAACAACTTTTGGGGTCCAATTTCTCCTATTACCCTTGTGAAAATAAAATATTGGGGGCGAAAAAATCATTTTTGTAAAAAAAAAAAAGATTTTTTATTTTACGGCTGTACGTTATAAACTTTAGTGAAACACCTGGGGTTCAAAGTTCTCACCACACATCTAGATAAGTTCCTTGAGGGGTCTAGTTTCCAAAATGGTGTCATTTATGGGGGTTTCCACTGTTTAGGCAAATCAGGAGCTCTCCAAACACGACATGGCGTCCAGCCAATTCTGCGTTGAAAAAGTCAGACGGCGCTCCTTCCCTTCCAAACTCTGCCATGCACCCAAACAGTGGTTTACCCCCACATATGGGGTATCAGCGCACTCAGGACAAATTGCACAATAACTTTTGGAGTCTTGTTACCCTTGGAAAAATAAAAATTGGGGTGAAAAGATCATTTTTGTGGAAAAAATATGATTTTTAAATTTTACGGCTCTACGTTATAAACTTGTGTGAAGCACTTGGGGGTTCAAATTGCTCATCAAAAATCTAGATAAGTTCCTTAGGGGGTCTAGTTTCCCAAATGGGGTCATTTGTGGGGGTTTCCACTGTTTAGGCACATCAGGGGCTCTCCAAATGTGACATGGCGTCTGATCTCAATTCCAGCCAATTCTGCGTTGAAAAAGTCAAACGGTGCTCCTTCACTTCTGAGCTCTGCCATGCGCCCAAACAGTAGTTTACCCCCGCATATTGCGTATCAGCGTACTCTGGACCACAAGAGTTATTGTGCAATTTGTCCTATTTCTTCTGTTACCCTTGGGAAAATAAAAAACTGGGGGCGACAAAATCATTTTTGTAAAAAAAAAAATGATTTTTTTGTTTTTTACGGCTGTATGTTATAAATTTTCTGTGAAGCACTTGGGGCTTCATAGCGCTCACCACACACCTAGATAAGTTCCTTGTGGGATCTATTTTCCAAAATGGGGTCACTTGTTGGGGATTTCCACTGTTTAGGCGCATCAGGGGCTCTCCAAATGCGACATGACGCCCCCAGACCATTCCATCAAAGTCTGCAATCCAAAACGTCACTACTTCCCTTCCGAGCCCCAACGTGTACCCATACAGTAGTTTTCTCCCACATATTGGGTATCAGCGTACTCAGGACAAATTGGACAACAACTTTTGGGGTCCAATTTCTCCTGTTACCCTTGTGAAAATAAAATATTGGGGGCGAAAAAATCATTTTTGCAAAAAAAAAAAAAAGATTTTTATTTTTACGGCTGTGCGTTATAAACTTCTGTGAAGCACTTCGGGGTTCAAAGTGCTCATCACACATCTAGATAAGTTCCTTGTGGGGTCTATTTTCCAAAATGGGGTCACTTGTGGGGGTTTCCACTGTTTAGGCGCATCAGGGCTCTCCAAATGCGACATGATGCACCCAGACCATTCCATCAAAGTCTGCAATCCAAAACGTCACTACTTCCCTTCCGAGCCCTGACGTGCGCCCATACAGTAGTTTTCTCCCACATATTGGTATCAGCGTACTCAGGACAAATTGGACAACAACTTTTGGGGTCCAATTTCTCCTGTTACCCTTGTGAAAATAAAATATTGGGGTGAAAAAATCATTTTTGAAAAAAAAAAAAAAAGATTTTTCATTTTTATGGCTGTGCGTTATAAACTTCTGTGAAGCACTTTGGGGTTCAAAGTGCTCACACACACATCTAGATAAGTTCCTTGTGGGGTCTATTTGCCAAAATGGGGTCACTTGTGGGGGTTTCCACTGTTTAGGTGCATCAGGGGCTCTCCAAATGTGACATGACGCCCCCAGACCATTCCATCAAACTCTGCAATCCAAAACGTCACTACTTCCCTTCCGAGCCCCGACGTGTGCCCATACAGTAGTTTTCGCCCACATATTGGGTATCAGTGTACTCAGGACAAATTGGACAACAACTTTTGGGTTCCAATTTCTTCTGTTACCCTTGTGAAAATAAAATATTGGGGGCGAAAAAATCATTTTTGTAAAAAAAAAAAAAGATTTTTTTTTTTACGGCTGTACGTTATAAACTTTAGTGAAACACCTGGGGTTCAAAGTTCTCACCACACATCTAGATAAGTTCCTTGAGGGGTCTAGTTTCCAAAATGGTGTCATTTATGGGGTTTCCACTGTTTAGGCAGATCAGAAGCTCTCCAAACACGACATGGCGTCCAGCCAATTCTGCGTTGAAAAAGTCAGACGGCGCTCCTTCCCTTCCAAACTCTGCCATGCACCCAAACAGTGGTTTACCCCCACATATGGGGTATCAGCGCACTCAGGACAAATTGCACAAAAACTTTTGGAGTCTTGTTACCCTTGGAAAAATAAAAATTGGGGTGAAAAGATCATTTTTGTGGAAAAAATATGATTTTTAAATTTTACGGCTCTACGTTATAAACTTGTGTGAAGCACTTGGGGGTTCAAATTGCTCATCAAAAATCTAGATAAGTTCCTTAGGGGGTCTAGTTTCCCAAATGGGTCATTTGTGGGGGTTTCCACTGTTTAGGCACATCAGGGGCTCTCCAAATTGCAACATGGCATCCAAACTCAATTCCAGCCAATTTTGGTTGAAAAAGTCCAATGGTGCTCCTTCCCTTCCGAGCTCTGCCGTGCGCCCAAACAGTGTTCCCCCCACATATGGGTATCAGCGTACTCAGGACAAATTGTACAACAACTTATGTCCAATTTCTCTCTGTTACCCTTGGGAAAATAAAAAATAGTGACTAAAATAATTTTTGTGGAAAAAAATAGGATTTTTTTATTTTCATGCCGCATTTATAAACTTGTGTGAAGCAATTGGGGTTCAAAGTGCTCACCAAAATCTAGATAAGTTCCTTAGGGGTCTATTTTCCAAAATGGGGTCACTTGTGGGGGTTTCCACTGTTTAGGCTCATCTGGGCACTGCAAACGGAACATGACCCCACTTAACGTCTGCATCCAAAACGTTACTACTTCCTTCCAGCCTGCCATGCCCCAAACAGTTTTCCCCCCCCACATATGGGTATCAGCGTACTCAGGACAAATTGGACAACAACTTTTGGGTCCAATCCCTTCCTTGGGAAAATTCAAAAATTTGGGACTAAAAATCATTTTTTGGAAAATTTTTTTTTTTTTTCAACCCAGGCTTATAAACTTTGTGAACACTTGGGGTTCAAAGTGCTCACAACAATCTAGATAAGTAACTTGGGGGTCTATTTCCAAAATGGTGTCACTTGTGGGGGGTTTCCACTGTTTAGGCGCATCAGGGGCTCTCCAAACGCGACATGGCATCCAATCTAAATTCCAGCCAATTTTAGTTTGAAAAAGTCAAACGTCGCTCCTTCCCTTACGAGCTCTGCCGTGTGCCCAAACAGTGGTTTTCCCCCACATATGGGGTATTGGCGTACTCAGGAAAAATTGCATAACAACCTTATCTGTCCATTTTCTCCTTTTACCCTTGTGAAAATAAAAAAAAAGTTTGTAAAAGATAATTTTTGTGGCTAAAAAGTAAAATATTCATTTTTTCCTTCCACGTTGCTTTAGTTACTGTGAAGCACCTGAAGGGTTAATAAACTTCTTGAATGTGGTTTTGAGTACCTTGAGGGTGCAGTTTTTAGAATGGTGTCACTTTTGGGTATTTTCTGCCATATAGACCCCTCAAAGTGACTTCAAATGTGAGGTGGTCCCTAAAAAAAATGGCTTTGTAAATTTTGTTGTAAAAATGAGAAATCGCTGGTCAACTTTTAACCCTTATAACTTCCTAACAAAAAAAAATTTTGGTTCCAAAATTGTGCTGATGTAAAGTAGACATGTGGGAAATGTTATTTCTTAACTATTTTGTGTGATATATTTCTCTGTTTTAAGGGAATAAAAATTCAAAGTTTGAAAATTGCAAAATTTAAAAATTTTTCGCCATTATTGCGTTTTTTTTAAAAATAAACGCAAGTTATATCGAAGAAATTTTACCACTATCATGAAGTACAATATGTCACGAGAAAACAATCTCAGAATCGCGAAGATCCGTTGAAGCGTTCCAGAGTTATAACCTCATAAAGAGACAGTGGTCAGAATTGTAAAAATTGGCCCGGTCATTAACGTGCAAACCACCCTTGGGGGTGAAGGGGTTAATAATGAAATTGTAATTTCTTTCTAAGATATGGCATCTTAGACCCCCCCCATGGTCCATTTTCCAAAAATTAAGGAATTCCCTACAAGAACCTTACCGAATATGCTTTAGAGACCAAGCGTGCAATTTCTGCACCTTTTGCAGTGTGGATTATGTACAGAAGGAGATCCGAGAAAGAAGTAACATAACAATGATGAAGAATGATTCATATTTATCAGCCCTTCCTCATTTTGATTTTTAGTGTAGTAAATAGCAGGCACCAATGATTCGGAATTAAATGCATTGGCCGCAGTTAAGATGTAATTGACCTTTCTGTATTTATTAATAGAAGTAGTAAATTCACCTGATATTGCTTCGGCGAGGTCATTGGCAGTCAGCAGAAAGCTAATAATACCTGCTAAGTAATGATCTAAGGTTTTGCGTTGTCATTTTATTTCCGTCACAGTAATTTGCCCTGTACATAACGCCGGGTCATTCTCAGCATTACTCATTAATTGCTTTAATAGATTGCGATATAATTTGACAGTTGGGTCTTTTCCGATGTTTGTACAGGAGAGACCCGAGAAGTTACCCATTTTATCATTTGGATAAGGGTTTCAACTTATTTTCTCTTTGATTTATTAAATGATAACAAAAAATTTGTTTTCAGGAAAAATAATACATCATTTTTTGGGGGTTCTATATATAGAGTTACAGAAATATGGCTGCTTTCTTTTGGAAATATGAAAAGATATAGCGTAGCACTGCTGTGTAGTGGTGCACAAGTAGGAGCCCAACCACAAATGAATGAAGAAATAAACTTGGCACTCAACTTAAAGGTAAATGAGAAGAATTTATTGCAGTCACAAAACAACGTTTCGGTCATCAACGGACCTTTTTCAAAGCACTGCAATGAACATACAGAGATACATACATCATGTAATCGATATACTATGAGTGTAAATGCATAAATGGGTAAATTACATCATATGACTATAAACAAATGAAAAAGCCCAATGAATGAGGCTGGTAAAAAAAAAAGTTGCAAAATAAGGAATGAAAAATAAAGAATATAATAAAGGAAAAAGAAAAAAAGGGAGAAAGTCCTACCCGACTGCTTTGAAAATACTCTCAAATAGATGACACTAGAGTCATATGGGAGCTGTAGAGATGTCCTGTAGAGACGTTGTACTGTATCAAATGAAACCAGAAAATAAATAAGAATATGGTGGGTTGGTATATGAGGTACTATAACCTGAATTTGGATAAGGATAACATACCTTATAGTAATGGGATGACACCTGGGAGTATATATATGGTATATAGTGAAAAATTTCAACCTATTGAGTAAAGCACATGTATTAGACAAAATAATGATAGATAATGTCTATTATGATAGCCAAATTGATACTCCGTGTCGATAGTTGAAACTAGAGAATATAGATGGACATGCAGATATGTGCAGTGCTTGCATTGTTTTTTTATTTTTATATAGTTCAACGTTGTGCACTATTACAGAGTGCTACTAATGAAGATAATCCCAGAGCAAAAAGGTATTATGGTGTACTTACACAGAGGATGTGGACTATTTTTTGGTGATAACAGTTATATACTGTGGTAAAGGTAACCTAGACTTGTGAGATAATGTCCAGACAAAACATGAAAAGTGCACTAGTGATCAATTGGAATAGTATAACTAAAGTGCACTTACTGAAAAAACGCAGTAGATTCATTAAGGATGCAATTTATACACACTGCGGTAGTAAATAGTTAGTGGATAAATGAAAGTCCATCGCAGTAAAACGTTATCAAGTGGTGGTGAAAAGAGGTAGTGCACTTACTCAGACAATTGTGGTATAGTCCTTGAGGTGAGTAAACACTGTGGTAACAATGAAATATTCAAATAAGGTGAGGTCCCATATTCGTTAACGCCGCTATGGTGTGCGGTGCCAAAGGTGCTTTCTTACCAGAAGTGGTGAGGAGTAAAGTGACGTCTCATGCCAACGCGGTGTCCACCGCTTGTTGGTGAGTGAGGATGCCGTTTGTATCGCCATTTATGGCTGAGGGGCGGGATTAAGCGTCCAGGTCACAGAGGAAGTCAGAGACCGGAAGTGGGCGGCTTTGTTGCGTTCCACTGTTAGGCCCATGCGTTCCAGCGGCCATTTTTGGGCCGGATTAGGGCGGTGACTATGGAGATGCCGTGGATAACATAAAAAAAGGAGAGGAACGCCGCTGGTTCTGAAATCACAGTCTGGTAATATAATGGTATTACAATAATAGCAGTCAAGTAGGAAGCAGAGAGGATGAGGGAGAATCCAGAGTAGGACGAGGAACGTTTTCAACTATCGGTTCAATATAGTCGACTCTAGAAAGAGAATACAGGCATTATAATCTGTAATACTAGTACATAGTAAAACAATGGACATAAAATATAATGTTCAGGACTAGTTCCTACGTTATTACCAGGCAATGTACTCGATATCATCTAATGGAAATGATGAGTGTAGTGGGACACTAAATAAATGATTGAAGGTCATAATCTCTATTTAGACCTCTTGGAGCAAGAGTTTGTAGCTCGTGTATCCAAAAGGATTCTCTCTTTTTGAGATGCTTAATACGATCACCCCCACGTCTTTGTAGTGTTACTAGTTCAATAATTTGAAATCTTAATTGTTCTATGGAATGTCCAGTAGTGATGAAGTGATATGGCACTGGTAGTAGCATATTTTTGCATCTTATTGTGGATTTGTGCTTGGAGATCTGATCCTTAATGGGTTGAGTGGTTTCTCCCACATAAAGTAAGCCACATGGGCATTTAATAAGGTAAATGGCATATGAAGAATTGCAAATGGAGTAATCTTTGATGTAATATTTTTTACCTGAATGTGGGTGGAAGAAACTATCCCTTTGAGAACGTTGTTGCACTGATTACAGTGCAGACAGGGATATGTTCCCATTCTAGGTCTGGAAAGGAATCTCTGTGTAGAGGCTTGTGGCTGCATTTTTAAGTCAGCTTTAATCAGTGAATCACGGATATTGTGCGGACGTTTATAGCACGGCAGAAAAGGATTGCGAAACTCTTCTACATTGGGATGTGCTGTTTGGAGTATGTTCCAGTGTTTGCGTATTGAATGGTGCAGAATATGGACATATGGATGATATGCGTGTACCAAAGGTATACGGTTAGTTGCCGATTTGCGAGTATTTAGTGGGGGATTTTGGGCTTCTGTTAGTAGGGTGGGGGGATAACCCCTTTCTTGGAATTTTTTGTACATCTCATTGATTCTGATTGTGCTCTGAGTGGGATCAGAGACAATCCTACGGACTCTTTGGAACTGGGATCGAGGGATCGCTCTCTTAGTTGTGAGAGGATGAAGACTACCGTAGTGCAAAATACTGTTGCGATCCGTTGGCTTTCTGTAAAGGTCCGTAGATAGTGTGCCACTACTATTACTTAATTAATACTATCGATATACTATGAATACAAATGCATAAATGGGTAAATTACATCATATGACTATAAACAAATGAAAAAGCCCAATGAATGAGGCTGGTGAAAAAAAGTTGCAAAATAAAGAATGAAAAATAAAGAATATAATAAAGGAAAAAGAAAAAAAGGGAGAAAGTCCTACCCGACTGCTTTGAAAATACTCTCAAATAGATGACACTAGAGTCATATGGGAGCTATAGAGATGTCCTGTAGAGACGTTTTACTGTATCAAATGAAACCAGAAAATAAATGAGAATATGGTGGGTTGGTATATGAGGTACTATAACCTGAATTTGGATAAGGATAACATACCTTATAGTAATGGGATGACACCTGGGAGTATATATATGGTATATAGTGAAAAATTTCAACCTATTGAGTAAAGCACATGTATTAGACAAAATAATGATAGATAATGTCTATTATGATAGCCAAATTGATACTCATTAAGAGGGGCACAATTATTAATTATTGAAGCGCATCTAATGAGTGGCGTGGACCTTCATGCTCCGTGCTAAAAATCTTACTCCAGTCCCTGAATTAGATGAGTTGTGGCATGAGCAAGAAGAAACTGGCAACACCAAAGGTCACAACATTTTGCACAAAAATTTGGCCAATTTTCACATTTTTGCAAAAATTCTGGCACAAGTACTTTGATGAATCCGGTGCCTTTGTGTAGCATCCTGCAGCCATACTGTCTTACCTTTGCCCCCTCTTCTTCATGCGTAGGTAAGAAAAGGGGCAGATGAGGGGAAATATGCGAATACAATGGTTTTTTATGTAGTAATTAGATGATATAAATCTGTTTAGAATCTGCAGACACAAAATTGAGAGATATTTTCAAGACTATTTGCAAAGTGGCTTTTTTTCATTTTAGATGAATTAGGAACATTTTAAAAAAATGGTTGCAGAATTATACAAACCCTTGAAACAATTTACAGTACCTTTCGAACATTCACCAGCACGCTCGATCTATACTAAAGTTCTTAACCAGTATAAGAGTCATATTTTCCTTGCATCCTCTTAACATATTAACGTACAGAAAACCACTTGCACATATGAGATGATGCTCATATAAACCATTTATAATCCTGCTCTTTCCTGACCTTCAATAAGTCATTTATGTTTAAGTGCAGTAGACCAATAAGTGGTAATAAGTGGCTTCCTCATCGGCCATCAGGGATGAATAAAGATTCCATTTTCTACATTAATTCCTACATTATTTTCTTTCTTTCACTCATCCGTCATAATTTTCTTGTTCATTTTGGGTAGTTTGTGATAAAAAAAACTGACCAAGGTTTTCATTGCTTTTTTTATATAGATAAATGTTAAATAGGAAATAAAAGGTCAAACATATAACATATTTAGAGCAATTTTCTGACTCTCAAAAATGGACCAAGAGTGGGAAATTACATGGACTAATAAAAGACTCATACTGTTATAGATCCAGCACTGATGCTCCCCATCATTCTGTCCTGCAGCATTGGCTTGTTCTATGTCCTGTGCTTTCCACATGTTCGCTGCTGCCAATCACTGGTCTCAAATGTGTACTTTTAAGGCCAGTGATTGGCTGCAGCAGTCACATGTAGGAGTTGGGCTTGTCGTTGCTGCAGTCTTTGTTTACTGTACTGCAGTGGTGACATCTGTGATTACCCGTGTGACCTCTGCAGCCAATCACTAGCTTCAGTAATACACCACCAGACTTGGGCATTATTACTTCAGCATAGATCAGCGAGGAAAAACAAAAAGGACGCACTGGAGCAGCAGACATTTAAGGTGTATTTCATCATTTTATGAAATTTCCCAATTTTTGACCAATTTTTTAATAGGGTAGAAAATTCCTTTTAAAACACATTATTTTATGGTACCATAAAGAAGAATACATAATGGTGTAGGGCAGACCCGGGCAAGGGGCGGCCCGCGGGCCGCATACGGCCCGCCGGCTGTCAGTGACTGGCCCGCGGAGGCGCTCCGGCAGTCTCAGGGCCCCGGCATCAGCTGGCACAATACTTACCTCTCCGTGCCTCCGCTGCTGCAGCTCCGGGCTCCACCGGCGCTTCCTCTCACAGCTGGCCGCTGAATGACGTCATCATTCAGCGGCCGGCTGTGTCAGAGAGCGGGGACGCTGGACAGGTAAGACGTGTCTCTGTGTGTGTCTGTGTCTATGTAGTGCGGTGCTTTGTGTGTGTGTGTGTGTGTATGTGTGTGTGTATGTATGTGAGAGAGTGCTTATGTGCTGTCTGTGTGTGATGATGGGCAGGCATTGCTGATAATGGGGAGGCATTGATGATGATGGGGAGAAGATGATGATAATGGGCAGGCATTGATGATAATGGGCAGGCATTGATGATGGGGAGAAGATGATGATGGGCAGGCATTGATGATGGGGAGAAGATGATGATAATGGGCAGGCATTGATGATAATGGGCAGGCATTGATGATGGGGAGAAGATGATGATGGGCAGGCATTGCTGATAATGGGGAGGCATTGATGATGATGGGGAGAAGATGATGATAATGGGCAGGTATTGATGATAATGGGCAGGCATTGATGATGGGGAGAAGATTATGATGGGCAGGCATTGCTGATAATGGGGAGGCATTGATGATGATGGGGAGAAGATGATGATAATGGGCAGGTATTGATGATAATGGGCAGGCATTGATGATGGGGAGAAGATGATGATGGGCAGGCATTGCTGATAATGGGGAGGCATTGATGATGATGGGGAGAAGATGATGATAATGGGCAGGTATTGATGATAATGGGCAGGCATTGATGATGGGGAGAAGATGATGATGATGATGGGCAGGCATTGATGATGATGGGGAGAAGATGATGATAATGGGCAGGTATTGATGATAATGGGCAGGCATTGATGATGGGGAGAAGATGATGATGATGATGGGCAGGCATTGATGATGGGGAGAAGATGATGATGATGATGGGCAGGCATTGATGATGATGGGGAGAAGATGATGATAATGGGCAGGTATTGATGATAATGGGCAGGCATTGATGATGGGGAGAAGATGATGATGATGATGGGCAGGCATTGATGATGATGGGGAGAAGATGATGATAATGGGCAGGCATTGATGATAATGGGCAGGCATTGATGATGGGGAGAAGATGATGATGGGCAGGCATTGCTGATAATGGGGAGGCATTGATGATTATGGGGAAAGATGATGATAATGGGCAGGTATGTATATATACAGTATACAGTATATATATATGTATATATACAGTATTGGGTAGAACGGAGTTAATTATATTAGTCCGGCCCCCTAAAACCATCCCAATTTCTCATGCGGCCCCCTGGCAAAATTAATTGCCCACCCCTGGTGTAGGGTAAAGAAACACTTTAGACAAAAGTGGTTATGTGTCTCAGGCCCTGGACTAAGCATTGCACAATGTGTCACATATGGAGTATTCTTTTATATTTACTGTATTTTCATTATTTAAGCCCAAATCAGTACAGGAAATAAGGTGGACGATGGACTACTTGATGATCCTTCGTCCAGTACCCTGCCCTGGATACCTCCTCTCCATTCCTCTATGCAAGACACGTTTCGATGCATCATAGCAAAACCCATAAAGAAAATAAGTCCATGAAAGTATTTTAATTAGTTCAACCCTTTGTATTCGGCATCTGATGTGTGCATTATTTCCATACTGCAGAACGTAGCCTCTGTGTTTGACTTGACAGGCGGGTGATATTGCCTGCAACTCATTATTTTTGCAGCCACCGCATCCTTCCACTTAGATAAAGCCAATTATGTTTTTCTTGACACTGAGATGCATATAATACACAATATTACTGGACTGAACGATCGGTCTACCTCCCAGTATTCTGCTAGATAGATGAAGGCAAATTATAGATAGAACATTTGTACTGCGTTGCATTAATGTCATATTGAAGAATACTGACAATTACTTTTACCGCTGGCTTTTTCAACCAATCAAAAATCAATGATTTATTAAAAAAATCACAGTTGACAAATAAAGCAAAATAAATTATACACCTTAGGGTAGGTGCACACTCCATCTGAGAAAACTGGTCTGGTCATTCATTCCAGACTCTGAAGAGTGACATCATTTTTTCTTGGAGCTGGAGAGAAGAAAATAGTTTCAGATCAAAATTGAACATATCTACGATTTTTTTCTGCTGACCATTTAGTCCGAAGAAAAAGTTGGACATGTACACAGCCCCATAGAATATCACTGGTGCGAGTGCTATCTGTGAAAACCACCGATAGCACTCATCCGATATAATCGATCATGTGCTTGAGCGGTGTCAACTTGTAGATTGGTAAGAATTCGACTGCTGATACCCCCACAAATCCCATGAGGGAGTACATGAAATGCTCCATCTGAACAAAATGGTGACTGTGTATGTGAGCTACGCTCCATTCATGCTTTGTGGGACTGCTGGCGATAGCCAAGTACATACAGTCAAGCATCTTGAGAATAACTCTTCAAGTTGCATATACACATTAGAGCAGTTGGCTGGAACCTGTAATGTCAATTGGACTGGTAGGCCATGTAGTCTGTATTGGGGCCGACTGTCCTTCCCCTGACAGTTCATTGTTGGTCTGGAAGACCATCTAGTGTGTATCGAGGACTCCTGTCCATCTAACAGTACATTGTAAGACTATAATTCCATCTAATGAGTATCAGGGGCCATCTATCTCTGTCCTGACAGTACATTGTTTTATTGGAAAGCCATCTAGTGTGTATCGGGCCTGTGTTTATCTCCCCTGACAGGAGAATTCAAAATAAAGTAAGATTGGGCATGTTGAATTTTAAGCCTGATCCTTTTGATTGCAATTGAGATAAACAACTGCCTGAGGAACTAAGTGTGCTTCCTACAGCTAAATCGAGCATCCATGTGTATGAAGAGTATAGGAAGGAATAGCTTTTAGCTGAACAAGTCATGGTAGGAAAGTGGTTATCCAACCTTCAAAAGTTTGTTACTTTGGGTTGACCATTTCTGAATCAAGACAGTAGGTTGGCTTAGAGGAGACCCAAGAACTAGAACAAGCCTATCAGCACCACCATCTCAGAAGGTCTGTAATAAATACAGTCTCCAAACATGAAAAGGATAGAGATTGAATTAATTAGGCCTCTATTATTAGACTACATGAAGGAAAAGTAGACTTGATCTCTAGTATCTTATGTGAACCAGTCTCATTCCCGTTTGTCCATAATGATTTCAATTACTTTCATAAACATCATGAGATAATAAAAAGAGAAAAGACAACTGACCCAAGCTTGCTGCGCTATTTGAGCGTGGGAGAAACTTGCCCAAGAACATCTGAATTGCCGAATACCTCCACTGCCTAGTTTAGAAGCAGTTGTTCATTTCTTTATTTTTATATACCAAGGGTCAGTAATATCAGATGTTAGAGCACTTTTCTAATGACTGAATTCATGTTGCCATACTGACAGACATTAACCCCTTTCTTATTGCCGGCACTGCAGTCACCTTGATTTACAAAGTAATCAGATAAGCTTAAGTTATTCCTCTCTTCCCAGAAAGAAGACTGCGCTTTTAATTTCAGGTCCGTTTCTCCTGCAATGCTTCTCTTCTAATTATTGTGTTTTGCACATTACGCATGATAATGTTTGAAATTGCTGGCAAATTAGAATTGCCATCACTTTTTAACATACGGAAATGTATGATACAATAAAACTGAACACTATGACTAATTGGCATGAATATGCAGATTGGCAATCTGTTGTTCGGCTTGAAGTGTTTAAAAAGAGACGGTTCCGTATACTCCACCCTGACAATGAATAGTTAATGGCTGTCCTAAAAGATACGTGGTAAAGCTTTGAGGTTTTGTCATTGGGGGGTAGAAAAAGCTTAATGTAAACCGTCTTCAGTTCGCTTGTCATTAATTTTTTAGGCCAATGTCATAAATTAAATATGATAGTTAGTCATATATTTTCTGGTAATATCTGATTTCTAAGATGTTAAAAAATACAAGTCCCAGTAGTGAAGACCAGATCATTAACATAACAGATGTTACTAGTGGCTTGTTACCTCCAGGTACATAATTATCATGGTTCAGTGATGTAGATGTTTGTGTCACTGCTGCCAAAATACTGTAAAGAAGTCAAAATGCTGCTGGATATAAAACAAATTAACATGGTGACACCTTAAGGAATATTTTTTTCACCATTTATTATTATTATTTAAAAACTAAGGAAAAATTAAACTAAAAAAGTACATTTTTGTGTACACTGTATTTGACCATATTACATTTTTGTATTATTTTTTTTATTTGTAGCCAACATGTTGTACACCTTTGATCTAGAACGTAGTCACGTCAGTAACTGTCCCCAGCTGTGGTCACAGTTTAGATTCCCTACATATGTATGCTTTCTTAACCTTTCCCCTTTGCTTGACATATCGACATGTCCAAAGATGAGTGGTGCAAGGAGATTTCAAATTTGAAAACAAAAACTAAAACCCCAACTTCTAGACCATGTTTCTCAAGGCAATCGATTTTCTCATCATTTTTGATGAGGAGGTGTGGTGGAGTCTGATGCTCCTGATTCTTGAAGAGGTGCACACACCTCTTCATGAATCAGGAGCGTCTGATGAGTGGCGTGTGTTTCCTTGTTCCACACCAGAAATCTTACTCTAGCCCCTTACTAGAGTAAGATTTCTGTAGTTGAGAACACCACAGCTCGGCCCCCGAGACATGTTGGAAACTGGCTTTAAAATGCCTAACTGTCCACAACTCTGACTTATGCCAACTCGCAAACTTTTCAACTCAATTTACATCAGAATTCTAGTAAAATTGCTTTGACGAATCGGGGCCTTTATTTTGTGATATTCTTTTGGGTGATGTCAATGGTATATCTGTAGCCATCCAGTGGTTGTCAAGCAAATTGCAGTCTCTCAAAGGTTTTACTTATCTTTCGTAAAATTTTGTATCGTAAGAAATTAAAGTGATTACCAAAATTGCAGAAAAGGAGTGGTGCACCCACCCAAATCTCAACCATTCACACCAGAGCCTGTCTGTTAAAAAAGCTATTAACCACTAAAAACATCTTGGACTCTTGGGGAAACTAAAGACTATAGAATCATTGCAAGAACATGCAGGTGATAGCTTTGTCAGGTTTGAACCTATGGCTCCAATGGTGAGGCAACAAAGCCAACACTGATTTAGGAATAACTTGTTCAGCAGGGATGTAGAAAAATGGTCATAAGACCCTCATTGATCTATCCTTTAAAACCCCCTTTAAATTATTGGAAACTCCAAAATGTTGACGATCGTCCACCAACTCTTAACCATAAGTACATCCTGTTTTAATACCATGGAACATGATATAGTTCCAAATACTGTTCCATCAGATAAGAAAAAAAAACAACATTTTAATAACTTGACATTCTTTTTTTTCTGGCAAAACACAAGACTTCTCCAGATTAGCTGTGATATTTTATTGCTGCGTGTTAGAGGAGACCTTTACTGTGCGTTGGCGACAGAAGGAGGATTGATAGCTATTAAATTTCATCATCCCACATCTCACCGAAACCATTCAACTTGTGCAAATACTAGTTAGTGACCCCCTGACCCAAGCCGTCTTATCCGGCTCAAAATTCCATTAAGATTGTTAAACAAAATTACAAAAAATCCAGAGGAATGTAAAGCAAAATATTTAGTTATTAGAAAAACATGTTTAACCCAAAGTTACACAATTTATTGTTACACCCAGAGCTCCGTATGATTCATTTCTTATTAAGTTTACAGTTTTAATGTAATATTTTATTTGGGCCATGACTGTAATAGACCAAGCCTGATGGACACTTATTCTCCAGAACCATCAGTCAGCAGTGATCATTAGATTGCATCTAATTATTCCGCTCGCTATTTTCTTGGTGTTTTTCTAAGTTTGTTTTCAGGATTGGACTAACTGACTTAAGGGCTTCGCCACAACAAGGACCATAAGGTCAGCGGCAGCCCTTGTGGGCTATATTAAAAATAGCATGATAGTGCTTAAAGGGATTTTCTGCTTTTCTTTCTCTTTTTTATTGTTAAAGTTTAATCACTGTGTGAATGGAAAGTCCTATAAATTTTTAATATTGTTTATGTGTTAGTTATTCATTATTTTACTGTATGTTAGCTCCCTGTCAGTAAATGTGTATATATTTTATATATTCAGAGTCCAAAACCCATCTATATTTATTCCTACACCTAGATGATAAATGGATTCATTTGTATGGAGTCCATCTAGAGCTTTGTGAGCTAAACGTCCTGGACTACAGACTGATACGTTTTTGCAAACCATTAGATTTGTGCAAATTTCGCGGGTGTTGTCAAGGAAAGTTGACCAATAACAAGAACTGTTCTGAAATGAATGGTTTCTACCGCTGTTTCCCAAACTCCAGTCCTCACGGTCCCCAACAGATCATGTTTTCTGGATTTCCTTTGTATTACACAGGTGATGAGATTATTATCAAGTCATCAGAAACTGAAACAGATTCTCTCACCTGTGCAATACTAAGAAAATCCTGAAATCGTGATCTGTTGGGGGCCATGAGGACTGGAGTTTGGGAAAGTCTGGTCTATTTACCTGGTAAATCGCCACTGACTCCATCCTCACAGTTGTGATCCTCTCTAGAACTGCAGTACTCGACCTCTGCAGTTAATCACTGGACTAAGCAGTCCTGTGTCATACTGTACATGCAAGTCTCACTGCTGAGGCCAATGATTTAAGGGATATTTCCATGTCCAATATTATATCACAATATGTAGTAGGAATAATAATAATAATATTAAGAATAATAACTATAATAGCAAATACCTCTATTTAGAAATGTAGTATAGTTCTTCTGATTCACTATGTCACTTACCCCATGTGCAAGGCATTGCAGTAGCTCAGGTATCCATGGTTATGACCACTAACAGCTAGCTAACTGTCACTGTATGAGTGGTCGTAACCATGGATACCTAAGCTACCGCAATGCCTGCTCGAGCGGGGAGGTGACATAGCGAATCAGAAAAACTATTCTACATTTGAAATGGAGGCATTTGCTAATATTATTATTACTACACCTACTACATGTTGGGATTGGATCTTGGGAATGAGAAAACCCCTTTAAGGATGGCCATACACGTTAGGTGGCTGTTGACCGAACAATTCTTTGACTGATCGTTTGTCCGACAGCCATTCCAGCCAACACTCCCATACACTTACCCCTTGTGCAAGGCATTGCAGTAGCTTAGGTATCCATGGTTATGACCACTAACAGCTAACTAACTGTCACTGTATGAGTGGTCGTAACCATGGATACCTAAGCTACCGCAATGCCTGCTCGAGCGGGGAGGTGACATAGCGAATCAGAAAAACTATTCTACATTTGAAATGGAGGCATTTGCTAATATTATTACTACACCTACTACATGTTGGGATCAGATCTTGGGAATGAGAAAACCCCTTTAAGGATGGCCATACACGTTAGGTGGCTGTTGACCGAACAATTCTTTGACTGATCGTTTGTCCGACAGCCATTCCAGCCAACACTCCCGTACACAGGAGCACTTTCTTGGCCGAGCACTCCTGGGTTCTGTGTGAGAAAGGGAGAGGAAAGTGATTGGCAGTGGAATATCGGACATGCATGATCGACATGTCTTCCAACCATCAGTCGCCCCCTCACATTAGACCATCGCCGAACCTGTCAAATATATGCTATTTTATAATCAAAACTTGCTGTTGGGCAACTTTTTAAAAGTTCCCTTCAATTAATTTTGCATTAAATTAATAACTAGAAACTATAGAGAAATTGTATCATAGAGGATATTAGGAAGCTGCATAGCTTTTCATTTATACAATGATTTAAGGAGCCATAGATATCGACACAAACAGCTAATCCATGGGGGTCCTCGGTGTTGGAACCTCGCTGATCTGATATTGGCAACCTCTTCTAGAGATATGTAATCAATTCTTGGCCATCCCCTATAAGCTTTATTTCCAGTACTGGGAAAACTACTGTATTTAAATGAGTTTATCCATGGTTAGTAAGTAATGGTATATCACTAGTTGGTTTTTGGGGATTGTGTGCAAGGACCTCCATTAATTATGAAAAGACTAGAGCGCCTTTTTGCATTCTTATCAGAATATTGCCACCTTACCCTATATTATTACCTGAAGGAAACTCCAACTCTTCTCTGACTTATTATGTTGGGAGAGACTTGAATTGCAGGTCCCAATCGTGGGAATTAAGCTTCAATCAGCGGTGTCTGGCAACGGATTACTGCACTCTTCTTATTCTAAATGAGTATGCTCGGCTTTGCCAAATGTGCGTCGGGGTGAATTCAGGAGAAATAGCTGTTTCAAATGAATGTTTAGGCGCCTTTGTGATTGGCTTTCAATGTTAAATCCTAGGAGATCCTTTTTTTAATTCTTGAGTAAGGTCTATATAAACCAAAAAGTTGATAATTCATCTTTCGTCTCTTTTTTTTAGTCTTTCACATAAGTTACAGCCTTGGCATCTATTGTCCTATTTGTTGTTTGTTTTTTTTCTCCGTCAGTGGCAATTAACCAAATGGATCCGCTCTGATTTAGCTTGTGCTGTAGCCTGGCTCACAGAATTAAGTGTTGAATGATTTTTATGGACCCCGAATCATGTCAGGAGGACGCGTGTCTCTGCTTAACCGTGCCCTTTACTTATTGTACAGTATATTTCCCTTAGTGAGAGCTCTACATGGTCTACAAATTTTGCAGATTTAATGAGGGTATTGAAGCAGAAATACAAATTAAATAAAACAAGCAGCTCACCGGCTTTGAATATGCGAGGCAGCTCTTATTTATAGTTTTTCCTCTGCGTTAAGCCTGATGCCGCACTCTCCGGGGAACACAAGTGACATTTCTCATTTGTTTATTTACTTTTTGTATTTGTTGGCGATCGCTATCATGTGTACATTGGTTCATTCCTGTGATGGCCGCGCTGCAAATTGCATACTAGATGCTAATACAAAGAAAAGCGCATAATAAACCATATTCGCACAACGCTCCATTATCTTGACCTATAACGTAATCTGCAGCTAAACTTCAGTTTCCGTTCTTGCTAACACGTTCAGCTGAACAGAACAGTTTTCCTGTTTTCTTACCTGCGTACTAACTACATGGTGACTTGTGTTTTGCGATGTCTTGTACCTTTTACAACATTGAAGGGGGTTGTCCGGTCTACTGAGAAAAGTCTGCAGTCACTTCTTATTACTTCATATTACTTCATGTTACTTTATGTAGACTTCTGAATCCTAACAGCGTGCAGTGCACAGGAGTGGAAACGAAGCTGGAGTGGCACCTGGCCTAATTTAAGTTTATTAGTAAGTTATATAACTTACTTTTTTTAAAACTGATTTTAGCCCCCTCCTTCTCACAGTTTACCTGATTTATTCCAACACTACAGTAGTTTTCCTGGTATAAAATCTTCTCTTTAGACTGTTTCAGTGACATTTACACATATGATATTCCCAGTAGGAATGTGGAACTAATATTAAAGCTCAAAACAACATTATACATACGTTCAACCCACACACGAGGCTAGAACCAGAGCTTTTTAGACAAGAATTTTATTGATATGAACTACAATTAAAAATAGTTGCAGAGTAGCATAATAAGCAGGTAAAGGATAAGGACAATTTTTCCCCACTATGTAACGCACCATACAACACCCATATACAGAGTTTGTGCAAAAATGCAAAAATTGGATCATATAACGCCCAATATATTCAGGTATATTGTGGACCAATTATTAAAGTGCAATGTGCAATAAACAGTTTTAATCGGCATATGCCAGGCACAAAAAACTGCAGTGCAGTAGTGCAATGGTGCAAGCAAAAAATGAATTTCATCAGGTTATCAGGTTAAATTGTACCCATTATAAACTTACATGTGGGAGAAAGTCCAGACCTCTGCCTGCCGCCCCAACGCGCGTTTCGCCGTTTCTTCGTCAGGAGGCGTGGCTTAGGTCGGACTTGTATCCCATTAAATAGTGCCCAAACAGGTGAACTAATCAGAAGGACTGAAAACACAGGCTAATTAATCTAAGGCGCGCAGCGTCATACAGTAGGCGCAACCAACCGGATGATCGGTGCCATGTATCAGTCTCGTGAGAGAGGAAGTGCCGCGAGTGAGCCAATGAAGAGAGGAATAACATCCGTCACAGGCTGCTGCAGTGCGCATGCGCGAGTTTACGAAACACCACAAGGGGAGCTTCCTTCAGCGCCGTGGAGCGCAAGCACTCCACTGCTGCTAGGCAGCAGGGGATGATTACACAACAGATGGGCAGATCGGGAAGCTCCTGGTGCTCCACAACCCACGCATGCGTCAAGCCAGGAGGGAGTAAGTGAATAGGAAATTTAATAAAATGCTAAACATTGGGTAGAAATGGGGAAAACAAATGTTTCAGTGACATGTCAGGGAAGTACCAGCTCAAAGAGATGCATCAACCAAAACTCCTAACATGAAGCTATGAAAGTTTTTTTTATAGTGGCAACTAAACTTTTAAGGCCGGGATCACACATGTGACGAAAACGTCCGTCGCTCGCATGTGAAATCCCAGCTCTGGCCCCGGCACTCGGGAGTGGAGCGAGCGGCTGCATAGAAATACATGCAGCCGCTCGCTCCACTCCCAAGTGCCGGCACCAGAGCTGGGATTTCACATGCAAGCGACGGACGTTTTCGTCGCATGTGTGATCCCGGCCTAACAGAAAGAATAATTATATTGTGAGCCCCTATATACAAAGGGAAACAACATTTTCCTTGTATTGTTACTAGATCAAATCGATTAAAAGTAAATCAAAAATTAAATTCACTATACATTGTTTGCGATTCAACTGCCTTTGTGCTGGATACCTTTTTTTGGGACAGGAACCGTTAAAAAAATATATATTATACTCACCTCATCCCTTACATGCCCCACATCTCCGGTCGGGTCTTTTCCTGCCTCCCTACCTACAGCTCAGGTGTTCTTCTGTTCGGTTTTAACTCGTCAGTGTTTCTGCCACCTAGCGATAAGGCCAAACACAATGCCATGATGTGCGTCACCCCGTGATGTTGTGATGTTACGTGAAGTCGATTCAGCACTAGTTAAAGAGGTTGTCTGGTCTAAAGCCACAAGTCTATGTGATTGCAGTCTTGAGAATCCTTACATCATGCACACTGCACGCTGTGGGGATTCTCCAGAGTCGTGAGCCGGCAGTCATGTGACTGCAGGTATGGAATTTGCATACTTCTGGACACATTCCAACTAGACTGTATGTGGCCTTGCTCAATACACTTGCATTGAGCGAGACTGCGCTCATCTAGTCGGCATGTGACCGCATGTAGGCAAATCAGATATATGTGGTCATATTCCTGGCACTGGGAATCCTCACAGCGCATAGTTCATACGATTTGAGGATTCACAAATTTGCAGTCACATAAAGTCAATGCAGACTTGTAGCCCAAGACCAGGTAACCCTTTTTAAGACAGAAGAGAAAGAGACCGGAGCTGGAAGGAGCCAGCGGCAGACTGGACGAGGCGCTGTTCTGGTGACACAACTGAGCAGAAAGCTGAGTATGATGTATTTTTTCTTTTTTTTAGATTTCTATTACCTGCAGTGGATCGACAATACATTTTCATTCAATAAATTTAACGCAAATCGAATTTTCCATATAAATTTAAGCAAATTTCACCTAATGAAATTTCACCAGATTTGCTCGTCTCTCAGCACTACAGGCTATGATATCGTTATATTATTGAAAAAGCAGGAAATAAAAGAGTGTGTTGTCGACGTATCTCAATATAACCTACATTACATTAATAAGGATGACGCTGCTTTCTTCATGGTGAGAAATCCTGATCTGCTGCTTTGTTTCCTGGACTTCTTTGATGCAGGTTTTTCTTCGAATGTCTCCACGCTTATTTGTTCTGCAGTTACGTGCCTTACAGCTCAGTCAACTTGTGTGACAGCTGAAAAAAAAAACATTCTGAAGGCCAAATTATCCCATATCCACGTTTCTTGTTTAGACACTTATCCTAAGTACTGCAACGCAGGAAATAGCACAGTGACCTAGTTTTCACTCCACTACCGACATAGTATATTTCATTCCAGATAATGTGAAGTCTGATGTAAAAGATAAACATTAATATCTTTCATGATGGCATCACCAGATTAGAGATTTAGAATAGTGGATGCGGCTTCTCTAATATTGTATTATTATATACAGTTTATGGTTATAATAGAAGCATAATAATACAGTACATGGGAAATAAAACTGTGTTCACACTGACAACATGTCATGTATTAGAAGATCAGATTATATAAACTGATGCATTTTTACTTTCTCCATATAAAGAACTCTGATATTTTTTTTCCTGCTAAAATTGCCCTTTAAATTACAAAAAGCTAAAAAGATAAATGGACGTCTTTAACAGGATTTTACCATATATACTTATTCCATCACCTTTCGGCTAGGGTCACACCACCGTTTTTCTCTCATTCGAGAAAATCGGTCCGATTGTGCTAATTGCACTCTGATCAGAGTTTGATTAGAGTTTGATCAAAGTGTGATATGATTTTCTCATACATGGAGAATGAAAATAAAATTAAAAATTCTCCATCTACTCCATTCTCTGTGTCCGTGAATATCAGACCGCTTTTGGCTGCCATCCGAGTGCGCTCTGATGTCTTCCACTCGCCCATATACAGTCGCGGACAAGTTCCATCCGATTATCGGCGGCAACTCGTTCATGTTGTGATTTTTTTCCTCGGACCGAGTCTGTCCGAGGAAAAAATCGGACATGTGCTTAGCCCTATTGAATAACACAGAGATGAATGCTACCCATCAAAACGATGGATAGCTCTCTACTGATTTTTCCAATTGTGTACAGGAACCCTTAAGTCGTCCTTACTGGCATTCCAGCAACCTGTCCAGAATATGTTTTATAATCCTCCTGTGCCGTATGCTAATCGGTGCTGTCCCGTTAAATTTGTGTCACTGGCCATTCTGGGCACCTCCTCCAATCCCGAAATCGCCATCCTCCTGTCATAAACATCTCCCCGCAGAGTATCAGAAAATCATGGTTGTTTTCTTTAAATGTTTGTCACCTCTTGTCACTTATGTCAAGACATGTCGGAACATAACTATATGAACAGGGGGATTGTCTAATCAAGACAGCCCCTTTATGGTGAAAAAGGAGACTTCCAGACGTACTAACCAGACGTAAGGCAAATGTTGTCTAAAGTAGAAAATGCATTTTATGCCAAACTGATGTGGAGATGACAATGAATGTCATGACTAAAAGACGTACACAATGCAATACATGCATAATATGAAGCAACGACGG
Source organism: Oophaga sylvatica (assembly GCA_033576555.1). Taxonomy (NCBI): domain Eukaryota; kingdom Metazoa; phylum Chordata; class Amphibia; order Anura; family Dendrobatidae; genus Oophaga; species Oophaga sylvatica. The sequence continues at coordinate 602,235,739 of JARQOD010000002.1, read as the reverse complement.
AGAAATATCGATCAGTATCTCCAGATGATAGAATCCAGTGCTGTCATCAGTAATGGAAAAAAAAACTGAAATGGGTTTTGTTGTGCTATGTGTGTGTTATATAACGGCTGACATTACCAGCGAGGAATGCAGTAATCTGATTTTCTTTCCTGCTGCCATTTCAGCCTTTTGCTTTAATGGTAACTTGGTATTATGTTTTTATTGTTGTTATAAACTTCTATTAGAGGTTGTGACTCAATACAGAAGATAGAAAAATGAAACTGTGTCGAGTGACATTTGAAACAAAGGATGAATTATCATCAGCAGAATGATGAAAAGATTTTTAGACTCGCAAACATTCAAAATCTTTATGTCTTTTGCGGTAGAAATCCCCTATTCCCGTTATGTTTCTCGCTCACCTCACAGCTGAAGACACATTTATAGATATTTTAACTTTGCTTTGCGTTGATCATAATTATTAAGTTTGGTCAAACAAAAAAAAAAAAAAACAGCAATCTCAAAGATTCAGTAGTCTTTATTTTACATAATTATTTTTCTTTATTAATTTTGTTATGTATATATAATTGTATAACTAAACTGGTTTTATAAAGGACTGAGCTGCAATAGCGGCGGGGTGTCACATCATCAAATCTACACTTTTTTGCATAGCTAGTTAGATAGCTATTATTAAAATCATTAGACGAAACGCAAGAAAAATTATGCAAAATTGCAAAGGATAGGGTTTACAGAAAAAACATGCATTTGTTACTAACTTAAAATAAAAGGTTAAAACAGTGAGAGAACAGGCTGACACTTCTGTGTTGCTACAAGAAGCACTCAGTAAAGGAAGAATGGTGATATATAGGGCATTCCCCATAATCATTTTATGGCCATGGCCATCTTATAGTGTGCAAAAGTGGCCCACAGTTTATGTATCCCGAATTTAGAGATTTATCAATCATCTATTATCTACAGTGGGAAAAAGGTATTTAGTCAGCCATCAATTGTGCAAGTTATCCCACTTAAAAAGATGAGAGAGGCCTGTAATTGACATCATAGGTAGACCACAACTATGAGAGTCAAAATGAGAAAACAAATCCAGAAAATCACCTTGTCTGATGTGGCAAGATTTATTTTGCAAATTATGGTGGAAAATAAGTATTTGGTCATTAACAAAAGTTCATCTCAGTATTTTATATTATATATCCTTTGTTGGCAATGACAGAGGTCAAACGTTTTCTGTAAGTCTTCACAAGATTGACACACACTGTTGGTGTTATGTTGGCCCACTCCTCCATGCAGATCTCCTCTAGAGAAACAAAACTTGTCATGTTTGGAGGAGACAGAATGGTGAGTTGCATACAAAGAACACCATACCTACTGTGAAGCATGGGGGTGGCAATATCATGCTTTGGGGCTGTTTCCCAGCAAAGGGACCAGGACGACTGATCCGTGTACATGAAAGAATGAATAGGGCCATGTATCGTGAGATTTTGAGTGCAAAGCTCCTTCCATCAGCAAGGACATTGAAGATGAAACGTGGATGGGTCTTTCAGCTTGATAATGATCCATGTTGCCCAGCGACATACTCAAAACATCACTGCTCTAGAGGAGATATTCATGGAGGAGTGGGCCATTACAGGCCTCTCTCATCTTTTTAAGTGGGAGAACTTGCACAATTGGTGGCTGACTAAATACTTTTTTCCCCACTGTATCAATCATTTATCTAATATCTATCTATCTGTCTATCTATTATCTATCTATCTAATCTATCTATCTATCTCAATAGAAAAAAATCAAGGCAGCACCAGCAGAAACAGGGGGGCAGGGCTGCAGAGTGTCCCAGGCATAGACCAATCATCCAATAGAAATACCAAAATGATGGCAGCATTCCCAAAATAGAAAATTCGAAAAATGTTATAGCTCATGGTGACAACAGTCACTATATGTCATTACATTTTTCAAATTTTCTTTTCTGGGAGTGTTGCCTCATTTTTGTATTTCTATCTATCATCTATCTATCTCCATAACACTGGGAAATAAACTCCTGATGAGAATTTTTTTTTCAGAAATTAATGAACAAAGTGAAAATGCCTGAACGGATAATGTAAATGTCATGAGAGTGACATTTATATTCTGCACATTACGGAAATTTGCAGCTTATCTATAGATCCTGGACCACTGGGTAATAGCTGTGCACGTCATATACATAAACTCACATGATAAATCTTTTAGTTCAAAGAGTTAACAATAATTCACAGTGATGATTTCTGGGTCTTTATAGAGAAAATAACTATTTGTGGGGGGCTGTTACATACTGAAGTGACCATCTTCCCTGTGCTGATCTAATGTGATGATGCTATAGCCATCAATATATACTTATGAATACACAACTCCCTGTCTGTGCAGCTATGCTAGCTCTCCCTGTAAATGATTAAGATACATACAGTACTGTCACCTGGTTTCTCCATGTTAATGATGTAGATACATATAGTACTGTCACCTGGTTTCTCCTTGTTAATGATGTAGATACATACAGTACTGTCACCTGGTTTCTCCTTGTTAATGATGTAGATACATACAGTACTGTCACCTGGTTTCTCCTTGTTAATGATGTAGATACATACAGTACTGTCACCTGGTTTCTCCTTGTTAATGATGTAGATACATACAGTACTGTCACCTGGTTTCTCCTTGTAAATGTAGGTACAGATAGTATTCATTCTGTTTCTTTACAAATGATGTAAACACAAATCAAATCCCTTTCTGACTTTCTCTTGTAAATATTTTTTACAATATTCTTGAGTAATACCTTTATTGGCTAACCCGAAAAAATATATTTGCTAGCTTTCAGAGCACAAAGGCTCCTTCTTCAGGCTGGTTTACAAATGAATTAAAAAGATAAGAGCACAACATTTAAAGGTACTGCCACACTAAACGCTCCCGCTAACGATCACAATAACGACGCATACTAATGCGATCGTTTTTGTGATCGTTTTAATGTCGCTAGTAGCTGCCACATTTAGCGATCTCGTTAACGACGCATAAGCGGTTAGCGATCTCCTTAACGACTTTGCGATGTAAAAAACAGCGCACATCGTTCACAAAACGTGCCAGACACAGCGATTCAGGCTCACCAGCGGGACGCCAACGATCAAAATACGGTCCAGAACTCTAGTGAACGATCAGCGAGATCACAGCAGGGGCCACGTCGTTGCTACATGCCACACACAACAGCGTCACTAACGAGATCGCTAAATAGTGACTTTTTTAGCGATCTCGTTAGCGACGCTGTTTAGTGTGGCATACCCTTAAGAGATTTTAAAACAGGGCATTTGCTCATGAGGTGCAATGTGTGATGCCTCCTAAAGATAAGCCAAATAAATCAAATTAGGGATTTTGCTACAAATGGAGAGGTGGTGTGTTAGAGGTCGAGTTCCCGCTTCTGCACAGGGGGAATCTCGAGCCATTCCCGCTGCGGTCCCCCATCCGTCTTCGGCCGCAGTGGAGTCTCCTCAGCAGAGACGTCGGTCCCAGCGTCTTGCTCAACCTAGTACTGTGCAGAGGTTTACTGCTGCCTCTCCAGGTTCTGCTATTGTGGCCAGTGCTGGTCAGCGGTGAGCAGATGTCTTTAGGACTAAGTCCTGCATTTCCCCTTCTGAGCATGCCCAGGGTAAGATCTCTCGTTGGAGATCAGGGGTCACATGCTCAGGTACTGCAGCAGCTCCTATTGGTCTGCCAGGAAGGTCCTGAAACTACATGTGTTCTGAACAGTTTCTCATTGGTCCTTTTCTGGCAGGCCCTGGAGTTGCTACTATAAAAGGGTTGTATGGCCATGCGGCCATGCGCTAGTATCAATTGCATTATGTGCTTTGCGCCAGTGTGATCATGCACGCATGAGGTTAGGGCTCGGCTGAAATAAGCCCCTAGAATACCAGCTTCTCCGGTGAGGAGATTGCTTGATTGCGTTGTGGTCTGCATGATCACAGACTGCTATCCGCACAGCAGTTATCTGTGTATCCCTGTGGAGTTAACAGGACACAGTACCTTTCTCTGCGTCTCTACCTCAGCAATTCTGTGGTGTAACAGAGTTCTCTTATACCGCCATATAGTGCCACAGTATTTATATTTGCGACTCTGTGAAGTAACAGAGTTTGTCTATACCGCCATCTTACTAGCAGCAGGCTCTGCCTGCACGGTGGACCCTGGGCTGCGAACGCACCCACTATTTATATTTATCTGGTGCGTTCCGCAGACCCTAACAGTGTGGGAATGTTCTTCTTAGTTTTCTGGAGTCCTTCTGGTGGAGGTGTGTTGTGTCTATGTAGTGAGTCATAAATCCAAATTTTTCTCTCTGTCATCCTTAAATTTACCTTTTAGTATTAAGACTTTTAAATCCATCAAACAGTGTCCAGGTCCAGAGAAATGATTTCCCAAAGGCGTGTTCACCTCATTCTTGTGTGCCTGTTTATATTCATCCTTGTTTGTAAGTTTTGCATGTTTTTCCCAATATAGACATCTCCAGGGCACCTTGTACATTGTATCACGTACACTACATTAGAGGATGTACATGAAATAAAAAAAGATCTTATAATATTGATTTGTGTTGGGTAAGCGGACTGTATTTCTTGTTACTATGTGGGTACAAGTTTTGCATTTTTTATTGTCACATGGGAATGTGCCCATCACTGATGGTGATGAGAGGTCACTTCTGACAAGGAGATTCCTTAATTAAAGGGGCTGTTTGAAAGAGAGAAGTGATAGTTTGGGGAATATTTTTTTCAGTCTGGGATCTCTGTGGAATATGTGTTGGAGATCAGCACCTGTTTTCCTTAGGACGCTCATGTGGGGTTTGTATGCGACCACAAGAGACGCCCTGATGTTGTCTTCCCTCACTCTATATTCCAGAAGGCAGCTTCTTGGGATGCTTGTGGCTCTTTGGATCTGTTCATCTATTATCAGCGGATGGTTTCTTTGTTGTAGGAATGTATTCCTCAGTGATAGCAGCTGTAGTTCCCTGTCTTTACTGTCTGAACAGATTTGAATGTACCTCAGAGCTTGACTGAAGATGATGGACTTTTTTGTGTATCTTGAATGAAAGCTGTTTCATTTAAGATTCTGTGGGCTTATGGTAAATTGATGTTTGTATGGTGTTGTTCTTGATGTATATGGTCGTATCCAACACGTGGCTAACATGTGGCTAACACGGTACCACAATATAATTAATTTTTATTGTACATCATGACTTTGTCTTGAAATGGTCCTGACTAGTGATAAGAGATTATACTCGTTGCTCGGGTTTTCCCAAGCACACTCGGGTGGTCTCTGAGTATTTGGGCGTGCTCGGAGATTTAGTTTCTGTCGATGCAGCTGCATGATTTGCGGCTGCTGGACAGCCTGAATACATGTGGGAATTCCCTAACAAACAGGCATTCCCCACATGTATTCAGGCTGTCCAGCTGCCATAAATCATGCAGCTGCATTGACAGAAACTAAATCTCTGAGCACGACAAAATACTCGGAGGACACCAGAGCATGCTCTGTTATGAATATTTTAGAAATGAATTCTGAGCAGAAGCTCCCTCTGGTGGTTACAATTGGGCCCCAACGTTTGCTCATACTATTTTCTGTTTGTGTCTGTATTTCCTCTTGTCTAACCGCCATTACATGTTTGGGGGCTTCCTATGTTCTTTGGGGATCTGCTCCGGGGCAGATAGCTTTCCTCTTTCTATCTTTAGGTGTAGTTATCCTCTCAGGCTGTGACGAGGCGTCTAGGACCAACGTAGGAACACTCCACGGCTGCCTTTAGTTGTGGTGGTTAGTCAGGGTACTGCAATCCAGTAGATTCCAACCTCTCTGGTGTACTGCCGTTTTTGCCTGCTCTCCTCAGCTACCAAAACATAACAATGCTCAGGAAAACCCAAGCAACGAGTTTACTCGCTCATCACTACTGCCTCTCTCGCCCTGCAATTGATGTACACACAGAAAGTGTTACATTATTGTCTGTCTTTGTAAGTGGTATAAATACAGATAGTGTTGTCACCTTGTTTCTTTCTATATATGATCTATATAATGATGACAAAGAATCTATTTCTCTCTTTATAATTGATACAGACACAAATCAAATACCTTTTTGACTTTTGTGAAAATAATCAAGCACAGATAGTACTGCATATCCCTGTAAATTGTGTAAGCACAGACTGTACTGCCTTCCTGTCTCTTATTGTTAATGTTGTAAATAGATAATGCTGTCACCTTGATTCTCTCCGTGAATTATATATATATATATATATATATACATATATATATATATGTATATATATATATAGGCACAGATAGTACTTCCTCCTCTTCCTCTATAGATGATTATGTACACAAAAGCAAACTGCCTCTGTCTCTCTATGTAAACCTCGTAGGCACAGACGGTACTATGTCTATCTGTTACTGATATTGACACAGGCTGCCCTGCCTCTTCCCGTAAAAGATGTAGGCACAGATAGTGCTGCCTTCCTGTCTTACATTGTGAATAATTAAGGCACTGATAGCATTACTTTTCTGTCTCTTTTTGTAAATTATATAGGAAAAGGAAGTATTCCTTCCTTTCAGTTTCCTCTGTCAATACATAAGCACTGCTTTCCTGATGTTCCCTATAAATGATACAGGCATAGTTATCACTGACATTCCGTGATTGATGTTAAAGATTTGATAAAGGAAAAATGAGTACAAAATAAAAAGTATATATAGTATTTATTGTAAAACCTTTCATAGTATTTCAGTCTGCAATCCCAAAATATGGGGTTGTATTTACCCATGCAGGTGTCCAAGGCCATGATCACACTAATAAAATCAGAATCCACTGGAGGTTTTGACTCAGTGACCCACTTAGCATAGTTAGAGCTCCACTTCTTATGTTGTGGGAGTGTGAAGTCATTGCTGGCACATTCCTGTGCTCTCCTCCTCATGCAGAGCTGCCATTGTCATAACTTGTTTACAGGTTACCTCGTTATATAAAGCATGTCAAGGGCAGGTAATGAAAAAAAAAAGAAATAGTAAGAAAAAAGGAAATTGTGTTTTCAAATCGAACAAAGGTTTATTGACAGAAACACTGTCGTAAAGCTCTTCAGTGCGACCATATCATTGTACTAAGGTTAGTAACAATGGGTTTCATCATTCATCATTTACTCCTTTGTCTATGGCTGATACAATCCAAATCTTTATGGTATGAATTAAAGAGACCCCCTTCCTAATTGTATACAGTGGGGAAAATAAGTATTTGATACGCTACCTATATTGCAAGTTTTCCCACCTACAAAGAATGGAGAGGTCTGTAATATTTATTGTAGGTACACTTCAATTGTGAGAGACAGAATCTTAAAAAAAATTTGGCAAACTACAAACTGTCCTAGACAGAAGACATAGAAAAACACAATAAAAACAACGTATAAAAATACTGTGTTGTAAAAAAAACCCAGTAATCAGCAAGTGCTAATAAAAAGATGAAAAAACAGGGTATTTGGTTAATACGTTTTTTGCAAAAAATGTATATTAAGCTGCCCTACCAAACGTCAAGGTATACCCATATCAGAGCAGTCCCTGACTAATGTATTTAATCCCTATCTGATATATTTAAAAACCTGGTCATGTGTATAATACCTGTATGAGCAGGATTCAGAAAGGGAATGTCCAATGTGGATACACTGCATAGAGCGGCTTTTGTGTGCACGGCTCACAAAAGAGGGGTGGAAACCTCCCTGATCTTGCAGAAACAAGAAAACAATTGAATAGAAACAAAAAACTGTCCTAGACATGTGCTGGCATGAGAAGGGGGACCTTGGGTTCCCTGCTAGATTTTAACCCATGATGATGTAGTGTGTTACTAATGGTAAGGTTTGAGACTGTCGTCCCAGCTCTCTTCAGGTCATTGAACAGGTCCTACCATGTAGTTCTGGGCTTATTCCTTTTCTTTCTTTCTTTCTTTCCCGAGAATCTCCTCTTCTCTCCTCCTCCTCGTCTATCATGTTCTTCACCCATTGTTTGTGAGGTCTGTGGCCAGAGCAGCATCTTCACTTCAGAATCGGTTCAACCTTTTCCCGGAGTTGTGCCGCTCATGATCTGCCCAAGTGAGAGACTAATTGTTCAGTCTATTCTCACCCTTAGGTCACGTTCACACGTTCAGTATTTGGTTAGAATTTTACATCAGTATTTGATAACCTAAATCAGGAGTGGAACAATCAGAGGAACACTATAACAGAAACACATCACCACTTCTGTATTTATCACCTATTCCTGATTATGGCTTACAAATACTCATGTAAAATACTGACCAAATACTAATGGTAATTTCACCTCAAAAATATTGTAATCATGAAACAAGACATTGATGAAAGTCATTTGGGCCTGTTAGTATCCATTCAGGAACTGGACATGATAAAGCTGTGATTAGTGTTGAGCGATACTGCTCGATATCTAAAAATATCGGATCGGAATGGCATCGCCGATATCACTAAATATCGGCGATATCCGATTCCGATACCGGAAGTCCCATGTAAGTCTATGGGAACAAAATATCGCAACTAAAAAAACACTTTCTTTCCTTGTAAACACAAAATATACACACTTAGAATACATATATAAAATATATATATATATATATATATATATAATACATGTCATTGTGACATATATATACATATATTTATAGTTTATTCACGTCTACATAGTAAAATAGCCTCTGATTCAATTGCCGGGTAAAGCCGGCATTTGTGAAAAGACAGAAGCACCCGAGGGTCCAGTCGCCACAGAGATGTTGCATCGCACCCAGCGGTGTGACAACTTACTCTCAGGTAAGGAGGAAACACCCCATTGACTCCAACCACTGCATTCAACAGTACACTATGCCAGCTGAGTGTAGGCGGACCCAATGGGATGGTCTAGCTCAGGCTGGTTAGAACAGGGTGTAGCTAGTTGGATGGGAGGGGTTGAGGCAGCCTTATGCTGCATGTCTTTGTAGTAAGAATTGTTTCCTTTCCTGCTTTCTTACTACGTCGCATACTCCACTCTGCTACATCACTCTGCACCATTGCTCTATCTCACATCTATCTGCCCTGGAAGGATACCGTCTTACCTGTACAAGACTTATCACCTAGCTGCACTACACCATCCCTGCCAGAGGACCTGCACAGCAGCGCTGGTCACCCTGACCAGGTACTACAGGTGGCGTCACGACAAACTACACAAACATTCTATCATCCCCTGGAAATATCCACATTCCAGTGAGCGACCAGGGCACGGACATAGCTGTGCTACCCGTCACATCCCCCATAGAAGTCGACAGGCTTGGTGCCAAGTACCCCCAAAACCTGTGGCTCTGTGCGACTCAACTTTGGCGTCACGAACAGGATTCAGAAGCTCGCTATAAGCGAGTCCTGTGTGCCTTAATTGAACTGTTTTTTTGCTTGAGAATTGCAAAAATCATCATAGACTGTATTTGCCATTTTTCCGTCATATCAGCGCCACGAGGCACAGGTGAAGAATAAGGGCGTGCTCTCGTGGGCGTACACTCACTCCGTGGCGCGAAAACGATGTCCGCACACTTTAAATGTTACTGCAATGTAAGATCGTGCCCCACAGCTCTGGAGTTCCGCCTCCTCATCCTCCTCAGTGGGTGGAAACGAACGCGAAGGTCCCGCCTCCCTACAAAAGATGTCGCCTCTCCTGATGCTAATGACACATATGACTTGGCAGAGATGGTGAATGGACGTGAGCAGAAGTGGGAAGGGATGGAGGAGTCAGAGCTCTCCCCCCACGGAAGCGACCCGATCGCCACGGAGCCACCGTTTGGCACCCGGCCTGGAAACCCTCCTATGCTGGAAGAAGCGGAGGATACCCTGAGAGACCTGGCCCGGCACAGGGAGGAGGTTGCCAGGATGGAAGCGAGCTGGCGGGCCCTAAAACTACAATTGGAGCGGCGCCAATCCCTCTTACCCCTGAAGTGTCTGTACCGGAAGGTGAGGCACCCGTTCCAGTAGAGGAGGCCGTGCGGGCATCCCAGCCCTTGCAATCTGAACCGGTTGCCAGTATCTCAGTGGAGGCACCCGTTCCAGTACAGGAGGCCGTGCGGGCATCCCAGCCCTTGCAATCTGAACCGGTTGCCAGTATCTCAGTGGAGGCACCCGTTCCAGTAGAGGAGGCCGTGCGGGCATCCCAGCCCTTGCAATCTGAACCGGTTGCCAGTATCACAGTGGAGACACCCGTTCCTGCTGAAAACGCCGCACCAGCACCTCAGATCCCGCTGTCTGCCCCGTCGCTGAGGCAGAAGAAGCGACACCCGTCCTCATGGAGGAGGCCGCGCAGGCACCAGAGCTCTACCTGCCTGTACCGGAGCCCCGACCGTCATCTGTTCCAGAGCCGGCTGCTTCCGCCACAGGTGAGCGCCGCCAGGACTGGCGGGCGCCAGGAGAGCTGCCGCAACCGGACATCGTAAGCTGGCGTTTGATGTTGGAGACATGGAGCTGCTGGTGGAGGAGAATTACAACCGGCGTCAGGAGGAAGAGTGGAGACGTCGGGAGCGGGAAGCAGAGCGACAAAGGGAGCAGCGAGAATCCCAAAAGCTTCGGCAACGTCACCTGGAGAAGGACCTGGCAGAGAAGGCACGTATGAGAAAGGATAAAAGTACGGTGAGGGAGCCACGGCGTAAGGGTGCAGTACGGAACTTTAAGTTAAAAGGTGGTTGGGGCTTCATCCAGGAGCCTGGACTTTATTTAGAAGTTTTTGTAACCCGGCAGGACGTGGAGGCTCACCTCCCAGAAGGACACCGGGGAGGGACCTGTTGCCAGGAGACTTGGTGACTTACACCCGACACTGGGGTTACAATGGATGGTACGCCCTAAATGTTACCAGTGCGACCCCTACTGCCCAGAGTGTCAGGAAACTGACAGACCCTACGAGCCTTCAGCCTCCCCAACCAGGCCTCTGCACAAGTGCCCACCCCACGCCGTAAATCTCCCCAGCCTCCCTCAGTGGTCTCCTCAGCAGCCCCAGCTATGGACATGATAATGATAGCTGGCCCGTACCCGGCGCCTGTTAGGCCCCCTGGGGTTCGTACAGTCCGGGACATAGGGTTCCAGTCCCGGAGGGAGACGAAAGAGGTGGCCACACAGACCCAGATAGTGGGTCACGACGTCACTGTACAGGCCACACGACGTCATCAGGTCTGGGTGGACCCTCCTGTCACGGATGTTTGGCAAGCTCCAGAACAGTACCAGGTGGTACCTGTAAGAGGCCAGCCAAAGAAGTCTAAATAACCCGGACAGGGTCTCTGTATGTAAATAGTTAAATTATTGATGTACCCGGACGGGTGAATGTTCATAAAAAGAAGTTTATTGTTGCCTTAATATACCCAGGTTGGGTAATGGTTTGAGGTACCCGGACGGGTGAATGTTCAGAAGAACAAGTTTATTGTTGCCTTAATATACCCAGGTTGGGTAATGGTGTTTCACTGTAATGAAAATGTTGAACTTTGAAGCCATGAACTGTACTGGCTCACAAACTTTTCTGTAAATAGTTGGCACTTCGGTGCTCCATCTTGGTTTTACAAAAAACTTTACTGTGCACTATTTTCAACTACCTCAGAAACTAAAAACCCGTTTGGTGTGGCCGAAAGTGAGGTCTGCTCAAGGAAAGTCTTGCAGCCCACCCAAGACCACAGTTGGAGGTTTGGAGCGGGTCCTCCACAAGCACAAGTAAAGGACACTGTGAAGTTACCCCGGTGGGGTTGTAGTCCTAAGAAGTCTCCACGAACTTCGGCACTAATGCTATTTGCACTTTTGTTGAATATGTATTTATTAACACACATGTATAACACATATCAAGGGTATGAACAGTAACAAAACATGTCACATAATATAAGCCATTTGCACTTTTGTAATGTTATTATTAAAAATTTTATTATGCAACATTTAACTTGAAGTGTTTCCTGCTTTCTTACTACGTCGCATAGTCCACTCTGCTACATCACTTTGCACCATTGCTCTATCTCACATCTATCTGCCCTGGAAGGATAGCGTGTTACCTGTAGAAGACTTTTCACCTACCTGCACTACACCATCCCTTCCAGAGGACCTGCACAGCAGCGCTGGACACCCTGACCAGGTACTACAGGTGGCGTCACGACAAACTACACGAACATTCTATCATCCCCTGGAAATATCCCACATTCCAGTGATCGCCCAGGTCACGGACCGAGCTGTGCTACTCGTGACATCCCCCATAGAAGTCGACGTGATCGGTGCCGAGTACCACCAAAACCCCTGTCTCTGTGCGACTCAACTTCCCTCACTGTGCTGGCACTTTACATTTACAATGCCTCTGGGTTTTTTTTTTGGGGGGGTGGGGAACATTCAGACTTTTGCTATGGGGCCCCATGATTTATATGTACGCCCCTGCTGCTGAGGCATGGTATTTAAGGCTGTTAAGGAGCCAATATCCATGGACCTTGCCAGCAGCGTCGGATGGAGTACCTTGGGCCCACCAGAGAAAAATTATTCTTGGGGCCCACCATCATACTTCCCAACCTTTGAAGAAGGGAAAGAGGGACAAAGGCTGTGGCACGCTGTGCCTGCTGCAGCAAATTTTAGGCCATGCCACGCTGCACCACAGACTGTCCAGGAGTTGGTGGATGCTTTAGTCCAGGTGTGGGAGGAGATCCCTCACGAGACCATCCGTCGCGCTCATCAGGAGCATGGCCAGAAGTTGTAGGGAGGTCATACAGCATACCTCCCAAATTTGGAAGACAGGAAAGAGGATTAAAGGCTGCGGCGCGTGTTGCGCGCCGCTGAAAATTTTAGGCCACGCCCCGACAACACCCATTTCACAGCTAATCACACCCATATCCTCGCCCCAAGCGTAACCATTTAGCACTGCTGATCACACTGACTGGTAATGAGGGCACAGTGGCTGGTACTGAGGAAAAGAAAGAAAGAGCAGAGAGAGAGAAAGAACAAACAGAGAAAGAAAGAGAGGAAAGAAAGAAAAGAGAGAAAGAAAGAACAGAGAGAAAAAAGAACAGAGAGCGAGAAGGAAAGAACAGAGAGCGAGAAAGAAAGACTAGAGAGAGAGCCATAGGCGTAGCTAGGGTTTTGGTTTAGTGGGGGCAAAACTTCTGAGTGGGCCCATCATCAGAGAACCTCAGCAAATGACCGCGCTGTTGGCCAAAATAATCTATATATAAAAAGACCAATATTGATATTACCGCCATATGGTCTGTGTTAAATAATACCAGTCCTACAGAACATATAATAGATTACAGCACAGGTACAGATAATGACTTACCGCTGATGTTCTTTCTAATGGAATTGTTCACTTTTCATGTCTTTTCCATCTGGCCCACACCGACATGACGACTTCTCCAGCCAGGACTCGACTGCACCCCCATTAAAAAAAAATCAAAAAAAAACTCACCTCCCGGCTCCTGTGCTGCTCACTGTTCTCCCTCTCAGCGTCTGACAGCGGGCGCCGGCAGGTGATGTTATTGCGCCCGCTGTCATACGCTGAGAGGTGGATTATGGGAGAGAAGGAGCGCTCGCTCCTTCTCTCTCCATGCGGTTAGCTTTATCGGCTGGATGCCGATACAGCTGACCCTCCGATGATGGGTGGGGGGCCCACTGCTGGCACCGGGCCCCCCAACGCCTGTTCAGGCCCCATAGCTTCCGGGCGGCAGAGCAGGGAGAGCGATTCTCCCTGCTCTGCCGCAGAATGTAACTGTATCGTAGCTCCGGGTGGGCCCCCTCAGAGCGCGGGCCCCGGGGCCACCGCCCCCTCTGCCCCGCGACCTATCCTTTCAAATCAGGGCCCACCACGCAGGAGCTGGGGCCCACCGTAGGTTTCTCCGGTGTCCCGGTGCCTCAGTCCGACCCTGCTTGCCAGCCTGATAATACCAGGCCACAACAGTCTGCATATCTTGGCTGGTTAACAAAAATAGGGGATCCCCTCGAAAAAAAAACAGCGTAGGGGTCCCCCTATTTTGTTAACCAGCCAAGTAAAATGCAGACTGCTGCGGCCTGGTATTAAAAGACTGTCAAGGCCCATGGATTTTGGCCCTCAACAGCCTGATAATACCAGGCTACAGCAGCCCCACATTTGGCGCATCAAAAGATGTGCCAATTGTGGCACTTTACCCGGCTCTTCCCACTGCCCTGTAGCGGTGGCAAGTGGGGTAATAAGGGGTTAATGTCACCGTTGATTGCACGGTGAGAATAAGCCCGGTTAATAATGGAGAGGTGTCAATAAGACACCGATCCATTATTAATCCCAAAGTTTTTAAATGTATAAAAAAAAAGACACAGCAAGAAAAAAGTATTTTAATGAAATAAAAGAGACAACACAGTTTTCATTAATTTTATTATACTCTCATTCCTGCGACGCCATCGATCTCCTGTAAAAAAAGAAAAAAAACAAAACAGCAGTATACCACCTGTCCGACGCAGTCCATAGTAACGAGTGTCCCACGACGATCCAGCTCTGCTACATCGCAATGACAGGCAGAGCCGGTCATCGCGACGCAGCACAGCTGATTACCTGCTTCCCCGGCGGTGACGTCATCGGACTGACTGCTTTACGGCCGGGATTACCCAGCAGTCACTGCAGTTATCGCGAGAAACTGCATGTGACCGCCGGGGAAAGATGATGGCGGCCATGAAGCAGTCCAGCCCGTGACCGCCGGAGATCTTCTGCCAGGTAAGTGCCGCTGACTCCTGACAGACCCGACCGACGGACACTGACAGTGACAGTGACAAATCCGATTCCGGTATCCGATAAGACGAAAATATCGGAACTAAGTATCGAAAGTCCGATAGGGCTAATATCGGCCGATACCCGATACTTGCGGTATCGTATCGCTCAACACTAGCTGTGATGGCTCCATTATAAATGAAGCCATGCTAGTAATGTGAACTGGCCATTTGACAGCTGATGCATGCTGCCAAATACACGGGTAGCATGTATCAGACGCTGTCTGCATGATTTCATCCAGGTATGTTTAACTTTGAAACGCTACGCTATTGTACAGAACAGCATTGTTTAAAATTTACCTGCGACTGATCTGCATGGGAGACTAGACCTACCCCGCCTGAAGACCTTGAGTGACAGGCCTCTCCTTACATGTGCGTCTGTCACTTCAGGGCAGCAGGCAGGGAGAAACCGCTGGGGACCCGCCTGTCCTACTAGTCTTCTGTTCGGCTCAGTCCCCAACGACTATTAAACTATGTGCTTCTCTTAAACGCTGTGGCGTTTCATAGATCATATATGGCTGAAATCATACAACTATCCATGGACAGCATGTATCAGCTGACATGTTCCTTTTAATACATCTTCCAGATGGCCTGGTGCTGACATTCTAGATTTATTTGCACCCCATATGTAACCCTAAAAATTGCCCAATTATTTTGGGAATGAAGCATTCCATATATAGCATTGTCCAAAGGTGAGTAGAAGAGAAGGAGCTTAAATGACATCCTCGGGGGCAAGAAAATTTACAGTGTAAATGATCCTATAGCCAAATCCGAATGAGACTCATGTTCGAGTGCTGATCTTGTGTTTACATGACCAGAATCTCAGGTCCTGAAGTCCTGAAGTCGTCAGCAGCAAAACTCCTTATGTAGAAGAGAAACAAACATTTTAAAGGAGGATAACTTGGTGTCGCTGAGCAGAATGGTGCGTCCATCCCGGGTGGGAGAAAATAAATGGTACTGTGGAGTGCAGCAGGAAGAAGCTACAAGACTTGTAGGAACTTTGAGACACAGCTACAGGAATATGACCTTCAACATGGACAACCTGTTCTACTTCTTTGGATTTTTGCAGTATTTTGTAGAAGTCCAAACTTCTGTCCAGTATCAGTGTGTGTCATGTGGGCTTTCTCTGTGCTCTATCTCCATCCCTACCTTTCATGGTAGCCCCCTTAATGGTACCCCACTTTGATTTTCTTTCTCTTTACAGGAGCCATGGCCTGCACTGCATTTTCTCAATCAGGTCTCTGAACAATCCCATATGATGTGACAAATAACCTAACAGGAACAGTGCTTCTAAAACACAGACAGTGATTCTCAGCGCTGTGTTCACTGATCAGTCGGTTAAGTACACCGCAGACTTCCTCATCTTAACATTCCCAGGGAGAATAGCTATTATAAAACCTGATAGTCAGTCCCCAAAATGTGACGCCGCCATCCATCATACACACTACCAAGAGGCAAAAGTCTTCTGCTCTCAATAGTTCTGTTTCTCAAACAAAATTGAAATTAATAAAATGACAGACCAAGATGTATAGTCTTTTTCTCCAGACTGAAGACACACTGAGGGCTTAAGAAAAAAATAAAATCATCGACCACTTTAAGACACATTATGACCTCATGTCATGGTCAGCTCAAATGAAGAGCCATAAAAAACCTGACATAAGAATATATCAGACATATCACATACTCTTCACCTCCGGCACTTGGCGTACATCAATTTACAATTTATATAAATGATTTTGGTGTCAGAGAGGATGCCAATGTCAGATAAAAAGAAATTATATCCATGGAGAGTATCGGTGTGGTGGGAGTTAGCGATTTGGCAAAGTTTCTCATTTGTTACTGAAAGAACTGTAAGTGCATTAATATGAGCAGACACAACATGGAATTCATTACTGTCAGCTTAACCTCATAATTTGCTGCAATTGATTGATGTAATATATGTGACTGGAGTGCTAACTGCAAATTGATTATGGACGTTCTCTGCTTTTAGTGTAAAAACTAATTATGTTGCAGAGAATTTCATTGTGCCTGTGTGGCTTATTGCAGAATTTCACATGCAACGTATATGTAAAATACAGATTTAATCTCTACCGAATATTTAGCTCACAAAGCACTTGCTACATCACGTCTCTTTTAGGAAACTACAACCTTTACATGCATCAGAGAGAATAGAAACTACTTCAATCAGTGCCCGAGCTGCTGTGATCACAGGACCTTCATCTAACAAGGTTCCTCTACAGACACACAAGTGATTGTAATTGTCCTTTTCAATACATTTGTAATTATCTTTAGGTTTATATATTTACTTACACCTCTATAGTTCTTTATCTATTTGCTCCTGTATCTCTCATTAGCAGGGAGGAAGTAAAGGACTGCAGTAATTCAAGTCTCCTTCTACTCTACCCCATATAAAAATCAATGGGCTACAAATAACTGAAATCTAAGTCGCTCAAAGGTTGTTGTTTTTTCTTTTAATCAGTTACTAAAAAATTTAATTTTAACACTAAATTACCCATAATCAAAGGTTTTTATATGGATCACTGGAGGTACACTTTAAAGGAAAACTGCAGTGGTAAATCACATCCCAAACCAGGAATTTTATGTTTTCAAGACCCATAACGTTTATATTTTTCTGTCAACGTAGCCGTATGAGGTCCTTGTTTTTAGCGACGAGTGGCGAGTTTTATTTGTTCAATGTACTGTAAAACAGGAGAAAAAAATCCAAGTGCAAAGAACTTGTGGAAAAAAAATGTTTTTTGCTTTTTAGGGCAACTGCAGTGATGAACCCTTTTCCGAACGGGCAGGGTAATGTTTCTGAGTTTTCATTTGTTTCTTTCCTTTCTGTCAAGAACCATGATTTTTTTTTTATTTTTCCATCAACATAGCCATATTAGGGCTTGTTTTTTGCGTGACGGTTTTAGTTGTGAATGACACCATTGATTTTAACCATCAATTTACGGTACTCGAAAGCAGGAAAAAAAATCCAAGTGCAGGAAAATTGTGAAAAAAAAATATTTTGGGCTTTTAATTTTGTAGCAATCTTTATGCTGAAAGAAATGACCAGGCAATTTATTTCTGATGTTCAGTATGACTATTTTTTTATATGAAATAACATTTTTATTCAAGTAGTGAAAAAATAAGAAGTTTGTAAAAAAAAAAAATCATTAATTGATTATCACTGTAAAGAGAATCTGTCACCGGGTTTTTGGCTATGGTATCTGAGAGCAACATGAGGTAGGGGTTGAGAGCCAGAATCCAGTGATGTATCACTTACTGGACTGCTCAATGTAATTTTGATAAAATCAGTTTTTCCTGCTTTAGATGAAGCAGTACTGTGAATGCTGAGCTGTGTATAACCCCACCCACACCACTGATTGGCAGCTTTCTTTGTACACTGTCAGCAAGCTGCCAATCAGTGATGGGGGCGGGGATACACAGACTGGTTTTCACGTGAGATCTAGTCCTGCAGTGATAATCTAACATTGATAAAATATTGATTGAATTGAAACTGCAGCAAGCTACTGATCAAGTCACACATTACTGCAATCAGGCTCTCTGACCCTACTTTATTCTGCTCTCAGATTAAATAGCAAAAACCTGCTAACAAATTCCCCTTAATTAGTCATATTTTAGGGTTGTTTGTAGAAGCTATAGGATTATATTAAAAATTAAATTTGGTCTATTTCCCAATAATAAATGTATTATGTGTGTACTCATTTACAAAACTAGGATTTTCATAACAAATCTGTCATATTAATGATTCTTTTCCCTGAAGCAATAATTGCACTTTTACCTGCAGCAGTCGCGCAGTGCTTTAGTGTAGTTTAACAATAGTTTTATTGTTTTATATCTTTAAAAAGAATTCATTCTCACGTGGAGGATTTGTCAAGTCATTTGCATAGTGGCCAAGGTTTTGCACAATATGTTTTCTTCTGCACTTAAAATTATTTTACAAAAATACTTTTGGCTAATATTTTACTTTTAGAGGTATTAACTTTTTTTAATGTATTTTTCACTTTCTTTACTTCGTTCTTCATATGTGTTATAGAAAAAGAAGTCTGCTTTCTTTGGAAGTGTTCAGCAAGCTGCTAATGATGTACTTTTTGTACTTTGTACGGTGACGTACTTCTATGTGTGGATATGTGTTTTGGATGTTTGTGTACTGTCAATGTGCTCAAGGCAAGTCTGGAGATGAGCAAATCGATCTGCTGCTGATTGAATTTGTTATGAATTTTTCACTATTTTTTTATTTTAGAGAATACTGAATTTTGGGATTTAATTGGTACAATTTTAGGTCCGGAAAAAAGTTAAAATAATTAAAGACATTTTACTCATCTGTCTTAGGCCGTCACCTGTCCTTATGTTACAGCTGCAACTCTTGAGCTTCCATAATGGTTTTCAGTTCTTCTGTCACTCCCTTTTAGAATTGCGCTCCATTTGAGACCAATCACAGATCTCATTGCTGAAATTTGTGTCTATCATAGAGGAACAGGTAGTTGTGGTAATGGCAGAGGCAGTGTAAGGACAGATGAGGACCTAGAACAGGTTAATCTAATGTATATTATTATTGTTTAGCCCAGTCATTCCCCTCCATTTGTCATTATTTGAGACCTATTTCAAGGAACTTTGGATTTGAAATGATTTTATTGGGACTGAATCACAGTCCGACTGCTCTAACTGTAAAGAAGGGTGGCTAACTAGGAAAGGGTTCTTTACAGTTAGAGCAGTCAGACTGTATAACGTCCTACCACATTTAATGCCACAATTAGGTGGCAGTAAGCACCAGTGATGGTGACTATCACTATACTCTAGGCATACTATTCTTACAATTATGTTTTCCTATTACTTTTGAAACTTTGGTGCTTAAAAGGGTTGTCTGGTCTTAAGCCACAAGTCTACAGTCACTTTATGAATCCTCACATCGCGCGCTCTATGCGCTGTGCAGATTCTCCAGTGTTGGTGCCAGGAGTTGGCAGTCATATGACCACAAGTATTTTACTTACAGTCATATTCTGACTAGACTGTATCTGAACATGCTCAATACACTTACATTGAGTGATGCCTGATACAGTCTAGTCGTCACTTGACCGCATATATGCAAATCAAATACTTGTGGTCATGCGCCCACCACTCTCTGTGTCGGCATCGGAGAATCCTCACAGCGCACAGTGCATACAATGTGAGTATCTGCATAGCGTGACTGCACACGTGTAGGTTAAGACTGGACTACCCCTTTAAATATAGAACAACCCCTTCAAATATTGAGGTACATTTTTCTAATTCAGTTCTAATCACCCAATAGTGTTTGATACCGGTAAAATAATTATTACTATACAAGATCATTCTTCATGATTTAAGTAGAATCGTTGGATTTTACATAAATTACTTCTAATTCTCAATAGAGAATTGAACCTTGGAAGATGTCCGTGTAAGCTTCTCTCACGAGAGCACAGAGCCGGGTTAGCAATAAGTTATTCATAATGCAGAGATGTTGTTAAATTGTGAACCAAGCTTTTAGTATTTCTGAATAATCACTTATGAAGATGGACAAGTCATTCTTTTACTTATCAACCATCCACAAATGTTACTGTATTAACCATAGATTTATATAGAAAAGGGTCTAGTTTATATGTGGCTGCTATTTAAAAGAAATATAATTATGTTTATTTATTATTATTACTACTTATAATTATAGCATCATTTATTCCATTGTGCTTTATATATGAAAAAAGGATATCAATAGCAAAAAGCAAGTACAATAATCTTCAACAAAATGAGTCAGCGACTGGTACAGGAGGAGAGAGGACCCTGCCCGCGAGGGCTCACAATCTGCAAGGGATGGGTGAGGATACAGTAGGTGAGGGTAGAGCTGGTCATGCAGCGGTTTGGGGATCTGTGGTTACTGCAGGTTGTAGGCTTGTCGGAAGAGGTAGGTCTTCAGGTTCCTTTTGAAGGTTTCCATGGTAGGCGAGAGTCTGATATGTTGTGGTAGAGAGTTCCAGAGTAGGGGGATACACGGGAGAAATCTTGTATGTGATTGTGGGAAGAGGAGATAAGAGGGGAGGAGAGGAGATCTTGTGAGGATCGGAGGTTGTGTGCAGGTAAGTACCTGTAGACGAGGTCACAGGTATACGGAGGACACAGGTTGTGGATGGCTTTGTATGCCATGGTTAGGTGTTTGAACTGGAGTCTTTGGACAATGGAGAGCCAGTGAAGAGATTGACAGAGAGGAGAGGCTGGGGGGACAGGTAGATTTGTCAGGCAGCAGAGTTTAGATATATACAGATACATTAGCACAGATATTTATAAATACAGATATATGATAATAATTTAATAATCTAGACTTTTTTTAATAATTTTACATCCTGCTGTAAAATCCTCCATACACATAACTAAATATTTAAATAGTACTTTTTGGTTGGACTACGGTGTTCATAACTTATCCCTAGGTATGCAATCCATAGCAGGTCAGTGGGGGTCTGACGGTTCAGCCGACTAAAAGGGTGACAGCATGCCATGCATGCTTAAATGAGATGAAACTTTCCTGCAGTACCAGGCACAGGCGCTAGCAAAAGTATGGCACTTTGCCTGGTACGCAATGAATGAGATTTAGCACTTGAGTGTTGTGAGTTGTGACTAGTTTATGTAGATCAAGGCCATTTTCCCCCTGTCCCAGCTAGACACATTTTTTCTTTCCTACATGGAATTTTAAAACCTGTAAATGTTTTGTAGTTCAAATTCATGTTGCATCTTTTTTCCATGATTCATGGGTCCTAGAATGTGTAAGGCAGAGATGGTAGTAAACCACCTCTGTCTTCTCTATGAGAATCTGTGTGTGTCCTATAGCCGACTCCCTGCTTTTGTATCTGAACAATCTTGTTCAGCTGCTATACTGTTCAGTAATGTTTTAGAACGTTGGTGCAGAATAAAATGTGGTCCTCCCAGATGTTTAAAGTGAATGGTGGTCCGGAAGTAGCTATTAAGTTGATTGGCTGTGGTGTTGGGAGTTGAAATTATTCAACTATTCCTATTTCAAGGATGAACCCCAGAAATATTCTCATCACTTTTGTTTAGTAATTGCCAGTAGGTCTTGTTGGTTTTCTCCAGCTTTCCTTGTCATGTTCTTCAGTTTCCATATTTACTTTCAGATACCGATGGGAATAAACAATAGCTTTGTGGAGATGAACAATTTCTGCAGCCAGGGAACAGTATGGAGTATTGCAATGTATAGTGCAGAGGCTGAAGGGGTAGTCATATCTGGAAAATGTCTCCTATGGGACCCCCTTAGAGAATTGAATTTAAAGTGCTCCAAACTGAATGGAAAGGGGGTGGCCCTTATGTTTGTCTCGTTTATTTGTTTTATTTTTAAGCCTTCGGAATTTAATGTAGACATTAACGCTTTGTAAATTCCTCATCCGGTAGAATGGAGGTCAATATCAATGTTTAAGGCAAATGGAGGTTTAATCATTTATATTGAACATTTTACTCGACCCAAGAGACAAGCAAGGCACACATAATGTACATACAAAGCTTGAGCTTACAGTCATGTGAAGAACTTGTGTATTTCTAATGGGAATATTCTGTAAAGAATAGTAATACAGTCCATGTGCTGGTATACTAATGTTTCTCTACAGCTGTTACATAATGTTGGTGGTCTGCAGAGAGTATGTTTTCGTCTCTTAAAAGCACGCAAAGAGCTAAAAGAATATTTCTACCTTTGTTTAGGTATTTACAATGCATTCCCCAGACTCAAATTCAATTTATTAAGTGGATAACTGCAAATGAACGTATATAAATGCAGCATGCTGTTTTTTGACCGTGTGGGAATAATGCCATAGAAAAGGCTGTATTGAATTTTTCATGCAGTTTAACATGTCTAAAACACTAAAACTGTGAAGTGAACAATTTATTGCGCTCCGTGTGTTTTATTCCTATCATGCATTAAACACTACGTGACAGCAGAGCAGTTTAGCTAGAAAATAATTAGGAAGTTTAGGGTTGGTGGTTTGTTTTACTGTTTACTACCGTGAGTCATGTTATTCTACTTTGTAGGCCTGACTTACAGTATACGTTCATTCCGACAGCCTCAGCGTTAGAGATGACTATTCAATCACCTTTCAGGAATATTTGGTTAATATCATGAAAATGTAAGAACTGTGGAGATTTCAGGATTGCATAATTAATTTGCAAACAGTGGAGAACATGGCACCCAAGTGAATTGATACCAGACACAGCCAGAATTAGGGTCTATTTACACAGACGGGTGAGCGGCTCGAAACGATGGATCCATTACCAATACCAATCGCCGGTCATTTAATAACCTGTTTACACAGGAAGATCAAAGCAATAGATCTGTAAAAGGTGCTCAGAGACATGGGTCCTAGAGGTGGTAAGGCAGAGATGGTAATAAACCACCTCTGACTTCTCTTTGAGAGTCTGTGTGTGTCCTACTGCCAACTCCCTGCTCCTGCATCTGTACATTCTTGTCCAGCTGATTTACTATGAAGTGATGTTTCCAAACGTTACTGCAGAGTAATATGTGGACATCCTAGATGTTTAAAGTCAGTGGGCCGTCCAAAGTAGTTAGTTAGTTGACTGGCAGTTGTCCTGGGAGTTGGAATCTAACTGATCTAAAATTTATTGTCTACTTCAAGTATGAAACCTTTAAATATTTTAAGCATTCTTGTTTTTTTTTGTTTCACTTTTTTTTTGTTACTGCCAGTAGACCTTGTTGGTTTTCTAAAGAACCACCCAGGGTGTGGAGGGGAATGCCTTGATGACAGGGAAAAAGACAAAGAGACTGGGAGCACAAAATCAATAGAAAAATTGCCTTTATTAATCAAGAAATGGCTCAAGAAAGAATAAAACCATATAATAAAAAATATATTTTAAAACAGACACATCACAACTGGAACAATGTAATAAACACAAAACAATATTGTTATAATACATTCAATCAACACAATTTGATTCAATAAACATATATTGTGTTTTAAGCAAATAGCTCGAGTATAATAACCAGGAGGGCAATAAAAAATGAAAAGAATGAAAAAAATTGAAAAAAAATAGTATACTGTGCAATGGCACAATAGTTGCACTAGTATATATATAATAACCAAGAGAGCGATAAAAAAATTAATAACATTGAAATAATATGCTGTGTAATGGCACAATAGTTGCACTAGTGTATATATACTGACCAGGAGAGCAATAAAAAAATAAAAATAAAATTAAATACTGTGCAAAAACACACTAAGTGCACTAATGTGAACGTGTTCAATTAGCTCAAGTGTAAAAAATGAAAAGAATGAAAAAAATTAAATTATCTACTGTGCAATAGCACAATAATTGCACTAGTGTGTATATAATGATCAGGAGAGCGATAAAAAAATAATAAAAATAAAATTATATGCTGTGCATAGGCACACTAAGTGCACTAGTGTGAACGTATTCAAGAAGCACAAATATAATAACCAGGAGAACAATAAAAAATGAAAAAAATTAAATTATAGACTGTGCAATGACACAATAGTAGCACTAGTGTGTATATAATGACCAAAAGAGCGATAAGAAAATTAAAAGTTAATAAAATGATATACTGTGCAATAGCACACAAAGTGCCCTAGTGTGAACGTGTTCAATAGCGATATTTAACAAACATGTGAGATAAATATTAAAGTGCACACCAAATACAAAGTATCTGACAGTGTATAAATAAAAAACTGCATGAACCTAAATTGAATTAATTATCGCTATATAATACAGTATATATACTGGCCACTATGGACAGTCCCCCTGACGAAGGAGTTATCTCCGAAACGTGCGTCGGGCGCGTTCTTTTCAGACACACCACGCTGGTCCTTGCTCCCAGGTATAGCGGTCTTGTTTATTTATGGTTTGCACATTTTTTTGTCCATAGTGGCCAGTATATATATATATAGCGATAATTAATTCAATTTAGGTTCATGCAGTTTTTTTTTATTATATATATACTAGTGCAACTATTGTGCCATTGCACATTATACTAATTTTTTCAATTTTTTCATTCTTTTCATTTTTTATTGCCCTCCTGGTTATTATACTCGAGCTATTTGCTTAAAACACAATATATGTTTATTGAATCAAATTGTGTTGATTGAATGTATTATAAAAATATTGTTTTGTGTTTATTACATTGTACCAGTTGTGATGTGTCTGTTTTAAAATACATTTTTTATTATATGGTTTTATTCTTTCTTGAGCCATTTCTTGATTAATAAAGGCAATTTTTCTATTGATTTTGTGCTCCCAGTCTCTTTGTCTTTTTCCCTGTCATCAAGGCATTCCCCTCCACACCCTGGGTGGTTCTTTATTTCCGGATGGTCTGCCATCCTTTTTTTTGTTCAGGTGATAGAGTTACAGATTGGTGTTATTATTTCTATTACTTTTTCAGATATTATATACTACAGGTCCTTCTCAAAAAATTAGCATATAGTGCTAAATTTCATTATTTTCCATAATGTAATGATTACAATTAAACTTTCATATATTTTAGATTCATTACACACCAACTGAAATTTGTCAGGTGTTTTATTGTTTTAATACTGATGATTTTGGCATACAACTCCTGATAACCCAAAAAACCTGTCTCAAAAAATTAACATATTTCAACCATCCAATAAAATAAAAGTGTTTTTTAAAAACAAACAAAAAAAACATCAAATAATAATGTTCAGTTATGCACTCAATACTTGGTCGGGAATCCTTTTGCAGAAATGACTGCTTCAATGCGGCGTGGCATGGAGGCAATCAGCCTGTGACACTGCTGAGGTGTTATGGAGGCCCAGGATGCTTCGATAGCGGCCTTAAGCTCATCCAGAGTGTTGGGTCTTGCGTCTCTCAACTTTCTCTTCACAATATCCCACAGATTCTCTATGGGGTTCAGGTCAGGAGAGTTGACAGGCCAATTGAGCACAGTAATACCATGGTCAGTAAACCATTTACCAGTGGTTTTGGCACTGTGAGCAGGTGCCAGGTCGTGCTGAAAAATGAAATCTTCATCTCCATAAAGCATTTCAGCCGATGGAAGCATGAAGTGCTCCAAAATCTGATAGCTAGCTGCATTGACCCTGCCCTTGATGAAACACAGTGGACCAACACCAGCAGCTGACATGGCACCCCACACCATCACTGATTGTGGGTACTTGACACTGGACTTCAGGCATTTTGGCATTTCCTTCTCCCCAGTCTTCCTCCAGACTCTGGCACCTTGATTTCCGAATGACATGCAAAATTTGCTTTCATCAGAAAAAAGTACTTGGGACCACTTAGCAACAGTCCAGTGCTGCTTCTCTGTAGCCCAGGTCAGGCGCTTCTGCCGCTGTTTATGGTTCAAAAGTGGCTTTACCTGGGGAATGCGGCACCTGTAGCCCATTTCCTGCACACGCCTGTGCACGGTGGCTCTGGATGTTTCTACACCAGACTCAGTCCACTGCTTCCTCAGGTCCCCCAAGGTCTGGAATCGGTCCTTCTCCACAATCTTCCTCAGGGTCCGGTCACCTCTTCTCGTTGTACAGCGTTTTCTGCCACATTGTTTCCTTCCAACAGACTTCCCATTGAGGTGCCTTGATACAGCACTCTGGGAACAGCCTATTTGTTGAGAAATTTCTTTCTGGGTCTTACCCTCTTGCTTGAGGGTGTCAATGATGGCCTTCTTGACATCAGTCAGGTCGCTAGTCTTACCCATGATGGGGGTTTTGAGTAATGAACCAGGCAGGGAGTTTTTAAAAGCCTCAGGAATCTTTTGCATGTGTTTAGAGTTAATTAGTTGATTCAGAAGATTAGGGTAATAGGTCGTTTAGAGAACCTTTTTCTTGATATGCTAATTTTTTGAGACAGGTTTTTTGGGTTATCAGGAGTTGTATGCCAAAATCATCAGTATTAAAACAATAAAAGACCTGACAAATTTCAGTTGGTCTGTAATGAATCTAAAATATATGAAAGTTTAATTGTAATCATTACATTATGGAAAATAATGAAATTTAGCACTATATGCTAATTTTTTGAGAAGGACCTGTATATTATAATATTATTGTTGTATATTTTATATTACTTGAACTTCTCTAGCTTGTTGGTTTTCTACAGCTTTTTTTGGCATGTTCCCCAATTTCCATATTTAGTTTCAGATACCAATAGGAAAGAGCAATAGCTTTGTGGAGATGAACAATTACTGCAGCCAGGGAACAGTATGGAGTATGACAATGTATATTGTAGAGGCTTAAGGGGAAGTCATATCTGGAAAATGTTTCCTTTGGGATCACATTATAAAATTGAATTTAAACTCAGCCGTTTGCACAGAACGATGCGTCACCAAGAACGATGATCTTTAGTGGGCAAAAAATATAATTTTACCCAATGATCGAACGTTTTGCTTGTTCATCGGGTAATTTTTCAATGAATAATTTGAGTTCTTTTTTCTGCACAGGCTTTTTTTTTTTTTTAAAAGAACACAGGAAAAAAAAATTAAATAGCCTGCATGCCTATGACTGGTTTCAAACGGTTCGTCTTCATGGCCCGCGGTTGGAATACCCGACTATCAGGTCCCTTTACCTATACTAACTGCCTCGTATGAGTCGGGTGGTCCAGCTGGGTATCCTGGTCTAAGCAGAGAACGTGTTTCATGGATATATGAAAGCAGTCTATGACATGTCCATGTTTCCAGTGCGTGTGGTATCAATTTTTTTCACAGACTCTATTTTAACCTATGTGCCATCAATGTACTGAACGTGTGCTGTAAATGTTTAACATTGCAAAGTAGGAGAAGCTTTGTAATTTCATTCATTTTTTATCCACACTGGAGAAACACTGATGACCACACTGATGGAAAACACGGACACACGGATGACACACTGATGGAAAACACGGACACACGGATGACACACTGATGGAAAACACGGACACACGGATGACACACTGATGGAAAACACGGACACACGGATGGCACACTGATGGAAAACACGGACACACAGATGACACACTGATGGAAAACACAGACACACGGATGATACACTGATGGAAAACACAGATATACGGATGACCACACTGATGGAAAACACTGACACTAGGATGACACACTGATGGAAAACACAGACACACCGATGACACACTGATGGAAAACACAGACACACCGATGACACACTGATGGAAAACACAGACACACCGATGACACACTGATGGAAAACACGGACTCACGGATGACCACACTGATGGAAAACACGGACACACAGATGACACACTGATGAAAAACACAGATATACGGATGATACACTGAAGGAAAACATGGACACACGGATGACACACTGATGGAAAACATGGACACACGGATGACACACTGATGGAAAACACTGACACACGGATGACACACTGATGGAAAACACAGACACACCGATGACACACTGATGGAAAACACAGACACACGGATGACACACTGATGGAAAACACGGACACACGGATGACACACTGATGGAAAACACAGACACACCGATGACACACTGATGGAAAACACAGACACACGGATGATACACTGATGGAAAACACGGACACACAGATGACACACTGATGAAAAACACAGATATACGGATGATACACTGAAGGAAAACATGGACACACGGATGACACACTGATGGAAAACATGGACACACGGATGACACACTGATGGAAAACACTGACACACGGATGACACACTGATGGAAAACACAGACACACCGATGACACACTGATGGAAAACACAGACACACGGATGACACACTGATGGAAAACACGGACACACGGATGACACACTGATGGAAAACACAGACACACCGATGACACACTGATGGAAAACACAGACACACGGATGACACACTGATGGAAAACACGGACACACGGATGACACACTGATGGAAAACATGGACACACGGATGACACACTGATGGAAAACACTGACACACGGATGACACACTGATGGAAAACACTGACACACAGATGACACACTGATGGAAAACATGGACACACGGATGACACACTGATGGAAAACATGGACACACGGATGACAGACTGATGGAAAGCATGGACACACGGATGACACACTGATGGAAAACACTGACACACGGATGACACACTGATGGAAAACATGGACACACGGATGGCACACTGATGGAAAACACGGATGACACACTGATGGAAAACACTGACACACGGATGACACACTGATGGAAAACACTGATGGAAAACATGGACACACGGATGACACACTGATGGAAAACACGGACACACGGATGACACACTGATGAAAAACACGGATGACACACTGATGGAAAACATGGACATACGGATGACACACTGATGGAAAACATGGACACACGGATGACACACTGATGGAAAACACTGACACACTGATGGAAAACACGGACACACGAATGATACACTGATGGAAAACACGGACACACGGATGACACACTGATGGAAAACACGGACACATGGATGATACAATGATGGAAAACACGGACACATGGATGGAACACTGATGGAAAACATGGACTCACAGATGACACACTGATGGAAAACACGGACACACGAATGATACACTGATGGAAAACACGGACACACGGATGGCACACTGATGGAAAACACTGACACACGGATGACACACTGATGGAAAACACGGACACATGGATGATACAATGATGGAAAACACGGACACACAGATGGCACACTGATGGAAAACACGGACTCACGGATGACACACTGATGGAAAACACGGACACACAGATGACACACTGATGGAAAACAAGGACAATGGAAAACATGGACACACGGATGACACACCGATGTTGATGTTAAACACTGATGGCACCAGTGCCGATTTTTCACAAACCTTTTTAAACACAGATGTGTGAAGGAGGGCTAATAGAGTTTTTAAAATTAGTTGTTCTGTACCAGGCAATCCCTATAAGAGTCCTTCTTTGACCTTCCAAAATGTGAAGCCCGGAAAGTAAAAAACAGGACACTGCCTGTAACAAGAAATTGTGCTGGTAGGTTTTTAAACAACTTTCAGGAAATCTGAAGGTGATTTCCTCTCTTCTGTCTTGTATGTGCAAACCTGACCCAAAAAAAGCAATTATGCTTAGATCAGTAAGAACAAAACATTGTTCTAGCTGATTTCCAGTGATATTCCTTTAATATGCCGTGTACACATCCCTGAGACAAGTCTCTAGTAAGAGCCAGAACTGCAGAGACAATTTATCAACCGCAGGTGTTCTGGATTAATTCTCCTAAATCAGGGCTGAAGCAGAGAGGTCAGGCAGACTGCAGGAGAAAGGTGTGGTTAGACAAGTCATGATTATGCTAAAACTGTCTGCTAATGTCCTCTGCGCCCAGGGGCTTTCCTTCATTTATAATGTGCTCTGCTCTCCATGTCTCTGGGAAAACTCGAGTTAACATTACACAGATAGAGCTTGTGCTAGGAGCATGCTGTTTTCCTGCCATAACCAATTCTAAATGAATTTTCTCTTCAAGAAAATTCAGTATATTAAAAAAGATCTGATTTTTTCCTCTTTGCTTCCTGTAATAATACATTCTGTGACATAATGTAGCTGTCAACATTTCTGAGAATTTTTATTTTTTGCCCTTACCCCTCCAGGGATTGCCTTGATCTTTCCTGAAGTGCCCACTTTTGGTTGGGCTTACATAATCCCCACCCCTCTTCAGCCCAGGAGTTTCTACAGTCATGGCCAAAAGTTTTGAGAATGACACAAATATTAATTTTTACAAAGTCTACTGCTTCACTTTTTCTAATGGCAATTTGTATATACTCCAGAATGTTATAAAGAGTGATCAGCTTAACAGCAATTACTTGCAAAGTCAATATTTGGCTAGAAAATGAACTTTATCCCCCAAAACACATTTCAACATCATTGCAGCCCTGCCTTAAAAGGAGCAGCTAACCTCTTTTCACTGATTGCTCCATTAACACAGGTGTGGGTGTTGATGAGGACATGGCTGGAGATCAATCTGTCATGATTAAGTATGAATGACACCACTGGACACTTTATAAGGAGGCTGGTGCTTGGCATCATTGTTTCTCTTCTGTTAACCATGGTTATCTCTAAAGAAACACTTGCAGTCATCATTGCAATGCACAAACATGGCCTAACAGGGAAGAATATCGCAGCTAGAAAGATTGCACCTCAGTCAACAATCTATCGCATCATCAAGAACTTCAAGGAGAGAGGTTCCATTGTTGCCAAAAAGGCTCCAGGGCGCCCAAGAAAGACCAGCAAGCGCCAGGACCATCTCTTAAAAGTGTTTCAGCTGCGGGATCGGGCTACCAGCAGTGCAGAGCTTGCTCAGGAATGGCAGCAGGCAGGTGTGAGTGCATCTGCACGCACTGTGAGGCGGAGACTCTTGGAGCAAGGCCTGGTCTCAAGGAGGGCAGCAAAGAAGCCACTTCTCTCCAGAAAAAACATCATGGACAGACTGATATTCTGCAAAAGGTACAGGTAGTGGACTGCTGAGGACTGGGGTAAAGTTATTTTCTCTGATGAAACCCCTTTTCGATTGTTTGGGACATCAGGAAAACGCCTCATTCGGAGAAGACAAGGTGAGCGCTACCACCAGTCTTGTCTCATGCCAACTGTTAAGCATCCTGAAACCATTCATGTGTGGGGTTGCTTCTCAGCCAAGGGAATCGGCTCTCTCACAGTTTTGCCTAAAAACACAGCCATGAATAAAGAATGGTACCAAAATGTCCTCCAAGAGCAACTTCTCCCAACCCTCCAAGAGCAGTTTGGCGATCAACAATGCCTTTTCAGCATGACGGAGCACCTTGCCATAAAGCAAAGGTGATAAACTAAATGGCTCAGGGAACAAAACTTAGAGATTTTGGGTCCATGGCCTGGAAACTCCCCAGATCTTAATCCCATTGAGAACTTGTGGTTAATCATCAAGAGACGGGTGGACAAACAAAAACCTAAAAATTCTGACAAAATGAAAGCATTGATTGTTCAAGAATGGACTGCTATCAGTCAGGATTTGGTCCAGAAGTTGATTGAGAGCATGCCAGGGAGAATTGCAGAGGTCCTGAAGAAGAAGGGTCAACACTGCAAATATTGACTTGCTGCGTTAACTCATTCTAACTGTCAATATAAGCTTTTGTTACTCATATGTTTGCAATTATTATATTTCTGTCTGTGATTAAAACATCTGTCAAACACACATAAAAACCAGAGGGCAGCAGATCATGTGAAAATATAATATTTGTGTCATTCTCAAAACTTTTGGCCATGACTGTACTATGATGTTAAATAAATATGTATATATAAATATATGTACATGACTTTTTTTTTTTTCAGTCTCGCATTTATCAATTCAAAAAATCCGATAATGATTTGGATTATCATTGGCATCGTAGTCTGGAGTTGTAGGAACTCAGTGGCCGTTAAAAGGATCTGTGCACATGACTTTTATAATACTACCGTAATACTGTAGCTATAAATCTATATAATGGTGAATTAAGTGAATTGAATGGAAATTAATGACTTTTTAAGAGAAAACAAAGAAAGAATATTCACTCTGTTTGCTATTTCACACAAGCTGTATTTTCTTGTCTATACTACAGATGGAATTACCGACTACAGGTCGGCCTCGTACATGTGTATATTTTAAGTCCAGTTCTCTAAACCTGCGCTTGGGCCTGGAATTAAAGCCATAGTACAGACAAGGAGATATATTCCTGTGGAATTGCCATAAGGGTCCAACATCTTAATAATTGATCTCTTTGCAAATCATTACAGGATTCAGGAAAATTCTAAATTAATGATGGTCATCTAATAAGAATTTACAAATATATGAATGGACGGTATGAGGACCTTTCTAATTACCTGTTTACACTTTGCCTGAATAATGACATGGCGGCATGTTCTACCTCTAGAAAAATGAAGGCTTTTTCAGATTCACACGTGGTAATTCTTTACTGTGTGAGCAGTGAGACTATGGAACTCTTTGCCTCAACATGGTGTGGTGTGATGGTGGACTCATTGATCAAGCTGGTTGAAGGAAGGCCTTTCTTAAAAAATTTAATACAGCATATTATGGGTGCTAACTTCTTGACATCGGACCTTGATAAAGAAATTTAATCTTATTGACATTTAGAGCTAAGTTTTTCCTCCCAAAGTGAGTCAACAATGTGATTCAACTGGCAAATGTTTTTGCCTTTTTCGGGATCAACATAATAGAATTCTAGTTTGGAATTAACTGATCTTTTCAACCTTTTTTGACTGTTGCTACAAGCGAATGCATCTTTTGATTAATCATGAAGCATTGTGGCTCAGGTATAGGTATACAGCCTTATGTGAGAACTGGTTCCTTATGTGATTTCATAAAGTGCACCTTATTAAATAAAAAAAAACGAAACCTGCCCAACAAGCTTCAAGAAAATGGTGAGACCAGTGGATAGCATTTTGGCAGCTAAGAGGATAACATTTAACCTTTTGAAAATGGTTTCCCAATGTGATGATGGAGGTTTTGAATCAGCGATTTGCTGAACCATATCAAACCTGGTGATCAATACTTGATTGAAATTATTTGAAAATAAATGGGCAACTATTTCTGCAAACTGGTTCTTCAACTACTTTAATGGTTCAATAAGCAAAAATCTGTGTATCCAAGAGACCTAACACTGTGATCATTAGTGTGATGAGAATGGAAAGAGAGGAGATCATCTGCAGTGGGGACTCGAGAAAATTGTGAAAGGGTTGTATGATTTTCTAAATTGGTCTGCTTGTGTTCTGGAAACAACACCACTATCCACTATAGTACATCTGCACTTACTGGTATGTAGTTCCATCCTGTTTAGAGGCAATATTAGATACATTCCTTGAAGAGTTCTTCTGTTGAATCTTTTCTCAAAACTATTCCCGTACAATGTCTTAAAGCGCTCGCACTCATCTGCATTTAAATCATCGCTCCAATGTTGATCCAGAAAAGTAGGACGAGTGTGATGCAAATTTCATGCGAGTGTCATGCGAATACAATGCAATTTTTTTCATATAGCCTCTGTATGAGGTGCGTATGCAATGCGTTTTTTTCTTTCCAACTATTATTCTACAATCATTTACAGGACCTTTTACAGTGTTCTGTGCCACAGAAAGGTAGGATATCTAACGGTTTTAGTGCCGCCCGTTTTTTTTCTCGCACCCATTGACTTGCATTGGTGAGTCTTGTCCATATACGCGGCCACTCTCAGCATGCAGCAGTTTTTTTCTCATCCTGATTGCATTAGAGAAAAAAATCACAGATGAGCACTAAATCAGTGAATAACATTAGTCAAAGTGCAAGCCAATTTTTTTATCGAATTACACTCCGCCGATTTTTACGCAGGAGTATGAGCCTTAAGAGTGCTAGTTTTCTATGAGTGTTAGAAGATTGTATATATTCCCTTTTGCGAATTATCTATTTGATTACCATCCATTTCTGTCTGCTACATAAGGGTACATTTTAAAATATTAAATATTTAGTTTTAACTTTCCTTTGAATCAAAATATATTATTATTACTACACATTACAAAATTATTGAGAATACAAGAATAATATATAGAGGAAAGCAGAAACATGCAAGAGGATAGAACATCAGATTTGCAGAAAGTGTTTTTAGTGAGATTAACACCTTTAGATGTATAGTTGTTTGATTCATAGTTTGCATCCACTTTCATTTTTCTTTTAATGCAGTTTTTGAAGCCAAATGTCAGAAGTTGATTCTTGAGAGGTTTCAGTCTCTTATTTACAAGTGCTTTCCATTCATGATTCTCTCTTGACATAGACTTAAAAAACTCAACATGGAAAAATTAACTTAGGCCGATTACACATCTGCATTTCATGGTCTGAGTACAGTCCGCCATGTTATGAGTGGCCTTGGGTCTCGTGATCAGAAGAAGCTCATTATCCTTTTATATGCTGATGGGGCTGTTTAGTTAAAGTCAGGAGACCCACGGCCAGTCTGAACACCATGCTCTGCACTCTCATGTGTTCAATTGGCCTTAGAATTTAGTTTGACCAATGAAGTACCTACATGGTTGTGCGTAAGTTTTAATAAGGTAGAATGATGATTGTTAGCATTATCAAAAATTTACTTTTGACTTGAGGCTTTTTACTTTGAAAAATTATGATATAAAGAGAGATATGACTTTTTTGTAAAAAAAATTTCCAAAATATTTTTTTTTCAAATGGCATTTTACAAATCAAGTTTTATCAACATAAAATACTTTTAACTGGGAAGGAGCATTTTGTGTGTATGAAGCTAAAGGGGTTATAACAGACTATCTTTTTTTCATAGGACTAAGAACTGACAGGCAGATAGTTGTTGACTATCTGTCTGTTCTGCCAGGTGCCAGCTTAGTGCGATCACAGACCACTCCTGCCCGCAATTTTGCTGCTTCATGTCAGCTAAGCAGCTTTTCGCCTTCCAGGCTGCTTTGTCATCGTTGTTCTGATTGGCAGCCAGCTACCTAGCTATCAATCAGCATAAAATCGGCAGACATGCCCCGTCAACAGGGCAGAGTGGAAAAGAAGCAGCTCTGTCGCAGCAGAAGCCACAGGATCACCAGCAGAATTGGTCTGTAATTGGTCTGAGATGGCAGAGATCAGTGCCGGGCACAAAAGGTAGGTAGTAGGGTTGAGCATTCCGATACCGAAACCCGGTTCCGATACCTGAAATCCAATGTAAGTCTATGGGAACAAAATATCGAAAGTATTTACTTCCGATATTTTGTTCCCATAGATTACATTGGATTTCAGGTATCGGAACCGGGTTTCGGTATCGGAATGCTCAACCCTAGTAGGTAGTCATCTACTACCTGCCTGTATGTTTTTAGGTCTGTAACATAAGAATAAAATAGTTCTGTATAACCCCTTAAATTATAGCAATCTTGTGAAAGGTCTTGATTCACAAACTTGCGCGTGCACACACACACACACACACACTACTATTTTGTGTATACAGCTCCTTTACAAACCTTTGGTTATAGACGTTTAGCAAATTTTGTGTACTGGGGACAAATTTTTACTTTCTAGGAAGTGTGAGCTCTATTGTTTCATTTTCTATGAGTCCTAAAGGCATCAAACTGTAGAGCTAATGTATGCATACGTTTGGTGCATCATTTTATAAGGTAAACCTAGATTCCAATTAAAAAAGGTTGTTTCTATAGAAACAGATCCACAACAAACAACGATGCTCATCACATCTAAAATAGAATAACGCTTCTGTGCCAATCATATTCAAGAAACTCATTGATACGCAGGTGAGTGACAGTAAAACCTCGTCCCACAGCCAATTTCAGTGAAAGTCCCAGATGCAGTTTTGTTTGCCAAAACACTGTTCATGACACTTGGCAGGTTAACAGACGCAAACTCAAAACATATTTTTCATAATTCAGTAGCATCATTTTGCTGTATGTTTGAAAAAAAGGGAGGAAAAGCATAATGGAAGGATAACCTCTTCACTGCTGGGTGTGTGGGTGAC
Source organism: Oophaga sylvatica (assembly GCA_033576555.1). Classification (NCBI taxonomy): domain Eukaryota; kingdom Metazoa; phylum Chordata; class Amphibia; order Anura; family Dendrobatidae; genus Oophaga; species Oophaga sylvatica. Next base: position 602,199,442 of record JARQOD010000002.1, on the reverse strand, counting down.
ATGCAGAAACCATGCATTGTGCACCAGACGTCCGTAGCTATGCCAGGTTTCTTCTCCACATAATAGATGCTTTATTTTCCACACTTTTCATCATGGCTTTCCCTCAGCACGGGCTTAGAGTTTTGGGATGTTTTGATGATAGTAGCCATACATGCTGACAAGTGACTGTTGACCCCATAATGATTTTAGGTCTGGGCTAGTGATGAACAAATCTGCCGAAATTAGAATTTGGCAGTTTTCTTTAATTTGGCCGGGAAACTCAATTTGCCTTGAATTTATTTGATGCAAATCAAATGTGCCTTATTATGTTCTGGCATCAACCCAGACCCTGGAACACAATAAATATACATTAAAAAATAATATTCACCTCTCTGCTCACCTGTCCCACCACTGCAGCCCCCATCCCGTCTTTCACACAGCTCCCTCTGGACATTATGTCATGACATTCATTGCCCTTGGCCTTGCCTATGCTTCATGTCAAAGTATCATTTTTATTCCAAACCTCTCCTCTCCCTCTACAAACCAGTAAAATGATGGCCAGCTGCTATTTTGCAGATTTTGCACTGAACGAATCAGAAAAAATTACAGTTCGGGAAAACCCAAATTCAATTTGCCTCAAGCTGATTTGTCATCTCTATTCCGGACATATATTTTTCTCTGTGGTTAACTGCAAAAGTTGCTGCAACTGTCACTCTTTTTACTGTAACTAGAAAAGTTTTCTGTAATGAAATACTTTGGTGTGAATGTGTTTTCAATTATTTTAAGGCAAGACTAGTGCGGAAAGTCATATTATTTGCATATACAAAGAAACACCGATGGAACGGAGCAGCCCCATTATATAAATGGGACATGTGTCTATCATAAAGGGAACCTGTCACATTGGATATGTACCTGCAGATGTAGGGTCAATCTTAAGGTTAATAGAAAGGTGCTTGGCCTTGTGCTTAAAGTGTGGCACCTGAGAGGCAATGAACCTTTATTTTCCTGGGAGCTGCCAGCTTTCAGTTATAAAGGCGTGCCAGTGTGGCTACAAAGACCACTCACAGCCCTGATGCACTGCAAAAACCAGAGATGTTTGTCAGTCAACGTGCTGGAGTGTGTTTACAGCCGCTGCTCACAGTGCTGTGCTCTATGATTGTACCTCGCCAGCACTCCTGTAGGGGAATAGTCAGACGACCATATAGCTCAGACGAGGATCACAATGCAATGCTCAGACTGGCCAGTTGCTCTCCTGATCTGAGTATGACATCATCTATTTCTATGCAGGTGTCACACTCGGGTGCAGGAGCCGCTGGCCAGTCCGAGCAATGCGTTGTGATCCTCGTGTGAAATATATGGCTATCTGACTTTTCCCTTTGACTGAAAGCAGGCGGCTCCCAGAAAAATGAAGTTCATTTTCTCGCTAGTGAAACACTTTAAGTCTGATAAATGAGCAGCTTTCTAAGGCTCCGTTTCCACAATGAGCTTTTGGCTGCGTATTTTCCAAAAAATGCAAGTAACGTATTATACTTAATGGGTGTAGAAATGGTGCAGAAAATCTGCAACATCAACAACTCACCAAAAGCTCATCATGGGAACTTACTGTAGCTTAGTGCTATAAACTTGCAGATTTATTCTGTATCTGCAGGTTAATAGCGTTATCCAACGTTACAAGCTTGTTAAATCTCAGCACTGCCACTCTCATAGTCCCTTCCAATGTTATCACAGTTATTGTTTACGAGAACGCTGCAGCCAATCATTGACTTCCATCTTGAAATGATTAATGTGCAAGCATTACCCAAGAGGCTATTGATTGTCTGCAGCAGTCAACCGAATTATGTACGTGATGTCACCCTTGCAGGACCAGAAACAACCACGGCCACAGCAGTAGTACTGGAGTAGCAGGACTTTTAACAAATGAGTTTTGGATTCCCTTCTATTCTTGCATTCTGTGATGGTCACATAGTCCAGAATTCCACTACTTGCATATTCTACCATGTCCTAATGACCTGTAGATAGACACTGGCTCTTATAAATGTTTTTGCTCTACAGCCCCACTCCTTGCCATGCAAGAACCAGAACTCTGCTCCATTCATTGGTGTCGGTCTCTGATTTCTATAGCTCCGTGCGGGCTTGTACCACTGGGATCCCTACTGATCAAAGAGTAATTCCCCATCCTAAAAATAAGGCAACATTAACTAATATTAGATAAGTAATGATGCATTTAGCAGTCTAAAAAGAGGCATAAGAGAAGCACAAATTCTTGTTGCATATAAAACTTTTATAGAGCAAAGTTAGCTTTATCCACAGTTTTTCTTTTTCTATTTTGATTGTTTTTTGCTTTAGAAGTTGAGAATCTCTGTAATAGCTTCACTTTCTGATACAAACCTCAGCACTTACCAGCACTAATTACCCTCTGTCTTAAGTCAATGAGTCTTACCTCTATAGTCTGCAATGTTACCATTCGTGTCTTAATAAATTATGATGCACGACATTATACAAAAAGCTTTTACTCAAATGGAAGTCCTACCAGACAATTATCATGTACCCGCATTTTTCAACTTATAACCACATTTTAAGATTATTTCCCTCCCTCTATTTTCAATTGCATTTCTTGACGCCGTAATGGATTTATAAACTGCATATTAACCTTATGGTGCCTAACAACAGATAGACTTGAGTTACTTTCCCAGAACCTCTTGCTTGTTCCACATTTTCAGCCTTGATTAAGCATTTTTATCAGTTATTGCAGTACTGAACATATGATTTCTCCAGCTGAGCAGAAATCATTGGCTGGAGTGTATGAAAATAGTACTGCTATTCTTTATTACGGAAGAACATAATTATGGAAAATAATATAACATTTTAGCACCCAGTTGTGACAATCACCTCTAGAGTACATTTAGAACTAAGTTAATATTATACTGCAGCTTTTCTTCATAACTATATTTTCCACTTTTGTCTTGTTAAAATAAATTCCTATACTGATTAATTTTTGGTCCTTTTTTATGCAAAGACCAAGGTACATCAGAAGGCATTTCTGGCCATAAAATAATTAAAGCGTTCATTTTAAATGTCTAATGATTTGTATGATTTGGTATCACTGTAAGGCTTCAGAAAATCTGATACACATACCCTGATTCATCAATTAAGACTTTTTAAAAAGTCACAAAATTTGGCACAACTCCACTCCAGTAGTCTCCCTTTCCCTCGGATGTATTTTTGAGTACTCTGATATTTTGGCACAATTTTTGCACAATTTTTCAAAATAGGAAAAAGTAAAAAAAAAATAGGATGGAAAAAAAGACCATTTGTGACTTATCAGTTTGAAAAATTTGGTGGCAAAAACTGCAATTAATACCACAAAACCAAAAAGAAAAATGACTTAGAAAAAAAACAATATGAAAATGATGAATCGGGACTGATGTGTTGGAAGCTGGAAAAATGGGCAAACAAGTGTTAGTGTAATGTATGTGGTACAGTTCATATAGCGTCTTGTGCTTGGGTGCGATGAAAATACATGAGACACAGGTTTGATATAGAAAGTCTTGTATTACTTCATACAAGTTGGCAAAAATAGTCACACAGTTTGCAGACACAGAAGCAGGAGACACAGCAGGCCAGAGTAATCTAAGCTCAGCAATCACTCTCCACAACAGGTTCAGGATCTTCTTCTCTGTTACCGTAAGTCCATGCAAACGTGGGTCTTTCAAAGAGCAGGGTTCAGAGTCCACAAGTGCTTCAGAGTTCCTCAGTAGGAATAGCTGGAGTACAAGGTCCAAGGCTTTAGGAGTCAGGTCACAGGTTCACTGCAGGCTAGATTCTGAAGCACTGATTGCTCAGCTGTGGCTGCTTAAGAAGCAAAAGGAGAGAATCAGGGTGGGAACATGCAAGCTGGAAACTCCATTTTGACTGAGGGCAAGATAGCTGCAGCAAGACAGAAAGTAAAATGGCTGACGAACAAACTGAGTTTCAGGAACATGTACACAGAACCTTACATTACTCCCCCCTTAGGGACAACCTCCGGATGACCTCAGGCCAGGCTTGTGTGGGTACCTCTGATGAAACTGACGGAGCAAGCGAGGAGCATTAACGTTATTGACTGGTTCCCATGAGTTGTCCTCCACTGGGTAGCCCTGCCATTTAATCAGATATTGTAACTGATTTCTATACAACCTGGAATCTAAAATCCTTTCCACCACAAATTCTTCCTGACCATCGACTAGCACTGGGTCAGGGCAAGGAGAAGAACGTCCAGGAAACGTATTGGGTGTCGCAGCCTTTAGTAGGGATACATGAAAGACAGGGTGAATTCTCATAGTTCTGGGCAGTTGAAGACGACAAGCAACGGCACTTATAATTTTACTGATTTTATAGGGTCCAATGTACTTATGTCCCAACTTAGACGATGGAATCCTTAACTTAAGATTTCTGGTTGACAGCCAGACCAAGTCTCCTACCTTGAAAGCTGGTGCAGGTTTACAAAATTTATCTGCTGCTTTCTTGTACCTTACCTGAGCCGATTCCAGATTCTCCTTTAGAAGATCCATATTCTTCTGTAAAGACGTGATTCTTTCAGCCACTGCTGGTAAAGGCGTTTCTATGGGAAATCGTGGTAGAATGTTAGGATGATAACCTAGATTAGAGTAAAAAGGAGACTGCTTAGTGGAGGCACTCTGAGAGTTGTTATACGAGAACTCAGCTAATGGAAGTAGATCCACCCAATCATCCTGTAGGTGGCAGATAAAGCAGCGGAGATACTGCTCCAGGGTTTGATTGGTTCGTTCGGTCTGTCCATTAGTCTGAGGATGAAAAGCAGAAGAAAGGTTTACTTTAATGTCCAATGCTGCACAGAAATTTTGCCAAAACCTAGAAGTGAATTGCACCCCTCGATCCGAAATAACCTCATCCGGTACTCCATGTAAGCGAAATACATCTTTAATCATCAAATCTGATGTCTGTTTTGCAGTGGGTAAGCCGACACAAGGGATAAAATGAGCTGCCTTTGTTAGACGGTCAACCACCACTAGAATGGTGTTCTTCCCTTGAGAGGTTGGTAACTCCACAATGAAGTCCATAGAAATGGATCCCCACGGGCGGGACGGGGTGGGAAGAGGCTGTAACAGACCAGTTGGTGAGGAGCGAGGTGTTTTGCATCTTGCACAGACTTCACATGAAGTGACATAGTTTAAAACATCCTTCCTGCAAGTGGGCCACCAAAAGAAACGAGAGAGAAATTCCTGTGTCTTTAGAATTCCTCTATGCCCAGCTATCTTGGAATCGTGAATGAGTTGCAATACTCTCAATCTGACTGTTTCAGGAATATACAGGCGTTGTCCCTGAATCCACACACCATTCTTAAAGACAAGACTTACGTCCATTGGGGTTGTGCCAAAAAGGAATCCGCATGGTATGCTTCCTTGATGTCCTTAAGTAGGTCTTGATTATGAATTACTCCTAGGAATCTAGAGTCAGGAAGAATAGTCTTAGGAGGAGTAATTGGACGTGTCTCTGCTGAGTAAATCCTAGAGAGTGCATCAGCCTTTCCATTGCGCGATCCTGGTCTATAAGAAATGATAAAATTAAATTGGTTTAAGAAAAGATTCCAGCGAGCCTGGCGAGGAGTCAGGCACTTAGCCGACCTGATAAACTCAAGGTTACGATGGTCTGTCAGGACGACTATTTGCTGTGCAGCTCCCTGAAGAAGGTGTCTCCATTCTTTGAAGGCGGCAATAATGGCCAACAACTCTCTATTGCCCACATCGTAGTTCCTCTCAGCCGAAGACAACTGCTGGGAAAAGAAGGCACAGGGATGCAAGACATTCTTCTCACCTGTTCTCTGAGAGAGTATAGCTCCAACGGCACAGTCTGAAGCATCCACCTCTATTATGAAGGCAAGCTCGGGGTTGGGATGTACTAGGATAGGTGCAGTGGTAAATTTATCTTTTAGACGGGAAAATGCTTCCTGGGCTTGGGGAGTCCAGGAGAACCTAGACTCTTTCCGGGTAAGTTGGGTGATAGGTGACACTACCTCAGAGAAATTTCTAATGAAACGTCTATAGAAGTTGGCAAACCCGATGAAGCGCTGTACCTCCTTCACATTTCTAGGACTTGGCCAATCCTTGATGGCTTGGGTTTTGCTTCCATCCATACTAATTCCTTGTGTAGACAGTACATACCCCAGAAATTGAATTTCGGTCCTATGGAATTCACACTTTTCAAGTTTGATGTAAAGATGATTTTGTCTTAGACGTTCCAAGACCATTCTCACATGTCCATGATGTTCCTCTGTGGAGTTAGAAAAAATTAGAATATCATCCAAATAAATTACCACGAATGTATCTAGGAGATCCCTGAAGATGTCATTCACCAAGTGTTGGAAAGTGGCTGGGGTGGTACTCAGACCAAAAGGCATAACTAGATATTCAAAGTGTCCATAGCGTGACCTGAATGCAGTCTTCCATTCATCCCCAGGTCTAATACGGACTAAGTTATAGGCCCCACGAAGATCTAGTTTAGAGAAAATTTTGGCATGTCGCACTCTCTCCAATAACTCAGGGATTAAAGGCAATGGATAACGGTTTCTAATAGTAACCTTATTGAGTTCCCTATAGTCTACGCATGGTCTCAGAGATCCATCTTTCTTCTTTACAAAGAAGATGGGTGCACCTGCAGGAGATGAAGAGGGGCGTATGAAGCCCTTGGCTAGATTTTCGTCTATGTAATCCTTTAAAGCCTTTAGCTCGGGCCCCGCCAGGGGGTAGATCTTACCAAAAGGTATCTCCGCTCCAGGCAATAATTCAATTGGACAATCATATGGACGGTGAGGAGGAAGCTGGTCAGCGTTCTTCTTGTCACATAAATCCACATAGTCCTGGTATACAGCTGGTAGTTCAGGGACTGACATGGTTCCTTTAGGAACAGAGCAAGCTGAAACTTTTGGACTCATCTGTTTCCCTGGAAAGTGTAATTCCTTGTTCTCCCAGTTAATGGTAGGATTCTGAGCCTGCAGCCATGGTAGCCCTAGAATAATGGGAAAGTGGGGAGAAGAGATAAGCATAAAGGACAGTTTCTCTTGATGATCTTTACCCATAAGAACCCTCAAAGGCTCTGTTTCCTGATCCACTGGTCCAGAGGTCAGCAGGGAGCCATCCACAGTTTCCATCTGTACTGGAGTAGCCTTCTTCACTGAACGTATCCCCTGTTTCAGAGCGAAGGAGACATCCATAAAATTTCCACTTGCCCCTGAGTCGATCATAGCAGAGCTAGACACCCAAGCTGAGTCAACCCAGAGTTTGATGGAAAGAAAGCAATGAGAATTGTTTTTCTTACAACTCAGCTGGGACACCGCTGAGGAAACTTGAAAAATGGCAGCGTTTACACAGTCAACGTCCTCAGAGGTAACGGAGTTTAAGTCCGAGAAATCAAGATCTGTTGCTGCAGATCTCTCTGGAGCCTGAGGCTCGGACCTGACAGATCCCCTCTCGCAACACTCACAATGAATGAGTGCTGCAGTAGTCTTACGAGAACGGCTGGGGCAGTTTATAATGAAGTGCCCTGACTTACCACAATAGAAACATAGATTCTCCTTAAAACGATGTTCCTTGCGTGCATCACTAACCCGTCGTTGTAAAGAGTCTACCTGCATGGGTTCAGGTTCAGGTTCCCGTGTAATCCTACTCAAAGGTTCCTTAGCTGGAGAGGAAGGTAGGAAAAGGTTAGTCGATTGCTTTCGAACCATCTCTCTTGCCTGCGTTCAGTCAGACGAGTATCAATACGGATGCAGTAGTTATAAAGTCACCTAACGCAGTGGGAGGGTCGGCACGAGCAAGTTCATCCTTAATCAGTGGAGATAACCCCTTTCGAAAAATAGATTTTTTGGCGGAACTGTCCCAGGTGGTATCAAGGGCCCATCTCCTGAACTCCAAGGCATATTCAGCTACCGAGTGCTTACCTTGGCGCAAAGCTAACATGGCTGCTTCAGCTGTTGCACCTCGTTTGGGGTCATCAAACACCTGCCCCATGGCTGAAATAAAAGCATCAAGGTGATTCAAACAATCATCCTCAGTCTCAATCAGAGGGTTTGCCCACATCAAAGCCTTGTTGGTAAGCAACATAATTATAGTAAGCACCTTAGATCGTTCAGTGGGAAATTGTGAAGCATGTGCAGAAAAAAAAGATTGCATTGATTAATAAATCCCCTGAATTTCTCACGTTCACCGCCAAAACGAAAAGGGGGCAACTTGGGAATCCCAGAACTCGGGGCTACGGCAGGAGCCTGGACTCGCTCTTCTAGAACCTCAATCCTGGCTCGCAAATCCTGGGCAGTCTGTCCAAACACTTGCAAATTGTGATTAGTGAGGTCCTGTAGGCTTGAAAAACGGGTCTTTATATTCTGCAAATCTGCAAGGATATTATCAGTCACTCCGCAAAGTTCCTTTATGCGGGCCTCCATTTTCCAGATCTTTTAAGACAGGAGTACTGGAAGAAGAGGAGAGGAGAAAAAAAAAAAAAAAAAAAAACAATAGTGTTTACCTGTGGTAACACTGCAGAGAGAAAAAAAAAATAAGGGAACTGCTCACCTGGAATGGTTGTGAGAAGTCACAACCACTATCATCACAGAAAGTTCACCCGGACATCTGATATCCACAGTTACAGCAGACAAAAAAGAGAAAAGAAAAAAAAAAAAACAATAGTGTTTACCTGTGGTAACACTGCAGAAAAAAAAACACTTAAGGGAATTGCTCACCTGGAATGGTTGTGAGAAGTCACAACCACTGTCATCACAGAAAGTACAACATCCGATATCCACAGTTACAGCAGACACAGCCTTTCCAGACCCAGCAGACACTAACGTTTTGGCTTCAGAATCTTGTAATGTATGTGGTACAGTTCATATAGCGTCTTGTGCTTGGGTGCGATGAAAATACATGAGACACAGGTTTGATATAGAAAGTCTTGTATTACTTCATACAAGTTGGCAAAAATAGTCACACAGTTTGCAGACACAGAAGCAGGAGACACAGCAGGCCAGAGTAATCTAAGCTCAGCAATCACTCTCCACAACAGGTTCAGATCTTCTTCTCTGTTACCGTAAGTCCATGCAAACGTGGGTCTTTCAAAGAGCAGGGTTCAGAGTCCACAAGTGCTTCAGAGTTCCTCAGTAGGAATAGCTGGAGTACAAGGTCCAAGGCTTTAGGAGTCAGGTCACAGGTTCACTGCAGGCTAGATTCTGAAGCACTGATTGCTCAGCTGTGGCTGCTTAAGAAGCAAAAGGAGAGAATCAGGGTGGGAACATGCAAGCTGGAAACTCCATTTTGACTGAGGGCAAGATAGCTGCAGCAAGACAGAAAGTAAAATGGCTGACGAACAAACTGAGTTTCAGGAACATGTACACAGAACCTTACAGTTAGGGCCTGTGGAACGCACCCAATAGAGAGGTGCGTTCGCAGCCCGGGGTCCACCGTGCAAGCAAAGCCCGCTGCTAGTAAGATGGCGAAAGTAGCAAACTCTGTTATCCCGCAAGGTCGCTAAAATAAATGCCATAGCGCGCTGTAAGTACGAACTTACTTAACTTCAGTGAGCCGCAAAGTAAAACGCTAGGGCGCTGAACCAGCGTTATAAAGCGAACCTTGTTGCGTCACAGAGCGCTGAGAAAAAGGCTGTGTCCTGTTAGACTCACAGGGATACACAGATAACTGCTGTGTGGATAGCAGTCCGTGATCATGCAGACAGCAACGCAATCAAGCAATCTCCTCACCGGAGAAGCCGGTATTCTAGGGGCTTATTTCAGCCAAGCCCTAACCACGTGCACACAAATCTCCTCACCGGAGAAGCCGGTATTCTAGGGGCTTATTTCAGCCAAGCCCTAACCACATGCGTACATGATCACACTGGCGCAAAGCACATAATGCAATTGATACTAGCACATGGCAGCCCAGCCATTCCACCCTTTTATAGTAACAGCTACAGGACCTGCCAGAAGAAGTACCAATGAGAAACCGTTCCAAAACACATGTAGTTTCAGGACCTTCCTGGCGGACCAATAGGAGCTGCTGCAGTACCTGAACATGTGACCCCTCATCTCCAATGAGAGATCTTACCCTGGGCATGCTCAGAAGGGGAAACGCAGGACTTCGTCCCAAAGACGTCTGCTCCAGCACTGGCTATAATAGAAGATCCAGGAGGGGCAGCAGCAAGTCTCTGCACAGTATTGGAATGGGCAAGATGCTGGGACCGACGTCTCTGCTGAGCAGGCTCCACTGCAGATGGAGATGAATGGGGGACTGCAGCGGGACTGGTTCGAGACTCCCCTTATGCAGCAGCTGGAACTCGAACCCTAACAACAAGGATCTAATCAACTAAGACAAGTGTGAAACATCAGTTCTTTTTGGATGTTTCTAGTATACTGTCAATGCTACCTAACAAAAGTGGTCCCATAAAAGACAACTGATGAACTGCAGGCAGGTTTACTGATGCTGGTGAGCAGTGAAGGCTAGCCCAAAGTTTAAACAGGTAATATAGGTTAGAATGGAAGGGTTATCGGTGAGTCCTGCCTTGAAACTTGAACTACTGAAAAAATCCAGTGTGTTTTGGTGCCAAATATCACAGGGCACATTCAGAGGTATTGTGGAGTCCATCACCAGAGGAACATACATAATATTAGTCAAGTGATTTAAATATTTTTAAAAAATTCAAATTTACCAAATTAAAAACTTAAACATGGGTTTGAACTAAAAGACTATCTACCTTGCCAGTGGTTTCAATGACATACAATGCTGTATATGATATGTCTCAGACTTGATAATCAGTTTCTTAGAACTTTCATATGGTAGAAAATCCTTGATGACAATTGCACTTAGCTAATTGCTAACAATTTTGCAACTGCAACATACTGTAATGTTGTTCCCATAACCTAGGCACACCTCAATGCAAATGTCATATTCATGAATGTTCTGTCAAGATATAGAAACCTTGACACATGCAAATATTAAAATATGTCTCTTATAGATCCCGGACATCCAATTTGGATAAAGAATAAGTGATATTCAGCATCTCAGGGATGATACAATATCATATTCTGTTTTGAGTGAAGCTGTCAGTGATCCGACATGTCAAGTTAAGTCATCATTTAGTTTAAGTGTCACCATTACATCCTGCTAATTGTAGCTGAGAACTGCATGTAAATGTAAGCCGAAGACTGGCCTGCAAACTTGTATCTAAAGACATCAGTTAACTAATAATCATAATCCCCCGTGCCCGGCAACTTGTGGATTTTCCCTTTACAATCCGTTTAGCATCTCCTGAAAAATGTCTGACAGAAAATATATGTGGGCAGGAAAAAGGAGAAAACCCCAGAAAGGCTAGCGAGCCATTAAAAAAAGCTAAAAAAAATCTTCAAGGTTGGGGGCTTAGTGGAAAATGGCTAAGTGGTAAGAAGAAAATCCTTTAAACATGATCTCAACCACATTCGTTTTTCATAGTCATTCTATAATAATGATGACTAACATCTTTTCATATATATTTAATAATGATGAGTAGATATGGAATCCTATAATGATACCTATTAAAAGTAATGTAACATAAGCTTCCAATAGTTGATGCTACTTAGAAGAACGTCTCCTATTAAAATAAGTGGCTGACTAGATATGTTTTTACAGCCAATTAAAAGTTGTAAGTGCAATTGGTGTAGAAATAAGTTATAAAGCCATCAATATTTTAAATATTAGATTACACTGTATAGACATATCTAAATATAGTGTTTTGAAAATGTCTACAAAAATAACCCATGATGCATAGAAGAAAGTGGTGCCAAAACCACCCCTCAGGAAGAGTATTCTCTGTTTATGGTAGCCTTTTAAATTGGCAATATATGTAGGAATGTGTATGTGCCTCAACCCCATCTCTACAGGTTTGGCCGATACAAGTAACAGCCACTGCCTTTCAGGGCTTATTCTACAGCATTCTATAATGATATAGAATT
>JARQOD010000002.1:602158147-602187380 GCA_033576555.1 Oophaga sylvatica | reverse complement strand
GGGCAAACTGCAAACCTGCCCCAAATTGGGAAGGGAGTGAACCCCGCATGAAAACCTACTTTTTAGGCCCCCCTAAAAACCGGGGGGATATACACCCCGTCCAGTACGCCCCCTTCACTGTCTCACATATCCCCCCCTCTTCTCCAGACCGGAGGGCTGGTCCAAAATCAAAGAGACAGTGAACTCTGGAAAAGGGCATCAGCATTACCTGTAACTTCCCAGGTCTATGCTCCACCGAGAAATTGAACTCTTGAAGTGAAAGGAACCACCTTGTCACCCTGGCATTTCCTTTCCTGTTCTGCTTCATCCATGCCAGAGGAGCATGGTCGATTGTAATTTAAATTTTCTACCCAAGGGGTTTAATAACGGCAGGGAGTCCAGCGCCACTTGATTGCGAGGCACTCTCACTCCACAATGGCATAATTTTGTTCAGCCGGGGGTCATTTTTTCGACTTAGATACAGGACTGGGTGTTCTTCACCCTTCCGACCTGCGACAACATGGCCCAAACCCCATTAAGGGCATCATTTTAAAACCAAAAACTCTTCTCTAAAATTAGGGGTGACAGAACTGGTCTTTGACACAAAGCTATTTTTAACGACAGAATGCTTTTTCGCCTCCGGATTCCAATTTATCATTTTTGACTTCCCCCTTTTGTCAGGTCAGTAAATGGGGCAGCAATGGAGGCATAATTTGGTACGAATCTGCAAAGTACCCAGTGATGCCCAGAAATGCTTTGACCTGTCGTTTTGTGAGGGGTACAGGCCAGTTCCGAATTGCTTCTACCTTATCAATTTGTGGCTTGATCAGCCCCCTGCCAATAACATAGCCCAGATATTTGGCCTCTTTGAGGCCAATTGCACATTTCTCTGGGTTTATGTTCAGTCCAGCCCCGGCTATCGAGTCTACGACGGCTTGCACCCTAGTGAGGTGGCTCTCCCAATCTGAACTGAAAATTACCACATCATCCAGGTAGGCAGCCGCATAGGCTCGATGCGGGCGCAGTATCTGGTCCATAAGCCGCTGAAAGGTAGCTGGGGCTCCATGCAACCCGAAGGGCATCACCAGATACTGAAACAAACCTTCCGGGGTTGCAAAGGCCGTTTTTTCTTTTGCTTCCTCCGACAGGGGTATCTGCCAGTACCCTTTTGTCAGATCGAGGGTTGTAATATAACGGGCACCCCTAACCTCTCGATTAGCTCGTCTACCCGTGGCATTGGGTATGCGTCAAACTTTGACACCTCGTTCAACCTTCTGAAATCATTACAGAACCTCCAGGTTCCATTAGGTTTTGGGATGAGTACAATCGGGCTACACCACTCGCTTTGGGCCTCCTCAATGACCCCGAGGTCTAACATGCGTTTAATTTCAGTAGAGACTATCTTTCTGCGGGCTTCTGGAATTCTGTACGGTTTTATCTTGACCTTAGTACCGGGCTCGGTCTCGACATGGTGTTTTATTAGAGAAGTCTGGCCGGGCAAGTCAGAAAACCTTTTCTGATTTTTCTGCAGAAACTCCCGCACTTCCTGATTTTGGTGCACGGACAACGTCTCTCCCATGGTCACAGGAGGTAGAGATGGTTTTACCCCTTTCTCTACTTCACCCGAGGCCAACAACGACTCTCTGTCCCTCCAGGGCTTGATCAGATTGATATGATACACCTGGTAGGGCTTCCGTCTCCCGGGTTGGTGTACTTTGTAAGTAACCTCGCTCACTTTTTGTACGATCTCGTATGGACCATGCCACTTGGCCAAAAACTTACTTTCCACCGTGGGAATTAGAATTAGGACTCGATCCCGGGGTTGAAAGACCTAATTTTTGCTGACCGATTATAAACTCTGCTTTGAGCTTCTTGGGCTCTCTGCAGATGATTCTTCACCAATGGCATAATTTTAGCCATCCTCTCTTGCATCTGGGCAATATGCTCTATAACACTCTTGTATGGAGTTGTCTCGGTTTCCCAAACCTCCTTGGCTATGTCCAGCAAGCCCGCGGATGCCGACCATACACCAACTCAAAGGGAGAAAATCCCGTAGAGGCCTGGGAACCTCTCTGACCGAAAACAATAAGTAGAGTATCAGGTAGTCCCAGTCCCGCCCATCTTTCTCTACTGCTTTCTTTAACATATGTTTTAATGTTTTATTAAAACGTTCAACCAACCCATCCGTCTGGGGGTGATACACAGATGTCCGAATGTGCGAGATTTTAAGCAACTTACACAGTTCCTTCATCACTTTGGACATAAAAGGTGTGCCTTGGTCCGTGAGGATCTCTTTAGGAATTCCTGTCCTGGAAAACATATGAAAGAGTTCCCGTGCAATATTTTTAGACGCCATATTTCTTAAAGGGACCGCCTCGGGGTACCGGGTTGCATAATCAAGTACTACTAAGATGTATTGGTGTCCCCTGGCTGATTTTACAATAGGACCTACCAAGTCCATTGCTACCCTTTCAAAGGGTATTTCTATAACGGCAGCGGGATTAATGGACTCCGGAAGTGAGACACCGGAGCATTTATCTGACACGAGGGGCAGGTTTTGCAATAATCCTCCACATCTCGATAAACCCCGGGCCAGTAAAACCTCTGAAGAATTCTTTCCTGGGTTTTGTCCATCCCCAGGTGCCCACCCAGCACGTGGTTATGGGACAAACCTAACACCATACTTCTATATGGCTTAGGTACTAGGAGCTGACTCACGGCCTCACCCTTTACTTTAGTGACCCTATATAGCAGGTCATTGTTCATGGCAAAATGGGGAAATTTTTCATCAGAGCCGGGCTCTTGTGGGATCTCATTCAGAACAGTTATATTCTCCCTGGCATGTTTAAGAGTGGGGTCTTGCAATTGCTCACTCCCAAAATTGCCACGGGACACCGGTAGGTCAGGGACATTCTGTTCTAGAGAAACATCCTCCCCCTCCCCCAACATCACCTGAAATGGAAATTCACTTTTTTTACAGTCATCATCATTATCAATATCATTATCGTGATTACGATCAGCATCAGCATCATTATCATGGTCATCATCATTATCATGATCATCATCATTATCATGGTCATCATCATTATCATGGTCATCATCACTATCATGATCATCATCATCACCATTATTATCATTATCATCATCATTATTATCACATAAGTTTAACGGCCCACTAGCATTGTGTTCCGCCCCTCGGGACTGCGCACCCTCAGTAGGAGCTTCATCACACTGTCCAGCAGAAACATTTTTTTCCAAAGACCCCAAAACAGGGGAAAGTCACGACCCAATATGGCGGGATGCATCAGGTTCTTCACTACCCCCACTTCATATGAGATCTCCCCGAGTTTTGTGACGAAGTCTGAGGAGGTTACTGGGTAGACTTTGATGTCTCCATGTATGCACACAACGCTTAGGTGCCTACCTGTGACGAAGTCCCTATCAGCCAGACTAGCATGTATCAGAGTCACTCGACTTCCTGAGTCGAGTAGGGCCTGTACTGGGCACCCATTTATCACGACCTGACACAGCTGTGGGCCAGTCTCCTCGACTAGGGTGGCCACGCACACGGGCTCGGCGAGGAACGAGAGAGACCGTCCAGCGTCACAGTCCATAGGTTCCCCCACTAGTGGACAATTGGCTGAAATATGACCTTGTTCACGGCATCTCCAACACTGTCTCAGGTCAGGGTGTTCAGACGGAGAGACTTTCTTAGGCCTGGGGTCTCCTGGTAAGTAAGTATCACCCTTTCGCTCATACATGTCCCCTCGGGGCTGACCCGGACTATCAACAGACCCCCTTGCCCCCACAGCTGAAACCCTCTTACCGGGAGATGACGGAGGCCGGGTATTCCGAACTGATGATCGCTCGGACGGCTGGTCACGTAGATAGTCTTTGGTGGCGAAATACCTTTCTATCAGGCTGACCAGTTGATCGGCATCTTTGGGGTCTCCCTGTCCAACCCAGAGCTGGACCTCAGGGGGAAGGGCCCAGATGTACCGGTCCAGCACCACCTTTTCAACCATTTGGGCAGGGGTGCTGACGTCAGGTTCCTACCACTTCTTTACCAAAGAAATCAAGTCATACATTTGTGAGCGAGCAGGCTTGTCTCGCCTGTATCTCCAGTTATGGACTCTCCTGGCACGGACTGCCCTCGTCACACCCAGGCGGGCAAGAATCTCCGCTTTCAACTTAGTATAGTTTTTGCTGTCCTGCTCGCTGAGGTCAAAATAGGCTTTTTGGGGTTCCCCAGTCAGATAGGGCGCGACTACCATAGCCCATTCAGATTGTGGCAGATTCTCCTTCTCTGTCAGTCTCTCAAATATAGCCAGATATGCCTCCACATCGTCATGAGGCATCATCTTCTGCAGAGTCTGTTTTACCGCCTTCTTTACAGCGGATAATGCGGTAACCCGGCGTCTTCATTCGGGGACGAGGTGCTAGGAGTTTTTTTTAGTGCTGCAACCTGCTCCAGTAATAACCGGTTGGTTTCCTGCTGTTGCTGCTGGCTCCGCTGGGCCTCTAGGTGTTGTTGCTGCATGGCCTGCTGTTGTTGCTGCATGGCCTGCTGATGTTGCTGCTGCATGGCCTGCTGGTTCTGGGCCAGCTGCTTAACGAGCTCCTCCATACTGCCGGACATCTTGGGCTGGCTGACAGCCTTCACCCAAGACATATACACTCCACAGTCTTCTCCACAATAAGTTCAGTTTTGCGGTGCAGACACCTTTTTTTTTTTTTTTTTTTTCAAAGTCTTCAGCCACTGTGCTGCCCCAGCATTCAAGCACCAATTGTAAGCTTTTCAGGGGATATAGCTCTGGGATCGCCATCTTGGGGAGACGGAGTGGCATAAAGAGACCATTCACAGACAGTAGTTCTGTTAAAAACTGGCCGCAACCAGTTTTATTAAAGTCCACGGTAAACAGAACATAATCAAAACCAAATCATAAACATAAAGCCTGGGCTTCTCCAGCCACTAATTACACTTAGATAGATTTCCCTTTCTATCCGGGTACAGACTCTAATAGTCTGTTCCCAAAACAACACATATGTTCAGTAGTTACCAGCGTGCAGCTCACATGAGGCTCCAATGGTGTCTGAAGTCAAATCCAGACTGAGAGAGAGAGCCTCCTCTGAACTTCCAAGCAGGTACTTATGGCTGTCTAATTAAACAGCTGTGTTCACTCTGGGCTGAACTGCAAACCTGTCCCAGATGGGAATGGAGTGAACACCGCACTGACAACCTACTTTTTATGCGCCCCAGCTAAGAAACCTGGGGGAGATATACACCCCGTCCAGTACGCACCCCTTCACTGTCTCACAATATATATATATAAACATTTTTATGCTGCCTCTTAAAGGGGGACTTTCCACTAACTAAGGTTTTCTTTCAAAAAGCAAAATGTTAGAGGAACAGGTCTGTACTCTTTTTCCAAGTAGGTAGTTATAGGAGTTGTGGAGGTGGTTAGCGCACCTGGATCTTGATGACTGAGATGACCCTTCTGATATTTAATTACCTTTCCGTCATTCAATAAACATCAGAACCATGGGTAGCCACATATAAACACACATATCATAGACATCACTTAACAGGCTATTGCACAGTCATGTTTTTTTTTATAACTGGGCATCCTATGCCAATCATCTTGGAATGTGTTAAGACTAGTGTTGAGCGATACTGCTCGATATCTAAAAATATCGGATCAGAATGGTATCGCCGATATCACTAAATATCGCCGATATCCGATTCCGATACCGGAAGTCCCATGTAAGTCTATGGGAACAAAATATCGCAACTAAAAAAAAACTTTATTTCCTTGTAAACACTAAATATACACACATAGAATACATATATATATATATATATATATATATATATATATATATACATGTCATTGTGACATATATATACATATATGTATAGTTTATACACTTCTACATAGTAAAATATCCTCTGATTCAATTGCCGGGTAAAGCCGGCTTCTGTGAAAAGACAGAAGCACCCGACATGAAATGACACTTGGTGTACATAGGGTTAACCATGTCTTTTCATGTCGTTTGCAATCTGATTTGCACAAACAATTACATCAGTCTATGTGTGCAAAATTTCACACCTGTAGGGGTTAATTAAAGGTGTAAATTCGTTGTAAAAAAAACGGACTTTTTTGCTACGAATTTACACCTTTAATTAACCCTACAGGTGTGAAATTTTGCACACATAGACTGATGTAATTGTTTGTGCAAATCAGATAGCAAAGGACATGAAAAGACATGGTTAACCCTATGTACACCAAGTGTCATTTCATGTCGGGTTCTGCATTTTCACAAAAGCCTGCAATTGACTTAGCGGCTATTATACTATGTAGAAGTGTATGAACTATAAATATATATATATGTGTCACAAATTCAATGACATGTATATATATATATGAGGTGTAAAATTGTTTAAAAAAAATGCGTGGGCTCCCGCCCTATTTTCGCAACCAGACAGACAAAGCCAGCGAATGGGGGCAGATAATAATAGCCCAGAGAGGGACCATTATTTTTGGCCCCCTCCTGGCTACTAACATCTGCCCCCAGACACCCCAGAAAAGACAAATCTATAATTAGATTCGCCCTTTCTGGCACTTTGCCCGTCTATTCCCATTGCCCTGTAGCGGTGGCGAATGGGTTAATATGGGGTTAAAGCCACATTGCAATTGAAAGGTGACCTTAAGCCAGGTTAATAATTGAGAGCTGTCAATTAGACAACTATCAATTATTAATCCTATTGCATGAAATAAAAATAAAACACACACACTTTAATTAAAAATCATTTTAATGAAATAAAGACACATGTTTTTGACCATCTTTTATTTGACTGCAAAAACCATTTCCTGTAATAAAAATAAAATAAAAAAGCAAAATTATTCTTACCCATGCACAGTCAGGTCCCACGGTGTAATCCTTCAGAAAGGGTTAATGTTTACTGCAGGGACCGCAGCTAATGCTGCAGCCTCACAGTAAACCCCCAAATGAATGAGTTCCTCTCCTGGCTGACAGGAGAGGAAGTGGAAAGCTTAATTGATTGCTTTCCACTTTCACTTCAGGTCAGCCAGGGACACAATCAGTGACGTCAGAGGGAACTGATTAACAAAAATAGGGGATCCCCTCGAAAAAAATTGGCGTGGGGTCCCCCCTATTTTTGTTAACCAGCCAGATGAAGCAGACCGCTGAGGCCTGGATTTTCAGGCTGTTAAGGAGCCAAGATCCATGGACCTTGCCAGCCTGATAATACCAGGCCACAGCAGTCTGCATATCTTGGCTGATTAACAAAAATAGGGGATCCCCTCGAAAAAAATTGGCGTGGGGTCCCCCTATTTTTGTTAACCAGCCAGATGAAGCAGACCGCTGAGGCCTGGTTTTTCAGGCTGGTAAGGATCCAATATCCATGGACCTTGCAAGCCTGATAATACCAGGCCACAGCAGTCTGCTTAGCTTGGCTGGTTAACAAAAATAGGGGATCCCCTCGAAAAAAAAACGGCGTAGGGGTCCCCCTATTTTTGTTAACCAGCCAAGTAAAATGCAGACTGCTGCGGCCTGGTATTAAAAGACTGTCAAGGCCCATGGATTTTGGCCCTCAACAGCCTGATAATACCAGGCTACAGCAGCCCCACATTTGGCGCATCAAAAGATGTGCCAATTGTGGCACTTTACCCGGCTCTTCCCACTGCCCTGTAGCGGTGGCAAGTGGGGTAATAAGGGGTTAATGTCACCGTTGATTGCACGGTGACAATAAGCCCGGTTAATAATGGAGAGGTGTCAATAAGACACCGATCCATTATTAATCCCAAAGTTATTAAATGTATAAAAAAAAGACAAAGCAAGAAAAAAGTCTTTTAATGAAATAAAAGAGACAACACAGTTTTCATTAATTTTATTATACACTCATTCCTGCGACGCCATCGATCTCCTGTAAAAAAAGAAAAAAAACAAACCAACAGTATACCACCTGTCCGACGCAGTCCATAGTAACGACAGTCCCACGACGATCCAGCTCTGCTACATCGCAATGACAGGCAGAGCCTGTCATCGCGACGCAGCACAGCTGATTACTTGCTTCCCCGGCGGTGACGTCATCGGACTGACTGCTTTACGGCCGGGATTACCCAGCAGTCACTGCAGTTATCGCGAGAAACTGCATGTGACCGCCGGGGAAAGATGATGGCGGCCATGAAGCAGTCCAGCCCGTGACCGCCGGAGATCTTCTGCCAGGTAAGTGCCGCTGACTCCTGACAGACCCGACCGACGGACACTGACAGTGACAGTGACAATCCCGATTCCGGTATCCGATATGACGAAAATATCGGTACTCGGAATCGAAAGCCCGATACAGCTAATATCGGCCGATACCCGATATTTGCAGTATCGTATCGCTCAACACTAGTTAAGACAAGAGAAAAAGTAAAGAAAGAGAAATCTTGTCAATTGCATGTCCACTATATAAATAAGAATGTTCACATATTCAGTATGTATAGAAAACGGCATACATAGTCTACGCTCTGGTGTGGACAGTGCTTAACATTTTCAGAATGTTGTTACACAAGCGGAATTAATAAGTCTTGTTGCAGATTTCATGACTATGTTTTGTATTTATAAAAAAAATATAGGACATTTTAACTAGTTTTAACACTGAACAGATCATACAGAGTAAAATGCAGCAATGATTTATGTCGGTGTATGATGGATACGATACCACACTAGCTTCTCTTGCTTTCCATTCTATGATGATTTGCCATTACATTCCTGGATGCAATTTAGCGCTATTAATTGTTTTGTTATCTTAGTATTGTTACTACTTGAATATATGCACCAGTTTTAATGTAATTTTAAATTTAGCATTTGAAATATCAGATGTGGCAATGACTTTTAATATCCCATACATTACAAAATGTATTTAAACTACAAAAAACAAAACAATAATGTATGGAGTGTCAAATATAATACATAATAAGGATTCTTCCCTATATAGTTTACAATCTGAGTGGTTTAATTAAATATTGATATTTGCTTAGCTCTCCTGAGCCATATGTTATCTGTTGTAAATGTTAATAAATGCAATTATGCAGAGAAGTAAAGTTATTAATGCACAATTATACTTGATATATATCTTTGTTGTCCAATGAATGTGAACTGCAGAATCTAGAAATATCGATTGCTTCTTCATTTTATCCAGTCATAATGATTTGGATATATAGATATATATATACGGTGAATACCCAGCTTGCAGAGACCAGTGCCGCCCCTACAAGTGGTGCTGCATTGGCGGCTGGTCACCAGCTCTGGTCTCTGATCGGCAGTTTTTCTTACACTGCACACTGACAGTGCACTCTGTTGCTGATTCGTTACTGCTGATCTGAGTTGGAAAGAGAGCGCACTGTCATTTTGGACATCATACAATGACAGAGCAAGGATTAGTCCAGCCCCTGAAATGAAGGTCACTGATGATGTTTTGTTTCTGGGAGGGGGCATGGGTTTTGGCTGTGACCCCTAATGCACTTGATTCTCAACTGAAGTGTCATCAAAGAGGAAGTTGGAAAAAAAATAAAAAGCAATTAAATAGAGAAGTTAGGGATTTTTTAATTAAAATATATTATAAATGTAGATGACATTATGACACTAAATAGATATGCATTTAGGATGAAAATTAGTTTGTATTTCGGGTAACCACTTGAACTTTTACACAGTTGTCAATCTCAATTCTATCTGTCTTTCTATGTCTATCTATCTATCTATCTATCTATCTATCTATCTATCTATCTATCTATCTATCTATCTATCTATCTATCTATCTATCTATCTATCTATCTCTCTATTGCAAAGAGCCAGAGCTGAGCTTTCCATTACATTATTGCCACATTATTAAGTGATGTCATGGACTAATCTTGTTCAATGCAAATCAATTCTGCAATGTGAATGTAGAATTAACATAAGACGCTTGTGGTGTACACAACCCGACGTAAGATTATCTTGTATTATATTCATTTTCACTGTGGAAGAATCAGCCAGATCATGAACTAGGTTCTTTTATATCACGTATGAATGCACCAGAACAGACATGCAGAGTTCTGCTCCATCAGAATTGATATTCAAACAAAGATTTTGCTTTTAAATGAGTGAACTAATGGATTTTGAACAGAAAGAGAAGTGAAGTGAGCGTTATAATTACAAGAATGTGTCATAGATTGATCATTCGGACTAATTGTGGATAGTCGGGCAGAACGGAGTATTTATTGTCCCTGTTTGGTCAATTCATTGTGAAACTCTTTTTTTTTGCCTTCTCCCTTCAGCATTGCAATGGATTTTGTATATAATGTATCTGCATTTTGAATGTTAACTTAGAATTGTGGATGTTGAGGCAACACAAATAACACTGTGGCTGTCTCTACTGATATCCTTTACAATCAGCTATCGGGTTTTGCTCTCTGACTCTGTCAGATTTAGCTGCAGTTGGCCCTCTTGAAAGCAGAAAAAAAGCATCGTAATCCTCCAAGATGAAAATCAAACACGACAACAAGCCTTTTTTTTATAGGCAAGTTATTTCTTGACCAAGTTTGTATATTTTTTTTTCTTTCTTTCTATCGCTCTGTTTCCACTTGGTGGCTAAAAGTCATTTTAAAGCCAAGCGCGGAACTTTGTATTGGTTAAAAGTGCGAGGTTTGCAAGATGTGCAAGAAGAAAGTAAACTAATTAAAGTAATTAAGATGACTTGTAAGATATAGCTATAAATTAATTGACTGGAATGCTAAGTCTACGCTATATTTGCTGGTGAATAAGCTGAACGAGATGGCTACTTATCTCTACTGGAATTTAGAAATCTTTTATTTACCCCCTGCAGGAAGCCATTTCATGAGCAAAATGAAAAAATGGACTTAACATATTAAACTTTGTCCTGCTGATGAATCACATTTATACTAATAATTTATTTTCTTCTAATCTCAAGAACTGCTATAATATTTGGGGCCTTAACCTAACAATGTGTTTTGCAGACACAGTTCGTCTGGACATTTCAGCAGGAAATCAATTAAAATAATTACTGAGTGTTTTTTTGTGTGTGTATACTGAGATATAAGATTCTTTACTTGATATACTTTCTTCTTCTCAGTGATCTCATAAGTAGAGATGAGTGTACCCCAACGTAAAAGTTTTGGGTTCGTACCGGACACTTAGCGTCTGATGCTAAACTCTGAAGACGGACTTCTCCTGGAAGTCCAGTTAAATGTTTGGAGTTCCGGGAAAGTCCTGGAGAGGAGAAAGAGAGAAGGAGAGAGAGAATTTTCCAGCGACAAACTTCGGGTCCCCATTATTTTCAATGGAGTTCGGGTTCATGTTCAAGTTCGGGTAGAATAACAAAAATAAACATGGCACTCAAAGAATGTAATACGGATATCGGTGCCCAAGTAGGGTCTCCAGCCCAAATAACGTAGAAAAAAGGACTTGGCACTCAGTAGGAATGAATGATGAAAAAACTGTTAGTTGCTTGTGGTTATTTCTTTTAATTTGCATCCATATGTGAACAATAGAGGAGTACACAATACATGAACGTTTTCGGCCGTAATACAACAGCCTTCTTCAGATAATATGTACAGAGATAACTGAAAAATTGAAAAATAAAATTACAATCCATACATAATGTAAGAGAAACAACAAAATTGCAACAAAATGAACATAAGGAATATAAATATATACAAGAACAATGTGACTATTGATGATCAAGTAGAAAGTCTTTAGATAGCCTACTATCCAGAGGTGCTCAGTGAGGATATCTAGTATCGTAGAGGAACACATATCTATAACAAGATAACGGTAGACATCGGCCAAATGTCAGAAGGTACAAAGGTGAGACTAGGAATAGATAATATAAGACACCTGTAATGAGATAATAATAGATTAGTGAGACACTATAGTAGGACAATATAAGCGACCCAGAGAGTGACCCCACAAAAATTAGAGGGAGTAAGGACATAGAAGAATAAAACAGGCAACAACAAAGGAGGAGAGACAAGGGATGAATAAAAACACACAAGAGAGGACAAAAGAGAAAGTAAAGTGAAAAAAGAAAGTAAAGTGAAAAAAAGAAAAGTGAAAAAAGAACACTATATCTAGAAAGAAGAAAAATTGGAGGAAAGATGGAAAATAATGGGAAATAAAAAATAGAAATTAAGAGAAAAATACCTGAAGAAATAGTATAAATGGATGAAAGATCTGGCGCTGGTGGCACAATGTAGCCGTATAAAAGCGCTACATGCGAGAAAAGACAAAGAAAAAATAAAAAATAAAAATTAAAGATAAAAATAGAAAATGAAAGAAAAGTTAAAGTGTAATGAAAAAAATACCTGTATAAGGATGCAAAAGAGGACTTCAAGAAATAGACGCCTGCTGAAAAATAAATAAAAAGGAAGGAGTGGAAAGAGAGGACGATAGAAATAAAGAGAACATCTACCAAAAGAAAAATGTATAGCAAACAAATAGAGTGATTACCTAGTAGTGGGCCGCAATGTACAGGGAAAACAGCGTTGCAAGCTACACCAGTAGCCAAAGGGGGGGCGCTGTAATATTAGCAATAAGAAATTGTTAGGACCATAACACAAGTGAAATGGCACAAGCGGCAAGGAACACTATAAAAAAGCCGGTAGAAAAGATTGAGGGAAGAGAGCAAATACCTGAAGCGGCGAGGAGGCATACACGTGGGTCAAAGCCGGGAGTAGGACGCTGCAAGCGCCGTACTTCCGGGTTTAAAAACGCCTCTATCATAGCGTCAAATGACGCAGGTGGAGGGTGGCGCATGCGCAGAAGGGACAGAGGAAAAGCGATCACATGATCGAGAGACATGAAGACGTGGTGAATTGTAGCGCCTGCGCAGAACGAATGAGAGGAGAAGTGAAAAGGAAAAAGCCCCAGTGGAAGGGTCTTGAATTGCGGTCAGAGGATAATAGGGCAGATAAAGAGAGATGGTAAATAAAGAGGGAGAGATAAAAAGAGGAGAGATGGGACAATCTGGGGTATATAAAGAGGGAAGGTAAATAAAGAGGGAGAGATAAAAAGAGGAGAAATGGGACAATCTAGGGTATGAAACAGAAGAAAGGGGAAGCAATGTATGACAAAAGAGCAAAATGGGAAGAAAACAAAACCAAAGACAAGCGAAGGTAGGGAAAAAGAAGAAAAAGAGAACGCTGTGCAGCTATACAATACCATGGTGATGGAAAGGTGAGGGGCGTTAACATATCGAGGAATCAACGATTCTAGGGAAACAAAGGGCATCAAACTTTTCTTTCATTTTCTATTTTTATCTTTAATTTTTATTTTTTATTTTTTCTTTGTCTTTTCTCGCATGTAGCGCTTTTATACGGCTACATTGTGCCACCAGCGCCAGATCTTTCATCCATTTATACTATTTCTTCAGGTATTTTTCTCTTAATTTCTATTTTTTATTTCCCATTATTTTCCATCTTTCCTCCAATTTTTTCTTCTTTCTAGATATAGTGTTCTTTTTTCACTTTTCTTTTTTTCACTTTACTTTCTTTTTTCACTTTACTTTCTCTTTTGTCCTCTTTGTGTGTTTTTATTCATCCCTTGTCTCTCCTCCTTTGTTGTTGCCTGTTTTATTCTTCTATGTCCTTACTCCCTCTAATTTTTGTGGGGTCACTCTCTGGGTCGCTTATATTGTCCTACTATAGTGTCTCACTAATCTATTATTATCTCATTACAGGTGTCTTATATTATCTATTCCTAGTCTCACCTTTGTACCTTCTGACATTTGGCCGATGTCTACCGTTATCTTGTTATAGATATGTGTTCCTCTACGATACTAGATATCCTCACTGAGCACCTCTGGATAGTAGGCTATCTAAAGACTTTCTACTTGATCATCAATAGTCACATTGTTCTTGTATATATTTATATTCCTTATGTTCATTTTGTTGCAATTTTGTTGTTTCTCTTACATATGTATGGATTGTAATTTTATTTTTTCAATTTTTCAGTTATCTCTGTACATATTATCTGAAGAAGGCTGTTGTATTACGGCCGAAAACGTTCATGTATTGTGTACTCCTCTATTGTTCACATATGGATGCAAATTAAAGAAAATAACCACAAGCAACTAACAGTTTTTTCATCATTCATTCCTACTGAGTGCCAAGTCCTTTTTTCCAAGTTCGGGTAGAGTTCTTTGCATTAAAATAAGGGTCGGGTACCAGAACCCAAACTTTCACAGGTTCACTCATCCCTACTCATGGGCACTCAAAAAATTTGCCTGATTTTTAGTTCAGAGACTTTTTGAAATTGGGTTTAGGATTTAGAATGCTTGTTCCGATTGTACTATTAAAAATGTATAATATTTTTGCCCATGGAGAACTGTCACTTGGACTTCAGACCAAACTGGTCTTTTGAAGAAGAATCATTGCCCTATAACATGTTCTGATATATTGTTAATGCATACAGTTGAAATAGGGAATAATAACACAAGCCACAGACTTCTCTTTAGACAGTAGGTAATAGAAATGGATGTGCCCATACATCTCAGTAGCTGTCAGTTATTCCTCTTGATACCCTAAACACATACATGTTTAATTAAGTAGAATATCAATATGTTTCCACTGAGTACATGCCAGAAACCCCCGGCAATGTTTAATTGCCAATGAGAATGAAGACTTTCAAAATGGACGTTTCTGAAATTCAAGCCGAATCCTTTTTTGCAGATGTTATCTGTCAGAGGAGTATTAGGAGACCCTTACACAGCAAAGATAGTCAGCAAGCAGAACTTAGCTATTCCATTCTAAATTAATCAATTTCACTACAAAATTGCCCCACAAATTTAATTTTTAGGACAATCAGTTTAAGCAAATGCATCTTTCACTGCTCCTCTCTGAATTCTCCAATCATTCGTACTTCTTCTTCAGGATATTATAATGGGATCCACTGCTGACTCATTCCCACCAATCATGTCAGGCATGACACTTGTCATTAACAGCAATGACATGCGTTGCAACACACTTAACTACATATGTCCTTGTAAATAGCAACACCAGAGAAGAAGGCTGAAAATCAGTCGATATTGGAACGGCACTGTGACAGGACAGAAAAGCCTTTATTTTTAACACTCTGATGTTTTCATTGCAATTTATTTAGTGCAAATCTCACCCTCATTATCATCAATTTGTGCAAATTTGCCAAGACCGAGTTACAGGAAATTGGCCTAATTATATATGGCCAGACAAGTTGAAGTTGGTAGGTTTTCTGAGTTTGTTCTTATACGAGTGCATGGGCATCTTTAGGTTAATAGTGATTTGAGCATAACGTGAAAAAAGCCCTTTAAAAACTATGACATTTGTTAGATATGTAATAAATTATAATCCAGGACACTTCCACAAATCACACTTAGATCAGATCAACAAAATGACACTCTGCGTCAAGTTAGTATACTGACAAACCCCCTTTGTTATGAATGTTTTAGAAGTGAATTCTGAGCAGAAGCTCCCTCTGGTGGTTACAAACAGTACTGAACCATTCAATGAGGATTGGCAATCAGGAATCACGGACTGGCTGGATATAAGGGAGGTTTCCCCCATCATGGTTGCCAGTGATCCATTGTTCTTGTCTCAACGTTGTTTCGTGGTTCACTTTGAAGCTTGCTAAGTCTTGCCTCTTCTCCTGCTCTCAGATAAGATATTTTCTGTTTTTTGTTTTTGTGCTTGCCTTTTGCATATTTCTCTGCATTTCTGTGAGGTTGGCCAGGTTCCCCTCACCCGGGGGGCTTGGTCACCTCTCGGTTCCTCTGGAGCCACTGTTGTTTGTTCATTTGCCTTTTCCATTTTTTTCTGTGGCTGCGGCTTAGTTTTGTTACACCAGAAAACTAATTTAGGTGGTAGAGGTCGTGTGATCTCAGGTGTTTTTGCGATTAGTAGCGTTGGTTTTTTTAGGGTTTTTTTTGGATTGCAGTAAGAATCCTTCCTATCCTTTCTGTCTAGGCAGATTGGGCCCCAGCGTTTGTTCATGCTGTTTTCTGTCTGTGTCTGTATTTCCTCTTGTCTAGCCGCCATTACATGTTTGGGGGCTTTCTATTATCTTTGGGGATCTGCTCCGGGGCAGATAGCTTTCCTCTTTCTATCTTTAGGTGTAGTTAGCCTCTCAGGCTGTGACGTGGCGTCTAGGACCAACGTAGGAACGCTCCATGGCTGCCTTTAGTTGTGGTGGTTAGTCAGGGTACTGCAATCCAATAGATTCCAACCTCTCTGGTGTATTGCTGTTTTTGCCTGCTCTCCTCAGCTACCAAAACATAACACCACTTACTGCAAAAGAGGAAGAGGCACACAGTGAATATAAGGAATCAATCAGGTCTATTCTATCCCTACATAAGCCTTGATATGAACCATACCTGTCATTGGAGGTTGGCACTCTGTTATACAATGACACCACCCCTCCTCAATGGCTTTTCCTTAGTAACCCTTAATTTCCCTGACCTTTCCATAGTGTGGGAAATGGTGCGAGGCAAGGTTTTTTTTTAGCAAACCGTAAATCGAATCTCAAAATGTTCGAATTTGCGTGAAACTGTGGATGTCAGAAAATTTGATGCATACTTTATCCTCTGTGAATCGATCTGCTCATCTCTAGAGTTGACCTATGATACATTATCAATGGTGAACCCTATGTCCTCTATCTTTAATAGCTACCTTTTCTCTACAATCCTACATGTTACGACAATGAGATGACTGCTAAAAATTTGTAAAGCATTGGAGGTTTAAGGCTTAGTGGTCAGAATAAAAATTGCAAGATTTCAAGATATTTTTAACATGGATTTAAAACATCACAAATTTATTCTATGAAACTGCAATGTGCAATTTTATGCTTTGGTCCACCATTAAGTTTCCACCGCTGCTCTGGCATTGACTGCATCACTGACGTTACGTCAACAGCGCGGCAATCAATCAGTGAGCTCAGTGGCCTTAGGCATGGAATTCAGTCTACACTGGCAAAACCACTCAGATAACTAAAATAAATGTGAAATCAGTGCCGCAGCAGTAGAGACTCACCGGTGGACCTTGGGAAGGTGAGTACAGTGTAGTTAAATTTTTATACCAAACTGAAATTTACCTGAAAAGTATTCACCCAAGTGTTATAGCACTTTTGTTTTATATGTAAAAAAAATCTGATATTCTGATCTTTAAAGTTAGTTCAAAAGTATGAATTAACTTTGAAGTTAACACATTCTGTGGCCATTATGAGGGTTATCTTCATAGATGAGATGAGAAGCTGCCATCATGAATAAATGCATCTTCTCAAAGTTGATATCTTTTTATATTAATGAATATGACATTTTTAATGGATCAATGTATCAGTATTATAAATGAATAGCAGAGCACTTAGATCCAAGAAGATTATTCATTTACCTAACCAGAGCAGAGATATTTTCATGGCTGATATTTATAAAAAAAAAAAAGTTTAACCCCTTCACCCCCAAGGGTGGTTTGCACGTTAATGACCGGGCCAATTTTTACAATTCTGACCACTGTCTCTTTATGAGGTTATAACTCTGGAACGCTTCAACGGATCTTCGCGATTCTGAGATTGTTTTCTCGTGACATATTGTACTTCATGATAGTGGTAAAATTTCTTCCATATAACTTGCATTTATTTATGAAAAAAATGCAAATATGGCAAAAATTTTGAAAATTTTGCAATTTTCAAACTTTGAATTTTTATTCCCTTAAAACAGAGAAATATGTCACACAAAATAGTTAAGAAATAACATTTCCCACATGTCTACTTTACATCAGCACAATTTTGGAAGCAACATTTTTTTTTGTTAGGAAATTATAAGGGTTAAAAGTTGACCAGCGATTTCTCATTTTTACAACAAAATTTACAAAGCCATTTTTTTTCGGGACCACCTCATATTTGAAGTCACTTTGAGGGGTCTATATAGCAGAAAATACCCAAAAGTGACACCATTCTAAAAACTACACCCCTCAAGGTACTCAAAACCACATTCAAGAAGTTTATTAACCCTTCAGGTGCTTCACAGGAGCTGAAGCAACGTGGAAGGAAAAAATTAACATTTTACTTTTTAGTCACAAAAATGATCTTTTACAAACATTTTTTTTATTTTCACAAGGGAAAAAGGAGAAAAAGGACTGATAAAGTTGTTGTGCAATTTCTCCTGAGTACGCCGATACCCCATATGTGAGGGAAAACCACTGTTTGGGCACACGGCAGAGCTCGGAATGGAAGGAGCGCAGTTTGACTTTTCCAAACCAAAATTGGCTGGAATTGAGAACAGACGCCATGTCGCGTTTGGAGAGGCCCCGATGTGCCTAAACAGTGGAAAACCCCACATGTGACCCCATTTTGGAAACTAGACCCCCTAAGGAACTTATCTAGATGTGTGGTGAGCAGTTTGAACCCTCAAGTGCTTCACGCAAGTTTGTAATGTAGAGCCGTGAAGAAAAAAAATCATATTTTTTCCACAAGCATGATGTTTTAGTCCCCAAATTTTTATTTTCCCAAGGGTAAGAGGAGAAATTGAACCACAAAAGTTGTTGTCCAACTTGTCCTGAGTACGCTGATACCCCATATGTGGGGGGGAACCACTGTTTGGACGCACGGCAGGGCTTGAAAGGGAAGGAGCGCCGTTTGACTTTTCCAAACCAAAATTGGCTGGAATTGCGAACGGACGCCATGTCGCGTTTGGAGGGCCCCTGATGTGCCTAAACAGTGGAAACCCCCCACATGTGACCCCATTTTGGAAACTAGACCCCCTAAGGAACTTATCTAGATGTGTGGTGAGCACTTTGAACCCTCAAGTGCTTCACACAAGTTTGTAATGTAGAGCCGTGAAGAAAAAAAATCATATTTTTTCCACAAACATGATGTTTTAGTCCCCAAATTTTTATTTTCCCAAGGGTAAGAGAAGAAATTGGACCACAAAAGTTGTTGTCCAACATGTCCTGAGTACGCTGATACCCCATATATGGGGGGGAACCACTGTTTGGGCGCACGGCAGGGCTTGAAAGGGAAGGAGCACCGTTTGACTTTTCCAAACCAAAATTGGCTGGAATTGCGAACGGACGCCATGTCGCGTTTGGAGGGCCCCTGATGTGCCTAAACAGTGGAAACCCCCCACATGTGACCCCATTTTGGAAACTAGATCCCCTAAGGAACTTATCTAGATGTGTGGTGAGCACTTTGAACCCTCAAGTGCTTCACGCAAGTTTGTAATGTAGAGCCGTGAAGAAAAAAAATCATATTTTTTCCACAAACATGATGTTTTAGTCCCCAAATTTTTATTTTCCCAAAGGTAAGAGGAGAAATTGGACCACAAAAGTTGTTGTCCAACATGTCCTGAGTACGCTAATACCCCATATGTGGGGGGGAACCACTGTTTGGGCGCACGGCAGGGCTCGAAAGGGAAGGAGAGCCGTTTGAATTTTCCAAACCAAAATTGCTGGAATTGCGAACGGACGCCATGTCGCGTTTGGAGGGCCCCTGATGTGCCTAAACAGTGGAAACCCCCACATGTGACCCCATTTTGGAAACTAGACCCCCTAAGGAACTTATCTAGATGTGTGGTGAGCACTTTGAACCCTCAAGTGCTTCACGCAAGTTTGTAATGTAGAGCCGTGAAGAAAAAAAATCATATTTTTTCCACAAACATGATGTTTTAGTCCCCAAATTTTTATTTTCCCAAGGGTAAGAGGAGAAATTGGACCACAAAAGTTGTTGTCCAACATGTCCTGAGTACGCTGATACCCCATATGTGGGGGGGAACCACTGTTTGGGCGCACGGCAGGGCTTGAAAGGGAAGGAGCGCCGTTTGACTTTTCCAAACCAAAATTGGCTGGAATTGCGAACGGACGCCATGTTGCGTTTGGAGGGCCCTGATGTGCCTAAACAGTGGAAACCCCCACATGTGACCCCATTTTGGAAACTAGACCCCCTAAGGAACTTATCTCGATGTGTGGTGAGCACTTTGAACCCTCAAGTGCTTCACGCAAGTTTGTAATGTAGAGCCGTGAAGAAAAAAAATCATATTTTTTCCACAAACATGATGTTTTAGTCCCCAAATTTTTATTTTCCCAAGGGTAAGAGGAGAAATTGGACCACAAAAGTTGTTGTACAACATGTCCTGAGTACGCTGATACCCCATATGTGGGGGGGAACCACTGTTTGGGCGCACGGCAGGGCTTGAAAGGGAAGGAGCGCCGTTTGACTTTTCCAAACCAAAATTGGCTGGAATTGCGAACGGACGCCATGTTGCGTTTGGAGGGCCCCTGATGTGCCTAAACAGTGGAAACCCCCCACATGTGACCCCATTTTGGAAACTAGACCCCCTAAGGAACTTATCTAGATGTGTGGTGAGCACTTTGAACCCTCAAGTGCTTCACGCAAGTTTGTAATGTAGAGCCGTGAAGAAAAAAAATCATATTTTTTCCACAAACATGATGTTTTAGTCCCCAAATTTTTATTTTCTCAAGGGTAAGAGGAGAAATTGGACCACAAAAGTTGTTGTCCAACATGTCCTGAGTACGCTGATACCCATATGTGGGGGGGAACCACTGTTTGGGCGCACGGCAGGGCTTGAAAGGGAAGGAGCGCCGTTTGACTTTTCCAAACCAAATTTGGCTGGAATTGCGAACGGACGCCATGTCGCGTTTGGAGGGCCCCTGATGTGCCTAAACAGTGGAAGCCCCCCACATGTGACCCCATTTTGGAAACTAGACCCCCTAAGGAACTTATCTAGATGTGTGGTGAGCACTTTGAACCCTCAAGTGCTTCACGCAAGTTTGTAATGTAGAGCCGTGAAGAAAAAAAATCATATTTTTTCCACAAGCATGATGTTTTAGTCCCCAATTTTTTATTTTCCCCAGGGTAAGAGGAGAAATTGGACCACAAAAATTGTTGTCCAACATGTCCTGAGTACGCTGATACCCCATATGTGGGGGGGGAACCACTGTTTGGGCGCACGGCAGGGCTTGAAAGGGAAGGAGCGCCGTTTGACTTTTCCAAACCAATATTGGCTGGAATTGCGAACGGACGCCATGTCGCGTTTGGAGGGCCCCTGATGTGCCTAAACAGTGGAAACCCCCCACATGTGACCCCATTTTGGAAACTAGACCCCCTAAGGAACTTATCTAGATGTGTGGTGAGCACTTTGAACCCTCAAGTGCTTCACGCAAGTTTGTAATGTAGAGCCGTGAAGAAAAAAAATCATATTTTTTCCACAAGCATGATGTTTTAGTCCCCAATTTTTTATTTTCCCCATGGTAAGAGGAGAAATTGGACCACAAAAGTTGTTGTCCAACATGTCCTGAGTACGCTGATACCCCATATGTGGGGGGAACCACTGTTTGGGCGCACGGCAGGGCTTGAAAGGGAAGGAGCGCCGTTTGACTTTTCCAAACCAAAATTGGCTGGAATTGCGAACGGACGCCATGTCGCGTTTGGAGGGCCCCTGATGTGCCTAAACAGTGGAAACCCCCACATGTGACCCCATTTTGGAAACTAGACCCCCTAAGGAACTTATCTAGGTGTGTGGTGAGCACTTTGAACCCCCGAGTGTTTCACTAACGTTTATAATGCCCTGGCGTGAAAAAAAAAAATATTTTTTTTTCCACAAAAGTGATGTTTTAGTCCCCAATTTTTTATTTTCCCAAGAGTAAGAGGAGAAATTGGACCCCAAAAGTGGTTGTCCAATTTGTCCTGAGTACGCTGATACCCCATATGTTGGGGGGATACACTGTTTGGGCACACGGCAGGGCTTGGAAGGGAAGCAGTGACGTTTTGGAATGCAGACTTTGATGGAATGGTCTGCGGGCGTCATGTTCCGTTAGCAGAGCCCCTGATGTGCCTAAACAGTGGAAACCCCCCACATGTGACCCCATTTTGGAAACTAGACCCCCTAAGGAACTTATCTAGGTGTGTGGTGAGCACTTTGAACCCCCAAGTGTTTCACTAACGTTTATAATGCCCTGGCGTGAAAAAAAATATATATTTTTTTTTTCCACAAAAGTGATGTTTTAGTCCCCAATTTTTTATTTTTCCAAGGGTAAGAGGAGAAATTGGACCCCAAAAGTGGTTGTCCAATTTGTCCTGAGTACGCTGATACCCCATATGTTGGGGGGATCCACTGTTTGGGCATACGGCAGGGCTCGGAAGGGAAGCAGTGACGTTTTGGAATGCAGACGTTGATGGAATGGTCTGCGGGCGTCATGTTCCGTTAGCAGAGCCCCTGATGTGCCTAAACAGTGGAAACCCCCCACATGTGACCCCATTTTGGAAACTAGACCCCTAAGGAACTTATCTAGGTGTGTGATGAGCACTTTGAACCCCCAAGTGTTTCACTAAAGTTTATAATGCCCAGGTGTGAAAAAAAAAATCCTACTTTTTACCTCACACAAATGATGTTTTAGTCCCCAATTTTTTATTTTCCCAAGGTTAAGAGGAGAAATTGGACACCAAAAGTTGTTGTTCAATTTGTCCTGAGTACACTGGTACCCCATATGTGGGAAAAAACTGTTCGGGCAAAATTTGGGGCTCAGAATGGAAATTGTGACATTTTGGAAGCAGACTTTGATGGAATGGTCTGCGGGCGTCATGTTCCGTTTGCAGAGCCCCTGATGTGCCTAAACAGTAAAAAAAACCCACAAGTGACATAATTTTGGAAAGTAGACTCCCAAAGAACTTTTCTAAATGTGCCCCCCTTCTGGAACTAATCTTTCCTGTAAAGTAAATTAGTAGTGCATTGAGGTGTGGTACAATTTGAAACAATCCTTCATACACAGGCCAGGTTTTTCGGGGCAGGTGTCGCATTGGTAAGTGGTGTCCTTGCGTATTCCCCTTTTGTAACACACTCGGCACCTTTTTTGTTGCTTACCTTTTCTTCCAGTTGGCGGGACCACCCCCGGGAAATGCTGACCTGGTATGATACGAGCACCTTCAGTTCCGGAAGTACTGGGGCCCGCTGTTTTCTGAGCGCCAAACATCAGGGCCTTAACCACTACCTCCTGAAACTGAAGGTACGTCGTATCGCTGTTGCGTGCACATCGTGACAGCAGGAAAGCGTTGAGCATTGCCATTTGGACGATGTGCACGGACAGCTTCTTGTACCACACCTTGGCCTTTCTCAAAGCACTGTACGGTTGGAGGAGTTGATCAGAGAGATCAACACCCCCCATGTATTTATTGTACCCCAGTACACAGTCCGGTTTGCGGACCTGTGTAGAGGTACCCCGTACAGTGCTGAGGGCGCTGCCATCACCATGTATGGTGGTCAAGAGAAGGACATCCCTCTTGTCCTTGTACTTGACCACCAACAGGTGGTCGCTACATTGGGCTCTGCTCTCACCCTTTCTGAGCATCAGCCCAAGTAGCGTCTTTGGGAGGCCTCTCTGATTTTTGCGGACGGTACCGCAGGCTGCGGTACCTCGTGCAGAGAGGGATTTGTAGAGTGGGATGCTGGAATAAAAGTTATCAGTGTAAAGGTGATAACCTTTATCCAGCAGTGGGTGCACCAAATCCCACACAATTTTCCCACTCACTCCCAGGACGGGGGGACACTCAGGGGGTACAATCCTGGTGTCCTTTCCTTCGTAAACTCTAAAGCTGTGTGTGTACCCTGAGGTACTCTCACACAGCTTGTAGAGTTTGATTCCGTACCTTGCCCTCTTGCTGGGCAGGTACTGGCGGAATGCGAGCCGTCCCTTAAAATGAACCAAGGACTCATCCACGCAGATGTCCCTTTGGGGCACGTACACTTCAGCAAACTTTTTGTTGAAGTGTTCGATGACCGGCCGAACTTTGAACAGGCGGTCAAAGTTGGGGTCATCTCGTGGGGGACACTGTGCATTATCATTATAATGCAGGAATTTGTGGATGGCCTCAAAACGCGTCCGAGCCATGACCATTCGGAACAGTGGAGTGTTGTATAAAATATCAACACTCCAATATTGCCGAATTTCTGGCTTCTTCAGGATCCCCATATGGAGGACCAGGCCCCAAAACTGCATCATTTCAACTGCGTCTACAGGAGACCAGTTGGAAAATGATGAACGGGGGTTTTGCGCCAAAAATTGCCGAGCGTACAAATTTGTTTGCTCCACCATGAGGTTAATTAAATCCTCAGAGAAAAAGACTTTGAAAAAGTCTATTTCTGTGAAGCCGGTGGAGTCAAACCTGATTCCTGATTCTGCCACAAAATCAGGAATCAGTGGCTCGTAATTTTCGGGGGCCGGGGTCCATACGGGGTCCGAAGAGGGGTGCGCTGGTTCATTTTCAGGGGCGGGCGCTGCCTCATGTTCTGTCCTGGGGCATCTGCGTGGCGGTTCCGCAGGACCCGAGGAGGAAGATGAGGAGGAAGAAGAATCTTCATCTGAAAAATAAAGAAATGTGGGATCCTCTCCCTCGCTATCAGTGTCGGAGGCAAGGATAGCGTATGCCTCCTCCACTGAATAGCGCTGTCGGGATGAGCGTGACGAGCGGGACATTTTTTTTGTGAATGTGGTGCTTTGTGTGAACTTTATTTATAACTGTGTGTGTGTGTGGGGGGGGATAGTGATTGGTGTAAACTAAGCTGAAAAGAAAAAGCTAAAAGAAAAGAAAGCGAATAGGGAAAAAAAAGGCCTGTGAAAAAAAGTCTAAACCAGCAGGCACGAGCTCTGATAAGTGACCGGTGTCACTTATCAAAGTTCCGTGGCTGCTGGATGTGCGCACGGGAGTGACGGAAAGGGGGGTGAAAAAAAAACTGGCAGGCACGAGCTCTGATAAGTGACCGGTGTCACTTATCAAAGTTCCGCGGCTGCTGGATGTGCGCACGGGAGTGGCAGAAAGGGGGGTGGAAAAAAAAACTGGCAGGCACGAGCTCTGATAAGTGACCGCTATCACTTATCAAAGTTCCGCGGCTGCTGGATGTGCGCACGGGAGTGGCGGAAAGGGGGGTGAAAAAAAAAAAAAAACTGGCAGGCACGAGCTCTGATAAGTGACCGCTGTCACTTATCAAAGTTCCGCGGCTGCTGGATGTGCGCACGGGAGTGGCAGAAAGGGGGGTGGAAAAAAAAACTGGCAGGCACGAGCTCTGATAAGTGACCGCTATCACTTATCAAAGTTCCGCGGCTGCTGGATGTGCGCACGGGAGTGGCGGAAAGGGGGGTGAAAAAAAAAAACTGGCAGGCACGAGCTCTGATAAGTGACCGCTGTCACTTATCAAAGTTCCGCGGCTGCTGGATGTGCGCACGGGAGTGGCGGAAAGGGGGATGAAAAAAAAACAAAAAAAAGCAGGAACGAGCTCTGATAAGTGACTGGTGTCACTTATCAAAGTTCCGCGGCTGCTGGATGTGCGCACGGGAGTGGCGGAAAAGTTGGTGGGAAAAAAAAAAAAAACAGCAGGAACGAGCTCTGATAAGTGACTGGTGTCACTTATCAAAGTTCCGTGGCTGCTAGGTGTGCGCACGGGAGTGGCGGAAAAGTTGGTGAAAAAAAAACAAAAAAAAACAGCAGGAACGAGCTCTGATAAGTGACTGGTGTCACTTATCAAAGTTCCGTGGCTGCTGGGTGTGCGCACGGGAGTGGCAGAAAAGTTGGTGAAAAAAAACAGCAGGAACGAGCTCTGATAAGTGACTGGTGTCACTTATCAAAGTTCCGTGGCTGCTGGATGTGCGCACGGGAGTGGCGGAAAAGTTGGTGAAAAAAAAACAAAAAACGGCAGGAACGAGCTCTGATAAGTGACTGGTGTCACTTATCAAAGTTCCGTGGCTGCTGGATGTGCGCACGGGAGTGGCGGAAAGGGGGGGTGAAAAAAAAAACGGCAGGCACGAGCTCTGATAAGTGACCGCTGTCACTTATCAAAGTTTGCGGCTGCTGGATGTGCGCACGGAGGGGGGTGCGAAAGTGTTGATGGGTGAACTGCGTCACCAATCAACGCTCGGCGGCGCAAAGGGGGGGTAAAAAGAGGGGGAAAGGGAAGGGGGGAGGGGGGAATGGGGGGATTGGGGTGGATCGGGCAGGGATCGGGGCTCAAAAACTCACGTTTGTAGTCTTTTCTTTCTTTTCTCTTCTTTCTTCTCTCTCTTCTTTCTTCTCTCTTCTTTCTTCTCTCTTCAGCAGGAGTTGTGGTGTCACAGGCTACTGTGGCACCACAAGGCCCAGCGCAGGAGGAGATCTGGCAGTGTGACCGCACAGCAGGAATCCTCAGCAAGTGTGAGGACCCCTGCAGTGCGGTCAGACAGGTCAGATCCAGTTTGCAGACAGGTCACAGAGCGGTCACATCGCTGCTGTGACCTGTCATTGGTGGGATCGATGATCACATCAATCCCACCAATCAAAGGAGACCCCTGCATTGCCGGTTGCTAGGCACCGGCCTAGTAATCGGAGCTCACAGCTCCGATTCCTAGGCAGGTCACCGGCAGGTCACCTAGCAGGGCACAGAGCGGTCACACCGCTGCTGTGCCCTGTGATTGGCGCGATCGTCGATGACATCGATCGCGCCAATCAGCTCCTTCATGCCCTACAGGCCCTGGCCTAGGATCGGTGCTATTACTGCACCGATCCAGGCAGGTACAGGCAGGGCACAGCGCGGATATACCGCGGCTGTGCCCTGCGATTGGCGCGATCGATGTGATCGGCGATCGCGCCAATCCGGGGGGGGTCTGGACTTTCCTAGGCCCAGGCCTAGGATCGAGTACATCGGTACTCGATCCTAGCCTGCGATCTCACTGTTTTAGCCGCTCTGATTGGCTGAAACAGTGAGAAAGGCTGTGATTGGCTGTTCAGAATTCAACAGCCAATCACAGCGATCGGGAGGCCTGAGGGGGGAGGACGCAGCCCGGGATGCCGACGCCAACTTCCAAGAGGTAAGCTGGCGTCGGAATTTTAATGCGATCACCGCTACTTAAGTCGCGATGTCGCATTAAAGGGCATGACGTACTATCCCGTCCATGGTCAGAATGGCACGGGTTTCATGGACGGGATAGTACGTCTAATGTCAGAGAGGGGTTAATAATCATTCCAACTTGTATTTGTCCTTTCTATCAAGTCTTTTCACAATAAAATATTTTATTCTAGGACCATATATAACTTATTTAGCTTACATAACCCCATCATTTTGTCAACATTATGGAAATAGTCATTTTAAAGAAAATGACGCCAGGAACGGTAGTGCCATCCCATGGAAGTGTTAATCCTGAAAGAAAATATCAACTTTTTGGAATTCTACTTCCAATACAAGGCACTTGCATTTCTAGCCTTTCTCTTTTAAAAAGCCAAATACATATTCAAATTCCTAAGGGAAAATTGCATGACCTGTATAGGGCTCCCTACAACAACTTAGCACTGTCCACAAGAAAAATTTTACTCTTTAGACTCGTCATAATTTTCACCAATCTCTGTTCCTTTGAGTACACCAAAAATAGAATAAAGCAATCAGCACCCAACAAATACAGAAAAATATTTAGTATACTTATTAAATATTTATTTAATTTCTGTAGTGAACTGAAGCACTCAACATTCAGTGTCAGGATAAAGCTCCATGAAATTCCTCAGAGAAAATAAGAAACAAGTAACTTAATCGAGGTGTGAACCGAGAGTAAAATGAAAAAGTATGAACCCAATAGGTTGCCTATATAAACCAATATAATACTTACGGTATGTGAATTATTAAAAAGCGCTAAAGCATCAAAAGTGCAATGAATGCATACAAAAATACTAAAGAGCTAAGGTCTAAGTTCAAGTCGAATTTCCTGAAATTCATGGTTCAATGTGAATTCAAAGACTTTGAGATTCGTTTTGCCAGTCATAAAAAACTTTCCTTGCACCATATCCCACACTGATGAAGTATCTGAGTCTGGACTAATGTCGTTTTAACTAGCTCAGGATGCCTCTCCATAATGCACATTGACTATCACATCACATACCAGTTTTTAAGCGGATTATCATTCCTTTTACAGCGATTAGTACACCAGTGGTTCATTGGAGATCAACATTTACGAGTAGAGCACAGTCAGGCACAGGACTGATGGTACGTATAATGGAGGTGGATTCCATCTTCAGATTCAGTGGGTATGTGAATTAGACCATCACAGACCCATCTTTCTCTTTCTTTCTTTCCTTTCTTACTTTCTCTCTCTCTTCCCTTCCCACCTTTTCCAGTATGGAGATCAGCGCAAATTTATTCACTGGGAGTCGAATTGTTGAATTGATTTGCTCACATCTAAAAAAAAACGATACATACTGTACGCAAGCAAACACACATGACTTAGAAACATATTGTCTTAAAGTTTTCATTCTTAAAATGATTGTTTTTTTCCTACTGTACACTAATTATAAAGATAATTTTTGATTAATTTTTCAATTTGTTTTTCAACCATATTTATTCATTGTAATTAGTGTTGAGCGATACGATAATGCAAATATCGGCTATCGGCCGATATTAGCTCTATCGGCCTTTCGATATTTCGTTTCGATATTTCCGTCTTATCGAATACCAGAATCGGATTTGTCACTGTCACTGTGAGTGTCCGTCGGTCGGGTCTGTCAGGAGTCAGCGGCACTTACCTGGCAGAAGATCTCCGGCGGTCACGTCCTGGACTGCTTGATGGCCGCCATTATCTTCTCCCTGGCGGTCACA
Source organism: Oophaga sylvatica (assembly GCA_033576555.1). NCBI lineage: Eukaryota > Metazoa > Chordata > Amphibia > Anura > Dendrobatidae > Oophaga > Oophaga sylvatica. Next base: position 602,158,753 of record JARQOD010000002.1, on the reverse strand, counting down.
TGCAGTTTTTCGCGATAACTGCAGTGACTGTAGGGTAATCCCGGCCGTAAACCAGTCCGATGACGTCACCGCCGGGGAAGCAGGTAATCAGCTGTGCTGCGCCGGGATTCTGATGTAGCAGAGCTGGATCGTCGTGGGACACTCGTTACTATGGACTGCGTCGGTCAGGTGGTATACTTTTTTTTTTTTTCATTTTTTTACAGGAGATCGATGGCGTCGCAGGATGAGACTGTAATAAAAGTAATGAAAAGTGTGTTTTTTTTTTTTTTATTAAATTAAAAAACTTTTTTATAAACATTCACCCGTCCGGGTACATAAACAATTTAACTATTTATCAACAATTTAACTATTTACATACAGGGACCCTGTCCGGGTTATTTATACTTCTATGGCAGGGGTGTTCCAGGTACCACCTGGTACTCTTCTGATGCTTGCCAAACATCCGAGGCACCAAGGACCACCAGGACCTGATGACGTTGTGTGGCCTGTACAGTCAAGTCGTGACCCGCTATCTGGGTCTGTGTGGCCACCTCTTTCATCTCCCTCCGGGTCTGGAACCATATGTCCCGGACTGAACGAACCCCAGGGGGCCCAACAGGCGCCGGG
>JARQOD010000002.1:602135271-602158047 GCA_033576555.1 Oophaga sylvatica | reverse complement strand
CCATCCTGGCGACCTCCTCCCGGTGCCGGGCCAGGCCTCTTAGGGTATCCGCCGCTTCTTGCAGCGTAGGAGGGTTTCCAGGCCGGGTGCCCAACGGTGGTTCCGTGGCGATCGGGTCGCTTCCGTGGGGGGAGAGCTCTGACTGCTCCATCCCTTCACACTTCTGCTCGTGTCCATTAGCCATCTCTGTCCAAGTCACATGTGTCATTAGCATCTGGAGAGGGCCCCTCTTTTGTAGGGAGGCGGGACCTTCGTGTTAGTTTCCACACACTGAGGAGGATGAGGAGGCGGAACTGAAGAGCTGTGGGGCACGATCTTACATTGCAGTACCATTTAGAGCCATCGTTTTCGCGTCACTGAGTGAGTGTACAGTACACCCATGAAGAGCACGCCCTTCTTCTTCACCAGTGCCTCGTCGTGACGCAGATATGGCGGAAAAATGGCAAATACATTCTCTGATGATTTTAGCAATTCTCAAGCACAAAACCAGTTCAATTCAGGCACACAGGATTTGCTTATAGCGAGCTACACAATCCTGTTTGTGACGCCCAAGTTGAGTCGCACAGAGCCAGAGGTTTTGGGGGTACTCGGCACCGAGCCCGTCGACTTCTATGGGGTATGTCACGGCTTTACCCGGCAATTGAATCAGAGTCTATTTTACTATGTAGAAGTGTATAAACTATAAATATATGTATATATATGTCACAATGACATGTATATATATATATATATATATGTATTCTATGTGTGTATATTTTGTGTTTACAACGTAAGAAAGGGTTTTTTTTGTTGCATATTTTGTTCCCATAGACTTACATGGGACTTCCGCTATCGAAATCGGATATCGACGATATTTAGTGCTATCGGCGATACAATTTCGATACGATATTTTTAGATATCGAGCACTATCGCTCAACACTAATTGTAATACTTAAAGAGCATACTTAACCAAAACTTACTGCATGCCAGATGAGCCTACAAATGAGCAAAACTTATTTAACGTATTTGCTTTTGAAAGCAGACATCACACTTCTCAGAGCAATGTGGCGCCACGTGATCATAAGACCAATTTTTCACTTTTGACTTGAATCAATGGATTACTTGGTCATAGATTGAGAACAATATGGCACGAGGACAGGTCTTAACCTATATAAATAGCTTTGATGGATGTAGAACAAGCTGTTTAGTGTTGAACTTTCACTCTTTGTCCTCGATTGAATATTGTTTGTGTTACACATTACATCTCTTCGGTTTATTGTTCAAGCAACAAAAAATGGTGCAAAAAGGAATGTTTTTAATTCTGTCTTGTGCAACAGACATCTTAATATGACTTAGGGACGGACCCCACTTTGATCCCGCTCTCTAGTTGCTAAATATCTGCTTTGGATGACTACTATGTTAATTAAAACCATTGATCACTCATGCATTTTAGTTGGCACCATGCAATGAACTACAGCAGAAAAATTTTAAAAAAATGCCGAGTTGGTATTTTTTTTCTTGAACTCTCACATGAAAAATTCACATGGGAGAAATTTATGAAAAAGTTCAATGAATGTCTGTAGACATAAACAAACACACAGGAATTGGGTAAAAAATGTTGCTGTATAGGTGCCAGTCTTGAAATCATTGTTCTTTTTTCCTACTGTGCATCAGCAACATAAAGGGTTTTTGATGAATTTTTCATATGATTTTCCAATTTTTCAATCATTTTGTTAAAACAGCATACCTAACCACAACTTAATGCATGCCAGATGAGCTTACAAATGCACTAAGTTACTTGATATATCTGGAAAAAATTAAAGTGATGGTATTTACCTTCACATGCACTTTTTGCCTATCATTCCCTCTATGCCAGTTTTATGGTGTCAAAATGTTGCAATATTTAATGCAAAACAAACTTGTGCAAAAATGTTGCAATTTGTTTTTTCCGCAGTTCTACGTTTTTTAAGTGGGTGCATTCAGCAAAAGGCGCATAGTCAACTCTCACACAACAATTTTACTGCATATGTGCCAGAATACTAGCATGCAATTTAGCAGAAATCTGTTGTGACTCAATACGATTTGTGCCCCTCACTCCAGTGAGCTTTTTGTTCAAGTTCGGTATAGGAAACGCCAGTTTTCATAAACTCCCCTCATTGGGTACAGTGGATTATACAAACATCTGAATTGTACCGATCACTTAAAAAATATCCAAAATGGTACAGTTTAATGGAATCTGTCACCAGGTTTTTGCTGTGCACTCTAAGAGCAGTATGATGAAGTGACCTAGATCCTGATTACTGTAATGTGTCACTTACTGGTCTATTTGCTGTCATTTTGATAAAATCCCTGTTTTCTCTACTTCACAGTCACCAGTTCTCTGAATGTATAACTCCGCCGACAACAATGGTTGGCAACTTTCTGTGTACACTGTGCATAGACAGAAAGCTGCTAATCAACTGTTTGGGGAGGGGGTTATACAAAGAAGGAGGACTACATGGCATGAGACAACTAGTCCTCCATAGATAATCTCTTACTGATTTTATTAAAACTGCAATAAAATAAATAACTTTATTGAAACTGTAATGGTTGATTCACTACTAAAATTTAAGAAGAGATTGGATGATTTTCTTGCAAAAAATAACATTACGGATTATAGGCATTAGACTTCGGGATGAGGCGTTGTTCCAGGGAACTAATTTGATTGCTGTATGTGGAGTCGGGAAGGAATATTTTTTCCTAATATGGAGCAATTAACATCAGTCTCATAAAGTTTTTACCTTCCTCTGGATCAACATGTTAGGCTTTAAGATGAACTCGATGGACTTAAATCTACCTTCAACCTTAAAGGGAATCTCTCGGAAGGTTTTTGCTATGTAAACTGATGACAGCATGAGGTAGGGGTTAAAACACTGAACTCAACAATATACCACATGTCTGGCTGTGTGATGTTGTTTACTTAGACTGAATCTTTAATCACCTTGTAATTATCATTGCCATGACTAGCTGGCCACATGGTTGCAAGTCCAACTCCACCCTTTCTGTGATAAGCAGCTCACTGTCAATAGACAATATATATAAAGAGTTGGGTATGGGAAGGGGCAGCTTTCTCAGCTCTGCTGCCTGCTAAATATAAAAAGTCTGATTGAGTCAGAACCATTGCACCCAGCAAACTAAGTGATACACTGGTGGAATCAGCTTCTCTTTGCCTACATGAGGCTACTCTCAGATTATATTGCAAAAACCTGCTGACAGATTCCCTTTAAATACTATGAAATTGTGAAATATTCTAGTAACTGACACATCACTGGAATCTAAATCTCTACATTTCTGCCCCCACATCAGGCTATTTTCAGATTACATAACAAACACCTGCTGACAGATTCCCTTTAATACCTGAGGACTGTGTCTGGTGTTACAAAGTCTTATTTAGGAGGGTGAATTACAGTAGCCCAGATTGCTAGCATAGACAGAAATAGTGCTGTTTCTGGACAAATATACACTTTTTCAATCCCGATTCTATCAGTGTTCTTCATGAATTCGATTACATAATGCTCCTTAACCAATGAAGTCATAAAGTGCTTTATTTTATTACAAATTGCATTTAAAGGGAATCTGTCACCCTAAATTGGCGGGATATTTAAATGATGGCAGTCAGGTCAGAAGGGCGGTGTTTTGGGTACTTGCCTTAACATGTTGTTTGCGCTGTCTCCATTATTTCTGGGAATTGTAGTCGTTGCCCTCCATATAACGCGCCTGCGCATTGCAATCTTGAATTGCGCACGCGCAGTATGCTTTTCCCACAGATTGCAATGCGCAGGCGCGTTATATGGAGGGCAACGACTACAATTCCCAGAAATAATGGAGACAGCGGCGAACAACATGTTAAGGCAAGTACCCAAAACACCGCCCATCTGACCTGACTGCCATCATTTAAATATCCTGCCAATTTAGGGTGACAGATTCCCTTTAATAAAATCATTTGATTTGTCTGATTACCATATTTAATAATTTTCTGTCACTGTGGATAACCAATATGGGCTTAAGACTCTGTATGATCTCTTCATCATTCCACAGCATTTTCCCTATATTTTGCAGTCATGTGTTACTTTTTCTAGTCATTGAGCTTGGCTTTCTATCTCTAGAGTTTTAAAATATTGAGCTAACATACGCTCTTGTGGATCTGAATGATGGTATAATTAAATAGCAACATCTGCTATCGGGAAAGGTTTCATGGAAAAAAAATAATCATAAGATACAATATATGGACCTATTATATAGCTCGCAGATATAAACTGTCTATACAAAGTGTGGTGGAAAGCCTTGGAAACCAAAATGGATCATTACCTGAAGATCCATGATGCTTACTAAATTTAGTAGTCTGGATAATCTCCACCTGTCATCTTGTCAGAATGTTTTGGTACAGCAAAAGTCTCATGGTATGACCTAAAAACTGTTCCTATACGGGCTGTGCTGACTGAGCTAAACTCTGACAAAGCATTCATCCTACTCACGATGGCAACTGATGTGGAGCAGAGCTGTCACGAACTGTAGACAGGAAAAGCAGAAAGCTATTATCTAGAGAACAAAGATATGTAGTGGAGGAAAATGATTTCTCGGCATCAAATGGGTCACAGAATATTTTAGATTTAGCTTCCGGATTGAATATTTATGGTAGTGCTAAAACAATTTCTTTCCGTATCAAAATTTACCCACATGGATGCCCTAATTGGAAGGAGATACTCTGAGGCTTGTCGAGAAATGACCCTTCATCTGTACAGGTCAGGTTTTCTTAGATGAGATCTGACTGTAGGTCAAGATGGATATCAAATGACATTTTGCGCAATACTGACCCCTCTAAAATAACAATAAAAACAGAATAGTTTGGATGGCTTTAGTAATCAAACAGGAGATCATTTTTATTCAGTCACATAACAAAACTGTTATAAGGAGAGCTTTGCTATAAAAGTAAATTAGACATGAGTAGAGGGGCTTTTTTTGCTTCTACTATATACTGAGATATCACAATATTGCAGTATCAACTGAAAATCATTGTCTACTATGGCGCTTAGGTTGTAGCTGACCTTCAGAGGTGTACCAAAAGGCACCCTGGCTAACATGGTAACCCATTGGTCCCCTTCAATCATGTTTTTGATGGCAGGTTGAAGCTAATGCATGAAAGCACTGGCTAGTATTCAAGTTGAATTCCAATCTCCGGCATTGGCATCAAGATGGCTAACAGTGGCTGTTGGATACAGATGTCAGCAGGGTTGGACTGGCCCACTAGAGAACTGGAGGATCCTCCGATGGACCCTGGCTTCTCCAGAAGAGTTCATAGTGCAAACCTTGCAGTTGGTATATGGCTTTTCAGTGGAGGAGAAAGGTGGGCCCTCAGAATCAAAGCCTCTGGTGGGCCCAATGTTCTTCAGTCTGACACTGTATGTCAGCTATGTATTTTATCCGAAATCTAATGTGAGAATGGGTTAAAGACTAATATAGCGAATATGGTTTTAGGCTATTTATGCTCAGTTGCCATATTGATTGAGCTATACAATTGGTGAATATGTTTAATAAGGTGCACCATATAGCTGATAGTAGCATGTGATTACAGATTTATCATTTTGTTCTTGGAAGCGCTCCTATTTTATATGAGAAACAACCATGTAACTATTGACCCTGAAATTACAGGGTACTATATTGGTGCTTGATTTAGCAAAGGGGAAAATCTGTCTCTTTACAAAACATACTTTGCACTAAGAATGATTGAACTTGAGGCTAATAAATATCCAAGCCATTCTCTCAGTTGCTTTGTATGTATACATAGCTCCGTAATTCTATCAATAAGACTCATCTTTAAAAAAATATATCAATGTACCTTGTAAGAAGAAACTGTTGATGTAACATTTGACATTACTGTTCTCTTCAGATTTTAAAATTTACTATTTGAAAATAATCTTTGAAATGTTGAGTAATTGTGGCAGGTTCTGTCTTCAAGCTTTCAAATAAATAGGTACATTTAATGAAATACAATACATAGTCTAAATAATGAAAATTAAACATTGAATATCTATGAAAGATGGAGGAATTTTAAAAAATAAAATAATAATATTTTTAAATAAAACTACATTTAAAGTATGTACATTAATGATATATTCTGTCTTGGATTTTAACAAACCATCCTTTGTTCTTTGTCTCCAATTTATAATGTCAACATAATTTATTAATTTAAATTTTTTGTCATCTGAGATGATGAAATTAGGTTTTAGTAACTTTTTTCTCATGGAAAAAAACAACATTGTGTAGATTAACCAATGTATATATTAGCATCTATCTATCTATCGATCATATATACAAGTCTTCCATGTAGCCAAAGGTACCTTGACTGCCATTAGGTACCAGCATGAGATTCTTAGACCCATTGTGAGACCATATGCAGGTCAGTGAGCCTGGGTTGCTTTTGATGCATGACAATGCTAGGCCTCATGTGGCTGAACTGTGTCAGCAGTTCCTGTAAGATGAAGGCATTCATGCTGTGGACTGGCCTGCCCATTCCCCAGACCTGAATTCAATCGAGCACATCTGGGACATCATGTCTCATTCCATCCTCTAATGCTATGTAGCACCTCAGACAGTCCAGGACTTGATGCTTTAATCCAGGTCCGAGAGGAGATCCCTCAGGAGAACATCTGCCGCCTCATGAAGACCATGCCCAGACATTGTAAGGAGGTCATACAGGCAGGTGGAGGCCACACACACTACTGAGCATCATTTCCTTGCCTTGAGGCATTTCCACTTAAGTTGGATCAGCCATGTAATTTGATTTTTAGTATAATTCCAAATCCAGATCTCCATGGGTTATTTTGATTTACATTGATCATTTTTATGCTTTATTGTTCTCAATGCATTCCACTATGTAATGAATAAACATTTGCAACTGGAATATTTGAATATTTCATTCAGTGATATCTAGGATGTGGTATTTTAGTACTCCCTTTATTTTTTGAGCAACATATATATATGTACATACAGTGTACAAATATGTGTTAGCAAGTGTGTCTAGTAGTGATGAGTGAACAGTAAACTGCTCGGATGCTCTGTACTCGAATCGGTCACTTTGGAATGCTCAGGTGCTCAATTTGAGTAAAAAGCATAATAAATATTAATGAAGCTGTCAAGTATTTTTCTGACAAACGTACTTGACGGCTGAGGAGAGAGAGAGAGATCACTAGTATTTAGTCTTACCCTTTTGGAGACTTAATAGGGCTCTAATTTCTCATACAATTTCATATAATCATAATCAGACTCATATAGCATACAATGTCCAACAGAGTAGCAGAGTAGCACCACCATTGAACAAATGATGCACTTGACAGTTGCCATTTTAATGAATGGGCTATTTGTGCAGGATCCTCCAGAGTTAGATCTGTAAATTGCTCTCACTAATAGTTGACTTTTTTGTACAAGGAACCCACCCTTCTTTTGAAGGAAATCTCTGGGCTTACAATATTGATGACCTATCCTAAGATAACTAACTAATATGTGATTGGTGAACATCTGACTCCCGGCGCAAAAAAGAGTGATCAGCTGAAACCTGGAGCTGCGGACAGATGTTTACAGGGTAAATAAACTAAACACTAGAGTTCTGTATAGCATGTAGTAGCCATTTTTGGGTGCAGAAGTTCAAATTACATTAATTTAAATGGCAGTTGAGGTGCAGTCTTCAAAGATGGCCACTAAACAGTCATGAGAGCTCCATACACTATGAACTTCTGTCGGCTGTGGCTCCAGATATCAGTTGTGGGAGTGCCATTGATCGCATATTCCTGATCTATATTAAAGATAAGTTATCAATATCTCAGTCTTAGACAACACCTTTAACTTACAATTTTATGAAAGTTTACTTGACAATAGGTAGACAAGTATAGGTACATTTTTGGAGAGGTGTCTATTATTCATCATATGCTGAAGATACTGTTGATAAGTTCTCCCTGCAAACCTCTCCTGGCTGTCCACCCCATTAAAAAAAGAATAAGAAATAGATATTTGGGATAAAATTTCCTTTAAACATCTTTACTTTTAAAAATGTAAAACTTTGACAGATGCTATGTATAAGAACATATATTAATGCACAGTCTTGCCTTTGTAAATCCAACCCATATGAAGGAAATAAACAGAGGCAAAGCTTTTATGATCACTTTTGTGTTAAATTTTTCATCTGTTTCAAACGATTCATTTTACTAGTAGACTGTCACAGCGAAAACAATTCTGTCTGCCAAAATGTACATTCAGAACACGTGAGATATGTGGCAAATTGCATTGATTATCACTGTACATGGTGTTTCAAAGAGAAAGAAGTCATTGTTGATCCATTTTTGTAGAGTACAGTGGTAGCAACCATTTTAAGCAAAAATATTACCAAGATAATTGTTTTGAGAAATAATTTGACTCTGTGGTTAAAGATCCCAATTAAACAAGAGTGCCACTGACCTCTGCTACTTCGAGAGTGTTGTGCTATTAAGCTAGAAAACACATGGCATAAGAGCGCTGATAATTTTTTTTCCTCCTCTCTTTCCTGTTTATATTTTAGAGATTAAATTCAAAGCAAGTGTATTGATTATTTTTTAATTGATGCCAAAGTTGACTTTTAACAGAAATTGACCATATATATTTGAGATGTCTCTCACTTATGAAAATCAATTGTGTGGTTTATTTTTAATTAATTAGTTAACTAAAGGGAAAAATACTTGATAACACTCAATGAAAGTTCAGTGAAGAACAACTAATTAGACAACATTTTGTAAATCATAAATAAGAGTTTAGGACTTATCACTTGTAAGGAAAAAAAAGTATTCAAACTTAGTTGAACGATTGCATAACCTTAACCCTTGAAATGGATTACTGTTCCAGAAGAACAAACTGTAAAAGTTTAAATAAAAAGTAATTAATTAAAATCATAACAAAGGAGAAAAAAACTTTTCTCATTGTTAATTACTTGGAACATTAAAAATAACTTTGCTAATTGCACATCACAAAATCTATTATATCATGAAGCTGTATAATTAATTGCATTTTATTAACTTGAAAAATAAATTAGCATACTGCTACAAGAAAAAAATAAAGATCTAGCTGTTTTTTTACAAGTAGTATAAGGGCAAAAATTGCAAATTTTTCTTATATCTTTGTCATCTTTTACTGACTTTAAAAGCACATAAAACCTGTTTGTTGCTTCAGTTGGGACATCTTAATGTGTATCCTGACTAGACATCCAGGTATCGGGGTTCCCTCAGCAGCTTATTCAGTAACCAAAGGAGGGAACCAAACAAATTTGCTCATGTCTAATCCTGATTTCAGTTAATTTAGCATAAGGACAAATAGAAATGTCAAAATTTGGGTGAGACATAGTGGCCAAAACTCTGGCTGCTGCAATGGCTATTGGCTGCACAATTTTAAAACAAAATAAAGTGTGCCCATTGGTATCCTTACCACAGGTAGATGATGTTCTGACCAGCCACACCATGTTTTTATTATTCTTAGAGTTAGTGGGGGGTTTTTGTTAGATTTTTTGCAATTACTTGACATCAGCAAATCTTTTGAAATTTGTATTTGCTAGATTCACTGAAAATCAATTCTCAGAAAATTAACACCAAGACCTTAAATTGTACTGAAAATTGTGTAGGTGACACAAAGACACTTCTTTTTTTATTAATAATAAGAGTTGAAGCACCAAAAAGTAAAAGCTCTTTCTCCAGCGCTAGGGGATTTTTTTTTGTTAAAAAAGCGCAACCTAGGGCGAAACATGCGTTGTCCGTCATGTCTTTCTTTTGAATTTTTTGCGCCTGCTGCCATGATGTAAAGCACTTTATGCACTGTTGTTACTTGTACAATGATGAAAATTAAAAAGGACTGAATCTTCTCACAAAGGGTGAGTGCTGGCTTCTTCTTTTTCTTCTATTTTTTTCCTATCAGTTCAATCCATATTGCACTCTATTCCTCACACATTAATATTCACACACTATCTGTACAGTGCTTTAGGCTTTCTTTTCCTATTTCTACAGTTAAGCTGTGAGCTGTGACGTCCTCTCACTTTCCAGATTCACTACAACATGACATGCATTTGATGGTTTTGCTTTTATACATGTTACTGTATGATAATCTTCCTTCATGCTATGGTTCACCGGCCTAAACCATGGGATGTGATAGCTGAAAGGCATTGTGGGTAAGCCCTACCAACCATGCCAAGGTTATGTATACCTTTTCTGCCTGAGTCAATCTTCTGCAATGTATGAAATGGCTGCAGTTGTTTTAGGTGATTCACATATTGCAAATCACAAATTGAAAATGCGAGATTTAGCAAATTCCTAAAACTCGGACACAATTTTGCATCAAATCAATTCACTCAGCGCTAGCAATCATCATACTGGTTTACAGTGATTTTGAAAGAGTGTATTGGATTAGTGTCTGCTTCTTTTCTAGAAATGGCACCACACATGCTGCCTGGTGGTGCAGATTTGCTACATTTAGCTTCATGGGATTGATCAGCAATATGAAACACAATAGAACGTTCCGCCATAATAATTTATAAAAACATATATGAACAGAGCTTTACATCGCCTATAACTAAAAGCCTACTAGATTGCTTTACAAAAAGATCATGTTAATATTATTCATCACAATATAACCAGCTTCAATTACTCAGTGTATGAACATATGCATGGATTATTATTGGCATTCACTACCGGTTCTGTTTGAATGAACAGATGGTGAGTGATGCCTGTTTTGTATGTGGCTCGCCTTGTTTAGTGTTGTTGTATTTTACTTTGAAGATCTTGGCTGAGCAAATGAGATGACTTCCAATAAGATTGCTCTCATATTATCTTAAATCATTTAACCAATACATTAAGATTATCTCAGTTGTATTTAGTATCTTTTTTATGCCACCAGGAACCAGTAAGAATCATATTACCCATTGTGTTATTTTACATTTGTAGAGTTTGAAAAAAATTTAGATTTAGATGGCTTCAGCACAGCTTTATTTATTGCTAGATTCAGTCAATATACTAAAGTCCTTTGACAAGAATGATGGCATACTATTATTCCAAAGGTCAAGACAACCATTGGGAATGATCAAAAATACGAGAACATAAGAAAGACTTTTCACAAAGTAAGTAAGAAATCACTTATAAGGGTGATCAGGAGGAGAGAAAATTGTCATCACTGTCCTCAGGAACATTTATGGTGTAGAAATTGTCATGTACTCTAAAGAAATCTTCCCTTTGTCAAAGTAGAGGGCATTAGCTGCACTGTGGGACCAAGTATAAGACCCATATGTGGAACATATTAATGACATATACTCAAAAAAACACATATGCAGGGTACAATGAAAAAGACACAAAGCCGATTAGTTTTCAAAGTTGCGATTATTTACTTGTAGTATACATTCCATCAAGATAGTATAAATAGCAGCTCTGAAGGCTATTCTATACAGCAAGTATTTGCTTTGTTTCCATGTAATTATCCATGAAGCATTTTTTCTTATATTTCTAATATCTTGTTGGAATGCTTACTACAAGTAAATAATAGCATCTTTGAAAGCTAATTGAACTTGTGTCCTTTTCATTATATCTTGCATATGTGTTTTTTTGAGTATATGCTTCACGTGGTTTTTGCGCATCCAACCCTTATTGATTTGATTGGGGCAGATATGCAGTACCCCACTGCGGCCACTATACAGTAGACAGAGCTGGGCTATGCAGCTCCTTAACTGATCAGTTCCAGACGCTGACAACGAGAACATCTGATCGGCAAATGTACTCGGTGTCGCACCCAAATCGATCAGTGATGACCTAACCCAACAATAGGCCATCAAGGTTAAAATAGTGGACAACCTCTTTAAAATTATTAACCCCCCAAAATTGAGTCCATATAAAGTTAAGTTCATGTATTGTATGTGAAGTATCTTGCTGACGTCTATATTTTGGCATTATGTGCTAGAGTTTAATGGCTAAAGGAAAGTGAATGCTTGTCTAAAAGTGGACACATGCCACAATATACACTGTAAGCAATAAATAGCAAAAGTGTTTTGATGGCTGTACGGATGAGTGTCTACTTCATTTTCTATATGTGCTAGTGGTGATCAAATCTGCCAAGTTTTGAACTTGACAAATTACGCAAATTTAACAGTGAAATTCAATTTTCATTAAACTTATTTAATGTTTGTTATTACATTCTGCAGTCTCTTCAGACCTTAGAGAATAATAACTATAAAATATAAAAAGTAAAAATACCTCATCACTCACCCTCTGTATCACTCCTACAGCCTGCAGTTTTATTCTTCGTGTCTCTTCTTTCTGCTTTTCCCTGTTGAGCGCATCCCTCTTCAATCTCCTTGAATTCATGCTGGCACTTCTGGCCTTGACTAGGCCTAAAACTTCACTGCATACCTTAACATTGCGTCTCACATTGTAATGTTATGATTTGCGTCCCTTGGAGCACTGACTACAATGGTAGTGATATCAGAGGGCTAATCGGAGATGTAGGGCAAAGAGCATGTATGTGATAAGAAAAGGTTAAAATGACATAAGCAAAGAACCAGACCGCAGGCTGCATCTCCAGTGACACCATGCATGCAACGTGCCACAACTTAATATCATAGAACCTAGTAATCAGAAGAACCACTGGGGTTCCCAGTGCAGTGGTCCATCAGCCATGGACTACTCTAAACCAGAACCACTGGGATTCCCAGTGCTATACTCCATCGGCCACGGACTACTCTGGACCAGAACCACCGTGGTTCCCAGTGCTTTACTCCATCAGCCACAGACTACTCTGGACCAGAACCACCGTGGTTCCCAGTGCTGTACTCCATTGGCCATAGACTACTCTGGATCAGAACCATCGGGGTTCCCAGTGCTGTACTCCATCGGCCACAGACTACTCTGGAACAAGATCATGCAAATCATTTTGCTTAACTCTAGCTTTGTCCTATCAGATTTTCTTTTTCTTTAAATTGCCAGAACAGGATCACTTCCTATGTTTTGTGAAATAACATAAAAAACTAAAGAATCTTTTTAAAGTCTGTGGTATTTTTTAGGATCCAAAATGCTTATATTTTGATATATTGATATTGAATCTGGCATGAAAATGAAAGGCTTGGCATCAATGTAAGAGAACCTCAGAACATTGAATATTAGTATCAAATTTAAATGACCCTCTAAATAAATTTATAGACACTAGTTAAAATCCAAGATTACTAGGCACAGAGAACGTAATATTTTCCTATATATCTATTATAGACTATGTTACAATTACAAAATACTGATCTATGGTCAATGCAATATGTTAATTTCAAAACATTTTTATTGATCTTATTTAATTAAAGTAAAAAGGTTAATAATTAAACAATATTTATGAATATGGACATTTTCCAGATAAGAATAACACATCCTAATCCATACTCATGATATATGTATAGTCCAATGTAACATGAAAATTAATTTTCCTGCTTCCAGTTCAATTCAAAGATTAACCGCTAAGAACCATATTAGTATGAAAAATCTAGCACTCTGAGTTGAGTATGGTGAAAAAACAAACAAGAGCTCAAGACAGGGGTCCCCACCCTTAAGAACTATGCCATTTTTTGCTTTTGTACTTTACATTACAATTTTCATCCCTTCTTCCAAGACCCGTAACTTTTGTATTTTTCTATTGTCATTGTTATATGGGGACTTGTATTTTAGTGCCATAAGTTGTAGTTTTGAGTTTCATAATTAATTTATACTATATAATATATTGAAGAAAATCAAAAGTGCTCTGAAATAGGAAAAAAAACACGTTCCAGCAATTTTTGGGGGTTTTGTTTTTTAAGTCTTCAATGACCTGACAACATTATTTTTCAGGTCATTGCAATCACAGCTTTACCAAACTTGCATTGTTTCTTTACAATGGTGAAAGAAAATTAGGAACTTTGTACAAAAGAATTAAAATTGATATGTGTTGCCATTTTTAGAGACTCATAGCTTTTTTATTTTGCTTGTTCTTTTTGTTTATCTACCTGGCTTTTTTAATCATATAATTTTGATGGTACATACATTTTGATCACTTTTTGCTGCATTTTTGGGGGAATTTAAGTGACCAAAAAGACCAGTATTTTTTTTCATATGTCACTGTTCACTGTAAGAGATAAATATTTTTATACTTCTAAATATCATCATCGTGAATGACAACAGCGTTTAAGAGTTTAGCTTAATGCAATCAGAGCCAGCTCTGATCTCATAAGCTACTATTAATTGCTGGTACCTGTGCTGCATAGAGTGGGCTCAAGTCCTGAGCTCGTTCCATACAATGATTTCAAGGGCCATCATTAGGGGCAGGAAGACTAGGCATTTACCTAAGGCCCCCCGCTTGCTCAGGGTCCACCACCATATGGCCGCTGTGGAGCCCATGAGTCAAGGGAACCCGGCTTGGGAACCGGCCCCCCGCCTCAAATTCAACTGTATCGGCATCATAGATGACGATACAATTGAAATCAATGATGGAAGAAAGAGCACCAGAGGATTCTCCCTCTCTCATCATTCCCCCTCAACCTCTGAAGCAGATGTCACTTCATTGCTCACCGTGCTGTGCCAGACAGTGAAGCTGCTGAGACGTGCTGCAGAAAGAGTAGCAGCGGGGGAATGGGGAGAGGTAAGTATTGTATTTTTATATCAGTGAGTACATGATGGCCATAATCTGCAGGATTGTGGGGCTGCATTATACTAAATGGGGACTGTTTTATACTCTATGAGGGGGCTGCATTATACTCTATGGCAGCTGCATTATACTCTGGAGGGTTACATTATACTCTATGATGGGGCTGCCTTATACTCTATGAGCGAGCTGCATTATACTCTGTGAGGGGACTGCATTAATCTCTATGAGGGAGCTGCATTAAACTCTATGAGGGGGATGCATTATACCTTATGAGGGGGCAGATTTATATTCTGGGTAGCTGCCTTATACTCTATCAAAGTCTATGGGGTGCATTATACTATATGGGGTCTGCATTACACTACAAGGGGGCTGCATTATACTGTATCGAGGACTATGGGGATTACATTACACTATAATGAAGGATTTTATACTATGGGGAGTGCATCGTACTATATGGAGGACTATGGGGAGAGTATTAAACTATATGGAGGACTATAGGGAGTGTATTATACTAAATTGAGGGCTATGGGGAGCATATTATACTATATGGAGTGCTATGTGGCACATTATACTATTTGGATGCGTATGGGACACATTATACTATATGGAGGACTATGGGCTGTATATTATATAATATTGAGGACTATGGGGTGCATTATACTATGTGGAGGACTATTGGGTTTATTATACTAAACAACTAAAATGCTTCCTATTCATCGATTGATTGGATTGTTTATGCCAGAATAAAAATCATTGTTCTTCACAGCACATTGCCCAGTGAAAACTGCAGATATGCTGCTGATAACATGATACTGTATGTAAACAGATTGATCTGTCCCCTCGGCTGGTGCAATATGTTAGAATTTGGGGCCCCACTTTAAACTTTTTCCCAGTGCCCCACTTTATCTCAAACTGACCCTGGTAATAGCTCACAGCTGTCGTACATGTATGGTGATCATCGTTAAGGGGTTAAAGTCCATTATTCTTTATTGGAATCCAATTAAAGTATAATATGGGATGAGTGAACTGTCTTTTCTCTCCTAGATAGATCTATATCATCCATTGGCTATCTACTGCATATTAAAATAGTGGTTGCTTTATGCATTCACACTCTCTTCTGTTAACGTGAACTAAATAGAGAAAAGGGAATGCTATTTTTTAGGACTAAAAAGCTGAAGCGTAATGCTGTCATGCTGTGAAGTGACTGGAACTGGCAGGTAAGCAGTACTTTTATACTGAAAGCACAAGTTGGAAGATATTTACTAGAACTTCATGAATATGCATCTATATTCCAATCATCCAAGCCAGGGACTTCAATTCTCAACTTCTTTGTCATATTTCTAGCGTAAAAAAGTGATATTTCAGGAGACCGCTGCAACCAAACAGAGATTGATATGTTAACTTGCACTGTTGAATGTGAGGATCTACTTTATAAGCCTGGAATACATAAATAAAACATGTTAGAGGAGCACAGCGGATTCATGCATCACTGCCTGGATTGCAGACAATAAGAATAAAATTCACTCAAACTGTGACTGTGAGCTGTGTCATTTTGAAAACACAATAGCTACTTTAGTTTAAAGTGGACCTGTCAGCCTGGCATAAAACCATACCAGCGTCTTTAAAACCTAAAATAACAATTTTGTCTAATTCTCTGAGCACAAAGGCAGAAGGAAAGATCCGTGACTACCGTTTTAGTTGCCGTCTCAGAACCAGAATGGTGACATTTCTATAATTGCAGTTTGGACCATATTTGGTGTTAAGGTCATATTCTACCATGAAAGGTAGTAAACCAGATCCACCAAAGATTTAGCACTTCTATATTGGAAATAATTTTTAGCAGGAATAAATGCACTCAGTATCTTATGTTGCAAAATAAATGTACAAAATGATCGATTTCAGTTATAATGACCATGAATTATATTATGTATTATAAAGACATTGTTTTTGCTTCCTATTTGTAAGGCTTTGATAATGCTGAATTCTAGCCCTCTGTTGGCTATGGATCCAATAAAATTCGATACTTGCAATAGATGAATCCCGTTCACCACTCTGTTGTCCGTGGACACTTGGTGCAATCCTCCACAATGGTTGTAGCCATACAGAGATATATAAGAACCAGGGCACAAGACATCCTCCTTTTGATAACTCTATTAGTACAGAAAAATCACAATGTTTTGGCCACACAGGACCTTTATCAACCATTAAAATGCATAATTCTTTCCTTATAGCTTTATAAAGGCTCTGCGCTGCTGAAATGTTGGTGCTCTGGTTGCCAGATTTCTCTCTCCAATAAAATTCTAGTTAAAGATGAGCAGATTGATCAGTGGAAGGTTGTATTTGAATTGAATTTTCTGAAATTCGCAGGTACCCGCAGGTTCGAACAATGATTCAATGTGCAAGGATCGTCAAAAATATGCCCAGCGCTTTTTCACTCACTGCTTAAGTGACCTAAGTGGGGTAATTAAGTTATGTGCGGCCCTATAATTCCCCTATAATGTCCTACAGCTACCACATCCCATGGTCTACCCAGGCAATAATGAGAGCTTAATCAGACATTAAAAAGATGGGGCTGGCCAGAGAGTGCAATTTTATGCTTGTACAGTGTAGAAATGAGAGGTCACAGCTCACGTAGTGATAGAAAAAGTCCCAATCAGATAGTGGTGTACTACTTCAGCATGTTAAACATAGGAGTGGTAGTCTCATTCTGTGATTAATAATCCAAAGAATTAATTAATATAGGGAAGTTCTCTATCTGTATAGTCAATCATTGTGACTGTGCTTTGATTGATCTGTGATATACTGCAGCAACACTGCTTTAATAACACCTTTTTATACTAGACACACTGCAAACAAGGAGGGCAGTATTAAGCCCCTTATTGCTAATTTTGCCACTAAATCCAAATCCCAATATCATGACTTTTGAGTCACAGAAAGTCTGCCTCCTGCTTTGTTAGATGGATAAGCCTTTTTTTTGTATTTTTTAAGCCAAAAAAAGAATCTCCAAAATCCGAAAATTTAAACACAGCTGTCTACCTCTCAAAATTAGCATGATGTAAAAAAGTATTTTTGTTTTGCTTTCTCACTACTTTGTAGAAATAGTTCAATATTATTCCCATACCTGTTTCCCAAATATCACTGTTGGTCATCATTGGTTACTAACCATTTTTCCCTAGCCAAATACATAGGTTGAGGTCACTTGGACATAAATAAGGCAGTGTTTGCATTAAACAGCTTAAAATGGGTTTAATACACCACTACTGTTACTGTTTGCCACTTGGGGTTGTTAGGGCAGGTTAGGATAGGGTATGGATTGGACTAGATGGACTTAAAGTCTTCCTTCAACCTTAATAACTATGTAACTATGTAACTAGGGGAACTCAGAGTAGTAGACATACTACAGTGTTTTTAATCAATCAGAGGCTTTTTAGTAATTCAACTTTATACGAAAATATCGGCAAACCTGGTGAATTCAAATTTTAAATTATCCGCCCAACTGCAACAAGTCACCCAAAGATAAACATTTCTAGTGTTTACATTTTTTTATTCATTTTAGAGTTCCATAATTGTGCCATAGCCATGCAGAAATCTTTCGTACCATACGATCCTTCTGATTTACATTACTTAACACCTATCCTAATCCTCTTGATTGATGTTTACTATTGGTATTGGTGTAATTGCCCATTACATTACATGAATAGCAAACAACAAGGCACTAAACTATTAATGGAAAGTTAAGTTTTACTACAAAGCTTGGGCTTAACTAAAGGTATGCCACACTAAACAATATCGCTAACGGGATCGCTAAAAACGTCACTATTTAGCGATCCTGTTAGCGATGTTGTTCAGTGCGGCAGCTTCAGCGACGAGCTTCTGCTGTGATCTCGCTCGTCGCTGGAATCGTTCCGGACCCTATTTTCTCGTCGGCGCTCCGCTGGGTAAGTATCTAATCGCTGTGTGGCACCTTTTCTTAGCGATTTAGCGGTACTTTTGTACGCTAAAGTCGTTAATAAGATCGCTAACGGCGATAGCGTCGTTAACTATATCGCTAAATGTGGCCGCATTTAGCGATATAGAAACAATCCCGCTAGCGATCGCATTAGTATGCGTCGTTATCGTGATCGCTAGCGGGATTGTTTAGTGTGGCAGTACCTTAAAGCTTCTTCTTGACTTTTTACTTAGCAAGCACTTGAGTTGCCTGATGTTCAGGTCTAGGTCCTGAGACTCTCACAATTGCACATAGATTTGAGAACTGATACGTTCAGAAGATAGGAGTTCACAGTTTCTGTCTGAGCACGTACACAGATAGGAATACAGTATCAATAGAAGGCATAGCTTTCTTTCTTTCGCAATTAATTCAAATGCCTGCTCAATATTTAAAATCAAGAAGGAAGTTAGTTACTCTTTAAATCCATAATTATGTTTCTATTGCCTGTTACATTCAAATTTCAAAGAGATTTGTGACAGTTTTTGTGCATTTTTTAAAGTCTTCAGGCTTTTAAAGACAGCAAGCATATTAAAAAAAATAACTTCAATTATTCTTGAGCTTCTGTTTTAAAAATGATCAATATTTTACAATACAAGCCAGTGTGAAGGATAAAATGATGCCAGGAAGATACTCAGTTATCTTTTTGAGCATTTTGTCAGTATTTTACATTTCAAAAAACACTAAGTTTGTCTTAATTTTTTAATAGTGTTATAAGAATATGTGGAAAACAGCATTCAAAAAAGCTTTAAAAAAATTCTTATAAAGAATGCATGTCGGAAAAATGCTATTAAAAGTGCAAGTGAATTATTATCTAGATCATAACAAACATTAGATGTAAAATATTAAGAAAATACTTATTCTCAACTTAGTGTACTTATTCTCAACTTAGTGCTCACCTCTCTAGCCCCTCACCTTTTACCATTCCCCTGATGTAATCTCAGCCCAATTTCTTATCAAAGTTGTCGATTGCTGAAAGGCTGGACTTCTCCACACTACACAGGGACTTTGATGTGGTCTAGTACATTTCTGGGGAACTGCCCGTAAAGTCATAACATCGTGATGTCACGACATGCACCTTGACCTTGCGTGCAAATGCTCAGAAACATCCCTGGCCTCAAAAGAGCCCTGGCCTAGCATGAAGAGTCTCAAGGTTTCAGCACTCGGTGGAGGTAATAGGAAGATGCACCAAGCACCATATTGTTGGTGGTGAAGAGTGGATTGGCTAAAGAGGTGAGCAGTGAAAGGGTATAAACTTTTTTTTATTTCTTCAACCCTTTGGTGGCCTTCTATGGTTAATCAAAATGGAAGCCTATTTTGGAGAATGTGGCTGTTTTAATATTTGAGTAGAATTCTATTTCACTAAAATATATTTGCTCACCTCTAGCCATGATCCAAAGCTTCCCAGCAAGATATGTATCCCATTTTAAACACTTTATGTGGTGGGCTATGATCAGCAGAATCAAAATTCTATTTACTGTGTTATAACACCTTGGTATAATAGGCTAGATGAAGGTTTTATGCAATATGAGTTACAGTGCCTTGCGAAAGTATTCGGCTCCCTGGAACTTTTCAACTTTTTCCCACATATCATGCTTCAAACATAAAGATACCAAATGTAAATTTTTGGTGAAGAATCAACAACAGTTGGGACACAATTGTGAAGTTGAATGAAATTTATTGGTTATTTTAAATTTTGTGGAAATACAAAACCTGAAAAGTGGGGCATGCAATAATATTCGGCCCCTTTAACTTAATACTTTGTTGTGCCACCTTTTGCTGCGATTACAGCTGCAAGTCGCTTGGGGTATGTCTCTATCAGTTTTGTGTAGCGCCGGCGTCCCTGCCCTCTGCCAGGCAGGGACGCTGTTCCCCTCACCCCTCTGCTCCGGGTCCGGCGTCCTCCTTCCGCTCTGCTGGCGGCGTGCGCTCCTTTCCTGCCACTGTGCTTAGGGCGCGCGCGCGTGCGCTGCCCTCCCTCTTAAAGGGGCCGCGCGCGTCGTCCTAAGGAGTCCCCGGCCAATGGCCGGAGGACTTCACCTTACATAAGGCACCTCCTCCAAAATGGAGGTGCCCGAGCAATGTTGTTGCACTGTTCACTACTCTGCTTCAGTCCTCAGGGTCATTGCCAGATACCTGTCTGATTCCTGCCAGGTTGCTGTCTGTTACCTGCTTGCTAGCCTACCTGGAGGCTCTGCCGTCACGTGCTGTGATCTTCCGCTATTCCAGTGACTCTCGCCCGCTCACCTGGGAGCGCTCATCTGTTACCTGCCTGCTAGCTCACCTGGGAGCGCTCATCTGTTACCTGCCTGCTAGCCTACCTGGAGGCTCTGCCGTCACGTGCCGTGATCTTCTGCTATTCCAGTGACTCTCGCCCGCTCACCTGGGAGCGCTCATCTGTTACCTGCCTGTTAGCCTACCTGGAGGCTCTGCCGTCACGGTCTGTGATCTTCTGCTATTCCAGTGACTCTCGCTCGCTCACCTGGGAGCGCTCATCTTCTATCCTCCTGCTAGCCTACCGGGAGGCTCAGCCATCACAGGTCGTATCTACCTTCTTCCAGAGACTGCCCCGGTCACTTGCCGTGACCTCCTGCCTACTCATCCAGAGACTGCCCCGGTCACGTGCCGTGACTTCCTGCCCACTCATCCAGAGACTGCCCCGGTCACTTGCCGTGACCTCCTGCCCGCTCATCCAGAGACTGCCCGGTCACTTGCTGTGACCTCCTGCCCGCTCATCCAGAGACTTCCTCGGTCACTTGCCGTGACCTCCTGCCCGTTCATCCAGAGACTACCCCGGTTATCTGCTGTGACTACCTGCCCATCCACCCTGGTCGCCACCCGCTCCCTTACAAGGACCGCCCCTTTGTATAGTAGCTCAGAGGTTCCACCTCCCAGACCCGTTACATTTTGTACATTGAGAAACTGAAATTCTTGCCCATTCTTCCTTGGCAAACAGCTCGAGCTCAGTGAGGTTGGATGGAGATCGTTTGTGAACAGCAGTTTTCAGCTCTTTCCATAGATTCTCGATTGGATTCAGGTCTGGACTTTGACTTGGCCATTCTAACATCTGGATATGTTTATTTGTGAACCTTTCCATTGTAGATTTTGCTTTATGCTAGGGATCATTGTCTTGTTGGAAAACAAATTTCCGTCCCAATCTCAGGTCTTTTGCAGATTCCAAGAGGTTTTCTTCAAGAATGGTCCTGTATTTGGTTCCATCCATCTTCCCATCAATTTTAACCATCTTCCTTGTCCCTGCTGAAGAAAAGCAGGCCCAAACCATGATGCTGCCACCACCATGTTTGACAGTGGAGATGTGTTCAGGGTGACGAGCTGAGTTGCCTTTACGCCAAACATATCATTTGGCATTGTTGCCAAAAAGTTCGATTTTGGTTTCTTCTGACCAGAGCACCTTCTTCCACATGTTTGGTGTGTCTCCCAGGTGGCTTGTTGCAAACTTTAAACAACACTTTTTATGGCTATCTTTGAGAAATGGCTTTCTTCTTGCAACTCTTCCATAAAGGCCAAATTTGTACAGTGTACGACTGATTGTTGTCCTATGGATTGACTGTCCCATCTCAGCTATAGATCTCTGCAGTTCATCCAGATTGATCATGGGCCTCTTGGCTGCATCTCTGATCAGTCTTCTCCTTGTTTGAGATGAAAGTTTAGAGGGACTGCCGGGTCTTGGTAGATTTGCAGTGGTATGATACTCCTTCCATTTCAATATGATGCTCCATGGGATGTCTAAAGTTTTGGAAATCATTTTGTATCCAAATCCAGCTTTAAACGTCTCCACAACAGTATCACGGACCTGCCTGTTGTGTTCCTTGGTCTTCATGATGCTCTCTGTGCTTCAAACAGGACCCTGAGACTATCACAGAGCCGGTGCATTTATACGGAGACTTGATTACACACAAGTGGATTATATTTATCATCATTAGTCATTTAGGACAACATTGGATCATTCACAGATCCATAAAGAACTTCTGGAGTGAGTTTGCTGCACTGAAAGTAAAGGGGCCGAATAATATTGCATGCCCCACTTTTCAGTTTTTGTATTTACACAAAAATTTAAATAACCAATAAATTTCGTTCAATTTCACAATTTTGTCCCACATGCT
>JARQOD010000002.1:602024714-602135171 GCA_033576555.1 Oophaga sylvatica | reverse complement strand
GGGAAGGAGTGATTTGCCGATATATACTATGTGTGGAGGACATGGCTTTATATTCTACATAGGAGGGAAGGGGGACTCGTCTATATATGCTGTCTGTGAGGGAGGGTGACTTGGCTATGCATTTATATATGGTTCATGGTGGCCATGCCTATATATTCTACATATTTGGAAGGATGACTTGTCTATGAATAATATATGTAGGGAAAGTAGACATGTTTATATATGCTAAATGTAGAGGGAATGCCTATGCCTGCCCATATGTCTACTATATCTATATATGATATGTCTGATAAATTAAGACAAAGTGAACATAGCCTAATAATGTTAAAAATGGATCATACATGGCCGGCATCCTTGTTTGTCTGTGATTTTCACAGACCTATAGATGTATAGGTAGATTTTGATCAATGAATTGCATAAAAAAATTACAAATCTTCAATATTTTTTTTTCAAACACACAGTCCACAGAAAAAAACAAGAAAACTAAACAAATAAAAAAATAGGAACATGTGAATAGCACCATAGACTATAATGAGTATGCATTCTAACCCCTCTCTGCCATCAGACGTACTATTCCGTCCATGTGACCCTGGACCTAATTCCCATGGATGGAATAGTACATCATGGGCGATCAGCTGCGCTCCCGGGGGGAGCGTAGATGATCGCGGCCGGGTGTCAGCTGTATATCACAGCTGACACCCAGCACTATGTGTCAGGAGCGGTCACGGACCGCTCCCGGCACATTAACTCCGGCACACCGCGATCAAACATGATCGCGGTGTACCCGGGTCACAGGGGAGGATCGCGCAGGGTGGGGGCTCCCTGCGCGCTCCCCTGTGACCCTCAGAGCAGCGCGATGTGTCGCGCTGTTCCGAGGGTCCGTCCTCCCTCCAGGTCCCCGAATCCAAGATGGCGCCAGGGTCCTGCAGGGAGGCGGCTTCCTCAGTGCCTGCTGAAAGCAGGCGCTGAGGAAGCCTACAGCGATGCCAGAGTGATCGCTGGTGTGACAGAGTGCTGTGCACACTGTCACACCAGCGATCTGCTAAAATACTGTGATGTCCCGCCCTGGGACAAAGTAAAAAAGTAAAAAATATAAAAATAAAAAGTGGTAAAAAAAATCATAATAAAAAAAAAATATTCCCCAATAAATTCATTTCTTCCTGTAAATAAAAAAAACAAAACAATAAAAGTACACATATTTGGTATCGCCGCGTCCGTAATGACCCCCCTATAAAACTGTCCCACTAGTTAACCCCTTTAGTGAACCCCTTAAAAAAAAAAAAAAAACTAAGCAAAAATCAATGCTTTATCATCATACCGCCGAACAAAAGTGGAATAACACGCGATCAAAAAGACCGATATAAATAAACATGGTACCGCTGAAAACGTCATCTTGTCCCGCAAAAAACGAGCTGTCATACAGCATCATCAGCAAAAAAAAAAAAAGTTATAGCTCGCAGAACAAAGCTATGCAAAAATAATGATTTTTTATATAAAATTGTTTTTATTCTATAAAACGCCAAAACATAAAAAAATGATATAAATGAGGTATCGCCGTAATCGTACTGACCCGAAGAATAAAACTGCTTTATCAATTTTACCACACGCGGAACGGTATAAACACCTCCCCCAAAAGAAATTCATGAATTGCTGATTTTTGTTCATTCTAACCTCCCAAAAATCGAAATAAAAAGCAATAAAAAAAGTCACGTGCTCAAAAATGGTACCAATAAAAACGTCACCTCTGTCCTGCAAAAAATAAGACCTCACATGACTCTGTGGGCCAAAATATGCAAAAATTATAGCTCTCAAAATGTGGTCATGCAAAAAACTACTTTTTGCAATAAAAAGCGTCTTTTAGCGTGACAGCTGCCAATCACAAAAACCCGCTATAAATAGTAAATCAAACCCCCCTTTATCACCCCCTTAGTTAGGGAAAAATAATAAAATTAAAAAAATGTATTTATTTCCATTTTTCCATTAGGGTTAGGGTTGCGGCTAAAGTTAGGGTTAGGGTTGGCGCTAAAGTTAGTATTAGGGTTATGGTTGGGATTAGGGTTAGGGGTGTGTTAGGTTAGGTTTGTGGTTAGGGTTGGGACTAGGGTTAGGGGTGTGTTGGGGTTATGGTTGGAGTTAGAATTGGGGGTTTCTGCTGTTTAGGCACATCAGGGGCTCTCCAAATGTGACATGGCGTCTGATCTCAATTCCAGCCAATTCTGCGTTGAAAAAGTCAAAGGTGCTCCTTCACTTCTGAGCTCTGCCATGCGCCCAAACAGTAGTTTACCCCCGCATATTGCGTATCAGCGTACTCTGGACCACAAGAGTTATTGTGCAATTTGTCCTATTTCTTCTGTTACCCTTGGGAAAATAAAAAACTGGGGGCGACAAAATCATTTTTGTAAAAAAAAAAAATGATTTTTTTGTTTTTACGGCTGTATGTTATAAATTTTCTGTGAAGCACTTGGGGCTTCATAGCGCTCACCACACTTCTAGATAAGTTCCTTGTGGGGTCTATTTTCCAAAATGGGGTCACTTGTGGGGGGTTTCCACTGTTTAGGCGCATCAGGGGCTCTCCAAATGCGACAGGACGCCCCCAGACCATTCCATCAAAGTCTGCAATCCAAAACGTCACTACTTCCCTTCCGAGCCCAGACGTGCACCCATACAGTCGTTTTCTCACACATGTTGGGTATCAGCGTACTCAGGACAAATTGGACAACAACTTTTGGGGTCCAATTTCTTCTGTTACCCTTGTGAAAATAAAATATTGGGGGCGAAAAAATCATTTTTGTAAAAAAAAAAAAATTTTTTATTTTTACAGCTGTACGTTATAAACTTCTGTGAAGCACTTCGGGGTTCAAAGTGCTCAACATACTTCTAGATAAGTTCCTTGTGGGGTCTATTTTCCAAAATGGGGTCACTTGTGGGGGGTTTCCACTGTTTAGGCGCATCAGGGGCTCTCCAAATGCGACATGACGCCCCTAGACCATTCCATCAAAGTCTGCAATCCAAAACGTCACTACTTCCCTTCCGAGCCCAGACGTGCACCCATACAGTAGTTTTCTCCCACATATTGGGTATCAGCGTACTCAGGACAAATTGGACAAATTTTGGGGTCCAATTTCTCCTGTTACCCTTGTGAAAATAAAATATTGGGGCGCGAAAAAAATCATTTTTGTAAAAAAAAAAAGGATTTTTTATTTTTACGGCTGTACGTTATAAACTTCTGGGAAGCACTTCGGGGTTCAAAGTGCTCACCACACATCTAGATAAGTTCCTTGTGGGGTCTATTTTCCAAAATGGGGTCACTTGTGGGGGGTTTCCACTGTTTAGGCACATCAGGGGCTCCCCAAATGCGACATGACGCCCCAGACCATTCCATCAAAGCGAAAAAATCATTTTTGTAAAAAAAAAAAAGATTTTTTATTTTACAGCTGTACGTTATAAACTTCTGTGAAGCACTTTGGGTTCAAAGTGCTCATCACACATCTAGATAAGTTCCTTGAGGGGTCTAGTTTCCAAAATGGTGTCATTTGTGGGGGGTTTCCACTGTTTAGGCAGATCAGGAGCTCTCCAAACACGACATGGCATCCAGCCAATTCTGCGTTGAAAAAGTCAAACGGCGCTCCTTCCCTTCCAAACTCTGCCATGCACCCAAACAGTGGTTTGCCCCCACATATGGGGTATCAGCGTACTCAGGACAAATTGCACAATAACTTTTGGAGTCTTGTTACCCTTGGGAAAATAAAAATTGGGGTAAAAAGATCAATTTTGTGGAAAAAATATGATTTTTTAATTTTACGGCTCTACGTTATAAACTTGTGTGAAGCACTTGGGGGTTCAAATTGCTCACCAAAGATCTAGATAAGTTCCTTAGGGGGTCTAGTTTCCCAAATGGGGTCACTTGTGGGGGGTTTCCACTGTTTAGGCACATCAGGGGCTCCCAAATGCGACATGACGCCCCCAGACCATTCCATCAAAGCGAAAAAATCATTTTTGTAAAAAAAAAAAAAGATTTTTTATTTTACAGCTGTACGTTATAAACTTCTGTGAAGCACTTTGGGGTTCAAAGTGCTCATCACACATCTAGATAAGTTCCTTGAGGGGTCTAGTTTCCAAAATGGTGTCATTTGTGGGGGGTTTCCACTGTTTAGGCAGATCAGGAGCTCTCCAAACACGACATGGCATCCAGCCAATTCTGCGTTGAAAAAGTCAAACGGCGCTCCTTCCCTTCCAAACTCTGCCATGCACCCAAACAGTGGTTTGCCCCCACATATGGGGTATCAGCGTACTCAGGACAAATTGCACAATAACTTTTGGAGTCTTGTTACCCTTGGGAAAATAAAAATTGGGGTAAAAAGATCAATTTTGTGGAAAAAATATGATTTTTTAATTTTACGGCTCTACGTTATAAACTTGTGTGAAGCACTTGGGGGTTCAAATTGCTCACCAAAGATCTAGATAAGTTCCTTAGGGGGTCTAGTTTCCCAAATGGGGTCACTTGTGGGGGGTTTCCACTGTTTAGGCACATCAGGGACTCTCCAAATGCAACATGGCGTCCAATCTCAATTCCAGCCAATTTTAGTTGGAAAAAGTCAAATGGTGCTCCTTCCATTCCGAGCTCTGCCATGCGCCCAAACAGTGGTTTCCCCCCACATATGGGGTATCAGCGTACTCAGGACAAATTGGACAACAACTTTTGAGGTCCAATTTCTCCTGTTACCTATGGGAAAATAAAAAATTAGTGACTAAGAGATAATTTTTGTGGGAAAAAAAATAGGATTTTTTATTTTCATGCCCGGGCATTATAAACTTGTGTGAAGCACTTGGGGGTTCAAAGTGCTCACCAAAGATCTAGATAAGTTCCTTATGAGGTCTATCTTCCAAAATGGGGTCACTTGTGGGGGGTTTCCACTGTTTAGGCTCATCTGGGGCACTACAAACGGAACATGACCCCCATCAATGTTTGCATTCCAAAACGTTACTGCTTCCTTTCCAAGCCCTGCCGTGCGCCCAAACAGTTCCCCCCCACATATGGGGTATCAGCGTACTCAGGACAAATTGGAAAACAACTTTTGGGGTCCAATTTCCTTGGGAAAAATCAAAAATTTGGGACTAAAAAATCATTTTTGTGGAAAATTGTTTTTTTTTTTTTTTTCACACCCAGGCATTATAAACTTTTGTGAAACACTTTGGGGTTCAAAGTGCTCACAACAGATCTAGATAAGTTCCTTAGGGGATCTAGTTTCCAAAATGGTGTCACTTGTGGGGGGTTTCCACTGTTTAGGCGCATCAGGGGCTCTACAAACACGACATGGCGTCCAATCTCAACTCCAGCCAATTTTAGTTTGAAAAAGTCAAACGGCGCTCCTTCCCTTACGAGCTCTGCCGTGTGCCCAAACAGTGGTTTGCCCCCACATATTGGGTATTGGCGTACTCAGGAGAAATTGCACAACAACTTTATCTGCCCATTTTCTCCTTTTACCCTTGTCAAAATAAAAAAAAGTTTGTAAAAGATCATTTTTGTGGCTAAAAAGTTAAATATTAATTTTTTCCTTCCACGTTGCTTCAGCTCCTGTGAAGCACCTGAAGGGTTATTAAACTTCTTGAATGTGGTTTTGAGTACCTTGAGGGGTGCAGTTTTTAGAATGGTGTCACTTTTGGGTATTTTCTGCTATATAGACCCGTCAAAGTGACTTCAAATGTGAGGTGGTCCCTAAAAAAATGGCTTTGTAAATTTTGTTGTAAAAATGAGAAATCACTGGTCAACTTTTAACCCTTATAATTTCCTAACAAAAAAAAATTTTGGTTCAAAATTTGTGCTGATGTAAAGTAGACATATGGGAAATGTTATTTCTTAACTATTTTGTGTGACATATTTCTCTGTTTTAAGGGAAAAAGAATTCAAAGTTTGAAAATTGCAAAATTTTCAAAATTTTCGCCATATTTGTGTTTTTTTCAAAAATAAACGCAAGTTATATCGAAGAAATTATACTTCTAATGTGAAGTACAATATGTCACGAGAAAACAATCTCAGAATCGCGAAGATCCGTTGAAGCGTTCCAGAGTTATAACCTCACAAAGAGACAGTGGTCAGAATTGTAAAAATTGGCCCGGTCATTAACGTGCAACCCACCCTTGGGGGTGAAGGGGCTAATGTACACTGCTCAAAAGGGAACACTTAACACAATGTAACTCCAAATCAATCACACTTCTGTGAAATAAACGTGTCCAGTTATGAAGCAACACCGAGTGAATCAATTTCTCCTGCTGTTGTGCAAATGGAACAGACAACAGATAGAAATGATAGGCAATTAGCAAGACACCCCTTATAAAGGAGTGGTTCTGCAGGGGGTGACCACAGAACATTTCTCTCTTATCCTTTTGACTTTTGTTTTGGTCACTTTTGCATTTTGTCAATGCTCTCACCCCTAGAGGTGCAGTAGCATAAGGCAGTATCTACATTCCACATAAATTGCTCAGGTAGTGCAGCTCATCCAGGATGGCACAACAATGCGACCTTTGGCAAGAAGGGCAGCAGTGTTTGTCAGCACAGTGTCCAGAGCATTGAGCAAATACCAGGAGACAGGCCAGTACATCAGGAGATGTGGAGGGGGCTGTAAGAGAGCAGCAACCTAGTGGCAGGACCACTACCTCCACCTTTGTGCAAGGAGTAACAGGAGGAACAGTATCAGAGGCCTGCAAAATGACCTCCAGCAGGCACTAACATCCGTGTGTCTGTTCAAATTGTTAGAAACAGACTCTATGAGGGTGGTGTGGGGGCCCAACGTCCACAAGTGGGTGTTGTGCTTACAGCCCAATACTGTGCAGTGTGATTGACATTTGCCAGGAAAATCAAGATTGGCAGATTCGATATTGGCTCCCTGTGCTCTTCACGGATGAGAGCAGGTTCACACTGAGCACATGTGACAGACGTGATAGATTCATGAGTCACCATGGATAATGCTCTACTGCCTGCAACATCCTCCAGCATGACTAGTTTGGGAGTGGGCCAGTATGGTATGGTGAGGCATTTCTTTGGAGGGCCACACAGCCCTCTATGTGCTAGCCAGAGGTACCCTGACTGCCATTAGGTACCGAGAAGAGATCCTTAGACCCATTGTGAGACAATATGCAGGTGCAGTGTGCCCTGGGTACCTTCTGATGCATGACAATGCTAGGCCTCGTGTGTCTGAAGTGTGTCAGCAGTTCCTGTATGATGAAGGCATTGATGCTATGGACTGGCCTGCCTGTTCCCCAGACTTAAATCCAATCAGGCACATCTGGGACATCTACCAATGCCACGTTGCACCACAGACTGTCCAGGAGTTGACTGATTCTTTAGTCCAGGTCTGGGAGGAGATTCATCAGGAGAACATCCGCTGACTCATCAGGGGTATGCCCAGGCATTGTAGGGAGGTCATACAGACACGTGGACCCACACACACTACTGAGCATTATTTCCATGTCTTGAGGCATTTCCACTGAAGTTGGATCAGCCTGTAGTTTGATTTTCCAGTTTGATTTTGAGTATCATTCCAAATCCAGACCTCCATGGGATATTTATTTTGATTTACATTGATCATTTTTATATTTTCTTATTCTCAACACATTCCACTATGTAATGAATAAATATATGCAACTGGAATGTTTCATTCAATGATATCTAGGATGTGGTATTTTAGTGTTCCCTTTATTTTTTTGAGCAGTGTATATAAAAAAACATAGCTAGCACCTGTATGTAAAAAAATAACATTTGAGTGAGTTTGCTTGAATAAGGCCATAGTTCACAGTCCATTTACGAACTGGACTGCAATGTTTGAACTGACTTCGGATCTCGTGACCCAAAGTCAGCAGCTTCATTATTGCCTATTAAGCTGTTATGCTCAGATCAGTAGACCTTTGGTTGGTCCATACGTTACATGAACTATAACTATCAAAACCAAACCTGAACGTTAGAGACGAGTAGATCAGATTAGAATACAGCTATTAGGGTGACTTGAGCAGCAACTTCAACGTTTCGCTCTTAAAGGGATTGACAGTTACTGGGACAACCTTATCTTAATCACTATGTTTCCCCTCAGTAAATTAATAACACCTATACTCACGTCCAGTGCCGATGTCATTCCAGCAATGTCAGCATTTGTTCTCTTGGGGCTTGCGTGACATTGTTATGTCATGCTGTCCCTTTGCGCCCAATCAACAGCCACTTCACTGACCTCTCCTTTAGACATAATGGACATCTAAATGTCAATTACGTTAGTAGTAGGGGTCAATGAAGTGGCCGCTGATTGGCCGCAGGAATTAAGTGACACATATATAGTATGAGTATAGGTGTAATTATTTTACTGGGGGGAAAACATAGTGGATGAGAAGAAGTTATTGAAATAGTGGACAATCCCTTTAAGCATGGTCACAGGGGTATATGACCGTTGAATAATTTGGGGCCCATCATTTTCTGATGGCTACCCATATAAACATACATTATTTTTCCCAACCTCTGACTCACAGATGTTAGCTATGCATTGGCTCTACTTCACCATTATAAGCAATTGCAGCTCATCTTAAATGACTAATTTGATTCTTGAATGTAGTCTATCAGCAAAAATGACTGTTCAAACCAAGCACATTGGCTTGGCTAGAAAAATTTTCTACACCTTCCCACCTACTTTTTTTCCATCCATCTTGACCCACTTCTTCCTTGATTGGAACCAGAGAAGGAGCCAGAGAAAGGGCAAAGAGAATTGAAAAATAAGTTGCTGAGAAGGTGCCGTGAAATAACTGACCATGCCATGGGTGCACTGAGCGCCTGTTTTTGGTTTAATCAGTCATTTTGTGCTGACAGACTCACTTGAAACTACAGCTCTTTCCATAAAATGTGTTTTATGCTGTAGTTTGGCTTATTCGGATAACTTCTGCGTATAAACACAAGCTAACTGGATGTTCAAATGATACTGAATACTGAAAAAAAAGAGAAACAATATTCCAAATGGCCTTTAATACACTAAGAATGACCTTTAAAAATAATATGGCACATAACAGTTAAATAGAGAAACTGCGGTGGTGAAACGTGAAGATCTAAAACAGCAGTAGGATCAATTTTAGCCTGTATAATTGGTGAAATGCATTGTTAGTCTCCTATTAATGGCCATGAAACCTCTCACAATGAACAAACGAACTTGATGTGTCAAATGATACAATAGATGGAGCTGCATCTGTGTAATGCAATCATCCCTGGTTCACAGGTTAAATTCTTCACTTCTCTGATATAAATACAAATTGGCACAAAGGGCAAACCATAGACCAGAAATTCATGAGCTTACGTAAATCATAACATTTAAATCAGTATGGTTTTTATTTTGCTGATAGTTTCAGTATTTCTATTTAAAAGGCTCTGGAACTTACTAGTATTCATCTTTAACCATTTACTATATGATTATACCATTATACCAGTACTAAGAATATCATAGCATTTTTATTCTTTGTTTTATAAAATCATTAATAGGTGTAAACATTAAAAAATGAGGGAGTTCTGCATAAAGAAATACTCAAGTAATGTTTACAGTGATTGATTATGTTTTAACATCTACTCAAGTAAGTTTCATTAAAGTATCCCCAAGGCTACAATCATGCATGTATTGCAAGTGCAACATGAGAACAGTACAAGGGATCCCCCAGAGAGATTTCTCCAGCGATAAAATCAATGACATCCATTTCCCCCAGGGACATTGATGTATAATGTCCTGTGGAAATTGTACCAAAGGATGAGAACATGGGTTTCTAGCAGACACAAATGTGTTAGAAACTATTTCAGATTCAGTCTTTTTGTGGGTAGTAAACATGTAAACTGAAAAGCTTTTGAAGGTGGGTATATAAACTAAATTATTTGAATTACCAACAGATAATTTTTCTTTATTGTCAACATTTCTAATATAAAGTTGGTTACAATTCACTACCAAAGTGCTGATCTCCGGAAATATTGCTAGTAACAAGGGAAAAATATGTGTTGTATGCTTCGGATCTAAGGAGTAACATTTCTCCTTGTGAAGAGTGACATGCTTGCCATTTCAGTGTAAGGAGACTTATACGCCATGAAATGCTCCGAGAGAGGAAGAGGACTTTAACTTTACTGCCACCTATTGGAAGATGCAATCCTAAGGAATTGGAACTAGGTCACCAGATATCCTCGTTTGGTAAATTTATTGGTACAGAAGTATCAGAATGTTTTTAGCTACACAGGGCCTTTAACAAGCCATAAAAAAGAGAGATATGTATTTTTTTTCTGTACCAATAAAGTTAACCAAAGAAGGACATCTGGTGTCCTGATTCCAGGATTTCTCTCTACTGCTACAATCTTGTGGAGGGTTGCACCAAGGTGCATTGACAGTAGAGGATTGCACCAAGTGTGCATGGGCAGTAGAGGATTGCACCAAGTGTGTATGGACAGTAGAGGATTGCACCAAGTGTGCATGGACAACACAGTGGTGCACGGCACTCATCTATTGTAAATGGAAGAAGCAATCCTAAAAGCCAATATTGACCCTTTAACAAGCTTTATCAAATGACTTAGGATAAAAGCCAAACCAGAATCCCAGTCAGAAGCCTCTCATACAGCCAAAACAGATCTCATACTTTACATGGATGAGGGGCAACACCCTGAAACATCATACTTGCAAATTGAAATTCTGGTTTGGCTTTTATCCTAAGTCAAGTGGCAAAGCTCGTTAGAGTTTTGATATTGACTTTTAGGATAGCTACTTCCAATAGGTGGTGCTAGTGTTCAGGTCCTCTTCTTATCTGAAGAGGCAGTTTGTATGTTAGTACGCTTTACATTTCATCCAGGGATGTATAGTGGAATTTATATATTTGCATAACATATAATGCTGTTTGAAATAATGTGTCATTGTGCTATAACAAATATTTGGTTCTCTTCATACTGTATCGTGATGTAAACTCTGACATATATCTCCAATTAAAGATTAAGCATAGAATAGGTAAACATAGGCATACATTAGGCATTGATGTTTTTTTTGCCGAATTGCTCAGTAATAAAGGATGTATTCTACTGTGCTATCCAGTTTGGTTAAAATATTACAACAAAATTGGGATTTTCAAGCCATTCTGGATGATTCTACAAGGGCTTTGGAGGAGTTAATGTAGTAAGAAATATGATGATCGAATTTGCTGAACATCAAATTTGAAAATTTTCTCAAAGTTGACCTAGAAATTCAATTCACAATGCAAGCCAAATGTGAAGAGTCTCTGACTAAAACTCACACAATGTCATGTTGAGCTTTGCCCTACAAGTCTGGATGCTGAGAGGCCTATTCTGCACTGGACATGCTGAAAACGCTAAAAACACATAGACATAAGAGAAAATCAAGGTGAAGCAGGGCTGTACAGCAGGACAGGTGGGGTTGACATAATTTTTAAAACATTTTTTTAACTTACTACACATTTATTATACACAGGAAAGACCTCATAGCATAATAAGGCACATTTGATTCATAACAAATAAATTCAATATGAATCAAATGTCCATAGAATTTGAGCAAATCTTCCGATTTTGAATTTGGGCAGATTCATTTATAACTAATTTGATGCATCCTGACCCAATAATGTACTGAATGGACACTTTTGGTATAATTGGGTCAGTAGGTCCCTATAGATGTGTTCAGTGTTTTCTTGGTGACCTTTCCTGGTAAATACTGTGCTATCCTACCTAACAGTATTCTGTTTTCACAAAAAAAATTAATTATATTGTGAAACGTCTACAGTTTTTCAGTATATTATTTGTATCAATTCTTCACAGACCTCTGCTTTCATTCTTTACTTCTCGAGTGTAAAAAATGCTTGCACAGGTACATGGCTTGTCACAGTTACAGCATAGCTATCCAAGATCTTGTAATGGGTATTGCATCAATGTAATTATAATATAACAAGATATTAATTTCTTTAGAAGTAAACAATGGCCAATCCCATTGACAGATTACAAGTTCAGATCTTAAAGGGAATTTGTCCACAGGATTTCGCACCCCAAGCTATTTATATACACATACATTGAGTATAATGAGTATAAATGTAGGGCCAATTTTCACAGTGAATTACGAAAAAAGTGTAGTAAAGAAATGTGCAAGGCTCAACGTATGAAAAGAGTACATAGCTTTAATTTTTATTATTACGCAACATTATAAATACAAAAAATAAGCATAAAAGTAAGATAATTCAAACATTATAAAGACAGGTGAGTAATGACACTGACAAAGTATAAAAGTATAATGCAGATCAAGTAAGAGAAATGTATGAAATATAAATTACAATATTTAAAGTCATAGCATTGAGGACAGATACCTAAATAACCATGTAAGTCCAAATTAGTGAATGTAGGACAGATAATGATGGGATCCAAAGATGTCACATAATGGTAAAGGAGCACAGTGGCTCAACAAAGACCTCACCTAGGAAGGAAAATGCACCCAGTGGATGTTTCGCATCAAGCCTAGTCAGGGTGTGTTTTGAAAGTTTACAGTCCAGGCTACTTACATGCTACTGCACCAATCACTCATATGAAAATATTTAGGTAATCAAGAACTCACTAGTTTGTATTGCAGATCAGCAGTGGACAAAACTTGTGCCAGAGTATATAGTGCCTTTACTCACCTACCTATGGAATTTTTTAATTGTCTCACTTTGTATGCTTAGCTTATTATTTTTTACAAGTTTGTAAGTTTCTCTGTTTATATGTGCATGTAGCTCTTCCAAAAGCAAATCCAACAATGACTTTATATGGACAGTTCTTTCCTCTGCTACTGAGAAATTAGCGTTTGAATTGACATGCAAATGGCATTTGTAGATCTGAAGCCTCTGTCACTACAGTTCTATTCCCAACCCAGTGTCGCTTCCTCCTGCTTGACAGATGGGTCTTTTGCCTGAAGTC
The DNA here is from genome assembly GCA_033576555.1 of Oophaga sylvatica. Classification (NCBI taxonomy): domain Eukaryota; kingdom Metazoa; phylum Chordata; class Amphibia; order Anura; family Dendrobatidae; genus Oophaga; species Oophaga sylvatica. The sequence goes on along the minus strand of JARQOD010000002.1, from coordinate 602,122,234 downwards.
ACATAGCATAGAGGCTGTCTATCAAGCAGGAGGCGGCCGTGCTGAACGGGGAATAAAGCTGAAATGACAGAGGCTTCAGATCTACAAATAGCTCATTAACCTCATTTGCATATTAATTCAACGCCTGATTTTTCACTAACGGGGAAATGGACTGACCATGTAAAGGTATTGCCGAACTTTTCTTTAAAAGAGCTCCATGCACATCTAAAGTATTTTCAAAGTTAAATCCTGCGGAAGGATTCCCTTTAAAAACTGAAAATGTAAAAGTGTATTAGAAAATTGTATATTTTTCATTGTGCAGTGGGTAAGTTACAGTTGTTATAGTGCAAACACTTTTATGAAGTTCAATGGTGTAAAAAATTCAAAAAAACCCTAAACATTTGGGGATTTATTTTTTCAACTACTTTTTGATGTTAACTAAATTTTGAAACCGATTCTGGAAAATGTGTCTGCGGTAAATTAAAACCAATATTTCAATATTGTTTACTGTGACAGATCCCAACCATACTTTTAAAGTACATACTTGAGGCTTTACCAAGGGTTATATCCAAAACTTATTAAAGCAAGAATGATAATTTTCCTATTTATAATGCATTGATTTTGCATCCCATTTAAATATTTTACAAACTATTTATCATAAATCTGAAAGAATTATATTTCAAAGTGCATTTTGCATGAATCTATCTGATCTTAATTCATTGGGGTCAGGACTGCGATCATTCAAACCACTCTTATCGGAGATCATCTAGCCATAATGGAATGAATAGTCCTGCTCAGAGCGTCAAAAGAAAGGCACAACAATATAATTAAGGCAAACAATCTCTGATTGCCTTTTTTGTCCTTTGCTTCATTTTAGACATCTTGCTTGTCAATCTTTCCTTGTCGAATGAGCAAGTTTCCTGTATCATTACTTCGAAAGCCTAGAAGTCGTTACCATTAACACATTTCAGTATGTGCAATAATGAACAAACGAAACATAAAAAGAGAATACTGAATGTTGCCTTCCTCGGATAACATACGTCTTAATAATCTTTTACTATGATTTGTATGAATACCCTTTTTTTTTTTGCTTGTCGTAGCAATTTAAGAAAATGAAGACTATTAAAAAGAGGCAGCTTCAACATGAACTTTTAGTGAAATCCCAATGCTTACGAGAAGCGACTTGCTTTCCAGAGACTGTAAAGAAAAGCACTCTAGGCTTGCAGTTAATTACCAGGGGTGGTTGCTATTATGTTGCTTGCATACGTTATCTTGGATGGTATAATACATTGTAATAAAGAGATTATTTGTCACTTCAGTGAACCATAGAAAATACAAGGGAAATGGTATTGTACGGCATACAGGGCATGCTGTGCGGCATTATAATCGCCTCAGTCTGATAATGTCATGGGGCGTTATCATTTTATGGTAAGATTGAAGTTTACCACAAGGGTCTATATTGTAAAAATTAAATGAATTACAGTGATTTAAGTCATTGTTTACTACATGTTAATTCATTTTTAGGTTGGTATGCTCTTTAAATATTGATTTTTGCATCGTTTAGACAACTTCTTTACATAGTTACATGAATTTTAAAAAAGACCTAGGTCCATCAAGTTCAAGTTCAGTTTCTCCACCAATTGTTCATTTTGTCACTAAATTAACTATAACCCGCAATGTTATGTGTACTGAGGAAATCGTCCAGCCCTTTTTTTAAAAGCTGTCATAGAGTCGGCACTCCTCTTTTTGACTCATCTAACTGTAAAGATCTCTTTCCTATTTAGCTGTTGGAATCACCTTTTTAACACATATAATGAGTGCCCCTGGTCCTTAGTATGGTCCTTGGAAGGAGTAAGTAATGTGCCAGTCCTCTGTACTGACCACATATAGATTAGATCCCCCCCTGTGAGATATCTTTTTTTCTAAGCTAAACAAGCCCAACTTTTCCAACCTCTCATCATATGAGAGGCCGTCCATCCCTTGTAACAATCTAGTTGCCTGCCTTTGAGCTGTCTTTAATTTCTGAAGGTCCTTTTTTAAATGTGGAGCCCAAAACTGGATAACAATATGTTGGGATTGTGGTATTTTATCTCTCTTTTTGTACACCCTAAAATCTTGTTTGCTTTTGCTGCTGCTCCTTGACATTGAGTACTGCTGCTCAGCTTACTTGCAACCAGAATACCCAAGTCCTTCTCCTGTTCTGTAGTCTCAAATATGTTCTCATTTAATGTACAGTATATACAGCAATAGTATTACTCCATCCTAGGTGCATTACTCTACATTTATCAACATTAAACCTCATTTGCCTAGTGTTTGCCCATTCAGATATCTTATCCAGATCGTTTTGCAATTTTGCAATGTCAAGGTCAGATTTTAGTATCCTATATACTTTGCTGTTGTCAGCAAAGACTGACACTTTACTCTCAATCCCCTCCAAAAGGTGGTTAATAAAGAGATTAAAAAGAATCGGTCCTAGCACAGATCCCTGCGGTCCCCACTGATGACTATATCCCATTTAGAGAACAAACCATTTATGATGACTCTTTGTTTCCTGTCATTTACCAATTTCTTACTTATCAGCATATAGTTTCCCCCAGTCCTTGTTTCTGTAGCTTCAGTATTAGGCTGTTATGTGGAACAGTATCAAATGCCTTTGCAAAGTCCAGATAAAGCACATCAACCGCATTACCAACATCCGGATTTACACTTACCTCTTCATAGAAACCCAACATGTTAGTTAGACACTACTTATTTTTCATGAATCCATGCTGGTTGTCAGTTATTATATTATTACCTACATATTATTTCTGCAAGTCATCAATTATAACAAAACATGATGGATGCAAACAATGCCCGACAAACCACATTGACCCTGAGGATGAACCGCATGGTTAGGATTTCATTAGATTGTCATTTTAAAAAATGCAGCAAAACTAATGGAGCTTATTAAAAGAAGCTTAAATATATATGTGAAACCATATTTTCTTAGCTGGATACTAATTATTACTAGATTATGTAAATTTTCATCTTAAATAAAATCATAGCATTATAGAATGTGAGCGTTCGAAGGGACCTCCAAGGTCATTTTTTCCATCCCCCAGCTCAATGCAGGATTCACCAAACCGTCTCAGACAGATGTCTGTCCAGCCTCTGTTTGAAGACTTCCATTGAAGGAGAACTCATCACCTCTCGTGGCAGCCTGTTCCACTCATTGATCACCCTCACTGTCAAAAAGTTTTTCTTATATCTAATCTGTATCTTCTCCCTTTCAGGTTCACTCCATTGCGTCTCGTGTTTTCATGTACAAATGAGAATAAAGATGATCCCTCTTCTACTGTGACATCCTTTCAGATATTTGTAGACTGCTATTAAGTCTCTTTTTATTCTTTTTTGCAAGCTAAACATTCCCAGATTCTTTGACCGTTCGTCATAGGACATACTTAGCAATCCGCTCACTATACTGGTAGATCTTCTCTGAACTTGCTCCAGCTTTTCAATGTCTTTTTTAAAATGTGCTGCCCAGAGCTAGACACGGTATTCCAGATGAGGCATGATAAAGGAGGAGTGGAGAGGCATAATTACTTCATGTGATCTAGACTTTATGCTTCTCTTATTACATCTTAGAGCTGTGTTTGCCTTTTTTGCTGCCGCATCACTCTATTGACACAAGTGCAGTCTGTGATTTTTTAGTATACCCAGGTCTTTTTCACATGTGCTGTGATTTAGCTCTATTCCTTCCATTCTGTAGATGTAATTTTAGTTTTTCTTACCATATGAAGATTCTTGCATTTCTCCCTGTTAAATACCATTCTTTTAGTCGCTGCCCATTGATCAAGCTTATCTAGACCCTTCTGAATCCTTTCTCTGCTTCTCCTATCTTTGCATCATCTGCAAATTTGATCACTTTACCTTCAGTTTGCTTATCTAGATAATTTATAAAAATGTTGAACAACAGTGCGGCCAGAATAAAGCCTTGTGGTTTCCCACTTGACACACTTTTCCAATTGAATTTGCAACCATTTTATTAATACTCTTTGAGTATGATCACTGAGCCAGTTATGAATCCACCTAAACATAGCCTTGTCAAACTCATGCTTGGTCATTTTTTGCAATAAGGATAGTATGAGATACTTTTATGGAATGCTTTGCTAAAGTTGAGATATACTATATCTATCACATTTCCCTGATCTACCCAGTCAGTGATTCCATCATAGAAGGAAATTAGATTAGTCTGGCATGAATTGTTTGCTAGAAACCTATGCTGGTTCTGGTTAATTACTGTGTTCTTTCACTTTCTTTCTGTACTCTAGGATGTCATTCATCTGGACCAGGAAATTTAAATTAATTTAAATTAGCTAAGTTTTTTCTAACATCTCTCTTTTTATAGATAGTGTGGATTATTTTATTCCTTCAATGACACCATGAAGATCAGTTGATGATACAAACGGTTTCTTAGAGAACACAGATGCAAAATAGAAATTTAAAAGTTTGACCTTCACAACATCATTTTTAACCACTTTACCCTTTTCATTCAGTAAAAATTCTATAGCATCTTTGACTTTTCATTTGCTTATGACATACCCCCAAAATCCTTTTTTACTGCTTTTAGTTTCCCTTACAAGCCTCACTTCATTACTTGCTTTAGCTCTTCTAACGCTCGCCCTGTATTCCTTGCAGACAGTCTTTTGTCACAATATACAATTTGTAAAAGACTTCTTTGCTTGGCACACCACTGCACCCCAGCAGACCAGCTTGTCAGCAGAAAATTATTGCCCAAAGCCAGCACAGGTGTGTGGTGCAACCTTGGTTTGGCCAACCAGTTCACTGCATCTCCCCACCTACTTGTTTTCCATCTGTTGCTACATCCTCTTCCTTAATTGACAGTACTAGTTTTACTGGAACCTCAGGAGCGTAGACATAGTTGCAAAATACATAATTGGGAAGGTGCAAGAACTGTTCAGCCATGCAAAGGGTGCACCAGGCACCTGTGTTTTGTTTGAACAGTCATTTTGTGTTGACCGATTGTCTCTCGTTATCTTTAATGTAGCTATGCAGATTTACAGTATTCAATACACATATATTCAGTGTCATAATTTATGTTGTGGTAGGCAAGCATGAATATAATTAGCTCAGTTAGAAGATATTTTATATCTCCCAAGAGAGCTGACAACCTCCCAACACAATTTGTTTCGGGATTAGTTGTTTGAAACATAGATCTGCCTGGTGGCACCCATGCTGCCATTCTGAAATATAGATTGAATATATGACCTGAGCAACTATAAATTAGAACAAGTTGGAAAGGAATCAGAAGACAATAGACAATAAGTTGTGACTTTATATATTACCATTTTAAGGAGATATGCTTATTTACAACCATTTTTCTATGTCTTTGTAATACTATGTCCAATAGATCTCTGTATATCTTCTTCTAAAATTGAGGGCACACAGACGTACATAGACTACCATGGGTACCATATTACATCTTTGCACAACACGAAAGGTTACATGAAGTTCTTAGTTCAATTCTATTTAGTTATACTGTCTTGTAGCCAGAAGCATAGTTGATGTCACTTAGAAGGTCATCTGACAAAGATTCCTAAGCATTGAATTTCTATAGCAGAAGTTGAGCATCTTGAAAATACAATGAACAAAGAATTAGTAGTATTTGTAGAATTTCATGTTCACCGAGAAGCCAACATATTTTTGATAAAGCAGAATTGCAGAGAGATAAACTTTTGGTCTAATGCTGAAGGTTATGAAGACAGAGGAAGTCATTACCAATACCACAATCAATAAAAAAGCCTTGCAGCAAATATGGTAGAGCCGGAACACTTATTGATTTGGAAGCTGTTTGAAATAGGCTCCAGGGTATTCTAAGTGCTGAACTGAGGCTCGAAGCAGTAAGGGTCAGAGGCGTCTCTGGAAATAACAAAATCATGACTTCAGGTCACTTTCTGTTGCTCTGAAATGCTTACAAAAAACTTTATATTTGCCACAATATAAAGATACCATATCACCCAAGCTGCAGAAAGAAACTTAGTATATCAAAGTGTTATAACTTAGGTCAACTTTTAGTCATATTTTGGGTCACTAATATAGTTGATGCAAATTTTTCACAGAACTCATTCAATAAGCCACAGCAGTAGTCTTTGGCCTTGGATGCCGTCAAGTAAGAGGCAGTATTCCAACTCTAGGGCAGAGCAACAGACGACTATCATGGCTGATGAAATGGGACATGAAAATTCACACCAAATCTTGTCACTTGTACAGCATTTATGATAACTTGTAGAGCCAATCATGAAAATATCATTTATTTAAGGATTTATTTGTAAAGTTTGGAGCCAGGTCAGGAAGAGTTAACAAAAAACCTAACATTCGAAAAACATAAAATGTTGCGGAACCAAGATGATACGGCACGCATTCACATGCCATGCATAATTGGGCCAATAGACCTATCCCAGAGTGAAGCAGGACAAATGAGATATGCACAGATAGGGAAGGCAAAAAACAGAGGTATGGATGACCAGATGATAGCTGGGAGGGCTACATGACAGTAGACTGGTGAGGTCAGTGTTATTTATTTTTTACATCTAGCATTTACTATGCTCATAATAAGGAGCATCCAATTTGCAGCAAATGACAAGGCAAATCAACTTTCCCTGTAAAATATGCATGATTTGACAACTTTGAATTTTTTTGATCAATTTTAGTAGTCAGTTTTTGCCCCACTGTGCTAAAGTCTCCTAGATAAACATTATTATAAATGGGATTTTGGCTTTAAGGCCATGTTGTAAAAAAATTATAGCAAAAATGTTAAAATAGAAAGAGTGCAATGAAGGAAAGAAAACTTGGTTAACTCAATGAGTTATCATAATGTACAGTGTTCAAAATGAGTCAGAAATATAATATTGCTTGACGTGATACACATGAGTCATCAATCTGTTATGCTTTTTGATTTGTTGGACTTTGCTTGTAATAGATTTCTTAAGCATGAAGACATTTCAGTGGGGGCAGTAGAGTATTGTGCAATGAATTATGCAATACATTGGGTGACACATTATCTGTACATTCTCTATGTGCTTTATAAAAAAGAATTTATGGCATAAACAAATAAGTTGAGGAAAAGATATTATGAACAAGTGCCTGCTCAATAGCTCATCTGCTTTCGGATAAGCGGAATTATTTTTCGAGGATAGACTCTCTTTAAGTAGATAACAATAAGTATCTTAAAGGATGTACTTTTAATCCTTGAATTGAAGTGGAGCTTTAATGCATGCAATGAGAACTATTATTCAGAAATTGTTTTTTTCCCTCTTTTCAGTTATAAAATATTAGATTCAAGGCCGCTGCATGTAGCTTAAACCGTGACCAACTGAGCAACTTCACAGTCGCTAAATGTTTACTTCATCCTGTATCATGTGTTAACGTTGATAAAATATCCTTCAGTTTACATGATAATAGCAACAGAAAAACAACATATTAAAAATTAATAAAAAATACACAATCGCGTAAGGGTACAAGCAATTAGTTAAAAAAATTATTGATGGAAAAAAATAATAGGAATACATGTAAGCTCATTAATGTAGGAAAAGGGTACATTTATTTCTTATAATGAATTGTAATTCACTTAAAGTGAACGAATTACTGAAATATGAACTATTTCTTAGGTCAGGTTTTGATGTGTTAAACATATTTTCTTATTTTATATTTCATTGTTTTTTATTTTTCATTTTGCTATTTAAAAAAAAATGATTCTAGGCCAAACATTAGACTTCTATTTACAGTTGGGCACATTGATATTAGCAGTGATATCTGTTTATATAGCAGATAATGGAAAGGCAAAAGAGGGGATGTCAGCTCACCATATGTAGAAGCACCTTGTCTGGCGATGGATCCTTGCACATTTTCTCCAGAGATGGACTTTATGAATAAAACATAATGTTTATTGTATTATCATTATAAAAACAAGGACAATGTCATGCCACGGATACCCTGGAGGCAAAATTGAACCATTTCAACAGCTAGATCTTAGTCATGAGGTCTAGGTCTAACCATTAGACCTAACTGTTGAAATGCACCCATTTTGCCTCCAGGGTATCCGTGGTATGTCACTGTCCTTGCTTTTATAATGACAACACAATAAACATTAAGTTTTATTCATTGCTGGAGAAAACTTTCATTTTTCTATATCTGTTTATATAGAAGTTTTAGTTGAGTATGCTATCCTCTTCAGACCCAGAAGTCCCAGAACCCATAAACCGTTGTACACAACAGTGTACGCGAGGTCTATGGAGGCTATAATCCCAGAAAAGGTCATTGTGAAAGGGGGACGAGAAGAGAGCTGGGACTTCACCTATTGTGAATTCTGGACACAATATTGTTTACTAGAGATGAGTGGAATTCAATTTTACAGAAATCCGCATTCGCGAAATCACAAATTTCTTCTAATTTATTTCCGTGAGGATTAGGCAATTTGGCCACAATTTTTCTGAACCATAAAAAGTCATCAAAATGTTAAAAATTAAAAATGTTATACTCATCTTGCTCCTCACCTCTACAGTCTTGTCACCTGTCGTGTCAACGCCGCATCTTCAGATCACCGCTGGCCACTCTGAAATCTCCGGGACATTCACGCTGGGCCAGGAATTCTGTTTAGTTTGTTACTGACAGAAGGTACTTGCTGTTTTGGAGATGGAAATAGGGCGGGCTCCTTACCTCTTGTGCCCTTATGCAGCTGGTACATCTGCCCCTAGCCCCTAAATTAGTAGTTCAAGGGTCAGATATACTCTTCACATTTATTGTCCATACAACAGCTATCATGTAAATGTCAGGACAGCACTTTGTGAAAACCCTGCCTTAAAGTAACAGAAGAGTTAATTTGGTCCGTACTTTCAAACACAATAATATGTATTTTGGCTACCAATAACTTATGATATTTTGTGTTTCACATTGACTATTGAATTGTTTTAATAGATAAGCTATGTTACTTTTCTATTGATGAATAACTCATATCTCATATTTAATGTGAAAAATTTGTTTACAAAATAGTTTTTTAGGCTTATAGATACATAAAAACTCCATAAATAGGTATACAGTAGAATAACTCAAATATTCTGTAGTATTCTTCCTCTAACTGTGAATACCATGAAACATTATTTATATGTTTTTGGATACTGAAATTTGCACAGGTCAAGTATCAGACAGATAAAGTTCAAAATAGTTCAGCACAATGCAATGTTAAAGACTTGACATCATAAAAAATAGTAGAGGACTTGACCTCTTCATTGAAGGATGCTGTGCCTCTTTCTCCTTTACCTAGTATTACAGTATTACAGCATAGCCAGGAAAACCCTACCATTGTGGACCCCTAATGTGTGGAGTTTAAGATATACAGTGTATATAATTAATCCCCTTTTCATCTACTACCTGCTGTCTTCTTCTTGTCTCTTTTTCATTTTCAATTAATCTTCATTTTGGCTCTACCTTCGTTTCTTCCTCTCCTTCCATGGCACCTACATCACTTGGGTGCTAGATTTTTTTTTCCGTTAACCTTCTCTTCATGGTGGACCAAATTTCTCGGTTTTTCCCTTTTCTACCTTTTTAAAGTTTCATCTGTTCCTTATGTAATTCAATACCTTAGTAGGTTGAAATGATTCATTACAAAGCAATTCTAAGGTATATCCCTTAAAGGGGTATCCCAAATCATATAAAAGGATAGCATATCGTTCCAATGTGATCAGCATGTGTGTAATCAATTGTCACTATGATAAGTGAGAATCCAAGTTCTGACTCTGCAACTTCGGCTACTGATAATGCTCAAGGTCGATGGGCATCCAAGAGGTCTGACATCCACTGAATAGAAAGCGATCACATTAAATAGTGAAATGCCATTATGTTATTGGCTGGAAACACGCCTTAACCTTTGTTGTATTAAACTATATGATATACTAATTTCCTGACTCGTTGAGGTGCATTTCAGGCCCTTTTGATGCTTGTGCACTTACGAATGTGATTCCTTCTGTTTTGTTGATATTAAATATCAGTGGTAAATAGGTTTAATTGTTCTATAAATTAAAGAACAATTCTTTTGAATTCTTCTACAAACATACCTGGCTGTACTCCTGTTTGTTGCCACTGTCATGTGTGAAGTACTGTTTGTTGGACATCATGCTTTTGCTCAGGTAGTCATTCTCTGTTAGGGTTCATACAGACAGAGTCTGTCTGAGGTAAAAAATTTCTGCATGTCCCAGTTTGATCCGATATTCAGATGGCACTTGGCCATGCAAATCAACGACTCAGATAACATCTAAGTGCAAAACAATTTCCTCGCACTGACACAATGGAGAAGATGGAGAAATGTTATTGATCGTCATCTCACTGTGTGCTCTGATTCTCTCATCTGAGAGAATTGGATCTCACTATGTTCACACTCTGATCAAACTGTGATCAGAGTTTGATTAGAGCATGATTTACATAATCATCCTTATTCTCTTGGATGAGAGAATTCACAGTCCATGAGCCCTTATAAGGTTTTCCTTCTGCTGGGTGGAGCATTCAGTGCCAAGTCAAGCCCCTCTGTCTCTTCTTGCTAGGTGGCATGATTACTGTGCATCTTTCCTTGTTCATTTATTTTATGCAAATTATATTTTGTTGACAGTCCATAGACAATCTAAAGGCAGAGTAAGGTGAGCCATTAGGGTTCACAATTAAATTCAATACTAACATCCTGTTCTTTGCCAGTTATAGATGATATGAAGAATTAGGCGTGAAATTGAGGTGGCTTACTTGCAATCTGTGTACTAATAATGCTTTGATCAAAAACTAAGACGTTCTTCAGATATACAGACTGCATATAGTAGTGGGATGTATGGTAGAGAGGCGCTAGTGCTAAGGTGACTGTCTTATATGTAGTCTGTATATCTCAGGAAAGTCTAAGTTATTGACCGAAACTTTGTTTTTATTAGATTGCAAATAAACCACCTCAATTGTGCTACTGAGCACCTAGTTCTATCTACTATTACTTGCCAGTTCTAAGCATTTATTCTGCTGCTTGTGCTAGATTCCTGAGAACTATTTTGCTTGATGTAGATGGTTAACTACTACTCTGTTGTGTTACCTAGATAGATAGTTGGACTTGACAATGAACTGCTTTGTCCCTCACTTACTTGCTGATTTGTCTTAAATCCTATTACTTTGGTTTATCCTTGGTACAGTCCGTCAGAAACTGAACAGGCTAGTCAATTACACCACTGCCAAATTGTTTCACTGGTCAGCAACTACTCCTTGGGCTCAACCCAATGACCTTTACAGTAAAGCCCAGATCCCTGAATGAGAGTGAAAGGGTGGACATCAATGTGTTTCCTCAGACCTGCAAAAAGAGGTGACTAAAGCAAAGACTGTTTGTAGAAGCCAATTTAACGGTTAGCATACAGTTACAATACTAATTGTAATACAATACCAATAGTAATGAAAAGTATATGTTGATAGTAAAATATCAGTTGTTAACCCCTTCATGATCCAGCCTATTTTGACCTTAATGACCTGGCCATTTTTTGCAGTTTTGACCAGTGTTCCTTTATGAGGTAATAACTCAAGAATGCTTCAACAGCTCCTAGCGATTCTGAGACTGTTTTGTCGTGACATATATTGGGCTTCATGTTAGTGGTAAAATTAGGTCGATAATTTTTACGTTTATTTGAGAAAAATCAGAAAATTTGGTGAAAATTTTGAAAATTTTGCAATTTTCAAATTTTAAATTTTTATTTTGTTAAACCAGAAAGTTATGTGACACAAAATAGTTAAGAAATAACATTTCCCACATGTCTACTTTACATCAGCACAATTTTGGAAACAACATTTTTTTTGTTAGAAAGTTATAAGGATTCAAAATTGACCAGCGATTTCTCATTCTTACAACAAAATTTACAAAACCATTTGTTTAGGGACCACCTCACATTTGAAGTCACTTTGTGGGGTCTGTATGGCTGAAAATACCAAAAATTGAAACCATTCTAAAAACTGCACCCCTCAAGCTGATCAAAACCACATTCAAGAAGTTTATTACCCTTCAGGTGTTTCACTGCGGCAGAAAAAAATGAACACTTAACTTTTTATTCAAAAAAATTATCTTTTAGCAAAAAAAAAATTTTTCCCAAGGGTAAAAGGAGAAAGTGGACCCCAAAAGTTGTTGTCCAATTTATCCTGAGTACGCTGAAACCCCATATGTGGGGGGGAACCACTGTTTGGGTGCACGGCAGGGCTCAGAATGGAAGGAGCACCATTTGACTTTTTGCATGGAAAATTAGCTCCAATCATTAGTGGATATTATGTCATGTTTGGAAAGCCCCTGTGTGCCTAAACATTGGAGCTCCCCACAAGTGACCCCATTTTGGAAACTAGACCCCCCAAGGAACTTATCTAGATGCATAATGAGCACTTTGAACCCCAGGTGCTTCACAAATTGATCCGTAAAAATGAAAAAGTACTTTTTTTCACAAAAATATTTTTTAGCCTCACTTTTTTAATTTTCACATGGGCAACAGGATAACCTGGATGGTAAAGTTTGTTGAGCAATTTCTCCTCAGTACACCGATACCTCATATGTGGTCATAAACCACTGTTTGGGCGCACGACAGAGCTCGGAAGGGAAGGAGCGCCATTTGACTTTTTGAACGGAAAATTAGCTTTAATCGCTGGCAGGCACCATGTCACGTTTGGAAAGCCTCTGTGTGCCTAAACATTGGAGCTCCCCCACAAGTGACCCAATTTTGGAAACTCGACCCCCCAAGTAACTTATCAGAAAGATGTGTCAGGTTGGTGTGTGGTGTAGTGTATGTCAGGTTGGTGTGTGGTGTGGTGTAGTGTACGTCAGGTTGGTGTGTGTGGTGTAGTGTACGTCAGGTTGGTGTGTGTGGTGTAGTGTATGTCAGGCTGGTGTGGGTGAGTTATGTAGGGGATGTGCTTAGTCCACGGATGTGTGATGAATTCTTAAGCATTCATTCAAACACAGTCCAGGTTTGTTAGGACACGTTTCACATTGGAAACGAGTTTCCCTCTTATCCCCCTTTTATAGCATACCCAGTACCTTTTTTTTGCTCTCCCTTCACGGGGAAAATGTTGCCTTGGTATTATATGGGAAACTTGAGTTCCAGGGGTGCTGGGGCCCGCTCCTTCCTTGTCTCCAAATATCAGGGCCTTTACCACCGCCTCCTGGAACTGAAGGAAGGTGCGTTATACAGTGCCACTTGAACAATGTGCACAGCCAGTTTTTTTATACCACACCTTCGCCTTGAGGTACTCTCACACAACTTACAGAGTTTTATCCTGTACCTTGACCTCTTAGTGGGCAGGTACTGATGGAACTGAAGCCTCCCTTTGAAGTGGATGAGGGATTCATCCACACAAATTTCCCTTTGGGGAATGTACACTTCAGCAGACTTGTTGCTGCAGTGTTCAATGACTGCTGAATTTTGAACAGTCTATCAAAATTCTGGTCATCGTGGGGAAGCTGTCAGTATTGTCCCTAAAATGGAGAAACTTATAAATCGCCTCAAAATGTTTGCAAAACATAACCATGCCAAATATTGGAGTTTGCTAAAAAGTATCAGTACTCCAGTATTAGCAAATTTCCGATTTCTTCGCAATCCCCATGTGAAAGACCAGTCCCCAATATTTCATCATTTCTACTGAGTCAATGGGACTCCAAGTAGAAAATGATGAATTAGGGTTTTCGGCAAAAAATTGCAGAGCATACAAGTTTGTTTGCTCCACCATATGACTGACAATTGACTCCGAGAAATAGGCTTTGAAAAAGTTTATTTCCCTGAAGTTGGCAGTCTCGAACAGGATTCCTGATTGGGGAACGAAATCAGGAATCCGTGGAGCAAAATTTTCAGGGACGGGGCCAGGAGGAGGCACTATTGCTAGGTTGGTCATGACTAGCACTAGGTTGGGGGTTACTCACACTTGGCTGTGGGTCTTCTCCCCTGGCTTCTGGCTCTTTCTCCCTGGGCTCCAGATGATTTCTTGTCCTGCAACATCTTGGTGGTGGTAAGTCTGTTTCACTGGAAGATGAAGAGTGGGAGGAATAGAGAAAAGTGGGGTCCTCTCCCTCACTATCAGATTTGGAGGCAATAATGCAATATGCCTCCTCAGCTGAGTATACCCTTTGTGACTGGGATGAGCAGGATGAGCAGGACATTGTGTGTGTGTGCATGTGATAAAAAAGCTTAAACTTTATTATAGTGTGTGTGTATGTGCGCGTGATGGTGAAACTTTCTACTGCAGGAGGGTGCTGTCAGGCGTGGGGGGCTGGAGGGGCTGTCAGGCGCGGGGGGGCAGGAGGGGGCTGTCAGGCACGCGGCGGGCAGGAGAGGGCTGTCAGGTACGTGGGGGCAGGAGGGGGCTGTCAGGTGCGCGGGAAGTAGAAGGGGCTGTCAGGCATGCAGGGGGCTGAGGAGATGCAGCAGCAAATTTAGATGGAGGCAGAGATGAAGCTGGCAGCAGCAGGTGGGGTGATCAGGGGGGCAAGGGGTGATCAGGGGGCAGGGGGTGATCGGGGTAATCACTAGGGCTGGGGGTGATCACCGGGGGCAGGAGGGGGCTGTCAGGTGCAGGGAGACAGGTGGGGGCTGAGGAGATGCATCAGCAGATGGAGATGGAGGCAGAGATAGATCCGGCAGCAGCAGGGGTGTGATCAGGGGGCAGGGGGTAATCATTTGGCAGGGTGTGATCGGGGTGATCACTGGGGCTGGGGGGTGATCACGGGGGGTGGGAGGGGGCTGTCAGGTGTGGGGGGCAGGAGGGGGCTGAGGAAATGCAGCAGCAGATGGAGATGGAGGCAGAGATGGAGCTGGCAGCAGCAGGGGGGTGATCAGTGGTGCAGGGGGTGATCGGGGTGATCACAGGGGCTAGGGTGGTGATCACTGGGGGCAGGAGGGGACTGTCAGATGCGGGGGGACAGGAGGGTGCTGACAAGATGCAGCAGCAGATGGAGGCAGAGATGGAGCCGGCAGCAGCAGCAGGGGGGGTGATCAGGGGAGCAGGGCGAGGCAGATGTCGGGGAGTGGAATCGGACGGCGGGGGAGCAGACGGGAGTACCGAATGGCGGCAGCAGCACAGCAGCGGCAGCAGTGGTGTTGGCGGCGGCAATGATCGCAGGTCAGTTAGTGGCATGGCAGCAAGCAGGCACCTCGCTCTTCAGCTTCCATGGAGCTGAAGAGTGAAGGCAGCCATATTATACTCCCCTCCATATCTTATTGGAGGGATAGCGTCACATGGACGCTAGCTCCAATCATATCTGAGGGGGTGACAAAGAGGTCACTAGAAGCGATCTAGGCCACGGTGGGGCAAAGCCACCACCTCTGGGGTTAAGCACAGGTCCTCCTGTACCTGCAGATTCGGGAGACATTTCAGTGACCCAGGTCACCCGACCTGCAGGAATGCGATCGCTCGCCACATAGGGGTCACAGGTCAGATTGGCACCATCTCCCATGACGCCTACGTGGCATCACCGGTCAAGAAGGGGTTAATAATGTTACAGAGAACACATTTTCAATACAAATACTTCATGCAAAGTAACATCCAAGAATGTTCTGAATTTTTATGTATTTTTATATGCTTCCAGCAACTAAAAATATTGGTATGAAGGTGGCACACAGGGCTATGGCGTGGCAGTTTGGATCTAACGTAGAGCCAAAATATTCCTGTGTACATGTTCCAATAGATTATTTCTTAGCAATCTTATGCTTTGAGATTTTCACTTCCAGATAAATTTATATGAGAAAAACAACCTATCCATTCATTTTACCTCTTGTCTAAAAAGGCATTGCTTGTAAAAAAATCACTAGTAAAGTATGATTTGTACAACCATAAATTTAATGCATTGCAATCCTTGATCGGTGATTAGTATACACAATGTGATGCAGCTGATTAACTATCCATTAAAAATGAAATATTATATTTTTTTTATCCACTTATTTTTCAAATTGCATCTTGTTAAACAAAATTACATGGTTCATTTCAATGCTATTTCTGTTTTGCTAGATAATTTGGGTTGCCTTTGTTTAATTTGTGCAGTCTTTATGTGTTGTGAAAGGTAGAATGAATTACACTAATAGAACATTTAGTAAAAACACAAAAGATAAAGGAATTGTTTATTTTCTGTTTAATTCGTGTTAGGAAGTCATGGAAACTCCATGGCTGCATCCATCATGTCATTCTGTGCTGTATTTCATATTAGGTTATAACAAAATATCCATTTTGACCAAGAATCTATAAATTGAGTTGAGAGGTAGATCCTTTAAGGGAACCTGTGGCGTCCCAATATGTTATTAACCTGCAGATATCAGGTTAATTTGTAGGTTAATATAGTTCTAAAGGTGTGCTTCTACCACACTGAAAGCCTGACTGCCAGGAGGAAATTAACTTTAGTCCACTCGGCAGCCTCCAGCTTTCAGTCGCTGAGGTGTGGTTATCACTAGAGATTTGCGGACCCCTGGATGTTCGGGTCCGGCGGGTTCGGCCAAACAATTAAAAAAAAGTTTGGGTATCAGACCAGTATCCGGACCCAAGCCCGAACCCGGACCCCATTCACTTGAATTGGGGGCCCGAACATCCAGCGTTTTCCACACTGTCATGTGCATGACAGCACAGCAAACACTGTTTCTGATCGGCGGTAAAATTATTACTGCCATTTAGAAAGCTGTGGTTCCCACACTGTCAAATGACAGCGTGAACCCGCAGCTGTGACTGAGGGTACAATGTTTACCTCCGGTCACTGGGGTCGAGTGATGGGACTACTGCTCCCATCAGCCTACGCCTTCTGCCACTAATAAAAGCAGGAGCGGCTGATGGGAATATCCATCAGCCGGCGCCTGCGTTCCCAGAGCCATAACTTTTTTACTTTTTGGTCAAAATGGCCATGTGAGGGCTTGTCTTTTGCGCGACAATTTATACTTTTAAACAACATCATTGGTTTTAACATATCGTGGACTGAAAAATGGGGAAAAAAAATTCCAAGTGCGACGAAATTGCAAAAAAGGTGCAACTTCACAGGTGTTTTTTTTACCATGTTCACTAAATGTTAAAACTGACTTGCCATTATGATTCTCCAGGTTATTACAAGTACATAGACACCAAATATGTACAGGTTCTTTTTTATTTAAGTGGTGGAATTATAAATCCAAACTTTGGCAAAAAAAAAAATGGTGCCATTTTCTGAGACCTGTAGCTTCTCCATTCATAATCTAGGGCTCATTGAGGGCTCATTTTTTGCGTGCCAAGCTGATGTTTTTATTGCTATCATGTTGGTGTAGATATGATCTTTTGATCGCCTGTTATTGCATTTTATTGCAATGTAGTGGCGACCAAAAGAATGCAATTCTGACGTTTTGAATTTTTTTATCATTATGTTGTTTAGCGATTGGGTTAATTATTTTTTATGTTGATATTCTGCGATTTTGCGATATACGATTCTGAATGCTGCGATACCAAATATATGTATATTTAATTGTTTTATTGTTTTAATTTGAATGGGGCAAAATGGCTTTGATTTGAACTTTTATATTTTTTATGTTTTTTATATTGAAACATTTTTTTTTACTTTTTGCATGCTTCAATAGTGTCCATGGGAGACTAGAAGCTGCATTACTCTGATCTGCTCTGCTACATACAGGCGATGATCAAATTGCCTGTGTGTAGCAAACATGCTCACTTGCTATGAGAGCTGACCACAGGGTGGCACTTATAGCAATCTGGCAATGACAACCATAAAGGTCTGCTAGAGACCTCTGGTTGTCATGGCACCCCATCGGTGACCCGCGATCACGTGATGGAGTCACCGATGGGCGGAATTTTCAATGCGCTTCCAGTAAGCCCGAGTTAAATCTGTGACTTGATCGCAGGTCACCGATGGGTGGGATTTATGATGCGCCTCCTGTAAGCGCAAGTTAAATGCCGCTCTCAGAGATTGACAGAAGCATTTAACTAGTTAACAGCCACGGGTGGATCGTGATTCCACCCGTGGCTGTTTTGAGCACATGCCAGCTGTACCGAATTGCGGTGCAGTGCTCCTTCGCTGAGGGGAGTTCGATATCCGCGTACCATTACACCCAATATTGGAAAGGGGTTAATGCTCCAATAGATATTTTACTGAAGGAACATTTTGGAGTTTTTTGTTTAACTGACCTCTTGAAAAAGACTGAGTATCTGCCACCTTACTATCATTTGACCTTTTTCATCCTGTTCCTAAATTTCAGATTTGGTAATCAGATGCAAACAAGTTTGCAAATGAAGATCAATTTATACACCATTATGCACCATTGTATATACACACCTGTACTTTGTACCTCCCCCACCTCATTGTTGATTGTAAGCTCTCACGAGCAGGGTCGTCTTATTTTGCCTTAATTATTGTATTGTTAACGTTGTTACTTATGACTTGTGTTTTGAAATTGTTAAACTGTAAAGCGCTGCAGAATATGTTGGCGCTATATAAATTAAGAATATTATTATTATTATTTATACATTTGAGTGGGGTTGTTTATACCATTTAAAAATAGATTTCTGTAAGCTCTGTTCAAATGAATGGGACAGTTATAGAAATTTCCAAAACAAAGCTGCCTTGCGTGAACATGACTTTAAAACCGTCATGACCTTTGATGTTTATAATAATAAAATAAGCCATCACCCAGCCCCAGATCGTAAAAAAGAAAGCGTTATGGGTGTTGGAAAATGGCGACAAAATAAAAAAAAATTTCTTACAAATTTTGCCATTTTTTTGCCATCACTTAATTAAAAAAAGCCTATACATCTTTGGTATCTGTGTACTCATACTCACCTGTGGAATTATATTGCCAGGTCAGTTTTTTCATATAGTGAACATGATAAATAAAAAAAATAAAAAATCAATTGTAGAATTCCACTTTTTTCAATGTATTTGATAAACTCAGTGGTGTCCTTTAAAGTACAATTTATCCAGCAAGCAATAAGTTCTCATAAGGTTATATTGATGGATAAATAAAAGAGTTATGCCTCTTGGAAAAAGGACAAGAAAAAATGAAAGACCAAAAATGGCAAGATCATGAAGGGGTTAAAAGTTTTGTCCATCCCTGAACTTACTGAATCCTAGGGCTATGCTCCCATGATGAGTTTTTTCTACACCTATTAACTAAAATAATTTAATTGCATTTTTTTTAAAATACGCAGCTTAAAAAACTCACACAAAACTCATCCTGAGAATGTATCCTAATGGTTTGGAATGTACTCACTGTTAGGCCGGGGTCATACTTGCGAGAAACTCGCACAAGTCTCGCGCCTTAATACCTGGCACTGTGGCTGGCACTCGGACTGGAGCGTTCAACTGCATAGATATATATGTAGCCGCACACTCCAGTCCCGAGTGCCAGCGGCAGTGCTGGGTATTGAGGTGCGAGAGTCATGCAAGTTTCTTGCAAGTGTGACCCCGGCCTTAGGCTAGTTTCACACTAGCGTATGGCTGCGCTGCGGAGGGCTGCGGACTTCCTCTGTGAAGCTTCGCCCACTGCAGCACCTCCTCTGGTCAGCTCTGCCTATGTCTACAAGCGGCCTGCATGTGGCCTGAATACCTATATTTAACATTAGGTACGCAGGCCATGCAGATGTATGCGGATAACGCCGCATGCGTCGTTTTGAAGGTGTGGCGACCTGTACCGAATGCAACATGTTGCATTTTGTTGCGGTCGCCGCACCATCAAAACGACGCATGCGTCAGCATTCGCATACATCTGCTGCGCCTGCATACCTAATGTTAAATATAGGTACTCAGGCCGCATGCAGGCCGCTTGTACAGTCATGGCCAAAAGTTTTGAGAATGACACAAATATTAATTTTTACAAAGTCTACTGCTTCACTTTTTCTAATGCCAATTTGCATATACTCCAGAATGTTATAAAGAGTGATCAGCTTAACAGCAATTACTTGCAAAGTCAATATTTGGCTAGAAAATGAACTTTATCCCCAAAACACATTTCAACATCATTGCAGCCCTGCCTTAAAAGGACCAGCTAACCTCTTTTCAGTGATTGCTCCATTAACACAGGTGTGGGTGTTGATGAGGACATGGCTGGAGATCAATCTGTCATGATTAAGTAAGAATGAGACCACTGGACACTTTAAAAGGAGGCTGGTGCTTGGCATCATTGTTTCCCTTCTGTTAACCATGGTTATCTCTAAAGAAACACGTGCAGTCATCATTGCAATGCACAAAAATGGCCTAACAAGGAAGAGTATCACAGCTAGAAAGATTGCACCTCAGTCAACAATCTATCGCATCATCAAGAACTTCAAGGAGAGAGGTTCCATTGTTGCCAAAAAGGCTTCAGGGCGCCCAAGAAAGACCAGCAAGCACCAGGACCGTCTCTTAAAAGTGTTTCAGCTGCGGGATCGGGCTACCAGCAGTGCAGAGCTTGCTCAGGAATGGCAGCAGGCAGGTGTGAGTGCATCTGCACGCACTGTGAGGCGGAGACTCTTGGAGCAAGGCCTGGTCTCAAGGAGGGCAGCAAAGAAGCCACTTCTCTCCAGAAAAATATCATGGACAGACTGATATTCTGCAAAAGGTACAGGCAGTGGACTTCTGAGG
Source organism: Oophaga sylvatica (assembly GCA_033576555.1). Classification (NCBI taxonomy): domain Eukaryota; kingdom Metazoa; phylum Chordata; class Amphibia; order Anura; family Dendrobatidae; genus Oophaga; species Oophaga sylvatica. The sequence goes on along the minus strand of JARQOD010000002.1, from coordinate 602,101,638 downwards.
ACTGGGGTAAAGTTATTTTCTCAGATGAATCCCCTTTTCGATTGTTTGGGACATCAGGAAAACGCCTCATTCGGAGAAGACAAGGTGAGCGCTACCACAAGTCTTGTCTCATGCCAACTGTTAAGCATCCTGAAACCATTCATGTGTGGGGTTTCTTCTCAGCCAAGGGAATCGGCTCTCTCACAGTCTTGCCTAAAAACACAGCCATGAATAAAGAATGGTACCAGAATGTCCTCCAAGAGCAACTTCTCCCAACCCTCCAAGAGCAGTTTGGCGATCAACAATGCCTTTTCCAGCATGATGGAGCACCTTGCCATAAAGCAAAGGTGATAACTAAATGGCTCAGGGAACAAAACATAGAGATTTTGGGTCCATGGCCTGGAAACTCCCCGATCTTAATCCCATTGAGAACTTGTGGTCAATCATCAAGAGACGGGTGGACAAACAAAAACCTAAAAATTCTGACAAAATGAAAGCATTGATTGCGCAAGAATGGACTGCTATCAGTCAGGATTTGGTCCAGAAGTTGATTGAGAGCATGCCAGGGAGAATTGAGAGGTCCTGAAGAAGAAGGGTCAACACTGCAAATATTGGCTTGCTGCATTAACTCATTCTAACTGTCAATATAAGCTTTTGTTACTCATATGTTTGCAATTATTATATTTCTGTCTGTGATAAAAACATCTGTCAAACACACATAAAAACCAGAGGGCAGCAGATCATGGGGAAATATAATATTTGTGTCATTCTCAAAACTTTTGGCCATGACTGTAGACATAGGCGGAGCTGACCGGAGGAGATACAACGGTGGGAAGAGCTTCACAGAGGAAGTCTGCAGCCCTCCGCAGTGCAGCTATACACTAGTGTGAAACTAGCCTTAGAGTACATGCCCACGAGTTTTTAGTGAGTTTTTTACGCTGCATATTTTTTTAAAAAAATGCAAATAATCTATTTTACTTAATAGGTGCAGAAATGCTACGGAAAATCTGCAACTTCAAAAGCTCATCATGGGAACATAGCCTTTAGCCATGGTCACACATTGAGTACTTAGTGAGCGTTTTATCTCATTATTTGTAAGCTAAAACCAGCAGTGGGTGAAAAATGCAGAGGTAGTGATACTTTTACTCTGGCTGTTCCTCTCCTTGTTTTGACTTAAAAATATTGATGTAATATGTTGACCAAATACTGAACGTGAGCACGTGGCCTTGGGATTCTCCTCCGCTTTCCAGTTGCAGCGTTTGTCATGTGACCACACAAATACTATTATGCAATTTGAAATTTTCCAATCTGTAGTTACATAAAGGTAATTGCAGAAATTTAGCACAAGCTTTAAAGTCATAAACAAAAAATGTCAACAGACAGATATCTACACCAGCTAACCCCAATCATGGGGCCAAATGATCACATGGCATCAATCTTACTCAAAATTCTTAGAATTTTTTTTTTACTGAAAACCAAATGCCCCTTAACTATTTAGACCTTTGGCACATTTTGATAGAAATTTTGGTGTACTGAGTATAGTAATAGCTTTTCAATCCAAAAAAGGCAAAGTAAAAATGCTTAATAGAATGAAGGCATAAACTGTTATACAGTTGTTCCCTGGAGACATTTTAAGAATATTTTTTATTTCTCCACTTTTATAGAATATCCCTTGCTGTGTTCTTTTGTACAACAGGCACTTAAATGGTCAGGGAATTGTTGGAAAATGACAAGGCACTGTTTAACCTCCTTTTTTTTTCTCACTTTTGGATGGTGCGGTGAGTGCTTCCTTTCAAATTCAGCTTGAGATAGCTGCAAAAATGCACCACATTCTCTTTTCCCATTTTTTTCTCTCCTACTTATGGTTTATTTATTTTTTAAATTTTTGTTTTTTTCACCTTTTTAAAGGAAATCATACTATTTTTTTCTGTGCCCTGCAGCATGGTGAATATATGATGTGAAAAATTGAAATTCTTGTTTGTCAGTTACTTTTTCTTGTAAAGAAAGCAAAGAAATGATAAAATGCATACATTTTCTTTAATTCTGATTTATCCGGAAAATTTTGTCGTAGAAGGAAAACAGAGTGGAAACCTCAATTGCTTGATTCATTATACTGTATGTGTTATTTCTCACAGATTTTTCTTCCTATGAGGTGAACACGCAAATGCCAAATATGTCTAGTTGACAAATTGATCAGTGTAAATATCAAGACCGTGAAGAAGGGCATTCTACAGTTTTTCTACGTATGTTATACCATTTTAGCTGAATTTATTCCGAGCAAATATAGGAAAATAACAATAAGATACCAACACATAATGGAATTTTATTGGTCAAACATTTCATCAACAAAGATTTTGTATCTTTCTATTGGTCAGAGTTGGTGTGAATCATTGGCAGAACTAGGTCCATCAGCCATATTGTTAGCTGTTCTGAATAACTGGGCCCTTCATAGCGAGATCGAGGTGATATTTATTAGCAAACCAATGTGCATTTTAATTGTGCATACGTTTCAGCCAATAACTTTGACCTTCTTCAGATACATGAATTGCACTTAGGAGAGGCGTGTTTCAGAGACAGACATATTATCGGTGCAACCTGTGCAGCCATACAGGGTCCCATGAGGTAAGGGGGTCCATTTCCACCTCTAAAGCAGATAAAATTGTGCATTGTGATGAGCAATTGGACTGCAAAGGGCTCATATACTGTTCTTACAGAGGGCCCTCTTCTATTTGTGTCTGCCAGTGGAGTGTATGGTAGAGAAATGCAAATGGAAAGACGGCATGACCGCAGTGGTGACCAAAACATTATGCTTACAATTTACCATGAATATTGGATTGCTAATAAATATTAACTCAATCTATCTACAGGAAGCATAGTTTTCAGATTTACGATAATGACCATATTAGTGTGCCAGTTACTCACAATAGCTATCTGTAAGTAGACTGCATCGATGACACTGCACCAGGCCAGCTAATCAAAACAAGTACCAGGGATGCCATCAAACAAGAAGAAGTACTCAGGGCTCCCATCTAGCGGTTTACTGACTTGGTGGATCAGCCATGTCCTGTAAATTGATTTGTTACCCTTGTGGAATAGTCTAAATGCAAGAAACAAATGTTGATCAAAATCTATTCTATTATTTCTAAACACTGTATTTCGGTGATTACTTTGTATCTCCGTTCATACTGCACCCACACACACAAATGATACACCATTTGAAAGGTAAACTTGGCCCCTTCAGAAAAAAAATAACCAAACAAACCACACATCCATGATTTGATCACAAAATACAGTTTAAACATTAATTTTCATAAACCTGCAGTAAGGAAAAATGACCTGCAGGTGGCACCACAGTACCCCAAATCATAGTACCACAAAGCTGCTTACAAACATCACAAACAAATCCAAACATTTGCCTTGGGGGCTTTCCAGCTTGCCGAACTGCTTGCCCAGCCTATTTTAGCCAAATTGGAGGATTGCACACATCACTGCAGGTGAGGCACATATGCAAAAACATTAGTAAACATGCACTGCCTATTGAATTGCACACTTGCTCCGTTCATACTCCACTCACACAAACAAATGATACTCCATTTGAAAGGTCAAATTACCTGCAGGTAGCAGCACACTACCCCAAAGCACACTACCACAAACCTGCTTACAGACATCACAAACAAATCCAAACATTTGCCTTGGGTCTTTCCAGCTTGCTCAAGTGCTGGCCCAGCCTATTTCAGGCACATTGGAGGATTGCACACTTCACTGCAGATGAGTCACATGTGCAAACACATTTGTAAACATGCACTGCTTTTTCGCTGATTACTTCGCCCCACACACACAAATGATACACCATTTGAAAGGTAAACTTGCTCCCTTCAGCAAGAAAATGGCCAAACAAATGACACATTCACGGTTTTATCACTAAATACAGTTTAAACATTTATTTTCATAAACCTACAGAAAGACACAATGACCTGCAGGTGGCACCTCAATCGGAAGACATTTTTTGGCCTCTACTTATCAAACCAATTTATTGTATTACCAAGCTACATATATAAATACCTGTCTGTGTTCATCATCTCATTAAATACATTTGCATTTGACCAGCTTGCTTTTTCTGAAATTGCCTGCGCCCCCAACAACCAATGTGAGAAAATTTTGCACGGGCCAAGCTAGTTGATCATATTAATATAGTGTTATTATGTAATATGCTTGCCCAGCTCTGACAACATTTACAATATATATGGCACTACAAATTTTTTGAAAATTGCTGCACATGTGTAGGGGTCAGCCAGGGCCGTAGTCATTGTCGAGCTTAGCGCGCTTTGCATGCCCTAGCCTCCCTCTACATAAAAATCACATTTCTCTGGCAGCATACTTGCCTCTCCACTTCCTGCGCCAACTGGGCCTCCTCTCTGCTCCTTTAGGTCTCCTTCTGTCGCTTGTTAACAAACAGAGACACAGTCCAGGTGTAACTCAAAACGCAAAACTTTACTCTCATATCTTTGCAGCACATCTAGATCCGTTACAGCTTTAACAACTGGTTTCACATTATACATCACTTCAACTTTCCCTTCACTTCTCTCTCTGTCACACGGCTCGAGACCGGGTCCCACCGTATCACACGGTTTTCCAGCATCCTCCCTGTGTATATTCTCTGCTTTCGGGAGTTCCCTCAGCCATTTTGCCCGGGTACTGAGGGCCTCAGCCCATGCGATCACCTGCCACATAAAGAGTGAACTGCCCGTCTGTCCTGCCGTGACTTCTTCTGTAGCTCATACGTCTGGAACTGCTGCAGCTGTAAGTACGCTGTTCTTCTAACTTTGGATTGCTGGGCTCTTCCCTTGAACGTAACGTTATGGGGTATTTAATCCACTCATGGGCACTTAAGCCCATGCACGAGCCCTGGACGCTCAGGCCCGACTGAATCTGATCAGGAAATTCCCTTCCCTTAAACTTAGTGACCCCTCCTATATTAACTATCTAGTGGCCTAATATCAACATTACATTTTCCCTTAAAACATACATTACATATATATATGTACATAGCAGCAGTAATTATATGTCTAAACAAAAAATATGAGGCAAAGATATACATACCACTTCACCATAAGAAAAGGAGGACGGCACTGCTAACACCCCTGCGTGATGGTGTTACAATGACTCCAGACTGCTGCAGGCTGAACCCGTGGACTAGAGGTGCCGATCTGAGATAAGAACATGAACATAGATGAATGGAGAAACAGATTGCACTCACCAGACCAGGACATAGAAAAGGTTCCACTCTTTATTGGCAAGCATAAAAATTCATGGCCGGGAGAGTGAGGATAGGAGGTTGCTCGTGCTGATGACAGTCGTTTCGCGCTCACTAGCGCTTCTATGGGTCAATACATGAGAGGATGTGATGAACCTAAAAGGTAAATAACATAATGATATCACAAGATATGAACTTACAAGGATGACTCAATCCACATAACAATAATCTATATATCACCATACGTTCTCTGTTCACATATATTTCTTCGATATAACGTGCTTTTGTTTGTGAAAAAAATGGAAATTTGCCAAAAATGTTGAAAATTTTGCAATTTTCAAAAATTTTTATTTTTATTCCCTTAACCCCTTAACGACCAAGCCATTTTGTAGGTTAAAGACCAGGCCAATTTTTACAATTCTGACCACTGTCACTTTATGTGCTGGAACGCTTCAACGGATCTTAGCGATTCTGAGATTGTTTTCTCGTGACATATTGTACTTCATGATTGTTAGGGTCTGCGGAACGCACCAAATATATAAAGTGGAGAGGTGCGTTCGCAGCCCGGGGTCCACCGTGCAAGCAAAGCCTGCTGCTAGTAAGATGACGAAAGTAGCGAACTCTGTTATCCCGCAGAGTCGCAAAAATAAACGCCGTAGCGCGTTGTGGCAGTAACTGCAGACTCTGTTAATTCACAGAGCCGCTAACGGGATGCCACAGTGCTATATGGCGATATGTGCGAACTCACTTAGCTTCAGTGAGCCGCAAAGTAAAACGCTAGGGCGCTGTCTAGCGTCGAGAGCGAACCCTGTTACGTCACAGAGCCGCTGAGAACAAACACCGTGTCCTGTCAGGCTCTCAGGCACACGGTTAATTGCTAGCGAGCATAATACGTGGTCATGCGCTAATGTCCTCGCGGGAGTCACCCGCAATCTATGGCGTCTGAACGCCAGACCCTGAATACGGCAATCAAACTCCTCACCGGTTATGCCGGTAATCTAGGGCATCTAGGACACCGACCCTGACCAGCTACCATACCAAACTCCTCACCGATTAAGTCGGTATTCTAGTGGCTTATTTCAGCCGGGTCCCTAACCACACACACGCATGACCACACTGGCGCATAGCATACAATGGTTGATATTAGCGCATGGCGGCCCAGCCATGCTACCCTTTTATAGCAACAGCTACAGGACCTTCCAGGAACAAGGACCAATGAGAACCTGTTCAGAAGACTAATAGTAACAGGGCCTTCCTGGCGGGCCAATAGGAGCTGCTGCAGTACCTGAGCATGTGACCCCTGATCTCCAATGAGAGATCTCACTCTGGGCACGCTCAGAAGGGAAAATGCAGGACTTTATCCCAAAGACGTCTGCTCCAGAACTGGCTATAATAGCAGATCCAGGAAAGGCAGCAGCAAGTCACTGCCCAGTAGTGGAGTGGGCAAGACGCTTGGAACGACATCTCTGCTGAGCAGGCTCCACTGCGGCCGGAGATGGATGGGAGACCGCAGCGGCACTGGTTCGAGACTCCCCTTGTGCAGGAGCGGGAACTCGAACCCTAACAATGATAGTGGTAAAATTTCTTCAATATAACTTGCGTTTATTTATGAAAAAAACGGAAATATGGCAAAAATTTTGAAAATTTTGCAATTTTCAAACTTTTAATTTTTATGCCATTAACTCAGAGAGATATGTCACAAAAAATAGTTAATAAATAACATTTCCCACATGTCTACTTTACATCAGCACAATTTTGGAACCAAAATTTTTTTTTGTTAGGAAGTTATAAGTGTTAAAAGTTGACCAGCAATTTCTCATTTTTCCAACAAAATTTACAAAAGCATTTTTTTTAGGGACCACCTCACATTTGAAGTGAATTTGAGGGGTCAATATGACAGAAAATACCCAAAAGTGACACCATTCTAAAAACTGCACCCCTCAAGGTGTTCAAAGCCACATTCAAGAAGTTTAATAACCCTTTAGGTACTTCACAAGAATTGAAGCAATGTGGAAGGAAAAAATGAACATTTAACTTTTTTTACCAAAATTTTTCTTTCGACACAATTTTTTTAAATTTTATCAATTGTATCAGTAGAAAAGGAACCACAATATTTGTTGTACAATTTCTCCTGAGTACACCGATACCCCATGTGTGGGGGTAAACCACTATTTGGGCGCATGGCAGAGCTCGGAAGGGAAGCAGCGCCATTTGACTTTTTTGGACGCCATGTCGCATTTGGAGAGTCCCTGTGTGCCTAAACAGTGGAAACCCCCCACAAGTGACCCCATTTTGGAAACTAGACCCCCCAAGGAACTTATCTAAATGTGTTGTGAGAGCTTTTAACCCCCAAGGGCTTCACAGAAGGTTATAACGTAGAGCCGTAAAATTAAAAAATCATATTTTTTCCACAAAAATGATCTTTTCATCCCAATTTTTATTTTCCAAAGGATAACAGGACCCCAAAAGTTATTGTGCAATTAGTCTCCTGAGTACGCTGATACCCCATATGTGGGGGTAAACCACTATTTGGGCGCATGGCAGAGCTTGAAGGGAAGCAGCGCCATTTGACTTTTTTGGCTGGAATTGAGATTGGATGCCATGTCGCATTTGTAGAGTCCCTGTGTGCCTAAACAGTGGAAACCCCACAAGTGACCCCATTTTGGAAAGTAGACCCCCCAAGGAACTTATCTAGATGTGTGGTGAGAGCTTTTAACCCCCAAGGGCTTCACAGAAGGTTATAAAGTGGAGCTGTAAAATTAAAAAATCATATCTTTTCCACAAAAATGATCTTTCTACCCCAATTGTTATTTTCCAAAGGGTAACAGGACCCCAAAAGTTATTGTGCAATTTGTCCTGAGTACGCTGATACCCCATATGTGGGGGTAAACCACTATTTTGACGCATGGCAGAGCTCGGAAGGGAAGGAGCGCCTTTTCAACTGCAGACTTTGATGGAATGGTAGAAACCCACCACAAATGACTCCATTTTGCAAACTAGACCCCCCAAGGAACTTATCTAGATGTGTGGTCAGCACTTTGAACCCCCAAGGCCTTCACAGAAGTTTATAACGTAGAGCCTTGAAAATAAAAAAATCATATTTTTTTCCACAAAAAATATTTTTGCCCCCAAATTTTTATTTTTATAAGGGTAACAGGAGAAATAGGACCCTAAAATTTGAAGTGCATTTTGTCCTGAGTACGCTGATACCCCATATGTGGGGGGAACCACTGTGATCTCCTTATTGCGATCTTTGGGAGGCAGAATGAACAAATCCACAAAAGGTGAAAAATTGGTTTTTCTTTTTACGCCGTTCCTCGTGCGATATTAGTGATTAGGCGAATTTATTCCATCGGATCGGTGCGATTACAGCGATACCAGATTTACACCCTTTTTTCATGTTTAGATTCTGTCACACTCTAAAAGACGCTTTTTTTTGGAATAATTTTTGTAAGAAATTTTTGCATTGCCGTATTTTGAGAGCTATAATTTTTCCATATTTCGTCCGACAGAGTTATGTGTGGTCTTATTTTTTGCGGGACGAGTTGACGTTTTTATTGGTACCATATTTGGGCACATAACGTTTTTTGATCGCTTCCTATTCCGATTTTTGTGGAAGCAGAATGAACAAAAACCAGCAATTCAGGAATTGTTTTTTTTTTTTCCTCCGTTCCGCGTGTGGTAAAATTGATAAAGCAGCTTTATTCTTCGGGTCACTTCAATTACAGTGATACCTCATTTATATATTTTTTTATGTTTTGGCGTTTTTTACACAATAAAAAGTTTTATAGAAAAAATAATTATTTTTGCATCAGTTTATTCCGCGAGCGATAACTTTTTTATTTTTTCGCTGATGATGCTGTATAGCGGCTTGTTTTTTGAGGGACAAGATGACGTTTTTAGCGGTACCATGGTCATTTATATCCCACTTTTTGATCGCGTGTTATTGCACTTTTTCCAAGCAGTGTAATGATACCGCTTGGAAAAAGTTTAATTTACTACTTTTTTTTTTTTTTTTACGGCTTTCACTGAAGGGGTTAACTAGGGATACGCTTTTATTGATAGGATTTTTACAGACGCGGCGATACCAAACATGTGTGTTTTTTTGTTTTTTTTAATTACATAAAAATGTGTATTTTTTAGGGGATTTTTTTAAAATTATTTTTTAATATTTTTTTACAATTTTTTTAAAAAAATGCTTTTTTTTACTTGTCCCTTTATGGGACTTTCACTTTTTTACTTTTTATTGCAGTTACAATGCATTGCAATGCTCCTGCATTGCAATGCATTGTAACTATAGTGAAAGCTGCTGTGACCATGATCACAGCAGCTTTCCGTAGTTAGATGACCCGGAGGTTGTCATGACAACCCCCGGGTCATCAAGGCAGAGATCGGGTCCTGCAAATACATTGCAGGGCGCCGATCTGAGGCAGAGGGAGCTCCTGACCCTCTGCCTCCCCCCCTGAGCGCTGCGATCGCGCTCGATCGCAGCAGTCAGGGGGTTAACAGCCAGGGGTGGCGGGGGCGCTGCTCCTGGCTGTCAGTGCAGGAAGCCTGGCCACTGCAGCGCCGGCTCCTGCACTGATCGCGCTGGAGATGCTGAAATTTCAGCATCTCCTGCGCGATCGCTGCTGTGTTTGGACAGTCAGATTGACTGACCAAGCACAGCGCTGTAGGTGCGGGGACAGACGGCAAAGGTCCCCACACCGCTTGCCATGCCTGTCAGCTGTCTTCGACAGCTGTCGGCACTGATCTACCACTGCGTGCTTACACGCACTGGTAGATCAAAGGGATGACGTGCACAGTCCGTCCTGGTGCCGGAACTGACACCTTGCCATGACGGACTGTGCACGTCATTGGACATTAAGGGGTTAAATCAGAGAGTCATGTCACACAAAATAGTTAATAAATAACATTTAGCACATGTCTACTTTACATCAGCACAATTTTGGAACCAAAAATTTATTTTTGTTATGTAGTTATAAGGGTTAAAAGTTGACCAGCGATTTCTCATTTTTACAACACCTTTTTTTAGGGACCACATTACATTTGAAGTCACTTGGAGGGGTCTATATGATAGAAAATACCCAAAAAAAACACCATTCTAAAAACTGCACCCCTGATGGTGCTCAAAACCACATTCAATAAGTTTATTAACCCTTCAGGTGCTTCACAGGAATTTTTGGAATGTTTAAAAAAATGAACATTTAACTTTTTTTCACAAAAAATTTACTTCAGATACAATTTAGGGACAAATTGGACCCTACAAGTTGTTGTGCAATTCATCCTGAGTACACTGATACCTCATATGTGGGGGAACCACTGTTTGGGTGCATGGCAGAGCTCAAAATGGAAGGAGTGCTGTTTGACTTTTCAATGCAAAATTGACTGGAATTGAGATCAGATGCCTTGTCGCAATTGGAGAGCCCCTGATGTGCCTAAACAGTGGAATCCCCCCAATTCTAACTCCAACCCTAACTTCAACACACCCTTAACCCTAATCCTAACCCTAAGCATAACCCTAACCACAAACCTTACCCTAACACACCCCTAACCCTAATCCCAACCCTAACCCTAATCCCAACTGTAACCCTAATCCAAACACTAACCCCAACTCTAGCCCCAACCCTAACCCTAACCCTAAGTTTAGCCCCAACCCTAACCCTAACTTTAGCCACAACCCAAACTTTAGCCCCAACCCTGACCGTAACTTTAGCCCCAACCCTAAACCTAACCCTAGCCCCCACCCTAACCCTAAACCTAATGAGAAAATGGAAATAAATACATTTATTTTATTTTTCTCTTAGGGGGTGATAAAGGGAGGTTTAATTTACTATTTATAGCGGGTTTTTATAGTGGGTTTTTATATTTGGCAGCTGTCACACACTAAAAGACGCTTTTTATTGCAAAAAATAGTTTTTGCATCACCATATTTTGAGAGCTATAATTTTGCCATATTTTGTCCCACAGAGACATGTGAGGACTTGTTTTTTGCGGGACAAGTTGACGTTTTTATTGGTACCATTTTTGGGCACATAACATTTTTTGATCGCTTTTTATTCCGATTTTTGGGAGACAGAATGGGCAGAAAACAGCAGTTCATGAATTTTGTTTGGGGGGCGTTTACACCGTTCCGCGTGAGGTAAAACTGATAAGGAAGTTTTATTCTTCGGGTCAGTATGATTGTAGCGATACCTCATTTATATAATTTTTTTATGTTTTGGCGCTTTTATATAATAAAAACTATTTTACATAAAAAATAATTATTTTTACATCTCTTTATTCTGAGAGCTATAACTTTTTTATTTTTTCACTGATGATGTTATGTGGCAGCTAATTTTTTTGGGACAAGATGATGTTTTCAGCGGTACCATGTTTATTTATATCCATCTTTTTGATCGCGTGTTATTCCACTTTTGTTCGGCAGTATGATGATATAGTATTGTTTTTTGACATTTTTTTTATGGTACTCACTAAAGGGGTTAACTAGTGGGATAGTTTTAATGGTCGGGTCGTTACGGACGCGGCAATACTAAATATGTGCACTTTTGTTGTTTAGATTTTTTTAATTCAAATATTTATTTAGTGACAGATTAAATATTGATTTTTTTATTATTTTTTATTTTTATTTGAAATATTTTTACAATTATTTAAAAAAATTGTTTTATTTAATTCTTACTTTTACACTTTGTCCCACTATGGGACATTGAATTTGTGCAGGCTGATGTCTTCTATAGCATGCAGATTTGCATGCTATAGAAGCTATCAGCGCTGCATGCATTTTATACTGACCTGAGAGCCTTCCTGATCATGCACTGCACATGACAGGAAGTGTCTCAGGTCTGGAAACCCGGATGTCATCATGGGTTTCCGAACCAAAAGCAGAGGGGCTGTCAGCCCCTGTGCCAGCTCTGGAACGCTGTGATCATGTTTGATCGCAGTGTTCCAGGGGTTAAAGTGCCGGGAGCAGTCTGTGACCACTCCTGGCACTTAGTGCCGGGTGTCAGCTGTGAGAATCAGCTGTCACCTGGCCGCGATCGGACGCGCTCCTCCCGTGAACGCGGCCGATCGCATATTACGTACTATCCCGTCCAGGGTCATTAAGACCCAGGGCACATGGACGGGATAGTACGTCAAAGGTCAGAAAGGGGTTAAATTAACTTAAAATAGTTTCTAAAAATTGAGATCCATGGAAAGTATGAACTAGCAAATTAGTCATATATGGTTTTATGTTTCGTTTCTAGCTCTTAAAAAAAATATAATATTAGTCTTCCCATAGGAAATTTACCAATCTATAATTTCACTGCACAGGAACCTTGTTCATGTTCAGTATATCTGTTTCCTTGGAGTTCTTGAATTGCTTATGTAATTAAAGAATGTGGACATAGGAGATAGGAATAGATAGTCCCGATTTTGGCCTAAATCTATATGGGTATATATTAGCAGGAGCACATAAAACATAATTGAGAGGGATCAAGTCAAATTGGCAAGAATGACAGTTCTCGAGAGGACTGTAATATATGCCAGCCTATTGACACTAATTCGACAATGGAGAAGTAATTTGCGTACAGGGACTTAGTATTAGACTGGACTGAAAGTAAGAGAAATAGTTATAGTTGTTAATATAAAGTTATAGTTATGGATATTTAATATGCAAATTGCCTCTTCAGATATGGATATTAGAACTCATTGGTTATTAATCATCAGCATGTTAATATGCATTTCCAATAAAACCGATATATCCTTATTTTAAGTCTGTTACCTATATTTTTTAATGTCTTTAGTACAATTTCATGATCTGAAAAATCAAATACTTGCTAATTTGATAGCAGTGTAAAGAAATTGAAAATTAAGTAGTGCAAGCTAAGATACAGTATCAAGATATTGTAGTTAAAAACAGAATGTAAATTTACGTGATCAGAGTCTAGTACAAGGATTGTCACCATTTCAGACTACATTCCCAGTCCCTAGCCAGGCTCTTAATCTTATTACTCTCCCAGATTCACTAACTAAAGCAAATTTCTTAAAAAGTTACTTGTCCTCAGTTTGTTTTTGTAATGTAAATGGTTCACCCAGAGGAACTTTGAGCAAATAAATGGAGAATATGCAAACCCCATGCAGATGTTCTTAGTTACATCAAAATTACAATGTTTTGATGGGACTGCTAGTGGAAAAGGATGAAAATAACAGGATCAATCCTAAATATAGATGAGAGACTAAATATTCAAAGTAGATTAATATTCCACTCAAATTTAAAAAATAAATTGTTAAAATGCAGATTCTTTTGCCACTGGCTGCTATTTTTTTCTGAACTGTAAAGGGTCATCAAAAGGTAAAAAAAATCCATATTCTCACTTCACGGCTCACCTGTCTAGCCTCTCAACTCCTCATGATCACTCGTTCTGAAGAGCACACATAGTTCTAGCCTGCAATGAGGTCCACATAGGTGACAGTGTGTAGCGAAGGGGCCAGTGAAATAAGCAGTAAGCTTAGTTTAAGATTTTTTTTATATTTATCTTATGTATGTTATGATTTGGAGTCTTTAGCAACCCCATAGACAAATAAGAGACATTGCATTCATGGAAAATAACTTTTCTGTAAATCATATTTCCTGGAAAAATTCATGCAAACAGTCAGTGCTTGATCTGCGCTCCAATAATAAGTGAATAATATATCATACAGTGATAGTCAAAAGTGTTGTCACCCTTGAAATTGTTCCAGAAAAAGAAGTATTTCTGCCAGAAAATTATTGTAATTACATGCTTTCATATATACATGTTTATTCCCTTTTGTATATATTGGAACAACACAAAAAAAGAGAGAAAAATAGGCAAATTGGACATAATTTCACTCAAAATCCCCAAAATGGGCCAGACAAAAATGTTGGCACTCTCAATTTAATATTTGGTTGCACACCCTTTGGAATAATGAAGTGCAGTCATTGACTTCCTATAACCATCAACAAGCCTCTTACACCTCTTAATTGGAAAATTGGACCACTCTTCTTTAGAAAACTGCTTCAGGTCTCTCATAGTTGAAGGGTGCCTTCCCCCAACAGCAATTTTCAGACCTCTTTACAGTTGGTCAATGGGACTTAGATCTGGACCCATTGCTGGCCACTTCAGAACTCTGCATTGCTTTGTTTCCATCCATTTCTGGGTGTTTCTTGAATTATGTTTGGGGTTATTGTCCTGCTGGAAGACCCATGACCTAGGAAAAAAAAACAAGCTTTCTGACACTGGGCACTACATTGTAACCCAAAATCCTTTAAGATTCTTCAGATTTCATGATGTTTTGTACACAGTCAAGGTACCCTGTGCCAGAGGCAGCAAAAAGCTCCAAAACATTTTTGAACCTCCACTATACTTGATTGTAGGTATTATGTTATTTTCTTTGTAGGCCTCATTCCATTTTCAGTAGATATTGGTATGATGTGCTTTACCATACAGCTCTATCTTGGTCTCATCTCTTGACAAGATGCTTTCCAAGAAAGATATTGATTTACTCCTGTAAATTTTGGCAAGCTGCTGTGTAGCTTTTTATGTCTCTGTGTCAGCAGTGGGGTCCTCAACTGTCATTCATGTGTAGCATTTAATTTCATTCAAATGTCAATGGATAGTTTGTGCTAACGCTGATGCATGCTGCTGCTTATTCAACATCTGAACTATCCTGCATGGCAACCTTTCATCAATTTTTCTTTGCATCCACATCCATGGAGATTAGCTACAGTGCCATGAATTGAAAACTCATTGATTATGTTGGGCATCGTGGATAAAGGAGCATCAAAATCTCTGGAGATGGACTTATAACCTTGAGATTGTTGATGTTTTTTAACAATTTTGGTTCTGAAGTCCTCAGATAGTTATTTTCTCCTCTTTATGTTCTCCATGCTTAGTGTGGCACACAGACAGACAAAGATTGAATCAACTTATTCCATTTTATCTGGTTCCATATTGCCCACAACTGTTACTTGTCACAGATGAGTTTGAACGAGCATTACATGCTTGAAACAAAGCTGTTTACCCACAATTTGGAAAGGTGCCAATAATTTTGCCCTGCCCATTTTGGGTGTTTTGTATGAAATTATGTCCAATTTGCCTTTTTTTGCTGTTTTTTGTTGTTTTTACAATACACAATAAGAAAATAAATGTGTATAACAAAATGTGTAATTGCAATCATTTTATGGGAGAAATGCTTATTTTTCTGGAACAATTTCAAGGGTGACTGACAACACTTTCGGTCATAAATGTATAAAGATGAACAGCATTTGCAAACTTTATGCACACATGACAATTAAATTTAAATTATACCTAGTAACATCCTTATAAACAACAATTAATCAGTCATAGTTGTCATTTAAATTAAATATGAATGGTGCTGGTAATGATTGAATATTCATGTATGTCTCATTTGTATCTGAAAAATAGCTCTATTAATTTATGGAGTGAATGGCTATTTCTAATAATATCTAAGGCCAAGATGTAGGTATGAGGATATTTATACCTGTAAAGAGAAATATAAGTAATGTATTGTTTTTTCAGTTGCACCAATCTATAGCAATGTTTAGGACAATATATTCTGGCTGTGGTATAGATGCATATGTGTGATGGAGGTGACATGGGCCTTCTGTAGGCCCCCAGCTGCCATAGTATTAGTAACCCATCTGCGTCCTGCAGTTATGTCACAGGGTGCCGATGGAAGCCGTTCAGTGCGTGCAGAGGTACACATTCCATTTAAATGTCACTCTCAGTGATTGACAGCAGTGTTTACATGTTTAACAGCTTTGATCAGAGCTCTTCTTTGGCCACGGTTGTTAGAGACAGATGATGGCTATTTAATATAGTCGGTCTCAGGCCCTGAGCTTTCTCCACACCTGATCACTACCACATTCAGGTAGAAATTTGTGATATTACGTTAAAGGATTAAATAATATGTTGGCCATGGCTAATTATTGCCTGTTTTATTACCAGCTACATTAAGTTTTTAGTAAAAGAGTTTGAAAGATATTTCTACTTTTGAGGCTTTAGTTTTAATCCCAGAGTCAGAAAGATCAACAAGTAGATAATTAAAGAGTACTAAAACATTTTTACATTATTATTTAATTATCCCACAGGCTTTGAAAAGTTTTTGTAAAATGCAGTAGTTCATTACCTAATTTTGCTTTCTTTTCTCTCAAAATTAAGCTGCAGTGGTGTTTCAATGCTTCGTTTACGCATCTTTAGAAGCTCTTCTCAACTGCTGCTTGGCAAGATGCATACTATATAGTTTAAGTTTGTTTTTGATGCCTACCACATCAGAATTTCTCTGCTAACAACTCTTATATTCATACCATGGAATTTTCATACTCAGATTGTTTAGATATAGAGAGAATGAAAATTGATGAACAAGGTTTGAAAGGAGCTTCCAAAGAGCATAGACTGGGCATTTAAACAGAATTGCAGTATACAATTTCCACACAAAATAAGGTAGTAATGTAGATCCCAAAATTCTTGGTGTGCCTTGAGGGTAATTAAATAATAATAATAACATTTCTGGAAGAGTTTTGTTAAATATGATAAAGATAAAAGATTACAAGGAAATTTCTATATAAGCAGTTTCTTAATTTAAGCCTATGTGTGTATTTATTGTCAGTAGGGCCAATTTCCTGGATATTTAGATACAAAATGCATCACGTTCTTCTTTGAGTTGCGATTTAAGTCATCTATGACTAACCTGTAATGCATCAAAAGTTTATCTTAGCATGAATGTTCTTTCAAATCAATAGTGCAAAATATTGATCATCTCATTATTTAATAAATTCATGTAATTTCTGGCTTCTTTGCATCACTAATGTGCATAATTATCTGTTCTAACTTGCAAGCCTATACTATAGCAGGTTAAAGATTTAAAGAATGAATGTGAACTTATGACCTACTTAATTCTTCAATTATCTCAGATACATTGTCTTGCATGCTATGAATGAGAACAGCTTTCCTAATACTTTATATACACAATTTAATAAATTATCTCTTATTATGGACTTAGCATATACTTTGTTTATATATCAGAATAATCTTAGGGATTTCAGATTATGTATTCATTTCATATAGAGTAAAGCAAAACATAGGTAAACAATCTAAATTATTGTAAATGTAAGGCATAAATGAGCATAAATGTAAAAATATCTTAAATAGTAATTAAAAAACTTCAAATTCAAAGTATAAAGTGACATTTTTATTCATACACGTTGGGTGTAAATTATCTTTCAAAAGTCAATATAGATAGAAGGAACATGAGTGTTCTCAGTTTACATTATTAGCTTAAAGATATTTTTCTAGTTTACATATTACACACCAAAATGTTGGCTTTGCACAAGAGGCGTGTGAAGGCTCTTTAGTGGATTCAGACACTTACTTTTGATGGTTGATCTACATAATAGATGTTTTAAGAGGGAAAATGGCTTATTGACTACCCTTTAAAACCATGTTAAAATACAGTACAGACCAAAAGTTTGGACACACCTTCTCATTCAATGATTTTTCTGTATTTTCACAACTATGAAAATTGTAGAATCACACTGAAGGCATCAAAACTATGAATTAACACATGTGGAATTATACATTACACTTTACAAAAAAGTGTGAAACAACTGAAAATATGTCTTATATTTAAAGTTCTTCAAAGTAGCCACCTTTTGCTTTGATTTCTGCTTTGCACGCAGAAAAGGTGAACGGATGGACTCTACATGCCTGGTCCCACAGTGAAGCATGGAGGAGGTGGTGTGATGGTGTGGGGGTGCTTTGCTGGTGACACTGTTGGGGATTTATTCAAAATTGAAGGCATACTGAACCAGCATGGCTACCACAGCATCTTGCAGCGGCATGCTATTCCATCCAGTTTGCATTTAGTTGGACCATCATTTATTTTTCAACAGGACAATGACCCCAAACACACCTCCAGGCTGTGTAAGGGCTATTTGACCGAGAAGGAGAGTGATGGGGTGCTATGCCAGATGACCTGGTGTTAGGGTTCAAGTTCCCGCTGCTGCACAAGGGGAGTCTCGAACCCGTCCCGCTGCGGTCTCCCATTCATCTCCGGCCGCAGTGGAGCCTGCTCAGCAGAGACGTCGGTCCAGGCGTCTTGCCCACTCCTCTACTGTGCAGTGACTTGCTGCTGCCTTTCCTGGATCTGCTATTATGGCCAGTGCTGGAGCAGCCGTCTTTGAGACAAAGTCCTGCGTTTTCCCATCTGAGCATGCCCAGAGTGAGATCTCTCATTGGAGATCGGGGGTCACGTGTTCAGGTGCTGCGGCGGCTCCTATTGGTCCGCCAGGAAGGTCATGTAGCTACGTGTGTTTGTAACAGCTTCTCATTGGTCCTTGTTCCTGGAAGGTCCTGTAGCTGTTGCTATAAAAGGGTAGCATGGCTGGGCCGCCATGCGCTAATATCAACCATTGTATGCTATGCGCCAGTGTGATCATGCGTATGTGTGGTTAGGGACCCGGCTGAAATAAGCCACTAGAATACCGACTTAATCGGTGAGGAGTTTGGTATGGTAGCTGGCCAGGGTCGGTGTCCTAGATGCCCTAGATTACCGGCGTAACCGGTGAGGAGTTTTGATTGCCGTATTCAGGGTCTGGCTTTCAGACGCCATAGATTGCGGGTGACTCCCGCGAGGACATTAGCACATGATCACGCGTTATGTACGCTTAGCACTTAACTGTGTACCTGAGAGCCTGACAGGACACAGCACTTTTCCTCAGCGGCCCTGTGACGTAACAGGGTTTGCTTTCGACGCTAGACAGCGCCCTAGCGTTTTACTTTGCGGCTCACTGAAGCTAAATGAGTTTGCACCTATCGCCATATAGCGCTGTGGCATTTCCGTTAGCGGCTCTGGGTATTAACAGAGTTCGCACTTATTGCCACAATGCGCTACGGCGTTTATTTTAGCGACTCTGCGGGATAACAGAGTTCGCTACTTTCGCCATTTTACTAGCAGCAGGTTCCGCCTGCACGGTGGACCCCGGGCTGCGAACGCACCTCTCCACCTCATATGTTTGGTGCGTTCCGCAGACCCTAACACCTGGCCTCCATAGTCAAAAGATCTGAACCTAATCGAAATGGTTTGGGGTGAGCTGGACCACTTCAATTTTGAATAAATCCCCAACAGTGTCACCAGCAAAGCACCCCCACACCATCATACCACCTCCTCCATGCTTCACGGTGGGAACAAGGCATGTAGAGTCCATCCGTTCACCTTTTCTGCGTGCAAAGCAGTAATCAAAGCAAAAGGTGGCTGCTTTGAAGAACCTAGAATATAAGACATATTTTTAGTTGTTTCACACTTTTTTGTAAAGTGTAATGTATAATTCCACATGTGTTAATTCATAGTTTTGATGCCTTCAGTGTGATTCTACAATTTTCATAGTCATGAAAATACAGAAAAATCTTTGAATGAGAAGGTGTGTCCAAACTTTTGGTCTGTACTGTATATATATTTGTTTCTTCGGGTTGTTTTTCCAGACAATATTGGCAGATATTTACAATTGGATTTACTCCAGATTCTAATTGCAAAGTCTGCTACAATTATTTTTATCGTTTGACTTTTAATATGTGCACCACTTTCAATAAATAGATGTACCAAAAATGAACCCCTAATTTGACAATCTTGACACTTTCTTTTTTTGTTCAAAAGAAGGTGTGGGTAGCATATGTCTACATAAGCAGGAAATTAGAATCTGTCTAAGTAAGCTAAATAATATCAAGGGTAAAATTTCATTAGGCATTCGAAGAATGCGCCAAATTTTTCACCTGTGTGAATACCTTTTACTAATTTGGTGCATTATAAGTCTGTCTAATCTAAGCTTACACTGTGTAAAAGTTATAAAACTTTAGTAAATGTTTATCATAGTTTTGATGGTGTAAACTTTCTATATTGCTAAATCTCTGAAAGAAAAGAAATGCAAAAAAAATTTAAAAGGGGTTGTTTTAGATCTAGCTATTTTAAAAATAAGATAGTGGAGGTAGATGAAGTTTGCCTTTTTGTAGCGCCACAATCTTTATAATGATCTCCACTAACTTTTTGAGGCTAAGGGTAGACTAATATCCAGCCCCGACACGTCTTCAGGTTCTTTATGGACTTGAACTGAATTCAAAATGAGAGAAAAGAAGTTAAGCTAAATTTTCTATCTTATCTTTTTTGTGTAAATATTACACTACACATTACTCCTAAAGGAAACAAAATGAATAAAATGAATATATTGTTTTGAGCTATGCTTTTACACAGTAAAAACATGCATATGCCTGTCTTAATACTGAAAGTTCAGAGTAACTCCATGCTTAAAGGGGTTCTCCAGGACTTTTTTATTCTTTTTACTATGGGCCTAAAAACTAGCAGGGAGGTATTTGCTAACCGAGCGAACTAACTGGCTGTTTTACTTGATGCTGGCTCAGAGCAGTCACTAGGTGCTCCTGCCAATTATTCAGCTACTCCACATCAACAGAGCATCTCTTCTTCTGGACTGCTGTGTTGATGGGGTGTGACTGCCAACATCATGCTGATTGACAGCCAGTTCCCTGCAGCTAGGAGTTAGCTGCCGCCCTGTTGATGTGACATCAGCAGAAGCTGCTGAATCTCGAGCAGGAGCCATCTTTGACCATTCTGTGTCAGCAGAGATTGCTGCCGACACAACTGGTCGGTAATTAGCAACTGGCTGCCTGTTAGTTCTTAGGCCCCTAGTAAAAAAAAAGAAAATAAACTAGTCCAGGACAACCACTTTAAGGACATTCCCTGAGCCATTCTTGTCCACATTATTTAGAGCAGGTTTATTTACAGTACCAAGGGGCATCAGAAATAGCAAAGGACCCGCTAAGAAAGAGGTTATTGAATACTTAATGCAGATTTGACCACCCAAGGAATAGCTTATTTTGGGGGGTGCCTGTTTACAATTTTTTTTGTGGAAACTTTAAAAAAAGTTGATCTTAAAAAGTGGGTATCTCTCTTGATGTCAAAAGCCAAGAGGATTTTTGCTTTTCTTCTATTGATTTTGTAGCTTAGCTCTTGGACCAAACTAAATGTTGAACTTCTATATTTCTGTTTTTCATCTACAGAAGGCCTATTTATCATAATTTATTACATTAGGCTTAATACATAAATCTCACAATGAATGAAAAAGTTGTGGATCAACGTGTCGAAAATGATGACAATGTTATAAAAATGCTAAAAGATCTAATCCTGCTGTTGAACCATAAATAAAGATGATAAAATTAAATTCATTGCTGTTTCCTCTGCTAGCTTTTATGAATTCTCGTAAAATGCTGAATGTTTAATAGTGTTTTTTGGTGAAAGGCAGCTGTAAGCAAAGCAGAGAGTGGTTGACCAAAAGTTCACATTATTTATTATTTAGAACCGAGCTCCTCTTAAATTTTAATACAACTGCACTAAAGGGAAATTACTATCCCCAGTTTCACACATTAATGGATGGTACACAGTAACACTGACGAGCACAGGCATACAGTAAACCACGCAAAGTCACATAGAGACCAATGTTAAAATGCTGCCTTTTTAGACATGTACATACATACAGTAAATCGATTTATGTTTATTGAAATATTTGTAGGCTAATCTTAGAAGGGCATCTTGGGTGTGGAAATATTCAATAATAAAATATGCTGAGGGATTCTGACTCTTTTTAACCGATATTCCAGGCCAGTAATACAAGAGCATTGTATGAAGTATTAAGACTCAATGTAAATTTGTAACAATCAGGGCCCCCACCTAACATGTGCCATCCAAAATACTAATAGAAGTAAGGTTTCCTAAACCTCAATGTACCCAGACTTGGAGTGAATGTTATTGCATCCTTTACAGCTACTGACTTGCATGAATAATATAATTAAAGGATTTCTCCACTAATGGACAATGGTACTTAATGAATTCAGGACCCTTACGAAAATAAAAACCTTCAATGCTCACCTCCAACAACATAGCCAGCATCGCTGTTCCTTGAGGGTGATGTGATAATGTTGTGTCATGCAACCACTGCACCAATGTGCAACCACTGTTTTGTTGCAACTTTTACTATTTGGGCAGATGTCTCTTTTTGGACTTTTGTGCATTCTTGGAAAACTCCCCTAAAGTCTCTCAAAAGAAGAGATTTCCTGGATTCCAAGAAGCTTTTGCAAACTTTCTGAATATACACCTAGTTCATCCGAAACCCCCAGAAAATCATCACTTCTGGAAGGTTCCTTGTATGTAAAGACGGAAAGGTCTATCATCATCAATGTCCAAACGAGAATTCAGTGTCAGGAAACAGAACAAAAAAATTTCATGTAGGGTATATGGCCTTCAACAGAGGCATGCTTGTTGGACTACAAAAGCCAAAAGTTGGCAATTAATTTTTTGATAGAACCTTGGTGCAACAATGATCCACTGATGTCCTGGTGGTCCAGTCTAACCTTTTACATATGTATGAATGATATAAATATTAATTTTTAAATCCAAGGTATTTTTGTGAGATGCTTAAAAACTAATTAATATCATAAACACCTGTAGTTAGCTATTTTACTTACAATACTGATGAAAGAAGCATCCATGGACTGAATGTGAAACATCACTATTTATTGAAAATCTTAACAAAAAAGAGATGCACACCTATTTACTTTTTATCTTTGCTTATTTTGGATAGCTTGATAAACTTTTTGCACTGTATACAAACAGTATAGTATATAAAAATATGCAGTGTTTTACATCCAAATCATAATGATCATTTGATGTATTCACTGTGCAATCATTTTTTGTATTTTGATTTGGCTTCCGTGTATGCGGAGACTCTTAATAATTACCTAATAAAACAGTCTTATTTATATTCAGCAATAGACCACAGAGTAATTCTGCCTAATCATTCACCAGCTGCTAGAGTTTCTTACTAAGGCTCTAGAGGGGTAATTTAGACAGCCCAGACTTTCAATGCTGACTTCAGGGGAAAGTATTGTTGTAGGCTACAGGAGGGGTTACGAGATCCAAAACCTGACTCTAATCCTCAAATATAAATCATCACTGCCATCATTAAATAATATATAGATTTTTTTCGAGTCACATTAAGAAAACACAAGCATGAAGATTCTGTGTCGTCGCTTCATTCAAAAAAGTCCATTGCCTACATATTAAAAAGAACAAAACAAAAGTTCTTATACATTATACATGAATTCATACAAAACACACTCATATTGTCAATTATTAGTACAGGTACTTTACTATATTTACTTGATGTCCCTAAATCATGATAATACGTCTATAGAAGTTTATGGGGTCTCACTGTACCAAAATGTACCTTTAATCTCATATCAATATTTTCTCTAAAATTCTGTAAGAAAAATGATGACTTATTTTGTTGAATGCTGTTCAAAGGTATTATTTATTATTTTCTTACAAAGGTACTATATATAGACCCCAATATAGTGTTATTCCATATGCCTTAAGTCATTGACATTGACATGTACTGGAGGACACTATGGCATACACTGGTGGGCCTATTGCTACTTTCAGAACACTAGATGAGAAAAAAGAGACACAAATGTACATAGGGTGATACAGTATAGGGTAGAGGAAGTTAGGGGGAGGTATGGCAGAGTGCTCACCTGACCAGGATGTGCATGTCACAACCCCAATAAATGCCCACTGAGTACACAGCTGCTGAAGTCATGCCCATGAATAGAAAGAAATCTTCATCTGCAACTATATTGAGGATTAAAAGGAGATGGATGTTTTTGTTAACCGTGCGCTGCTGGAAAACTAGTCATTCCACCCTGTGGTAGTATTTCATAGTAGCTTTTTTTAGCAGTTTAAGTTCACAGTGGTAGTCTATTTTTTGAGCAAAAAAGAGTTTGGCACAAACTTGAAATGTGTAATAAAACTCCTATTAAATATTACCATAGTGTGGAGCAACTTCTTTTTCCAACAGCGGAGCGGTCAACCAGAAACATCCATCTCCATTTACTTCTCAATATATTTTCAGTGCTCTGGCTACCTATTCTTTCTGAAAATTTTTTTTCTCCCCATGCAAATAAAGGTTCAAAAATACTGGAATTGAAACGTTTAGCTGTAAATCTCTGTAAACTTTAGGACCTAGGAAATCTAGTTTTAGTGGAGAATATAATAGTAAAGATTTGTATTAATAATTTACAACCCATCATGTACCATAATTGTGCAGTACAAATTGTTGGAACAACTTTACAATATGGTCAAAAAGATTCGATAATTTTTACCATTTTCCAAGCTGTTGGAAAATTATCGTTGCTCCAACAGAAAAGTCAAAGTAAATGGAAGTTGTTCATTCATTTATCTATAAGGTAATTCAGACAGAGGCATGTATAAAAATTCTATTAAAATTACATGACTTTTTCTGATTGGTAGATCTGGCATGGCTCTTATAGGACACAAACAAACGTTAATTGGAAATGCTTGACTGCCACTGCTGCAAAGACGCTTACAGTGATCTCATACTCCATCACTTATACAATTATCTAATTGCAACCATTTGTAATTTTGGTAGTTGCCAGATAGTACTAACTTCTATACATAGGAAAACTAAACAGCTGAAAAAGTTGGTTGGGCATTGGTACCGAATTTCTAGAGGCACTCGTTGGAGACTTAGATTTAAACACCCTTTATCCAATGGCAAAATGGGATTAGACTATGAGAAATTATACGTTGTTACCAATTCCAGTTCACCTCCACTTTGGTTTCTTGGGAGTCACGTCTCCATATTCTTTTACATGATTACCACATATTTTATGTGTGTATTTAAATAGTTATCCATCAATATATTTATATAAATTCATATGACAACAGGCTGAAACCCATAAATAAGTATATGCTTCCTAGGTCAAGTTTGAAAATTTTGCAGCATAACTCTGGTATTGGCTCAGGACATATTTCTGATTACTGCATAGTAGTCTCATTGACAAAATGTATAACATCTGGGAAATCAACAGATTTCACATCCAAAATACTGTTACCAAAAGGAAGAATCCCACTAAGGCTCCAGAATTATACTTTGGTTGATAAGATTCCAATAATGAGCACTTAGTGTTACTAGCTTATCGTTTGCCATAACTCATAAATAGCAAATTCCTACTAAAAAATAAAATGCAGATTTCATATACAGGGCAATTATAAAATAACAAATGTTAAATGTTAGTAAAAGTAATTTTTTTAAACTTCCATTCATTGCATTACTAGTGTTGGATCTTGCGATAACATTACATGTTGAGTAGTTGAATTTCCTTCAACCGTTTCTTTAGCTTTCTTTTGAAGCAAAACTGATTGCATTTAAAAAATTAAGTAAGGGAAAAATTAGTTAAATGTGTGCATGGAATAATAACATATTAAACAGTAAAATTGACTAAAAAACAACAGTAACAAAAAAAATTGTAGTTTTTTTCCTAAAACCACTAAATACTTTTGACATGACCAAAAAAATTGTGTGAAATTTTCTAATAAACTTAACACTTACATATTATGTTGTATTACATTTCATATGCAATCACATTCTGTGAAGAAAGGTATGTAGATACCTTACCATTATTATTTATGGGTACGGTATGATGTACAATAACAAATCATATTGTGGTACCGTGTGTTAGCCAGAAAAATCAGTGTGAAGACTTTTCTGCCCAATTATGAGAATAGTATTTTCAGAGTGATACCTTTATTGTCTAATCAGAAAATAATATGTTTGCAAGCTTTAAGAGCACAAAGGCTCCTTCTTCAGGAGGACTCCAGATTGCTAAGAACATCATTCCCTCTGCCTCTAAATTTGTAAAAAACTGTCTAATTTGATTCCCTTGGCTTATCTTTAGGAGGCATCACCCCTCCCACTTCATGAACAAATGTCCTACTCTAGTATCCCTTAAATGTTGTGCCTTTTTCTTATTAATTTATTTGTAATCATTCCTGAAGAAGGAGCCTCTGTACTCTGAAAGCTTGCAAACATGTTATTTTCTGGTTAGCCAATAAAGGTATCACTCCGAGAATACTTTTGTCATCATTGGGCAGAAAAGTATTTCCATGGTACGGTATATAATTTAGATTGGTTATCCCTTTTGTGGTTATAACGTCCACTATTATTCTTGAAAGGTTTTCTAGAAGTTTTCAGTAGACAATGCTTTCTGGACATCATTTGTCTATTGGACTACCAAATAGAAGTGATGAGCAAATCTTCTGAAATTGGATTGGGCGTATCTGCTCAAAATTAGCAAGGAAATTTTATTTTTATTGACCTTATTTGCTGTGAGTAGAATGTGCCTTTTTATTCTTTTTTTGGCTGTGGAGAATGTTGGTCTAGTATCTGCAGGGTACAAAGATAAAAAATGTAGGTAAAAAAAACTAAATACATTTTAATCACCTCAGCTATATAACACCTGTCCAGCTTAATATCCTCTCCCTTGCTCTAGTTTGATCTTCTGCATCCTAGTATCATTGGTCCCTTTTCACTTGATGAGGCCTTAAAACATCATTAATTAATTTGAGGCCCAGTTAGTGTTTATTTAGTCCTTAAAGAAGCACGCTCTTTAAAATTTTTTAGCCTCTTAATATATTGCAGTCATCATATTATATGGTACTGTGTACTTACAATTGCTCATTTTGCCTTTCTACTCAGTCAATTCTCTTTTCTATTTGGTGTTTGACATTACATGAATGGAAACAAACTAGCTGAATCCTTCTAAGCTATATGTAAAGAGATGAAGTCTTCATCTTCTGACCCAGTAGTTCTAGTTTTTTATTTTTTTCTAAAACCTTTCTAGTCCTTTATAATTTATGAAAACAGTGGCTAACCAGCCACCATTTGGAAGGATTAACACAAAGCAAATTGCCCAAAATTTGGATTCACTTGTATCCACAAATTTTGGCAAATTCTAAATGAATTTGATTGATTTAGAATCTATTCGCTTCTCTCAAACAGATAGTGAAGTTATTTCCATTTCACATATATTCATTGCTCCTCAGTCCAGTATCTGAGTTACATTACTTCATCAGCTGATTTTCCATATAGCATGGTGATCTTAGGTGCATGGACAGCCAATAAACCATTAAAGGCCACTTTTCATAGAATGGAGAACATATCTGATTCACATAGGAAGTTATTTTTTATTACTTTATTTGAATAAAAAAAAACAAATAATAGTTACGTTAAGTGCTCATTGGAATCAGTAATGTAGGCTACAGGTAGTTAACAACAGTAAATCATTTTTTTTTTTACATATAAATACTTGACATTTATTTTGTATCTAATGTTCTTCATATTTTACTGTACAAACTTGTGAAGAAAAAAAACGAAAGTATAATTTTTGTATGGTATTAAAAACACATTATAGCCTACTTTGGATCTTTTACTATAGAGAATATTAATATGCAAAAGGTTATCCAATTATTATTTGCCCCGCTGTTTTCTGGCAGATTGTTAATGCTGGGATGTGAAATGGCTCTCGTAATGTGAAAGGTCGGCATCTTTGTGGTTAGTGTTGTGAGGTGACACACCTGTCATCCTTTTACAGTTATTGTGGTCTGAGTCTTAGATAACAATTTTTTTTGGCACAAGCACAAGAATAAAGGCAGTAGATGACTGAAGAGGTAAAAGGCAAACTAAATCTTTTCTTATTTGTTTATTTTTTTAAAGGTATTTATTCTGATCTAATAAAATATCTATTTCTGCACCATATATTTATTAATTTTGAATTGACATATATTTGCATAATTTCTTATGCAGAACAATGGATACTGTACACTCACTTCTTTTCCTCTTGGCTCAAAATATTCATGATGAATGACATGGATGGCCAATTTTTCAAAAATAAAATATTTTACAAAACTCTGTTGGAAGATGTTTTTGCAATATTTGTCTTTATGTTGCCCCCGAGTGCTAGCATGTCACAATATTATATTGAATCTCTAGTGTTAGAATTTGAAGTTCTTGAATGTATGAAATTTCTGGAATGTAAAGGTGGACATGAATATATGAATTTGTCACTGAAATGGGTGGTCTCAGGAAAAACATTAATGGCATTTTGCTATATGCCATCAATATAAATATATGCTATCAATGCCCTTTTGGCAAGATGCAAACTTCTGTGACTTAAGCTCATAACTAGCATAAAGTAGCAATGACCTTTGGATAGCACTATTTTGCTTTCTCTCTGATCATCTCTGCATGGCTTTCTTAGAAGGCCATGTTGTCAACCCAATAAAGTCAACAGTTGACTGTCTGTCCCTCCAGATAAAGGTGAACTGAGCTGCGGGAGACCATGTAGCACACCTAAAAAAACGTTTAAATCTTTTTAGGCCACCTTGAGACAAGAAATAGAGAGAGGTTCTACATTGTGTGGTATGCAACCGTAATACAAAATGCAAGCAAATATGAATTGGTGCTCACTACACTACTGAGAATCATTCTGACTTGTGTTAAGAAATTACATTCCACTTTAATTTTCAATGGACTCCAAATCCATGCCTCCATTGGTTAATAAATTTGATTTCCATTGATGATTTTTGTGTGATTTTGTTGTCAGCACATTCAACTTTGTTCAAGTTCAGAGATGGCTACCAGGATAGCAAGCAGACTGCAAAGTATGTCCTATGAGGAACGGTTAAAGGATCTGGAAATGTTTAGCTTGCAAAAAAGAACACTAAGAGGAGGCTTAATAGCTGTCTACAAATATCTGAAGGGTGTCACAGTATAAATCAATCATCATTATTCTCTTTTCACATTGAAACATGAGAAGCAAGATTTACTGTAAGGAAGAAGATACAAATTAGATATTACAAAAAACTTTTTGACAGTGAGAGTGATCAATGAGTGGAACAGGCTGCCAGGAGAGTTGGTGATTTTTCCTTCTGGAAGTCTTCAAACAGAGGCTGGACAGACATCTGTCTGAGATGATGGTTTAGTGAATCCTGCATTGAGCAGGGGGTTGGACATGATGACCATTGAGGTCTCTTCCAACTCTAACATTCTATGATTCTATCATTTTTTAAGAGGCTTTTCATTTTTTTTATTTGACACATCTAGGATGATGAATCTTCACAATTTCAAATATGCTCTTTTGCTTTGTTATGTGTTTTTGGCACATTTGTCTGAAAATGGGAAAGGTAAAAATAAACATTGCAGGTGACTACAGTACAATTGCTCAAAATCTTGCAGCATTTAAAAAAGTTGCAAATAATGTATTAGACTGAAACATATGTATAAAGAAAACCATACCCACATGGTTTAAAAAAAAGTAAAATTACGCTACAAAATGCCGTAAAGAAATAAGGAATAAGCAACAAAAAACAGTCACTAATAGAAACACTTTAGCCCTGAATCATCTGTGCCTTTGCGCCTTTTTTTGTCCAGTTGTGTGATGTCACTTTTTTGTTTGCAAATAATAAAAAATTCTATGTACACTGTTACGGTTCGATTTCCCGCTGCTGCACAAGGGGAGTCTCGAACCCATCCCGCTGCGGTCTCCCATTCATCTCCGGCCGCAGTGGAGCCTGCTCAGCGGAGACGTCGGTCCAGGCATCTTGCCCACTCCTCTACTGTGCAGTGACTTGCTGCTGCCTTTCCTGGATCTGCTATTATAGCCAGTGCTGGAGCAGTCGTCTTTGAGACAAAGTCCTGCGTTTTCCCATCTGAGCATGCCCAGAGTGAGATCTCTCATTGGAGATCAGGGGTCACATGTTCAGGTGCTGCAGCGGCTCCTATTGGTCTGCCAGGAAGGTCATGTAGCTACGTTTGTTTGTAACAGCTTCTCATTGGTCCTTGTTCCTGGAAGGTCCTGTAGCTGTTGCTATAAAAGAGTAGCATGGCTGGGCCGCCATGCGCTAATATCAATCATTGTATGCTATGCGCCAGTGTGGTCATGTGTATGTGTGGATAGGGACCCGGCTGAAATAAGCCACTAGAATACCGACTTAATCGGTGAGGAGTTTGGTATGGTAGCTGGTCAGGGTCGGTGTCCTAGATGCCCTAGATTACCGGGATAACCGGTGAGGAGTTTGATTGCCGTATTCAGGGCCTGGCGTTCAGATGCCATAGATTGTGGGTGACTCCCGCGAGGACATTAGCGCATGATCACGCTTTATGTGCGCTTAGCACTTAACTGTGTATCTGGGAGCCTTACAGGACACAGTGCTTTTTCTCAGCGGCCCTGTGACGTAACAGGGTTCGCTTTCAACGCTAGTCAGCGCCCTAGCGTGTTTTCTTTGCCACTCAGTTGTGTCTAGTGAGTGCGCACACATCGCCATATAGCGTTGCGGCTCCTCTTCTAGCGGCTCTGTGGAGTAACAGAGTTCGCACTCATTGCCACAGCGCATTACGGCGTTTATGTTGGCAGCTCTGCGGGATAACAGAGTTTGCTTCTTGCGCCTTTTTGCCAGCAGCGGGCTTCGCCTGCACGGTGGACCCCGGGCTACGAACGCACTTATTATTTATATTATTTTGTGCGTTCCGCCAGCCTTAACATACACTTTAGTTTATATATGCTTGCCTGGTTTTTTCACTTTGTGTATGGAGTTTAGCGATTCCAGATATTTCTGGCTGATTTATCAATTGACTTTTTAAAAATTCACAAAATTTGGCATGACGCTACTCCAGTCCACTCCTGATGTGGTTTTATGCATGTCTTCTCAAAAGTCAAGTTTTCCAACATTTTGAAAAACGTTTGACTTTTAGCCAAAGTATTTTCAAAAATGGGTAAGGACAGAAAAAAGGGCATTTTTGACTTTATGACAAATTCATGAACGACTTGTGCCATTTTGATTAATTTGGAGCAGTAAATGTCAGCAAATACCACAAGACAAAAAAATGACTGAATAAAACCAACAAATGATGAGAAGGGGATTTTACTCCATAAAAGGTGCAGAGACAATTATGAAAATGTTTTAAATGATCAACTGAATGCCACATGTCTTCATATATACATATATTTGTCCTCAATGGTCGAATCCTTCTTGATCTGATCACATCATCTCCTAGCATTCCTTTTTTCATGTCTACTGATCTTCATCTATCTTTAAAGTAATAACAGTTTTCTCACTAAATTTAATACATTTAAGATGTACGCATCAAAACTGCTAAACGGTATTGTTTATGGACTTCTTGTCACTTTTGTGGAGTAATCTGCCAGCAGAAGATTGATTGCATATAGCCATTAATGAACTGCCTTTCAAGATGCTGAGTACTCCTCCCTTAAAGTAGCTTCTCTTGTCTGATTGCTGTGTAAAGAATTGATTAGCATTTAGTGCATATACTGTATGACATAAAGACCGTTTAAAGAGCAATTTAGACAGAATTGCTTTTTAACTCTATAAAATCTGTATGAGGCTATGTGTACACGTACGAAAATTGCCACGGAAATATCCGCGGCAATCCCGCACCTCCCTGCCACGGGAAATACGCATTTTATAGGTATGCGTATTCCCGCCAGAAACTAGCGTTTTGCAAGCGTATTTAGTTTGCAGAATGCTAGCGTTTTCCAAGCGATCTGTAGCATCGCTTGTAAAACTGATTGACAGGTTGGTCACACGAGTCAAACATAGTGTTTGACACGTGTGACCAACTTTTTGCCATTGATGCCGCCTATGCCGCATCAATAGTAAAAAGATCTAATGTTAAAAATCAAAAAAATAAAAAATAGTGATATTCTCACCTTCGGGCGGCCCCCGCAGCCTTCCCGCCTCTCAGCGACGCTCCCGGCCAATCCTGTTCCCAGGAGTGTTTAGTGACAATGACCCCAGATGACGTAGCATCACGTGAGACCGCTACGTCATCTGGGGTCATTGTCGCTAAGGACGCCTGGGAACAGGATTGGTCGGGAGCGTCGCTGAGAGGCGGGAAGGCTGCGGGGGACGCCGGAAGGTGAGAATATCACAATTTATTTATTTTAATTATTGTTTTTACATGGATATGGTACCCTGGGCCTGGAGGAGAGTCTACTCTCCTCCAGGCCCTGGGTACCATCCGCACATGAACCGCTCACTTTGCGCATGGTGGGCATAGCCACATGCGGAAAGTAAATGGTTCAATGCATTCCTATGGCGGCGGAATCGCTGCGATTCCGGAAAAAGAATGAACATGCTGCGTTTTTTCCACGATGCGCTTTTTTAAGGAAAAAAATGCAGCGTGTGCACAAAAATACCGGAATGCATTCTACTAATAGGATTCTTCATTCATGCGTTTTTTAAGCGTTTTTGCTGCAAAAACATGAAAAAAACGTGAAAAATCCGCAACGTGTGCACATAGCCTCATTCATAGGTGGAGAGTATATAACATTGGATTGACATATTTGGCAATTTCTTTAATAGGATCTATCGCCAAAAGTCTAGTTTTATAAAAAAAAATTTAAATATAATCATATGTGTGCATTTACTTATTTTATATAGATATTGACTGCTTTGAAAGTCAATATCGACCGAAAAACCTTTGTTTTTGTAGCTCTTTTTCAATGGAAGCCATCTTGTGAATGACATGACTTCTCACTGATCCCTCTTCACTAAGCTGGTGCTTTAATTGCTGGTAAGACCGAGGCCGAAATTTTGCAGTGAGGTCCATAAGACTTTAGTTATACCTATGTAAACAGGGCACTACTTGCAGCTGACACTATATTCAAATTTTTCTTTGTTTTTATTCAAAGCGAATAGTGAAATTGTTCTTCATTTTCGTGTTTAACCCCTCTCTGCCATCAGACGTACTATTCCGTCCATGTGACCCTGGACCTTATTCCCATGGATGGAATAGTACGTCATGGGCGATCAGCTGCGCTCCCGGGGGAGACGCAGCTGATCGCTGCCGGGTGTCAGCTGATTATCACAGCTGACACCCGTGACTGTGTGTCAGGAGCGGTCACGGACCGCTCCCGGCACATTAACCCCTGGCACACTGTGATCAAACATGATCGCGGTGTACCCGGGGCACAGGGGAGGATCGCGCAGGCAGGGGGCTCCCTGCGCGCTCCCCTGAGACCCTCAGAGTAGCGCGATGTGTCGCACTGTTCCGAGGGTCCGTCCTCCCTCCAGGTCCCCGGATCCAAGATGGCGCCGGGGTCCTGCAGGGAGGCGGCTTCCTCAGTGCCTGCTGAGAGCAGGCACTGGGGAAGCCTGCAGCAGTGCCAGAGCGATCGCTGGTGCGACAGAGTGCTGTGCACACTGTCACACCAGCGATCTGCTAAAATACAGTGATGTCCCACCCTGGGACAAAGTATAAAAGTAAAAAAAATAAAAATAAAAAGTGGTAAAAAAAAATCATAAAAAAAAAATATATATTCCCCAATAAATTCATTCTTTCCTGTAAATAAAAAAAACAAAACAATGAAGTACACATATTTGGTATCGCCGCGTCCGTAACGACCCCCCTATAAAACTGTCCCACTAGTTAACCCCTTTAATGAACCCCTTAAAAAAAAAAAAAGAAAACGAAGCAAAAAATCAATGCTTTATCATCATACCGCTGAACAAAAAGTGGAATAACACGCGATCAAAAAGACCGAGATAAATAATCATGGTACCGCTGAAAACGTCATCTTGTCCCGCAAAAAACGAGCCATCATACAGCATCATAAGCGAAAAAATAAAAAAGTTATAGCTCGCAGAATAAAGCGATGCAAAAATAATAATTTTTTCTATAAAATTGTTTTCATGCTATAAAAGCACCAAAACATAAAAAAATTATATAAATGAGGTATCGCCGTAATCGTACTGACCCGAAGAATAAAACTGCTTTATCAATTTTACCACACGCGGAACGGTACAAACGCCTCCCCCAAAAGAAATTCATGAATTGCTGATTTTTGTTCATTCTAACCTCCCAAAAATCGAAATAAAAAGCGATCAAAAAATGTCACGTGCTCAAAAATGGTACCAATAAAAAACGTCAACTCATCCCGCAAAAAATAAGACCTCACATGACTCTGTGGGCCAAAATATGCAAAAATTATAGCTCTCAAAATGTGGTGATGCAAAAACTATTTTTTGCAATAAAAAGCGTCTTTTAGCGTGACAGCTGCCAATCATAAAAACCCACTATAAATAGAAAATCAAACCCCCCTTTATCACCCCCTTAGTTAGGGAAAAATAATAAAATTAAAAAAATGTATTTATTTCCATTTTCCCGTTAGGGTTAGGGTTGCGGCTAAAGTTAGGGTTAGGGTTGGCGCTAACATTAGGATTAGGATTAGGGTTGGGATTATGGTTAGGGGTCTGTTAGGGTTAGGTTTGTGGTTAGGGTTGGGACTAGGGTTAGGGGTGTGTTGGGGTTAGGGTTGGAGTTAGAATTGGGGGTTTCCACTGTTTAGGCACATCAGGGCTCTCCAAATGTGACATGGCGTCTGATCTCAATTCCAGCCAATTCTGCGTTCAAAAAGTCAAACGGTGCTCCTTCACTTCTGAGCTCTGCCATGCGCCCAAACAGTAGTTTACTCCCGCATATGGGGTATCAGCGTACTCTGGACCACAAGAGTTATTGTGCAATTTGTCCTATTTCTTCTGTTACCCTTGGGAAAATAAAAAACTGGGGGCGACAAAATCGTTTTTGGAAAAAAAAAATGATTTTTTTGTTTTTACGGCTGTATGATATAAAACTTCTGTGAAGCACTTGGAGCTTCATAGCGCTCACCACACTTCTAGATAAGTTCCTTGTGGGGTCTATTTTCCAAAATGGGGTCACTTGTGGGGGGTTTCCACTGTTTAGGCGCATCAGGGCTCTCCAAATGCGACATGACGCCCCCAGACCATTCCATCAAAGTCTGCAATCCAAAACTTCACTACTTCCCTTCCGAGCCCCGACGTGCGCCCATACAGTAGTTTACTCCCACATATTGGGTATCAGCATACTCAGGACAAATTGGACAACAACTTTTGGGGTCCAATTTCTCCTGTTACCCTTGTGAAAATAAAATATTGGGGGCGAAAAAAATCATTTTTGTAAAAAAAAAAAGGATTTTTTATTTTTACGGCTGTACGTTATAAACTTCTGTGAAGCACTTCGGGGTTCAAAGTGCTCACCACACATCTAGATAAGTTCCTTGTGGGGTCTATTTTCCAAATGGGGTCACTTGTGGGGGTTTCCACTGTTTAGATTCATCAGGGGCTCTCCAAATGCGACATGACTCCCCCAGACCATTCCATCAAAGTCTGCAATCCAAAACGTCACTACTTCCCTTCCGAGCCCCGACGTGCGCCCATACAGTAGTTTACTCCCACATATTGGGTATCAGCGTACTCAGGACAAATTGGATAACAACTTTTGGGGTCCAATTTCTCCTGTTACCCTTGTGAAAATAAAATATTGGGGGCGAAAAAAATCATTTTTGTAAAAAAAAAAAGGATTTTTTATTTTTATGGCTGTACGTTATAAACTTCTGTGAAGCACTTCGGGGTTCAAAGTGCTCACCACACATCTAGATAAGTTCCTTGTGGGGTCTATTTTCCAAAATGGGGTCACTTGTGGGGGGTTTCCACTGTTTAGACGCATCAGGGGCTCTCCAAATGCGACATGACTCCCCCAGACCATTCCATCAAAGTCTGCAATCCAAAACGTCACTACTTCCCTTCCGAGCCCCGACGTGCGCCCATACAGTAGTTTACTCCCACATATTGGGTATCAGCGTACTCAGGACAAATTGGATAACAACTTTTGGGGTCCAATTTCTCCTGTTACCCTTGTGAAAATAAAATATGGGGGCGAAAAAATCATTTTTGTAAAAAAAAAAAAGGATTTTTTATTTTTATGGCTGTACGTTATAAACTTCTGTGAAGCACTTCGGGGTTCAAAGTGCTCACCACACATCTAGATAAGTTCCTTGTGGGTCTATTTTCCAAAATGGGGTCACTTGTGGGGGTTTCCACTGTTTAGACGCATCAGGGGCTCTCCAAATGCGACATGACTCCCCCAGACCATTCCATCAAAGTCTGCAATCCAAAACGTCACTACTTCCCTTCCGAGCCCCGACGTGCGCCCATACAGTAGTTTACTCCCACATATTGGGTATCAGCGTACTCAGGACAAATTGGACAACAACTTTTGGGGTCCAATTTCTCCTGTTACTCTTGTGAAAATAAAATATTGAGGGCGAAAAAATCATTTTTGTAAAAAAAAAAAAAAGGATTTTTTATTTTACGTCTGTACGTTATAAACTTCTGTGAAGCACTTCGGGGTTCAAAGTGCTCACCACACATCTAGATAAGTTCCTTGAGGGGTCTAGTTTCCAAAATGGTGTCATTTGTGGGGGTTTCCACTGTTTAGGCATATCAGGAGCTCTCCAAACACGACATGGCATCCAGCCAATTCTGCGTTGAAAAAGTCAAACGGCGCTCCTTCCCTTCCAAACTCTGCCATGCACCCAAACAGTGGTTTACTCCCACATATAGGGTATCAGCGCACTCAGAACAAATTGCACAATAACTTTTGGAGTCTTGTTACCCTTGGGAAAATAAAAATTGGGGTGAAAAAAATCAATTTTGTGGAAAAAATATGATTTTTTAATTTTAACGGCTCTACGTTATAAACTTGTGTGAAGCACTTGGGGGTTCAAATTGCTCACCAAAGATCTAGATAAGTTCCTTAGGGGGTCTAGTTTCCCAAATGGGGCACTTGTGGGGGGTTTCCACTGTTTAGGCACAGCAGGGCTCTCCAAATGCAACATGGCGTCCAATCTCAATTCCAGCCAATTTTGGTTGGAAAAAGTCAAATGGTGCTCCTTCCATTCCGAGCTCTCCCATGCGCCCAAACAGTGGTTCCCCCCACATATGGGGTATCAGCGTACTCAGGACAAATTGGACAACAAATTTTGTGGTCCAATTTCTCCTGTTACCCTTGGGAAAATAAAAAATTAGTGACTAAGAGATAATTTTTGTGGGAAAAAAATAAGATTTTTTATTTCATGCTCGGGCATTATAAACTTGTGTGAAGCATTTGGGGTTCAAAGTGCTCACCAAAGTTCTAGATAAGTTCCTTAGGGGGTCTAGCTTCCAAAATGGGGTCACTTGTGGGGGGTTTCCACTGTTTAGGCTCATCTGGGGCACTACAAATGGAACATGACCCCCATCAATGTTTGCATTCCAAAACGTTACTGCTTCCTTTCCAAGCCCTGCCGTGCGCCCAAACATTTTCCCCCCCCACATATGGGTATCAGTGTACTCAGGACAAATTGGAAAACAACTTTTGGGTACAATTTCCTTGGGAAAAATCAAAAATTTGGGACTAAAAAATCATTTTTGTGAAAAATTGTTTTTTTTTTTTTCACACCCAGGCATTATAAACTTTTGTGAAACACTTTGGGGTTCAAAGTGCTCACAACAGATCTAGATAAGTTCCTTAGGGGGTCTAGTTTCCAAAATGGTGTCACTTGTGGGGGGTTTCCACTGTTTAGGCGCATCAGGGGCTCTCCAAACACGACATGGCGTCCAATCTCAATTTCAGCCAATTTTAGTTTGAAAAAGTCAAACGGCGCTCCTTCCCTTACGAGCTCTGCCGTGTGCCCAAACAGTGGTTTTCCCCCACATATGGGGTATTGGCGTACTCAGGAGAAATTGCACAACAACTTTATCTGCCCATTTTCTCCTTTTACCCTTGTGAAAATAAAAAAAACGTTTGTAAAAGATCATTTTTGTGGCTAAAAAGTTAAATATTAATTTTTTCCTTCCACATTGCTTCAGCTCCTGTGAAGTACCTGAAGGGTTATTAAACTTCTTGAATGTGGTTTTGAGTACCTTGAGGGGTGCAGTTTTTAGAATGGTGTCACTTTTGGGTATTTTCTGCCATATAGACCCCTCAAAGTGACTTCAAATGTGAGGTGGTCCCTAAAAAAATGGCTTTGTAAATTTTGTTGTAAAAATGAGAAATCACTGGTCAACTTTTAACCCTTATAATTTCCTAACAAAAAAAAATTTTGGTTCCAAAATTGTGCTGATGTAAAGTAGACATGTGGGAAATGTTATTTATTAACTATTTTGTGTGACATATCTCTCTGGGAAAAAAAATTCAAAGTTTGAAAATTGCAAAATTTTAAAAATTTTCGCCATATTTGCGTTTTTTTCAAAAATAAACGCAAGGTATATTGAAGAAATTTTACTTCTAACGTGAAGTACAATATGTCACGAGAAAACAGTCTCAGAATCGCGAAGATCCGTTGAAGAGTTCCAGAGTTATAACCTCATAAAGAGACAGAGGTCAGAATTGTAAAAATTGACCCGGTCATTAACGTGCAAACCACCCTTGGGGGTGAAGGGGTTAAGAAGGTTTTGAGTGTCCCTATTTTAAAACGTTTAAAAAACATTCACAGGAGGTTCTTTTTGCTCCGGACCCCTTATATAGGACTGAGTTGCTATTTCTATAAGATATTTTTATTGACATTTCTTTTGCTAACTTAGTCAGAAAATAATGAAATATTTACGCAATCACATTTATGTACTTAATTTTCAATGGAATTTTAACTGCCTTTATATATGGCAATCAAATTTTTGATATTTTTCTTTGCAACACATTTTTACTTTGCCAAATTTTACCACTTTACAAAATTATACTTTATCCCAAGGATGGCATTTATGTGTTTAAATACAAGGAGCAGGCAGAGGGCATCTGGCACAGCATCGGAGGCAGAATGACCTCCTCAATGATGAAAATAAAGGGTTATGACAGTGAGCATTGGCACATTGTCTTCAATGCCTTTCCATAATTCCTTTGCTAGACTAGAAGCTCTAAACCTCACTATAGAGCCATCTGTTACCTCTCCACAGGAGTTGGAGATGTCAGGCATTAAAGCACTGTCAGAATTAGAGTCCCAGAAGAGGAGACAGCGTCACACAGAGATATCCAATGTAAGATTATAGATTTAAGAGAAAGCCGGAAGGAAAAGAAGTTAAATTCCCTGAGCTGCTATGGTCAAACATACAGGGTAGAGGGTGTGAACTAGCGGTGAAAGGTGAAACAGATATAATGTGAAAAAAAAGCTGAATAACATTCCCTATTATTCATGTCAATATTCACTTTGTAGCACATTCATCTGTAAAATAATCAGTCACTGAATGTGAATATATTCTCATATACCAGAATAATAATTAATAAAACTTATAAAATGTTTGGCTAGGACTCATCCGGTATTGGACAATCTTTTCAACTCTATTCCCTTTGGCATTAATAGGAAATTTAATCACAGGAAAATAATTAGAGATGAGCAAATATATTCAAAGTGAATTGAATTCACATAAAATTTTACAAAAAAAAATAGGATTTTCCAGAATCCAATTTTTTTACAATTTGATTTGTTTCAATCAGGCTGCTGGCTGTCATTTTCTAGTGTATAAAGGCCTGGGAAATGACTAAAAAAAGAATTATACACACCTGGCCCTCACTTGACCCAGTACGCAACCCTATAACCCCATGCTTTAATGGATAAGTGATTAGGGCACAATAAACTATAGTCCATTTTGATCAACTGTAAGAATAGTTTAAAAAATCCAATGTTAAGTAAGGCAAAAACCTATACAGTTTATATCCATCAGGTTTACATACCTTTAAATCAAGGGAAGTGAAAACTGACGAGCCCATTATAAGCCAAATGGATTAGGCAGGATGTGTCAGGAGCTATTGCAATATGGATCATAAGAAGATATATTCATCATTACTTTCATTTTTACAAGATGGATTTCATGGATCCATTATGCTCCAGTGTAAGCAGATCCTAAGTATTACAATTAGAGATGAGCGAATTTGTTCGGATTTTGGCCACGAATCTGATTTTGACATATTCGAGCCATATTCGAACAATATTTTGACCATATTCGGTAATTTCTACTCCCATTGACTGTAATGAAGTTCGCTGTGTCGACGAATATTGCAAAAACAATATTCTAATCCGATCGTATTTGGAACCAAATCCGAACAAATTCGCGCATCTCTAATTACAATAAGAGTAAATCTTGCATTAGTTTTGTACAATTATGCATAATTATATGTCTGAATGTGAAAAAGAGTAGCGTGGAGAATATTTTTAGTATGACAGTTGCAGTCTAAAAATGTGACCTGGTCAGCAACAGTCCTTTGATACAATTAGAGCATGCCCAGTCAGGTTTTGCTTTGAGCTGAAGTCATCATAAACCTTTTTTTCTATAATAAACAGATTACAGTGTCCTTTTAATCTATATATAACACTTATGCACAGCAATGCTCCTAACAATTAACACCTCGGGCAGACTCCTGCATTAGTCAGCAAGTTTACACAATTGATAGCAATAAGCGTCCTTAATAAGGTAAATCCAGTAGCAGTGCAATATCGGAGATTTAAAGGAAGTTTGTTGTGTATTTCATTAACCCATACCACAGTATTTCTGTATACCAAACACCAGACCGTTCATTACATCACTATTAGCTGAAGCGACTGTGACAATAGAAGCAGGCTTGGACGACCACAACATTTCCTCATATCTATTTATATAATTGCCTTGTAATGTTTTGATTTCCTGTTCTGTCCAGATGTCACCATATCTCAGAATTCCAAGCGCAGGAAGATCACCAATCGCCATATTGGGACACCCAAGTCCAGCGATGGGTCCTGTGACATTTAGCAGGGAGTTGCGTTCTATTTCTTTGTTGTAGCGGCTCTTTGAACAGAGTTCGCCGCTGTTCACACCTGACATCTAACCCGCGTGTTTTCGGTGTTCAACCGCCATCTTGTTCCGTCATTGCTTAGCAGCAGGTTCCATCTCTGCAGGGTGTACCCTGGGTTGCAATCTCACCTTATTATTATTATATATATTTCATTTGGTGCGCCGACCCTAACACACTCACACACACTCACACTCACTGACACTCACACTCTCACAATGACACCCACACGCTCACACTCAATCACACACTCACACACTCATATGCA
This sequence comes from Oophaga sylvatica, assembly GCA_033576555.1. NCBI lineage: Eukaryota > Metazoa > Chordata > Amphibia > Anura > Dendrobatidae > Oophaga > Oophaga sylvatica. Next base: position 602,060,520 of record JARQOD010000002.1, on the reverse strand, counting down.
ATCACACACTCACACTCACGCACTCCCAGTCACACTCACACACTAACACTCACACACTCACACACACTCACATTCACAGTCACACACTCACACTCACACCCTCACACTCTCACACTCAAATTCACACTCTTTTGTAACTCCAGAGATTAATTTTAAACAAGTAAAATTAATGTAACCAACTCAGTCCAATTCAGTTAAAGAAGTTGCACATCTGGGATATTTATGGGACATCTGGATTTAGAATTTGTCATAATGCTTGATTAGTGTGGGACATTTGTTCTACAAGTTTTAGAGTTTTAGAGTTCTTGTGGAAATAGATGAAGAGACAAACATGAATGGTTGCCTTCCTACCAATTCTACTGGGACCCTTTCTTGGGATATATGTGGATCTATGTCTCTATGATGTTTATATCTTATAGCAATGCTATAAATGTACTAGATGGGAGCACCCCTTTAATTTATGGATAGAGTTAAATCTATTTCTTCATTTGCTTGAACCTAACATAATTTAGAAACCCTACTTCCAAAATGCTATTCTTCACATCTAGCTTTTGAGTGAATAAGATTTGTACTATGGAGCAATATAAGGAGTAAGAACAAGATTCTTAGGTTCCTGCTAAGGAGAATGCTATAATTTCAAAGGCCTCTGGGCAGCAAAGCATAAAATCTAAAATCATCAATCTTTTTCTTAAGTGGCAAAGCTTCATACCACTTTAGGTTTATGCAACATAGCTGGGATATAACTATTATCTCTACACCCCTTAAACTCTAGCTATGCTCTTAAACTCTATGTTTAGGAATTCAATGGAATTAAAGTGGAGCTGAATTGTACAGCATTTATTCTAATTCGCTTCTGCGTGGATTCAAATGGCCACTGTTTTTCAGAATCTTTATTGTACACCAAAAGGTTAAAAAAATAAAAATCCTAAAACTCATCTCATCACTCACCTCTTCAGCACACTGCTACTCGCTGTCACCCATCTAGTCCATGTTGCATCTTCAGGTTACTGCTATGCCTGCTGAAATCATTGGGCCTTTCCAGCTAAGCTGTAAATTTTGGCTCAAAATGAGTCCTAATATGATTCTGCACACAAGGTCATGGCAAATGACTTGGCTTCATGATGTTGTGATGCTTGCAAATGGGAACTGCAGCGTGAAAAGGAATGGGCCGGTACCGGTGAGGAAAGGAGAGGCTGGTGAGGTGTGCAATGTGGTGAGTGTAAAGAATTTGTTTTTCATTTATTATGCAAATTGCCTCTTCAAACAAAGAGGACTTGTACTCTATAGCGCCACCTATTGGAAGTAGCGATCCTACAAGTCACAATCAACCCTTTAACGAGTCTTGTAATATGACTTAGGATAAAAGCCAAATCAGAATCTCCATTTATTATACTTGATATTTATTCTGCTTTTAGGTCTAGAGAGACCTCAGAACATATTGAGTGTGTGAATTTTCTCGGGAATTTAATCTGAAACGGGAAAATTAATTATTTTTGCCCGATTTGCTCATCTCGAAATTTGAGGTAAGACAGAGCCCCAATATATCCACTTGTGTTTAATTATGGGTTTACACAACCTGAGGTCATAATACAATCCTGTTTGGGTGATAATCATTTCATTCCTATTGAAATCATTTACTATCAGGACTACTGTCAACTTTCACTTTGTTGTTAAAGCATATCCGACAATCTTTGTTTTAATATATAAAATACAATCTTCTTAATGTGAGAATGAAGTTTTTAATACATTTACATATCTAACCATAGAAGCTTTGAAGCTCTTCCTTTTTTCTTATAGGAGTAGCTATTTTAGCAAGGCTAAATATATCAGTGGTGAAATGCTTCAGATTGATCTGACCTTTATATCCTCAACAATCTTCATTTTAATTAAATGAAAGTTTTAGTCATTCTCATACTAAAATAGAGTGTAAGTGTCAGCGCAACATAAAGTATCCACTTTCAGAAGATGAATATGGAAAGATGTGCTACATGATTATATGGAAGGCTTTGCTGCAATTTAAGTTATATGCTAAGAGTATCTCTGTTCCACTTTACTTTATTCATATGTATCTTAACAAAGTTTTCTTTTTCTCATTCCTCTTTAAGTTTTTTTTTCCAAGATTTAAACATTTTCTAACTTTTAGTAGTGACCTATTAGAAACATGAATTCTTAAGGTACTGCCACACTAAACAATCCCGCTAGCGATCACGATAACGACGCATACTAATGCGATCGCTAGCGGGATTGTTTCTATATCGCTATATGCAGCCACATTTAGCGATATAGTTAACGACGCTATCGCCGTTAGCGATCTTCTTAACGACTTTAGCGGTACAAAAGTACCGCTAAATCGCTAAGAAAAGGTGCCACACACGATAAGATACTTACCCAGCGGGAGCGCCGACGAGAAAATAGGTCCGGAACGATTCCAGCGACGAGCGAGATCACAGCAGGAAGCTCGTAGCTGGAAGCTGCCGCACTGAACAATATCGCTAACGGGATCGCTAAATAGTGACGTTTTTTAGCGATCCCGTTAGCGATATTGTTTAGTGTGGCATACCCTTTAGAAGACCCTCTAAAGTGTTTATTTTCCAATTGCCTAAATAAATAGTAAAATATACTCATAACAAGATTTAACAAACTGTAGATATCATAGGATCCCAAACTAATTGTAAAGTGATAGTAATCATAAGGTTCAGATCTATCACATTTTATATTGACATAGAATTGACACAGCGTTGGAAAATCATGGCAAAAAGGTGCAATTTAACACCAAACCTGAGGTCAGTCAATGGCTTGTGCAATGTTAAGTAATCTTAATCCTCTTAAGTGAGATAACCACTATGACATGTTATCAAGATGGAGTGCTGTGGGTTAGGATATTTGTTACATCAGTATGTAAAATTTTATTTTGAAGAAACACAATTGGTATGAGTGCTTTGGCCAACAACATAGACTGCAGTAAATGTCAAAAACAAGGATTTGTTCTTAGAAAATCAATTGTCAAATGTCATGTTGTCAAAGACCTCAAGCCATTTTTATGCAATCCTTAGGGTATGTTTTCCCATTATTTCCATTCCATCATCCTTACTATACTTTTTTGCACAAGAGGATGAACAGAATTTTTCTATTGTATGTACATAGAGGCCTCCTCTTTGTGGAGTGAGATGGTTTATGTGTTATTTCTCCTGATGCAAGCATGCATAATTCAGTTTCGTTAGTCGGTACATGGCCATCTATACAGCGTATCACATGTTCCAAGTTAAAACACTTCCCATTTTGACATCTTCATAAGCAATTGTGCCTGGAGCCACAGGACTTACAAGTCTTAGGCTAAGTTCACACGTTGCGGAATTGCCGCGGAATTTCCGCGGCAATACCGCACTTCTCCCGCAGGAAATACGCATTTTTTTTGTATGCGTATTCCCACCAGAAACTAGCGTTTTGCAAGCGTAATTAGCTTGCAGAATGCTAGCGTTTTCCTAGCGATCTGTAGCATCGCTTGGAAAACTGATTGACAGGTTAGTCACACGAGTCAAACATAGTGTTTGACTCGTGTGACCAACTTTTTACTATTGATGCCGCCTATGCCGCATCAATAGTAAAAAGATCTAATGTAAAAATAATAAAAAAAAAATAATAAATAATGATATTCTCACCTTCCGGCGGCCCCCGCAGCTTTCCCGCCATCAGCGACGCTCCCGGCAACTCCCGTTCCCAGGAGTCCTTTGCGACAAATCACCCCGATGACGTAGCATCACGCGAGACCGCTATTCCATCTGGGTGATTCTCGCAAAGGACTCCTGGGACCGGGAGCGTCGCTGAAGGCGGGAAGGCTGCGGGGGCCGCCGGAAGGTGAGAATATCATTATTTTTTATTTTAATTATTGTTTTACCAGGGATATGGTATCCAGGGCCTGGAGGAGAGTCTCCTCTCCTCCAGACCCTGGGTACCATCGCACATGAATCGCTTACATTCCGCAAAATTAATGAACATGTTGCTATTTTTTCCGCGAAGCGCTTTTTTCGCGGAAAAAAAAACGCAACATGTGGCCAAAACATGCGGAATCAATTAACATGTATAGGATGCTTAATGCTTGCGTTTTTTTCCGCGTTTTTACCGTGGAAAATCGCGGAAAAAACGCGAAAAAAACGCAAATATTCCTGAACGTGTGCACTTAGCCTAAACCTTTAAAAAAATTAATTTTAGATTTTGGTACAACCTTATTTCAAAGGGTTTTCCGCTTTATTGTTAAAGTTAAAACTATGGTGCTGAAAGAAAAAGAAACCATACCTCCAGGGCTCCGTGGCTCAGTGGTTAGCACTGCAGCCTTGCAGTGCTGGGGTCCTGTGTTCAAATCCCACCAAAGACAAAATCTGCAAGGAGTTTGTTTATTCTCCCCATGTTTGCGTGGGTTTCCTCTGGGTATACCGGTTTCCTCCCATATTCCAAAGACATACTGATAGGGAATTTAGATTGTGAGCTTCATTGGGGACAGTGCCAATAATGTCTGTAAAGTGCTGTGGCATTAATGCAGCTATATAAATGAATAAAATAAATAAATACCTCATACCTACCACATCAATCAGACCCTAACTCCACCTCTGCCTTTCTGCAAGTCTTACCTGGACCAGAAGCAATAAAATCCTGACTACTAGTCAATTGACCTTGGAGCGATCAGGTCACTGGTGGTCATGACATCATCGCTTCATGTCTAGCAGAGAAGAGTGGAGTGATTTCCATGGTAGCTATGTTTCTTTTTTCCGCTACCATACAGTTATATAAAAAAGTTTGGGCACCCCTATTAATCTTAAGCTTAATGTTTTATAAAAATTGGTGTTTTTGCAACAGCTATTTCAGTTTGATATATCTAATAACTATTGGACACAGTAATGTTTCTGCCTTGAAATGAGGTTTATTGTACTAGCAGAACATGTGCAATCTGCATTCAAACAAAATTTGACAGGTGCATAAGTATGGGCACCCGTATCATTTTCTTGTTTTAAATACTCCTACCTACTTTTTACTGACTTACTAAAGCACTTTTTATGGTTTTGTAACCTCATTGAGCTTTGAACTTCATAGCCAGGTGTATGCAATCATGAGAAAAGCTACTTAAAGTGGCCACTTGCAAGTTGTTCTCCTGTTTGAATCTCCTCTGAAGAGTGGCATCATGGGCTCCTCAAAACAACTGTCAAATGATCTGAAAACAAAGATTATTCAACATAGTTGTTCAGGGGAAGGATACAAAAAGCTGTCTCAGAGATTTAACCTGTCAGTTTCCACTGTGAGGAACATATTAAGGAAATGGAAGAACACAGGGACAGTTCTTGTTAAGGCCAGAAGTGGCAGGCCAAGAAAAACATCAGAAAGGCAGAGAAGAAGAATGGTGAGATCAGTCAAGGACAATCCTCAGACCACCTCCAGAGAGCTGCAGCATCAACTTGCTGCAGATGGTGTCACTGTGCATCGGTCAACTATACAGCGCACTTTGCAGAAGGAGAAGCTGTATGGGAGAGTGATGCGAAAGAAGCCGTTTCTGCAGACACGCCACAAACAGAGTCGGCTGAGGTATGCAAAAGCACATTTGGAGAAGCCAATTTCTTTTTGGAAGAAGGTCCTGTGGACTGATGAAAACAAGATTGAGTTGTTTGGTCATACAAAAAGGCGTTATGCATGGCGTAAAAAAACACAGCATTCCAAGAAAATAACTTGCTACCCACAGTAAAATTTGGTGGAGGTTCCATCATGCTTTGGGGCTGTGTGGCCAATGACGGCACCGGGAATCTTGTTAAAGTTGACAGACGCATGGATTCCACTCAGTATCAGCAGATTCTTGACAATAATGTTCAAGAATCAGTGACAAAGTTGAAGTTACGCAGGGGATGGATCTTTCAGCAAGACAATGATCCAAAACACCGCTCCAAATCTACTCAGGCATTCATGCAGAGGAACAATTGCAATGTTCTGGAATGGCCATCCCAGTCCCCAGACCTGAATATCATTGAACATCTGTGGGATCATTTGAAGACGGCTGTCCATGCTCGACGACCATCAAACTTAACTGAACTGGAATTGTTTTGTAAAGAGGAATGGTCAAAAATACCTTCATCCAGGATCCAGGAACTCATTAAAAGCTACAGGAAGCGACTAGAGGCTGTTATTTTTGCAAAAGGAGGATCTACTAAATATTAATGTCACTTTTCTGGTGAGGTGCCCATACTTATGCACCTGTCAAATTTTGTTTGGATGCACATTGCACATGTTCTGTTAGTACAATAAACCTCATTTCAAGGCAGAAACATTACTGTGTCCAATAGTTATTAGATATATCAAACTGAAATAACTGTTGCAAAAACACCAATTTTTATAAAACATTTAGCTTAAGATTAATAGGGGTGCCCAAACTTTTTCATATAACTGTATTTTCACATTGTTAAAATGTTTGTCCAGTCTTAAACTACAAGTCAATCTATGCAACTGCAGAGTGAGCATCATCTGGTATTAGCGTTGGGAGTAACAATCATGTAACTGCAAGTATGTGATAGGCAAACTCCCAGCTGCATTTTGACTAGACTGGCATGGCCTTGCCACTCCCTGTGCCATTACTCATGCATGCGCTGAGAGGAATCACGTCTTATATTGTTTGCACACTTGAAGTTTACAACTGGAAAACCCCTTTAACCTTAACATTACAGTGGAAAACACCTTTATAGAAGTAGTACGAGGATAAAAATGTTTTCTTTTTAAACATAAAACTATGAAACCCATGTGACTCGAAGCACACTTCCTTATAATGATGTCAGTGTTCTTCCCATTGTTAATTATAACAATATAGAAGAAAATCAATTTAAGAGATGTACGAAACCATCCAACAAAGTAATTGACTTTATTAAAAGTATATAGGTCACTGTCCAAGTTGTTGTGAACACATTTTCTGGACCCAATCCAGTAACCAAAACAGTAATTTTCTACCGTTTACATGTCTTCTTTTGATTTAACCAGCAAATCAAGAGAAGAGCCTCGGATGCTAAGAGGTAGAATGTCATTCTCAAGTTTTCTGTAAAGAGACTGGAGATAAATTATCTGACTGTTTGACCTGATACTGCAAACCAATTTGCACTGACTGTAGTCACTATGTATCAAAGGTCACAGCTGTGGGGGTTGTGCAGACCCACCCACTGTTACTTTTTGTCATGAACAGCCTTCTGCTCCCCTCTATTTGCAAGACGAATATGCAAATGACCAACACTTAACAGAGGAAGCCATGGCTGTTTCCACTACTAGGCCGATTATTGAGGAACTCACAGTGAGCATATTGTATATATACAACCGATTTCAACGCATAGGGTATATGTATATAACCTGGTACGGTCACTACCAACTCTACAGTGACCTGAGAAAGATTATTAGCTGCCACCACAAACTTTTACAGGCTTAGTGGTCACCCATTATGGCTAGTATATGACATTGGGGTGCAAGTTAGATAGCAAGAGGAACATAAATACCACATTTTATATTTAACCCCTTTCTGCTATTGGACGCACTATTCCATCCATGTGACCTGGGACTTAATTCCCATGGACGGAATAGTACTTCATTAGTGATCGCTGACGACCGTGCACGGGGGGGTGTGCGGCCGATTGCGGCCTGGTGTCAGCTGATTCTCACAGCTGACACCAGGCACTAAGTGCGAGGAGCAGTAACGGACCGCTCACGGCACTTTAACCCCGGAACACTGCCATCAAACAAGATCGCAGCATTTCGGTGCCAGCAGAGGCATCTAGAGAAGCATTGCGCAGGGAGAGGACTCCCTGTGTGTTTCCCTCAGAACAATGCGATGTGATCACCCCGGCTCCAAGATGGTTGCGGGGTCCTTCCGGGTCCTTCGGGGTCCTTCGGGGAGGTGGCTTCTCATTGCCAGCTGAAGCAGGCACCGACAAGCCTCCTTCACTGCCTGTCAGATCACGGATCTGATACAGTGCAGTGCAAAGTGTCAGATCAGCGATATGACTTTACATAGTGATGTCCCATACTGGGACAATGTAAAAAAGTAAAAAAAATATTAACAAATGTAAAAATATTTTTTTTTAAATTTCTAAAAATAAAGTGATTTTTGCACTTTATTTTACAGGGTGCATGTGGGCCCATTTGGTCTTGTAAACTGTGGTGTTTGTTCACATGGCATGCATTTTAATAGCGCTGGGCAGCCCGCCTGATCTAATAGAAGGGTGTAAATACTAGGCTGTTTAACTGGATGCTGTGCATTGCCATAATGTGAACGGCGCTGCATACAAGTCTTTTTTGTGCATCAATATACCAAGCAGCCACCCCCTCCATGTATTGGTAGGTTGTGAGCGGTTGCCTCATCGGTATTCTTGCACCTGTGTTGCCGTCATCTTAACTATGTGGGTCCACTGCATCCTGATAGTGCATTTGTTTGAAGGCCTGGGCAGGTGAGCATCTCTGCCTTTTTTGCTGTATTTTTGAATTTTTGAGGATATCTAAGTCCTCTTTCTGTGCTATTGCTGTTTGTAAACGTGAGGATCCGTGAAGTGGATTACAAGCTTACGTACTTTGGCCAAATTACCAACTAATACCTCACATTATTTAATATATTTTTTAATGTGATTTTTGCACTTTATTTTACAGGGTGCATGTGGGCCCATTTGGTCTTGTAAACTGTGGTGTTTGTTCACATGGCATGCATTTTAATAGCGCTGGGCAGCCCGCCTGATCTAATAGAAGGGTGTAAATACTAGGCTGTTTAACTGGATGCTGTGCATTGCCATAATGTGAACGGCGCTGCATACAAGTCTTTTTTGTGCATCAATATACCAAGCAGCCGCCCCCTCCATGTATTGGTAGGTTGTGAGCGGTTGCCTCATCGGTATTCTTGCACCTGTGTTGCCGTCATCTTAACTATGTGGGTCCACTGCACCTGATAGTGCATTTGTTTGAAGGCCTGGGCAGGTGAGCATCTCTGCCTTTTTTTGCTGTATTTTTGAATTTTTGGAGGATATCTAAGTCCTCTTTCTGTGCTATTGCTGACCACTATCATGAAGTACAATATATCATGAGAAAGAAATGTCAGAATCACCAGGATCCATAGAAGTGGTCCAGAGTTATCACCTCATAAAGGGACTGTGGTCAGAATTCTAAAAATTGGCCCAGTCATTAACATGCAAACCACCCTTTGGTGTAAAAAGGGTTAATCCGGGAAGATAGGCACTGTTTATAAAAATATACAAAATATTTTCAAAAGGGGACAACTCACTAAAGCATATACAATTTCATGAAATAAAAGGATAAACAAAAGAAAATTACCAAACCTGATGTCACTGCAATGGCATCATATTTATGGAGGTTGGTACTCCAGAAAGAAAATAGACAGGAACCATAGATAGCTGCACTTCCAAGGACTGACAAGGACTAATATTTGGCATTTGCCTTTTATTAACACAACACATGATACCTTATCTCTGGTGACTCATAACCCAGTGAGTCACGATATGTGGCTTCACTTTCAGAAAATTCTGAGACTTCCAACTTCTAGGATATCTCTACCCCTTGAGGTCATAGGTAGGAGATATTGCTGTCATCTATCCTATCACAATTTTATCATTATTTAGAGACCAAATATGACAGGTATTGCTCCATCTATCAGACTGTTATTCCAATGAAGGGATGCTAGACCTACATGTATGTGAGTTAACGCGTCACATCAGTCCCTTTGCAATGACACTGAAAATCTATGTCCCATGAATATTATATTGATACAAACCTAATATTACTATCTGAACACCAGAGCTGGCCTGTCTATCTGCCATTGTTCAGCTTTCTATCATCATAAGAGCTTTGGCCTAAAGGAAAGTTCTACTTTTTGTAAACAGATCTCAGCCTCCTTGTCTGTTTTCTCAGAGAATGTCCTGTTTTATTACCTGGCCACTGCAAGGGGCCACAGCTTAAGAGGTTGGTCAGTGAGTTTTTCTCTGTCTAGCTATAACTAATTTCATCACTTCTCCGATATGTCCATTGTGTATTTTTGCTTCAAAGAATTAGAGTGTCAGCACCTTCTCCTTCTTGAGATGTGTTATAGATTTTAATTTTTCTCTATGACACTATGTAAGCAAAATTGTTGAATAACATTAAATTGGATCTCTAACCAGGGTGTCTAGAGTGATTAAAACATTGGTCACCCTTACAAAACTTTGGCTACAGTTGGATTTGAGCTGATTTTCTTTTTCTTTTTCTCAGTCTGTTCAAAGAAAATGTGTAATTGCTCTTTAATTATTATTGTTGATTACTTTCCTAATTATGCACATTAGATAAAGTGTATACATTATTTTCATGATGTTTGTCTGTGAACTTTATATTAACCCATTGCGGCTTTTTTTAATCAGTTCTCGTATATCTTACTAAAACAAGATAGATCACTATGAAAATGTCTCACACCTGTGAAATGTCTGCAACACACCCACAATCTGCAAACATTTGATTTACAAATCAAATCAATTCAATTTGTCATGGATCCATGATTCATGAAATCAAGTGCCTTTATTTGCATACATAATTGAAGTGGGCTAAAATTAAAAATTAAAATTTAGTTTCTGCATCTTCTTTATAATACAATACATCGAATATCACAATGTCTTATAACACATTTCCCTTGTTGAGTGTTTTTCTCGCGCTTTCACTGGATGACATTGAAGGCTACAAATAGCCTCCGTGTAGTATTCATAGTTTTACTCAGGAGCATATGGAAATGTTATCCTTGTTGGTTATTGATACTATCACCTATGATGTGCACATACTAATTAGTAATAGTATTCATTGTTTGTCGAACAATAATTCTTACACCTTTTTTATGGATTTGTTGAGTTTCTGTGGCATTTTTCACTTTCTCATAGAATATGAATAGCAAATCAATTCAATTAGTGAAATACAGCAAAATTCCATTAAATATGACAGTAAAATTCCATTAAGGTGGCATCAAACGGAACAGCTAGTTTCTTTATTATTTCATATCTTGGTTTATTACAATGTATTGATGATCAAATTTACTGAAATTCAATTTGGTACATTTGGTTGTATTTGGCCAGGAAATGTTATGTGCATTGAAATTATTCTCTGTATACTTAATGTGCCCTATTAAACTATGAAGTCTTGCAATGCCCTCATGTATCCAGCCACTTTCCACTCTGGTTTGTTGTTCAGAATTCTGCTACAGTCAATTTTGTCCTCCTGGTATGACTTCCTCACATTGGGGTCAAAATGAGACATAACACCATCACGATGTTTAGAGACACTGTCAAGTCCAAACGGGCTGAAGATGCTGGCAGGGGAAAATATTTTTTGACATAGTACTATGGAGCATGATAGGTTCCATGAATATAGCTTTTGTTTCATACTGCAAATAGTACGTGTCAAACATAATTATGGGTTCACATTGATCAAAGAATGCCAAAGGAGAGACCTGTCATTATACTATATACACATGTACTATGTACAGTATACATAGTCAAAGCAAAATTGTTGTTTGACTTTATATTAAATATCTACCTTATGATAGGTTATCAATATCTGATTGGCAGTGGTGTGGTCAGATTTTCATGACGTATTTTAAGAGTTGGCCATCAATATAAAAGTCCCTGATAATCCTTTTAAAAATAAATTAGAAAACAAGTATAAAACCATGAATAAAGCCATAACATTGTGTATATATCAATTACTACAACAAAGTAATATAGAGAATCAAAATTAAAAGGAATGTTCTAAAACCCATGTGTTAATTTTACCCATTGATGTGCTTCAATCAGGTAATGATAATTCGACAAGCTTCAAATGCATTGTAAATAAAAATATACCAAACGTGAAATTCTCTCAACTGTGGAAGTGTTAAAGTTTTATTCCACTGAATCATTCAAAAAGTAAACAAATACATCTTTAATTCCCAATCATGTTCAATGACTTGCAGATGATTCAAGTGAAGGAAGAATTGCCAAAAATGCTTCTGAATGTAACTATCTTCATAGGAAGTGTTTGAAACAAATACAAAAGGGCACATTAAGAAAGTCCCTTAAGAAAGGAAGAGCTACAAAATCATATTTTCCTTGTGATTTAATGATAAAAAATATTTAAAAATATTCTGACATGACGAAACATCTTTGTCTCACTTCAATAGATCAAACAGCGATGTTGCCATTAATTCATGTTTGATTAACCTATCAAAGTTTATGCTTTTATGTAGCTTTCATTGCATTTTTTCGGGGCAGTTTCATATTTATGAGCTTGTTTTTCTAAACATGAAAGGATTTCCTTCACCTGTAATTTGCCAAAATATTATTTGAGAAATGAGTTTAAAAAATAGACAATTTTTATTTATCTTATAACATTAAAGATACTGTTTGTGCAGCAGGGTTTTAAAGAACTATCAATATGAGCTAATCCCACATGCCATGAAAAAACCTCCTGCATGCATGCACATTAGTGCTCAAGTGTTTGCTGCAGAAATCCATGCATAGTTAGTTAGATTAATGAGGTGTAGTATCAGAACAGGCTAAAGAAATGTGTTTTGGGGGGCTTGATTGAAACTGTTGATACTGGGAACTAACCAGATTATCTGCCACAGTACCTTTCACAAAACTGGTGAATCATGAAAGAAGTCCTAGAGATAGGAGTGGAAAATTCAGCTTATAGAGGATGTTAATCTTTGATCATCAGTGGAATGAAGAAAATGGGTAGGCTGGTAGACAGAGATGAAGGAGGAGATGTGGGTTGGTTCAGAACTTGGAGAGCTTTATGTTTTAAGAATGATAAATTTAGGAAATCAATAGATGTTCCCTCCATTCAAGAAATAATTAAAAGAATGTCTACCCATAATTCTTTTGAACAATCTTACGCTCTAAGAAATAATTCTTTAAAAAATGCTATTCTACATGGTCATCTTGGAACCTATCTCTTTCCTCAAGTCGGAATGCCTCCTTATAGGTTAAAAGCTTTATTATATGCCAAGAAGTACAATTACATATTCAACAAAGCAAATTGAAAATCGTTTTATAAATATTGTTGCAGTAAGGATGATCTTTTCCCCTGTCCCTACTCTCCACGTTTATCTGATCCAACCTTCTCTTATGCCCTTTTTTTCCTTACCCCTCCCCTTTACTTTTCCTATCTTTTCCCTACCACATTCTTTTCCTCTTGCATTAACCTTTTTTTCTCTGTTGATTCTTCTTTGAATATATTTTCTTACTTGTTTAATTGAAAAAGTTTTAGGTCACTCAGTTATGTTTTATTATTCATCATATTGACTATAACTATAATCCCCTTTCCAAAATTGTTAAAAAATCCCCCAAATAAAAATAATATTGTTGAAGAATGATACGTTTATATTGAACTCTGTAGCGATTGGGCAACCAGTGCAAAGACTGGCACAGAGTAGTGGCATTAGTGTAGCGGTTGGTTAGGAATATGATTCTGGCTGTTGATTCTTTGTTATTGATAGTTGGTGATTAAAAATTACCCTTATGAATAGGCACAGCTGTTAATTAAAGTAATCGCAGTATTATGATGTGTTTCAATCTACTTCCATGTAATAAAATAAATAAACATCTACATATATAGTAAAATGTCTTTGAGATGATCACCTAAAATTACATTGCTAAAAATTTGTGGAGAATAAATTTGCTGTAAATCAAATTTCCAGTAAAATCGTTGCAATTCTAACCTCATCAGATATGCTCATCTCTACCTAATATATGAATGGGATGAAAATCTGTAACTGTGCATTGCATTTGATTTGCATAAAGAAGCAGTCTCCTTAAAGAGGTGGTCTCTTGGACACGTTTCACTGTATACTGTTTAGATGAAAATATCAAGAGTTACTTAATATTTTTTGTCTTGACTTTCAGAATTTAAAAGCATCAGACTTAGGGTGCTATATAAAAGATCAATGAGAGACTGATGTTTTTGAGGATATGGGAATTTGGAAATCTAAGGAAAAATTGCTAGTTGTAGGCTAATTCTTAGACATCTTCTACAGGGTGGGCCATTTATATGGATACACCTAAATAAAATGGGAATGGTTGGTGATATCAACTTCCTGTTTGTGGCACATTAGTGTATGGGAGGGGAAAACTTTTAAAGATGGGTGGTGACCTTGGCAGCCATTTTTAAGTTGGTCATTTTGGATCCATATAAACAGCACAAAAAGGCAGCAACACTCACCTGCCCAGATCTCAGAACAAATGCACTACCGGGTGCAGCCAGCCATAAAGCAAGATGTTAGCAGCACAGGTACAAAATACCAGATTAATCAGCCACTCTCCACTTACCCATTCAAGGAGGGGATGACTGCTCAGTATACAATTGCACAATAGAGGCCCGCATAGGGTGCCGTTCACACAAGGATACTGCACAGTGTCTGGTTCACAGCCTATTAGTTACCGCCCTACTATTCGACTAGGAGGGCTGGCCAGTACACTCTCCATGCGCACCAGTGTGAATACCCCTCATGCGAGACCAAAACGTGCTTGGGCTTGGCTGCATCCCGAAAAATAAAGTGCAAAAAATGCAAAAATAGTGGGGTATTAGTTAATATTTTGGCCAAAATATGTAAGCTTGTAACCTGCGCCAAACGTCCCCACACTTACAAGTACCTACACTACACTACACTAGCCACTAAGGAAACTCAATGTCTCCAAAAATTCAATATATATAAACAGCACAAAAAGGCAGCAACACTCACCTGCCAGATCTCAGAACAAATGCACTACAGGGTGCAGCCTGCCCATAAAGCAAGATGTTAGCAGCACAGGTGCAAAATACCAGATTAAACAGCCACTCTCCACATACCCATTCAAGGAGGGGATGACTGCTCAGTATACAATTGCACAAAAGAAGCCCGCATAGGGTGCCGTGCACACAAGGATACTGCACAGTGTCTGGTTCACAGCCTATTAGTTACGCCCCTACTATTCGACTAGGAGGCCTGACCAGTACACTCTCCATGCGCACCAGTGTGAATACCCCTCATGCGAGACCAAAACGTGCTTGGGCTTGGCTGCACCCCGAAAAATAAAGTGCAAATAATACAAAAATAGTGGGGTATTAGTTAATATTTTGGCCAAAATACGTAAGCCTGTAACTTGCGCCGAAGGTCCCCACTCTTACAAGTACCTATACTACACTACACTAGCCACTAAGGAAACTCAATGTCTCCAAAAATTCAATATATATAAACAGCACAAAAAGGCAGCAACACTCACCTGCCCAGATCTCCGAACAAATGCACTACAGGGTGCAGCCAGCCCAAAAAGCAAGATGTTAGCAGCACAGGTGCAAAATACCAGATTAAACAGCCACTCTCCACATACCCATTCAAGGAGGGGATGACTGCTCAGTATACAATTGCACAATAGAGGCCCGCATAGGGTGCCGTTCACACAAGGATACTGCACAGTGTCTGGTTCACAGCCTGTTAGTTGTGCCCCTACTATTCGACTAGGCGGGCTGGCCAATACACTCTCCATGCGCACCAGTGTGAATACCCCTCATGCGAGACCAAAACGTGCTTGGGCTTGGCTGCACCCTGAAAAATAAAGTGCAAAAAATACAAAAATAGTGGGGTATTAGTTAATATTTTGGCTAAAATAGGTAAGCTTGTAACCTGCGCCAAAGGTCCCCACGCTTACAAGTACCTACACTACACTAGCCACTAAGGAAACTCAATGTCTCCAAAAATTACCCGTGGCGGATAGACATTGAATTTCCTTAGTGGCTAGTGTAGTCATTTTGGATCCAACTTTATTTTTTCAGTGTAAAGAGGGTCATATGACACATCAAACTTATTGAGAATTTCACAAGAAAACAATGGTGTGCTTGGTGTGCTTGGTTTTAAAGTAAATTTATTCTTTCATGAGTTATTTACAAGTTTATGACCACTTATAAAATGTGTTCAAAGTGCTGCCCATTGTGTTAGATTGTCAATGCAACTCTCTTCTCCCACTCTTGACACACTGATAGCAACACCGCAGAAGAAATGCTAGCACAGGCTTCCAGTATCTATTGTTTCAGGTGCTGCACATGTCGTATCTTCACAGCATAGACAATTGCCTTCAGATACTAGATGTGCAGCATCTGAAACAACGGATACTGGAAACCTGTAATAGCATTTCTTCTGCAGTGTTGCTATCAGTGTGTCAAGAGTGGGAGAAGAGGGTTGCATTGACAATCCAGCACAATGGTCAGCACTTTGAACACATTTTATAAGTGGTCATAAACTTATAAATAACTCATGAAAGAAAAAAGTTAAGTTAAAACCAAGCACACCATTGTTTTTCTTGTGAAATTCTCAATAAGTTTGTTGTGTCACATGACCCTCTTCCCACTGAAAAAAATAAAGTTGGATCCAAAATGGCCAACTTCAAAATGGCCGCCATGATCACCACCCATCTTGAAAAGTTTTCCCCCTCCCATATACTAATGTGCCACATAAAGGAAGTTGATATCACCAACCATTCCCTTCTTATTTCGGTGCATCCATATAAATGGCCCACCCTGTAGATAAAAATGTTTAATTCAGAAACATAACTAATACAATTTTAATATAATAAAATTTTCGTAGATTAAAGACAATTTGCCCTCTAGCAAATATTGTTTATGCCAGTAATTTTTGGCTTGATTCATATCCTACTCCCTAAAATACCTTGGTATTTCACTGATGCATATTAATATTTTAATGTTGCCAAGCCTTGGAACACGGGAAGAGTGCACTACAAGTAATTAATGCAGATCTAGGATAGGAAAGGTCATTAGTGTTGGCAAATGAAAAGATTTATGGAGCTCAAATTGCCACCTGTTCCCTTTTACAAGGACTAAGAGACAAGTAAGTGCTTAACCATCCTGAGGTTGGTACGGAGCCAGTCCCTTTAATACTTCGGTAAAATCTTTTTTGTTCGGAGTGCTACAACATTGAAATTAATCACCAATTTTGCTAATGATCTCTTCCTGAATAGGCTTTCAACTATAAGATACGCAGACCTGAGCTGTTATATTAATTCCTCTAGTCAATTGTAATAATGTTAATCAGTAATGTTCAAATCTGATCAAATCCTTGTACATACGAGTTGATCCTTTAAAGTTGAACGAAAGCTTTTCATGTCTAATTAAGGCCTAGAATTGACAAAACTAGTTCTCATATTACTTTTATCGCTCCTGTAATATCCCTGCAGAAATACCTCATTTCTAGTTAAACTGAAGAAGATAACTTTTATGGAATCACATTTTAGAAAGTAATATTTACTCATTTGATATATCTTCATTGGTGATGTCAGTCATTTTTGGTTTTAAATATACACTGTATTGTATAGGTTAAAAAAATGTAAATGCCACCAAAAATTTTACTTAACACCATTTGATAACATTAGTATCTACATTTATATTATCATTAGCAATTCTATTGTTTTGCTGTTTACATTACAGAAGTGAAAATCTCCCAAAGTTCAATATGGCGCACTTGATTCAGACATCAGATTCGATTCAGTTCCAATAAAATTGACATTCAAATGGACATTTATTATCCTCCGAGGTCTCTCCAAGCCTCAAAGCATAACAGATGGAGGAGGGAACATTTTTTAAAATTATATATAAAGCATTATCCTCACTGTTCCCAGGCTTTAACCTGTCCTAACATTGCCTCCACTGCTGCTTCAGCCCCATCACTCCTCCATGCTGGTCTTCAGCTATTCTAGTGCTGATTGGAGATGAGCGAATTTGTTCGAATTCAGAATCGAATATTGTTTTGCAATATTTATCGGACACAGCCAAGCGTCATTAGAGTCAATGGAATAGAAATTACGAATATGTTCGGAACCGATCATAAGACATACATTCAGCACGAATATTGTTCGAATATTGCTCGAATATGTCAAAATCAGATTCAGGGACAAAATCCGAACAAATTCGCTCATCTCTAGTGCTGATGCCAGTGACTGGCCAGTGTGTCAACCCCATATCACCATGTGAGGCAAGTGGTCTCATCACTCGAAAAAATAAAATACTAGCATGGGGAACTGTGTCAGTTGAGGCCCATTATAGATAACTATATTGCTTTTTATTATTTTATACCTTTCCTGGCATCCAAAAGACCCACCTTTTTGCAAGAGTTTACTAGAGCCTTACAAATTTAAGGGACCTAAAATTTTAGAGAAAGTCATAACTAATTCATTATTATGGATCAATGCGTCTCTGGCTCGCATCATTCTCCAATTGCCTTGCTTGCTAATCTTCACATGAATACTATTCCAGAAAAGCTGCTGAAACTTCCATCAATAGGTAATTCTACTTGATTTTCATCCTACTTTAGAAATTAAGTAGGGTCTTTCAGAGAATAAGAGAATGTCAGTAGAAATTACTGATTTACTTCTGTTTCCCAAAAAATGTCCTCTACTTGAACTAATTCTATAGAAGAATGGAAAGTTCTACCTAGAAATGTACTTATATTATTTAGTTAGCAAAGCAATATATGTATCTAGACTTTGTAACTTATGTGTGATATGGATATCTAAAAATAAAAAGTGTACATTTTAATATGGTACTAAATCATGGATGATGATCAAAGATTATGTTTCCATGAAACCAGCAAAGGTTCTTTGTGGGGTTGTGAGGGATCTCACAGGGGAAGAGGGGGGTCGACTTCTCTCACCTCGGGGAAGGGTAGAGTAGGACCCAGAAGGGATCGGCTCTCTGGTGCCACCAATTGCCCCAGGTCAGTCAGGGAACTGCACCAAGGGCAAATATTCACCAGAAAGTAGTGTTGAGCGATACTGCTCGATATCTAAAAATATCGTATCGGAATGGTATCGCCGATATCACTAAATATCGGCGATATCCGATTCCGATACCGGAAGTCCCATGTAAGTCTATGGGAACAAAATATCGCAACTAAAAAAAACCTTTATTTCCTTGTAAACACAAAATATACACACATATAGAATACATATATAATTATATATACATGTCATTGTGACATATATCTAATATATAAAGCTGAATGTATGTATGTGTGTATGTATGTGGGTATGTTTGTCCAGGATTGGAATCCGCACCGTCGCACTTATGGGCATGAAATTTTGCATGCCCGCACGTCTCGACCCCGAAAGAGTCCTAGGCTATGTTTTGAATTGAAATTTTAACCCCGCGCGTTCCAAATCGCCAAACAATTTTGGCCCTATCTACATAATGGGGAGAAAGCTGAATGCTTGTGTGTATGTCCGGCATAGGAATCTGCATTTACGGGCATGAAATTTGCACACCCGCACGTCTCGACCCCGGGAGCGTCATAGGCTAGGTTTTGAGTTGAAATTTTAACCCCGCGCATTCCAAATCGGCAAATAATTTTGGCTCGGGATAGGAATCTGCACCGTTGTACTTACGGGCATGAAATTTTGCATGCCCGCACATCTCAACCCCAGGAGCATTATAGGCTATGTGTTGAATGGAAATTTTAACCCCCGCACGTTCCAAATCACCAAACAATTTTGGCCCTATCTACATAATGGGGAGAAAGCTGAATGCTTGTGTGTATGTCCGGCATAGGAATCTGCATTTACGAGCATGAAATTTTGCACACCCGCACGTCTCGACCCCGGGAGCGTCATAGGCTAGGTTTTTAGTCGAAATTTTAACCCAGCGCATTCCAAATCGGCAAATAATTTTGGCCCGGGATAGGAATCTGCACCGTTGTACTTACGGGCATGAAATTTTGCATGCCTGCACATCTCAACCCAGGAGCATCATAGGCTATGTGTTGAATATAAATTTTAACCCCCGCACGTTCCAAATCGCCAAACAATTTTGGCCCTATCTACATAATGGGGAGAAAGCTGAATGCTTGTGTGTATGTCCGGCATAGGAATCTGCATTTACGGGCATGAAATTTTGCACACCCGCACGTCTCGACCCTGGGAGCGTCATAGGCTAGGTTTTGAGTCGAAATTTTAACCCCGCGCATTCCAAATCGGCAAATAATTTTGGCCCGGGATAGGAATCTGCACCGTTGTACTTACGGGCATGAAATTTTGCATGCCCACACATCTCAACCCAGGAGCATCATAGGCTATGTGTTGAATGGAAATTTTAACCCCCGCACGTTCCAAATCGCCAAACTATTTTGGCCCTATCTACATAATGGGGAGAAAGCTGAATACTTGTATATAGATATAATCATTACAATTTGTTATAACTAACCGTAGTTAGGTACTATGCCCGGGCAGCGCCGGGCTCTTCAGCTAGTATATACATATATGTATAGTTTATACACTTCTACATAGTAAAATATCCTCTGATTCAATTGCCGGGTAAAGCCGGCTTCTGTGAAAAGACAGAAGCACCCGACATGAAATGACACTTGGTGTACATAGGGTTAACCATGTCTTTTCATGTCGTTTGCAATCTGATTTGCACAATTACATCAGTCTATGTGTGCAAAATTTCACACCTGTAGGGTTAATTAAAGGTGTAAATTCGTTGTAAAAAAAACGGACTTTTTTGCTACGAATTTACACCTTTAATTAACCCCTACAGGTGTGAAATTTTGCACACATAGACTGATGTAATTGTTTGTGCAAATCAGATAGCAAAGGACATGAAAAGACATGGTTAACCCTATGTACACCAAGTGTCATTTCATGTCAGGTTCTGCATTTTCACAAAAGCCGTCAATTGAATTAGCGGCTATTATACTATGTAGAAGTGTATGAACTATAAATATAAATATATATATGTGTCACAAATTCAATGACATGTATATATATATATATATATATATATATATAATATATATATATGAGGTGTAAAATTGTTTAAAAAAAATGCGTGGGCTCCCGCCCTATTTTCGCAACCAGACAGACAAAGCCAGCGAATGGGGGCAGATAATAGCCCAGAGAGGGACCATTATTTTTGGCCCCCCCTGGCTACTAACATCTGCCTCCAGACACCCCAGAAAAGACAAATCTATAATTAGATTCGCCCTTTCTGGCACTTTGCCCGTCTATTCCCATTGCCCTGTAGCGGTGGCGAATGGGTTAATATGGGGTTAAAGCCACATTGCAATTGAAAGGTGACCTTAAGCCAGGTTAATAATTGAGAGCTGTCAATTAGACAACTATCAATTATTAATCCTATTGCATGAAATAAAAATAAAACACACACACTTTAATTAAAAATCATTTTAATGAAATAAAGACACATGTTTTTGACCATCTTTTATTTGACTGCAAAAACCATTTCCTGTAATAAAAATAAAATAAAAAAGCAAAATTATTCTTACCTATCCCATGCACAGTCAGGTCCCACGGTGTAATCCTTCAGAAAGGGTTAATGTTTACTGCAGGGACCGCAGCTAATGCTGCAGCCTCACAGTAAACCCCCAAATGAATGAGTTCCTCTCCTGGCTGACAGGAGAGGAAGTGGAAAGCTTAATTGATTGCTTTCCACTTTCACTTCAGGTCAGCCAGGGACACAATCAGTGACGTCAGAGGGAACTGATTAACAAAAATAGGGGTTCCCTTCGAATAAAAAATGGCGTCGGATCCCCCCTATTTTTGTTAACCAGCCTGATGAAGCAGACTGCTGAGCAGTGGCGTACCGTGAATGAAGCAGACCAAGCAGCTGCTATGGGGCCCGGACAGGTGAGGGGGCCCTCGACGGTCGGGTAGCTGTGCTGACACAGTACTACCAGGGGTCGGCGGGTGAGGGGGAGCGCAGCTCTTCTATATACTCACCCCTCCTGGTGCGGTCTCTGCAGCCCCTGCTCTTCTCCCACGGTCTCCGATGCCTGTGTTCAGCGGTCAGGTGGTACCGCTCATTACAGTCATGAATACGCACATATTCATGACTTTAATGAGCTGTCCCGCGTGACAGCTGAACACTGGCGGCGGAGACCGTGGGAGAAGAGCAGGGGCTGCACATACCGCGCCGGCAGAAGGGTGAGTATAAGGGATATTTACCTGTCCCGTTCCACCGTTGCTCGCGTCCTCTTGCTGCAATGTTCAGGTCAGAGGGCGCGATGACGTCATTAGTGCGCGCCGCGCCCTCTGCCTCATCATTCACTGCTGGAGGACCCCGAAGACAGCGGCACTCAGCAGTGGAGAGAGGACAGGTAAATATCTCAGGTGCCGGGGCCCTGAGCGAGCAGTGACATCGGCACCTGGTGTCACCCCCTGCTCAGGACACCGGCACCTGGCCCCCAGCGACGAAAGGTGAGTATGTCTTTTTTTTTTTTTTGGTTGCAGCAGCTGCGGCAGCATAAGGGCCTATACTATGGAGCATCTATGGGGGCACAATCTATGGGGGCATAATACATTTTTTTGTTTAATGTGTCCCCTCACTGTGCTGGCACTTTACATTTACAATGGCTCTGGGTTTTTTTTTTTGGGGGGGGCCCATTCAGACTTTTGCTATGGGGCCCCATGATTTCTATGTACGCCCCTGCTGCTGAGGCATGGTATTTAAGGCTGTTAAGGAGCCAAGATCCATGGACCTTGCCAGCAGCGTCGGACTGGAGTACCTTGGGCCCACCAGAGAAAAAATATTCTTGGGGCCCACCATCATACTTCCCAACCTTTGAAGAAGGGAAAGAGGGACAAAGGCTGTGGCACGCTGTGCCTGCTGCAGCAAATTTTAGGCCATGCCACGTTGCACCACAGACTGTCCAGGAGTTGGTGGATGCTTTAGTCCAGGTGTGGGAGGAGATCCCTCAGGAGACCATCCGTCGCGCTCATCAGGAGCATGCCCAGAAGTTGTAGGGAGGTCATACAGCATACCTCCCAAATTTTGAAGACAGGAAAGAGGGTTAAAGGCTGCGGCGCGCATAGCGCGCTGCTGCAAATTTTAGGCCACGCCCCGACCACACCCATTTCACAGCTAATCACACCCATATCCTCGCCCCAACCGTACCCATGCCGATACAGCTGACCTTCCGATGACGGTTGGGGGGCCCACTGCTGGCACCGGGCCCCCCCAACCCCTGTTCAGGCCCCATAGCTTCTGGGCGGCAGAGCAGGAAGATCGATTCTCCCTGCTCTGCCGCAGAATGTAACTGTATCGGCGTGCTGTGCACGCCGATACAGTTACTGTAGCGTAGCTCCGGGTGGGCCCCCTCAGAGCGCGGGGCCCGGGGCCACCGTCCCCTCTGCCCCGCGACCTATTCTTTCAAATCAGGGCCCACCACGCAGGAGCTGGGGCCCACCGGAGGTTTCTCCGGTGTCCCGGTGGCTCAGTCCGACCCTGCTTGCCAGCCTGATAATACCAGGCCACAGCAGTCTGCTTATCTTTGCTGGTTAACAAAAATAGGGGATCCCCTCGAAAAAAATTGGCGTGGGTTCCCCCTATTTTTGTTAACCAGCCAGATGAAGCAGACCGCTGAGGCCTGGATTTTCAGGCTGTTAAGGAGCCAAGATCCATGGACCTTGCCAGCCTGATAATACCAGGCCACAGCAGTCTGCATATCTTGGCTGATTAACAAAAATAGGGGATCCCCTCGAAAAAAATTGGCGTGGGGTCCCCCCTATTTTTGTTAACCAGCCAGATGAAGCAGACCGCTGAGGCCTGGATTTTCAGGCTGTTAAGGAGCCAAGATCCATGGACCTTGCCAGCCTGATAATACCAGGCCACAGCAGTCTGCATATCTTGGCTGATTAACAAAAATAGGGGATCCCCTTGAAAAAAATTGGCGTGGGGTCCCCCCTATTTTTGTTAACCAGCCAGATGAAGCAGACCGCTGAGGCCTGGTTTTTCAGGCTGGTAAGGATCCAATATCCATGGACCTTGCAAGCCTGATAATACCAGGCCACAGCAGTCTGCTTAGCTTGGCTGGTTAACAAAAATAGGGGATCCCCCCAAAAAAAACGGCGTAGGGGTCCCCCTATTTTTGTTAACCAGCCAAGTAAAATGCAGACTGCTGCGGCCTGGTATTAAAAGACTGTCAAGGCCCATGGATTTTGGCCCTCAACAGCCTGATAATACCAGGCTACAGCAGCCCCACATTTGGCGCATCAAAAGATGTGCCAATTGTGGCACTTTACCCGGCTCTTCCCACTGCCCTGTAGCGGTGGCAAGTGGGGTAATAAGGGGTTAATGTCACCGTTGATTGCACGGTGACAATAAGCCCGGTTAATAATGGAGAGGTGTCAATAAGACACCGATCCATTATTAATCCCAAAGTTATTAAATGTATAAAAAAAAGACAAAGCAAGAAAAAAGTCCTTTAATGAAATAAAAGAGACAACACAGTTTTCATTAATTTTATTATACACTCATTCCTGCGACGCCATCGATCTCCTGTAAAAAAAGAAAAAAAAACAAACCAACAGTATACCACCTGTCCGACGCAGTCCATAGTAACGACAGTCCCACGACGATCCACCTCTGCTACATCGCAATGACAGGCAGAGCCTGTCATCGCAACGCAGCACAGCTGATTACCTGCTTCCCCGGCGGTGACGTCATCGGACTGACTGCTTTACGGCCGGGATTACCCAGCAGTCACTGCAGTTATCGCGAGAAACTGCATGTGACCGCCGGGGAAAGATGATGGCGGCCATGAAGCAGTCCAGCCCGTGACCGCCGGAGATCTTCTGCCAGGTAAGTGCCGCTGACTCCTGACAGACCCGACCGACGGACACTGACAGTGACAGTGACAAATCCGATTCCGGTATCCGATAAGATGAAAATATCGGAACTAAGTATCGAAAGGCCGATAGAGCTAATATCGGCCGATACCCGATACTTGCGGTATCGTATCGCTCAACACTACCAGAAAGGCTTCCCTTATAGGTATGAGTTAGTGAGGCGCTCCCAGTGAGTGGGGATATATATCACTAGTCCAGGCATATATATATATATATATATATATATATATATATATATATATACAGTGGGTTCGGAATGTATTCAGACCCCTTTAAATTTTTCACTTTTTGTTTCATTGCAGCTATTTGGTAAATTCAAAAAAGTTCATTTTTTATCATTAATGTACACTCTGCAAGCCATCTAGACTGATAAAAACAGAAATGTAGAAGTTTTTTGCAAATGTATTAAAAAAACAAAAACTGAAATATCTCATGGTCATAAGTATTCAGACTCTTTGCTCAGTATTGAGTAGAAACACCCATTTGAGCTATTACAGCAATGAGTCTTCTTGGGAATGATGCAACAAGTTTTTCACTACTGTATTTGGGGATCCTCTGCCATTCTTCCTTGCAGATCCTCTCCAGCTCAGTCAGGTTGGATGGTGAATGTTGATGGATAGCCATTTTCATGTCTCTCAAGAGATTCTCAATTGCGTTTAGTTCAGGGCTCTGGCTGGGCCAGTCAAGAATGGTCACAGAGTTGTTCTGAAGCCACTCCTTTGTTATTTTAGCTGTGTGCTTAGGGTCATTGTCTTGTTGGAAGGTGAACCTTCAGCCAAGTCTGAGGTCCAGAGCACTATGGAAGAGGTTTTTATCCAGGATATCTCTACACTTGGCCGCATTCATGTTTCCTTCAATTGCAACCAGTCATCCTGTCCCTGCAGCTGAAAAACACCCCCATAGCATGATGCTGCCACCATCATGTTTCACTGTTGGGATTGTATTGGGCATGTGATGAGCAGTGCCTGGTTTTCTCCACATATACCGCTTAGAATTATCACCAAAAAGTTCTGTCTTCGTCTCATCACACCAAAGAATCTTATTTCACATAGTCTGGGAGTCCTTCATGTGTTTTTTAGCAAGCTCTATGTGGGATATCATGTGTCTTGCACTGAGGAGAGGCTTCCATCAGGCCACTCTGCTATAAAGGCCTGACTAGTGGAGGGCTGCTGTGATAGTTGACTTTGTGTAACTTTCTCCCATCTCCCTACTGCATCTGTGGAGCTCAGCCACAGTGATCTTGGGGTTCTTCTTTACCTCTCACACCAAGCTCTTCTTCCATGATTGCTCAGTTTGGCTGGACGGCCAGGTCTAGGAAGACTTCTGGTGGTCCAAAGCTTCTTCCATTTGAAGGGAATCTGTCACCCCATTTTTGCCCTATGAGATGCGGCCCTCGCCATCAGGGGCTTATCTACAGCATTCTGTAATGCTGTAGATAAGCCCCCGATGTCACCTGAAAGTGAAGAAAAACGAGTTATATTATACTCACCAAGGGGCGGTCCGCCATCTGGTCCGGTCCAATGGCGTCACAGTCCGGTTCGGCGCCTTCCATCTTGTAGTGAAGCTGGCCTCTTCTTTCCATCCCGTCGCGGCTCCTGCACAGGCGCACTGATCTGCCCTGGTGAGGGCAGAGCAGAGTACTGCAGTGTGCAGGCGCCGGGAAAGGTCAGAGAGGTCTGGCACCTGCGCAATGCAGTACTCTGTTCTGCCCTCACCAGGGCAAAGCAGTGCGCCTGCGCAGAAGCCACGATGGGATGGAAAGAAGAGGCCACCTTCACTACAAGATGGGAGGCGCTGAACCGGACTGCACCACCCATCGCACGGCGGACCGCCCCTGGGTGAGTATAATATAATCTGTTTTTCTTCTCATTCAGGTAACATTGGGGGCTTATCTACAGCATTACAGAATTCTGTAGATAAGCCACTGACGGCGGTGGCCGTATCTCAAAGGGCAAAAATGGGGTGACAGATTCCCTTTAAGGATTATGGAGGCCACTGTGCTCTTTGGAACCTTGAGTACTGCAGAAATTCTTTTGTAACCTTGGTCAGATCTGTGCCTTGCCACAATTCTGTCTCTGAGCTCCTTGACCACTTCCTTTGACCTCTTGATTCTCATTTGGTCTGACATGCAATGTGAGCTGTGAGGTCTTATATAGACAGGTGTGTGCCTTTACAAATCAAGTCCTATCAGTTTAATGAAACACAGCTGGACTCCAATGAAGGAGTAGAACCATCTCAAGGAGGATCACAAGGAAATGGACAGCATGTGACTTAAATATGAGTGTCTGAGCAAAGGGTCCAGATACTTATGACCATGTGATATTTCAGTTTTTATTTTTTAATTAATTTGCAAAAATGTCTACATTTCTGTTATTTTTTAGTGAAGATGGGGTGCAGAGTGTACATTAATGAGAAAAAATGAACTTTTTTTGCATTTACCAAATGGCTGCAATGAAACAAAGAGTGAAAAATGTAAAGGGATCTGAATACTTTCCGAATCCACTGTAAACCTCCCGGCCATCACTGAGAATTCCTCACTAAAGCAGTACGGTATTCTGCCATCGGTTCTGCAACATAAGCCCTCTCCGACAACAGGCTTATATCGGGTCAGAGACCAACCCCGGTAGCGTACAATTGACCAACTGAGCATGCGGATGTGTGGATTCATGAATCGAGAAAAAAAAGCAGCCCAAGATCAATTTTATATTTAATCGCCGAATAGGCGCACTAGAGATATACAGGTATATGTTTACAAGAACAATATACAAGTATGAGTCACAAGTGTAGTACAAGGATAGGGTATAGATAGGTTGCAATTACCGTGTTATGAAGCATGTGACCACATGGAGGCGCTTATGGATCACAGGTCCAAATCTTAGTTACATGGTTCCCTTGGCCACTTATGATAACGGGTTCCTCCTGCCAGAACAAAACTGAGCTCCAAATGAGGAGCTGCCACTTATCTCCTAGGTTGCTCCTCCCACACTCTGTGCACACCAATGGGCTTGTGCAACTTCTCTCCTCCCATCCTTGAGAAGATGATTTTCAGTCCAGAATCGTGGATGCTCATAACTTTTCGCTCAAATCTCTGAATGAAATGGCAGCGATGCCACTGGATTTGGCTGGATTTTATCTGACATAGAGACCAAATATACCTACCATATGTAATTCCTGGTGGCTAAGCTTTATAACTCCATTACGCAGGTTTCTGGAGGTGACTAAATAATATGGGCGTGTGGGGAAAGGAACGCCGATTCTGATAATGTGCTTGGCTAGGCTCAGAGATGTTGCATTCTATTATTATAGGTCATTTTCCAGATTCAATACATCAGAGCCTTCTGTGACTTGAACGACGGTGTTTCCATGTGCTTGGTCAGACAAAAGAGTTCAATTTGCCTGTAGCTTGCAGGAGATTTCACACCCTTGTGTTATGAGCTTCAAAGGGTTTGTTCCCGGTTTTTAACTAAAGCAAAACATCGCATTGCCTTTTATGGCCTGGGGGGATGCAAGTGTGGGGGTACATTCCAGGAGTGGATGGAAATGTCCTATAATCCAAAATGGATTCTCCCTCATCCCTCACAGGGGTGTTCACAACTTAAAAAAGTTTTATATGACTTTTTAAATTGGGTAGATTTTCCAATATCAGACAGGTCGGCATCTGATTCCCATCAGCTGATTGGGTCCTTTTTTTACATGGCGCAATTCTGTACATTTTGTTGGGGTTGTACCTGCTGTTACAAATCAGAGGTTAAGCTGAAATACCGGGAACAGCCACTAAAATATGTACAGAACTCTACATATTACCCAACAAGCAGCTCCTATCTGAACATCACAGTCCCATCAATTAGTTTATCAGTGGGTGTTTTGAGACTCACTCTTCTGATATGAATTAATAGTGTGAAAAAGAAATAGTAACACATCAAATAATTAGACTAATCATTTCAAGATTCATTACTTTGTGTGAGGTACAAAAGTTGGAGTACCAAAATTAGTTGGAATCATCCACAGCCAGCCTGCATGAGTATTTATTGGTAGACATATACTTCTGTGCAGTTAAGAATAACACATATGTTACATATATCTAATTTCTTTTGTAAAGTAATTTTTTCTTAATTTTAGATAAACCTAAGAATTATAGTTGTTTGCCTAGGCTGCACTCATACTGTTGTTAATATTAATATTACAAAAAATGTTGGTTTTATAGTCTTTATATTAATGTATATGTATTGATTTTTAAACAGTAGCTAAAGCAGGGATGTCCAACCTTTTAGCATCTATAAGACACATTGGAAGAAGAGTTGCATTGGACCATCCAAGGACCTTTAGTCACGTGACCATGATGCAACCAAAGGTCCTTTTCCCCTTGGAAACTACACTTATGCAAAACTGGTATCATCAGTGCAGTTTCTGTTTCTATTAGGACAGGCAAGCCAGCGACTAACCATCCCACCTGATGTTATGTAGAGTTTCGCAAGGAGCATCCTTAGGGACGTGGGCCCGGCCTATCAAATATGCATTTTACTTAAATGAATGTTGTATTGTCCAACAAAACCTCTGATTTTGAAGATCCGTTAAATTATTTTGACTTTTATGCTTTCCTGTACTTTTGCATAAGAGTATTCTACAATGTTTTCAACTAAAGGCAAATTTCAAATTTCTATAGGCTCACAAGAAAATTTGACAGCTGTTCCGACATTCGTATTTATAGTTCAAAGGCTTGCTGTCATGTTTTGCATCTTTGCTTTTAAAGCCCGAATCCTTAACTGAGGATATTATTGTATAAATAACCCATACATCCTGAATACCACAGGATTTATGTTTCTTCAGCGCTAGAGATAGTATAATATATTCAGTGTTCCTTTTTAGAAATCATTGCATTCGTTTGATGTTTCAAAAGCCGGTAAGATATATTAACATCATTATATATTTATGGCAAAAAATGGGTAATGGTATCCCTAGTGCTTGATATCCCATGAGAGAAGTGTGTGGAACACTTTAACAGTATGTAGTAAAAAAATAAGCATGCATATTATTCAGAGATTATCATTTAGAATTGGTCATTTCGAGCAAAAGTCTTTTCAAGAATCTCTTTTCACAGATGAATATACCGTAAAGTGATACATCAGTTTTCATTGTAGCAATGTATACTGTAGCAAGGTCCTTTGTATACGGCTTTCATAATAATATTTTTACTTTGTACATCCATATTTTAGCGCTGAATTGATCATTCTACTAACTAAACCCAGTCATTTTCTCCAAATCATGCAATGACAGTTACTATTATTTTACAGAATTTCCTACCACCAAATTTTCTCTGTATTTAAAGTGTTTCTTTTTTAATATATTGGTGGTATTGCAGCTTGTATAACATGTCATCTTTGAAGGAATTTGTTTTACTTAAAAGGGAAACTGTCACCACTTTTTTGGCCTACCAGCTAAAAATTTCATTTAATTGCGTATCAGTTATGTGTTCCACAACTACTGCACATCTCGTATCTGAAGGCAATTGTCCATGCTGTGAAGATACGAGATGTGCAGCATCTGAAACAGCAGATACTGGAAGCCTGTGCTAGCATTTCTTCTGCGGTGTTGCTATCAGTGTGTCAAGAGTGGGAGAAGAGGGTTGCATTGACAATCCAAA
The DNA here is from genome assembly GCA_033576555.1 of Oophaga sylvatica. Lineage (NCBI taxonomy): Eukaryota > Metazoa > Chordata > Amphibia > Anura > Dendrobatidae > Oophaga > Oophaga sylvatica. The sequence goes on along the minus strand of JARQOD010000002.1, from coordinate 602,030,190 downwards.
ATAATGGGCAGCACTTTGAACACATTTTATGAGTGATCATAATCTTATAAATAACTCATGAAAGAATAAAGTTACGTTAAAACCAAGCACACCATTGTTTTTATTGTGAAATTCTCAATAAGTTTGATGTGTCACATGACCCTCTTCCCATTGGAAAAAATAAAGTTGGATCCAAAATGGCCAACTTCAAAATGGCCACCATGGTCACCAACCATTTTGAAAATTTTTCCTCCTCCTATATACTAATGTGCCACAAACAGGAAGTTGATATCACCAACCATTCCCATTTTATTTAGGTGTACCCATATAAATGGCCCAAACAGTAGAATTTATAAGCTAATATCTTGGTAACAAAGAAAATAATCTGTTAGTAGTGTTCATCGAATAGCTTCGGATAAGCATTTATCCAAATAGCTATAGCACTTACCAAAAAGCTACCTCGGGAACCCGGATACCTGGAGCGCTTTCAATAATCACCTGTTTTGCGCCGCAGCTACTTGTGATGCGGCTGTAAGACAGTCACAACACAGGCATGGAAAGCCTGTGTGTTGTGACTGTGACACAGCCGCAACACATGCAGCTGGGGCGCCGAATAGCTGACTATTGGGAGCGCTCCAGGTATCCGGGTTCCCAAGGCAGCTCTTTGGTAAGAGCTATAACTATTCGGATGAGGAGTTATCTGAAGCTTTTTAATCAACAGTATTAATTAGTGTAATTTTTTTTAAGATAAATCAACTTCAAAAATGATTTTAGCCCAAAATACACTGCTCAGAAAAATAAAGGGAACACTTAAACAACAGAATATAACTCCAAGTAAATCAAACTTCTGTGAAATCAAACTGTCCACTTAGGAAGAAACACATGCTGTTGTGGAAATGGAATATATAACAGATGGAAATTATTGGCAACCACTCAATAAAGGAGTGGTTCTGCAGGTGGGGACCACAGACCACATCTCAGTACCAATGCTTTCTGGCTGATGTTTTGGTCACTTTTGAATGTTGGTTGTGCTTTCACACTCGTGGTAGCATGAGACATACTCTACAACCTACACAAGTGGCTCAGGTAGTGCAGTTCATCCAGGATGGCACATCAATATGAGCTGTGGCAAGAAGGTTTGCTGTGTCTGTCAGCGTAGTGTCCAGTGGCTGGAGACACTACCAGGAGATAGGCCAGTATACCAGGAGACATGGAGGGGGCAGTAGGGCAACAACCGAGAAGCAGGATCACTACCTCCAGCTTTGTGCAAGGAGAAACAGGAGGAGCACTGCCAAAGCCCTGGCCTCCAGCAGGCCACAAAGGTGCATGTGTCTGCACAAATGGTTAGAAACCGACTCCATGAGGATGGTCTGAGTGCCCGACGTCCTCAAATGGGGGTTGTGAGCACAGCTCAACACCGTGCAGGATGCTTGGCATTTGCCACAGAACACCAAGATTGGCAAATTCGCCACTGGCGCCCTGTGCTCTTCACAGATGAAAGGTTCACACTGAGCACATGAGACAGATGTGACAGAGTCTGGAGAAACCATGGAGAGCGATCTGCTGCCTGCAACATCCTTCAGCATGACCGGTTTGGCAGTGGGTCAGTAATGGTGTGGGGTGAATTTCTTTGGAGGGCCGCACAGCCCTCCATGTGCTCGCTAGAGGTAGCTTGACTGCCATTAGGTACCGAGATAAGATCCTCAGACCCTTTGTGAGACCATATGCTGGTGCGGTAGGCCCTGGGTTCCTCCTAATGCAGGACAATGGCAGACCTCATGTGGCTGGAGTGTGTCAGTAGTTCCTGCAAGATAACGGCATTGAAGCTATCGACTGGCTGCCCGTTCCCCAGACCTGAATCCGATTGAGCACATATGGGACATCATGTCTCGCTCCATCCACCAATGTTACGTTGCACCACAGAATGTCCAGGAGTTTATGTATACTTTAGTCCAGTTCTGGGAGTAGATCCCTCAGGAGATCATCCGCTACCTCATCAGGAGCATGCCCAGGCATTGTACAGTAGGGGGGTCATACAGGCACCTGGAGGCCACACACACTACTGAACATCATTTTGATTTGTTTTAAGGACATTACATTCCACTTTAATTTTGGGTGTGACTCCAAATCCAGGCCTCCATTGGTTAATAAATTTGATTTCCATTGATGATTTTTGTGTGATTTTGTTGTCAGCACATTCAACTTTGTACAGAACAAAGTATTCAATGAGATTATTTCATTCATTCAGATATAGGATGTGTTATTTGAGTGTTCCCTTTATTTTTTTGAGCATTATATATATATATATATATATATATATATATATTTAAGTAAAAAGAAAATGTCACCAAAGGTGTCTATATCCCAAATAGCTTCACATTGCTTAGCATTTCATTTTAAGGGGGTTAATGTTAATATACAGCCTCCATAATCAACTAAAGGGGGTCTGAGCATTGGCGGAGAATTAAAAACTTCCCTCAGGCTTTATAGTTCTGATCAGGAATTTCTTCTGGCTAGCTAACATTTCTTTGTGCAGGAACTGCTATTTATTCAATTGTCCATTGGATCATTCCTACATATAAAATTTCATTTAAACCAAGCATAAAATCAGCACAGTTTAGCTCCTATATTACAGACACAAGTCTAATTCAATAACCCAAACTCAAAGGATCGTACAATAGATCCCTCTCCAGGATCTATTGTATTATCCAAAACTTGATGTTGTAAAATGTGCGTAAAAATATGAGTTTATTGAGCTCAAGTGAAGCTGGCCTAAGCAGAAATTTTAGAGAAAAGCAAAAAAAAACTAATTTAGTTGCTTGTAAAACAGTCTTTAGTTTGATGAGCTTGATATTCTTGCCAAATTTGACTTTCTTGGCATATCTGAGGTACAGTCTGCTTTAGTGCATGTGCATCGACTTCATTAAAAAAGAAAGAAAGCTGCCTTCTTGTAGGATTCATACAATGGATCCTGATTGTTATTGAAATTTAGCCTTTTCCCCATATGGAACTCTCATTGCCATCTCGACACTGACTCTTTCTATGTGAGAGGACTTATGAATGTTTCCTCCTCAAGAGAGGAGACCTTTGCCGCTCTATGGACCAAGCATTGATGGTTATAAAATCAACTGAGAGTAAATCTGTCACTTTTGAATCTTGCCCAGTCTCTTGCTTTTACCTATGGGAATTTGGCTGAAGATTGGTTAAAATCTTATCACCAGACTATAAAGCAGAGCTGCTTTTCAGTGGCATGAACTTAAAATAAATTATGTCCAAATTCTAGAGTATTTGTGTCATTGCCGTGTCCAGACAAGAAATTCTTTCTAATTTCAGCCATCTGTTCGAATCAGGGTGCCAGTGAAACATTTCAGTGTGAGCTCCCCAGCTGCTCTTCTGTTCCTTCCTGTCAGACTAGCTTTGGGAGTATTAAAAAGCAATTCAGTAAATGTGAGGGTCTAGAGGAAATCACAGCCAAATCATATCATCTATCTTCAGATTCTTAAAAAATGATAATATAGTAATTTAATATTTGAACTGCCTGATAGTTGATGATATTACGCTTGGAACATAAAAGGTTAAAATATTCCCAGTTTATATTATTCATAAATTTATGTGCTTTGTTTTTATGTATTTTTATGTTGTATATTTTTCTCTTGTTTCTGTTTAGTAGAATGAGCACATCTTAGAGTAACCAGAACTATAAAAAGGTTGTTTCAACTAAATAAATGGTTAAAATGATTAAGGGTTTACTTATACAAGCACCTTTGCAATTCACCTGTTATTAGAAATTGTCTACGTTTTTAAGAACAAAGGGATTTTTATAATTTACTGCTTCTTCTCTAGATTGCATAACAAATAGAAGATTTTCCAACCGATTCTTGATGAAAATATTTTAACAAACTTTTATTTCACATAGTAAAAATTGGCGCTCACAATAAATCCAAGCATGATGTAGTGTCCTAAGCGTTTCAGACAAAAAAAGTCCTTAATCAAGTCCATGATTCACGACTATTTTTACTCTGAAACACGTAGGACACTACATTATGTTAGGTTTTAATGTAAGTACCAATTTTTACTATATGGAATAAAAGTTTTTTGAAATATTTGAATCAAGAATCAGCTAGAAATTCTTCTATTTGTTATACAGTCTTTGGCCACAAGGGGCAGGAGTGACATTTCTGTGCCGAGAATTATTGAGGCCTCAACTAAAGTGAGCTAGACTACACCTGTTTGCCCTTGACTAGGTTACCAGACAATTTATTGGAGGTGATTGGTCTCCTAAGTAGCACAGTGCTCTCAGACTATTTGCTGTACAGTAGAGCTTGTAGTCACAGCTTTGAAGCTGGTCAGATCACTGGATTTAGCCAGTTTCAGTGTCCATGTTCTTCTCTTACGATGCAGAGTTAAAGTTTCCTCTACTAGCAGTTTTTCAGAGTGTGCAGTTTGGACCAGCAACTCAACCATGCGAGCTGTTAATCTTCAGGAGCACCTGCCCCTCTGAAATTAGAAAGTTGGGAGGCTGGAGAACAGTGTGCTCCTGAAAATTAATCTTGAGAAAACCCATTAATGGGGTAGTCCTGCCTTAATTTTTTTTGTACTATGTTACATCATAATTTGGAGAGGAATCATGCAAGAAATCTTCCATTTTAGAAATAAATTCTCTATATTCTTGGGTTTGGGGTGCATATATATTGTGCTTCACATAAGCTTATATCAGTAACCTGTAATTGATGTCAACTATGAAGACATTATCACCATACTCTTCATGTAGTTCATAGCGAATCCCTTTCTTTTTATTTAGCATTACATCAAAAATTTGTACAATGTGGGAAGATATTTTGTATTAGACATGACAAAATCACCAATTTTAAAAATGTAATTTTGTGTTAATCTTCCGGGAATGTTTATGCTATATGTGTCTATATATGGCTACCTGGCAGGTGTTATGTGGATTACTGGTTTTTAAGGGGTTTATAGCATGGGCAACAATGTATTAAAACAAATTTTTGTCAGAAATTGGCGTCCCTAAATCAATTCATGAAAATTTGTTCTGGAAATTTGATTTGCATTGAATATATTTAAAGCAAATTGAATGTGTGTTATTATTCTTTTTGACTTTATGAGGTTCGAAAGCATAGAAAAGAAAGGTAGATACAGATAAGAAAATAATTTATCTTCATCCTTCCCTCACCTGCCTGGCTGCTCAGCCCCATGGGTTGCGAGCAATATTGTTGTTTTGTGGGCCATGCATGTTATGACGTCTTGGTGGCAGAGTCTGTGCCGGAGATACTGAAGATGGCTGATTGTCGGAGGATGATAAAATTGTCACAGTGAAAACTGGACCAAAAAGATATCTGGACAAGAGCTATGCTGCCAGGCACGCACAACATGGGAGGACTGAATGAGAATTTTTTTAACCTACTTCCGGCTGTTTAGAATCTGGCCACCATTTGGCTGAATTCACCCCAAGCAATCACAGAAAATATGGATTCAGTTG
>JARQOD010000002.1:601911113-602024614 GCA_033576555.1 Oophaga sylvatica | reverse complement strand
ATAGGATCAAAGATGAAAAGTGAACTTGAGATGCAGAGGGAAGGAGATCCAAGCTGTGAGGGGATTGGGTGAAAGCATTCTGATGCACTTGTTTGTCTTCTTCTTGCCTTTAGTAGCACATATTGAAATATACATGCAATGGTAGCAGAACCCATCTGGTGTAAATCTATCAAAAGCACAAAGTGTTGTCTGTTATGCAGAATCGCAAATACAGCCCTGCACATTCTGTTTTTAGCTATTTTCCCCATTGTACCATTCCAAATGAGACAAGTATTACAGAATAGAGGGGTCATGACTCATGACATAAGAGGTCCTGTACAGTATATCTTATTTACCTACACTCTTTCTCTTTAGAGGTGACAGATAACCGCCAGGGGCTATTTCTAGGGCAGTAAGCCAGAACAGTTTGTGTAGAGGTAGAGCATTTTGACCTGCTGATGTGGAATTGCAAAATTGCCTGGCACTAGCATATTTATAAATATCTCCCAATGTGTCTCAAGGTAAATGACTTCTTGTTTTGTCAGTTTCATTTTCCTTAAAGTACTGTCACAGGCCGTAGGGTTAAGCTGTAAAAATGGACAGTTAAAGACAGTGAGATTATGATCAGAAGCAAAAACCAATAAAGTTTGTTGATGGAAATTTGCGCAAATGGAATATGTTTGCCAATCAGTATTGATGTCTCTATAAATCACTTTTACGGCCGTCTAAATTAAACCTTAAGCATTGTGACTCTATGCGGGTCTATCATATGCATTGAGAAGATTTTGTAAAATAATATCCAGCCTAACTCTACTGATATGTTCTGAGAGTTTTATAAATTGGACACTCTGGACATGGAAACATCTAGATAATTATATTGATTTCACAGTTATCTTGGATTTATCTGTGATTGAGGGCTTACAGCTGCTGTGACCAGAATAGATATCATTCAGTTATGATCGCTTCTAAATTCTTTTTTCATTTGCAAAAAGAGCCAAAGTATTAGAGTGAAATGTGTGTGTTAGCAAGCAAAATCAAGATCTGGTTTTAAAGAGAAAATACTGTGCAGTAAATCCAGATGATTATTTTATCTAGAAATATCCGTAATGCATTCTGCATGTACATTAAAAGATATTTGTGTTCTGGAAAAAAATAAACTAATCTATTCGTGAAAGGGTTAATCAGTGTAAGCCTAACATGAAAAAGACCCAATAATAAGCAGATATAAAATATAACTTTTAATATTTCATTTAAAAAGGGACAAACACCACACTAAAAAGTGCACACTACGTTCACTGTATGGATAAACCCTGAACTGAATGCCTGCCAGCTGAGGTTGGCACCCTATATGCAACCTATATGAGAATGGTGCCCCCGCTCAATGATGGCTGACCCTACTGTCCTATTATGCCTGACAGTGCTAAATAGTGAAGGTCAGTAAGAAAGACAGTGCAGGCATTTATCAGGTCAGTGAAAGAGGTGAATCACCATGCCTGATTGACAAAGATACAATAAAAAATGTGAGATAAGCATACCCCTCTGATCTGTACCTATGTTGAACCCTGCCTGTACAGCGGAGGTTGGCACCCTATTTGTCAGCGGATATGACGCCTCCGCACAACAGAAGCTGACCCTGGGAGACCATATACACCATTAACCCCAGTGATTAGTATTACTAAGCAGAGATAACTGGTGCTTGGAAACCAATGACAAAACATAGTTAATCAGATAATTAATTCAGATATTCAGATTTAGTCTTATGAAAGATCAAGAGAATCACATATGATATAATTTAAAGTCAATAAGACAGTCAGAAGGGGTAATTATCATTCAGATGTCATGTGACCTCTACATGTTTCACCACACGGCCCATCAGGAGGTTAGATGGATAGATGTTGCATGTTCTTAATATTTTAATGAGGCCCTCCAGTTGTTGCCTTTAACCGTCTATGGATGAGACTGCTTATATATTTTTCTGGCTTTGCACTATGTGTAGAGCATTTATGAGTGTAGGATTACCATAACTACACTTTGTTCACAAATATTGAATGAGGTAGTACAGTTGGTGCCTTCAAAGGTGTATGGATGACCTCGCTTGTAATTTTTGGCAGACTGCATTGTGCAAAATGTTCATGAGTGTAGGAGGACTACAACTATACTTTGTTCTCAATATTTGAATGAGGTACTACAGTTGTTGCCTTCAAGGGTGTATGGATGCCCTTGCTGGTAATTTCTAACAGGCTTTGCAATTAGTGTGCAGATTTTATGAGTATAGGAACCAATACATGACAATTTGAGCAAAATGTGTATGAGGTCCAATATAGGAAGTATGTGAGTCCCTCTTCCGTCACATTTTTGGCATTTCTTGCTTCCAACATAAATTACATTGAAATTTTAAATTTTTTAATAACAATTTCCATTTTGGTTTTACTTAAATTCTAATATTTAAAAAAATATTTTTTACATTTTGCCTTATATACAAGTCATTAAACAGGAAATAATGTTTCCTAACTTTTTTTCCTGTAAGCTCTCATCAATTCTGAAAATTACAATTGTCAGGTCTTCAAAAGAGTGACAACATTGTTCTCAGCAGCGATCTAGGAGTCAGAGATGCTTCCAGGGGTCTTCCCCATGTTGTTCTTCCATTCGTCAATTTTTCTATCCATTTCAACATTTTCACTATGAAAAAAGTGAAGTATTTTGAACCTTACCATTACTAATAGGTAACCATTAGTATCAATTCATTTGAATCAGATCCCCAAGCTGGGAGTGGCCCTAAGGGAGCAGGTGAATCCCCCGGCTGGCCTCTGTGAAGTAGTGGGCCCTTCAAACACCTCCATTAGCAGTGCTCATACACTTGATTTGCTATTTACAGACAAAGACAAGACTCTAATAGTTCACTAAAATAAACTACCCAGTTATTTATTACATGGAAACATTAGTAAATTTGTGTACTAGGCTCAGTTTTTTTTGCATATGGTTGAACAGAGGATCCTCAGAATCAATACTGCCCTTGGCACTCTAGGTTTATACTGCAGGTCAACCTTCCTTTCTTATGTTATTAAAACATGATCCTGAAAAGGCAAAAGTGTTCTTGGGGAAGAACATTTCCATAATAAGGCACTATGAACAGACATCATATGAGGACAGACGCAGGATGAGTAGTGTGCCGGCAGGGGCACTATGTCAGGTGGATGAGATTATATTAACGCCAAACCCCAACCAAAGTCATCACACAGGAACTAAGGACTTACAGTTTAAAATATATTAGTATTAATTGAGTAACATTGAATACTATGCGCAGAAACATTAATTCTACAGCTAATTTTATTAATTCACTATATTTTAATCTTCACTTGAATGCTCGGGAACAGAACAGTTTTATGGTGAGTAGCAGAGTGATGATGAATGTAAGCTGTATTCTCACATGTCTTATTTAGCAAGTGACAGCTCAGGTGCCTCCACTCTGGTCCATGAAAATCGCAGCTGCCAGCCCACTTCATCTCATCTTCAGCAATGCACCTGCCACTTCACTAATTTATGCTGCTCTCACCAATAGACTCCCAGTTCTTGTAGAATGAGATTCAGCATTCTTATTTTTACCTAAAAATGCTTTAACGATGCTTATTTCTTCCTGTTTCCTACCATTAGCTAATAAATCAAAGTTTTAAAAGTGAATTTCTCACCAGTATAAGAATTCTGTCCTTCACAGGGCACATGAATGCCAAACTTTCCTAGATACGTGTTATGGTAGATTAAAGCCATTGTCTCTATAGTAGTAGATGGCAATGGAGATGCTGTGATTATTTACGCTACACCTACTAAAAACTGAATTTCTCATACATACAGAAGTGTCTACAATTGGGGCTCGTTCAGTTGTCGCTCTTTTTCACCTTTGAGAAAAACAAACTGAGTTTCATTAGTGATTTTTATCAGTCTCATCAGATTTGGTGTCGTTTAAATTTCATCAGAATTCGATCAGAGTTTAATCAATTTTTCTCATTTGTGAAAAAAAAAGTTTCCACCTTCTCTTATCTATCAGTCCAAGAAAAACGAACAACACTTGGATGGCATTCGGGTGCTGTCAAATTTTTTGATGGATCCAACTCGCATTGCTGAGTTTAATTCAGCACACGGATCAATATTGGACATGTCACTGTGATTTTGGTTTAACCACTCGGTCCACAAAAAATCATAGATATGTGAACAGCTTTGTAGACTGTCATAGGTGTAATGTAAGACTGGGGTGCCAAGAGCCCACCAGTAACTAACTCCAGGGCCCCACTTTTCAGCTCCATGCAAATGTGACATTATCCTCAATCACAAATTTATATAACAATGAACTGGGCAGATTGTTACATGAACATGATGCTGCCTGTATCTGTGCATGTTGATTCAGGTATATAGTGCCAAGTACTGCTCATTTAAGAGGGTGGTGGCCCACCGGAGGATTCTCCTTTTCTCCAGTGGGCCAGTCCAATCTTGAGTATGAGTGCTGTCCGAAGAAAACACAGATAGAACTCGTACGCAAAAACTGACAACTGAATGAGCCCCTACTCCAAATTTTCCTAAACTATACAAACATAATACATTATTTTGAAATGTGAAACCCTGGACTCGCTGCAATTCACATAACAACCACTAGGTGGTTACGCATAGACACACACACAGCATAAACCTCGCTGGTAAAGTATCACAAAATCATGCTTCACTTAGTTTTTCATTTTTTTCAGCCCTGTTATCTCATACCACTCATTTTAAAATATTTTTAACACAGAGTAAATGTACGGACATATGCATCCATCCCGGCAGGGGAATTGTATTATTACATGGCAGCCATTAAGATCAAAGGTGTGCATGTCATACATGAATGGCACAAGTCTGCCAGATTGGGGGCTGTTATAGATTTAGTCTCTGTTTCTGGCTCACATCAGGGGGTCCCTCTCCATGATGTCCATATGCTTTAAAAATTAGTGGCAAGGGAATGTCTTCATTAGGTAATACCTGTAAGGTATGAGCCATGAGACAATATTGACTGTAACTAATACTTACAATTTAAGTATCTGTTTTAGCATCAGTCATGTATTTGTGTTGCCCAAATATAATTTTACATTATAATTTCGTCTTCCGCTTCAGTGTTTGTGTTGGTCGGTGTCAATCAAAGTTCTTCTTTCGTGTCACTGTAGCGTACAATTATATCTTCCCAGCTGTGTGGTGCCGCAGAATATAATGACAAGATCTGAACAAATGATAATAAAACTCATACAAATAAATGTCATAATGGCTCTATGATGACCGCAAGCAGCATGCAGTGTAGAGTCCCATGGATGAATAGTGTATGGAGGGAATAAAGCTGGCAATTTATCTATTAGCGCACACAATTTAATGTGCAAACCCACAAGGGAGTCAAATTCGTCTCTGGAGCTTTCACCTGGGAAGACTGACACAGTCCATTGAGAAAGTTCTGTTACAGGCTATTCAGAATTACTGAGGTATAAAAGTTAATCATTTCCTATAGTAAAAAGGAACTAAATAGAAGATATACTTTTAAAAATAGAAGTTAGTATGTGTTTAAATTCAGTATATTATGCAGTGTATAAGTGTCAGGCTGGGGTGTCAAGAGCCCACCAGTAACCAAATCCAGGCCCCCCCTTTTCAGCTAAATGTAAATATGACATTATCCTCAATAACAAATTTATATAACAATGAACGGAGTAGATTGTTAAATGAAAACGTTGTTTCCTTTGCACATAGTGATTCAAGTATATAGTGCCATGTGCTGCTCATATAACAGGGTGGTGGCCCATTCTTGTACAGGGGCCCACCGAAGGATTTTCCCATTCTCCCTTGGGCCAGTCCAAGCCTTCAGTGTATTACTGCTACAAGAGAATAATTCTTATTAAACTCAGGAGAAAAAATGAGTCAAAAAAATGCCAATAAAAATTATCAAAATTTAATTTTTTCACATCATAAAACATGAAAATTTTAACCAATATACATAACAAAGATATACATACATATATGTTTAAAGAACATGGGTTAAATAAGAACCGTGATGAACTCCAAAAAATGTTCCATAAAGGCCGAAGATAAGGTCAGGAATGTTAGTGAGCAATATGAACGAGAGGGATATATAAACAATCACCAGCAATCACATTATAGGATCCATTAAGAATCCATACGTATAAATGTATATTACTGGCATAAATAGCCCCAAAATACAAAATCACTTCCCCTGAGGAAGCAAATCACACGTGAAACGCACATTGGGATACGTGGCCGAGGCAAAGGCATTTATTATGGGTAATTACTTGCTACATTTGTTATAATTATGATCACTATGGGTATGCGCTATGGAGGGCAATAGATGCAAACCAGGCAGTCAATGTTTTGGGGCTATTTATGCCGGTAATATACATTTATAAGTATGGATTCTTAATGGATCCTATAATGTGATTGCTGGTGATTGTTTATATATCCCTCTGGTTCATATTGCTCACTAACATTCCTGACCTTATCTTCGGCCTTTATGGAACATCTTTGGAGTTCAACACAGTTCTTATTTAACCCATGTTCTTTAAACATATATGTATGTATATCTTTGTTACATATATTGGTTAAAATTTTCATGTTTTATGATGCGAAAAAATAATTTTGATCATTTATATTGGCATTTTTTTGACTCATTTTTTCTCCTGAGTTTAATATTGATGAGAGAGTTGCCATTTTTTCATGGTTATGGATTACACTGATTTTTTTTATATAGAAGAGAATAATTCTTGTAGCCAAATCGGCAGAAAATCCTACGCACTTGGCAGTCACCTTTTCCAGAAAACACAGAAATGCTACGCCCAATTGTCTTCTTAAGTGAACAGCAAAAAATTTGGATTTCAGCAAATCTGATTTTTTTGTGTAATTAAGGTAAACTTGACTGGCCTCAATCGATTTGCTCATCTTTACTGCTAACCTATGTGTCTAGTATATGATTTTAGTGTTACTAATAGCTTAATGGTATAATAATGTTTGTGCCGTTTTGGCAGTTAAGGGTACTAATATGTAGATATAATATTCTGCCTTTACACATGGTGTTTTATGATGGCAGATCCAATTAAATTAACACACAAGACTACTGATATACAGTTTTATTTCACAACCTCAATGCCTAAAGGTACTGCCACACTAAACAATCCCGCTAGCGATCACGATAACGACGCATACTAATGAGATCGCTAGCGGGATTGTTTCTATATCGCTGATAGCGGCTTAACTTAGCGATGTCGTTAAGGACGCTATCGCGGTTAGCGATCTCCTTAACGACTTTAGCGGTACAAAAGTACCGCTAAATCGCTAAGAAAAGGTGCCACACTCAGCGATATATACTTATCAGCGGGGGCGCCGACGATAAAATAGGGTCCGGAACGATGTCAGTTACGAGCGAGATCACAGCAGGATCTCAGCAGGGGCCACGTCGCTGGTAGATGCCGCACAAAACAACATCGCTAACGGGATCGCTAAATAGTGACGTTTTTTAGCGATCCCGTTAGCGATGTTGTTTAGTGTGGCATACCCTTAAAGGCATGGAAGGTGATAGGGATTTCAAATTACACCTTAGAGAGAAACATTGTGTGATAATGGATCCCCCTTCAGGCTTTGTATTAGGCATAATGTATCCTTCTTGGCTGCAATTTTCCTTTAATTATTCTACTTGTTATGCCATACCTGGCCACTAGGTTTGCTCTTAATAAAACATTAAATCCTTGAAAAGTATTACACTTTAAGGATGCTTTTTATTTAGAGATAAGTGAATTAAACAAAATTCAAATTTGCCTTTTTGTGCAAATTTTCACGGAAAATTCATTTCATAGGGATGTTATTCTTCGCAATATTTTAATGCAATAGTGCATAATAAATGTAATATATAAAAAATTTAAAAAAATCTAAAATCTAAAACTCCACTCTCTGATCACATTTCTGTACCTCCTCTCCTTACTGTCACCTGTTCAGTCCTCATTGCATATTCTGATCCCTGCCACTTGCGCTGAAGTCACAGGGCCTCTCACACTGAGTCGAAACTTCCAGTTCTGATGAGGACTGGGAGGATTCTTCACAAGCATGTGAAAGGTCACAATGTCATGATGTTACATTGTGCACATTGACCATTAGCGCTGCATGCATGGAACCATACCAGGGCTCATCAGAGCTGGAAGTACCAGCTCAATATGAGAGACCTAGGGATTTTTATCGCTCAAGGCCAGGGTAGATGTATTGAGAATCAGATAGGTGAGAGTGAGGAACGGAGGGGCTGAAGAAGTCAGCAGGAAGGTGACTATAAAGGTTTCTTTTTATTTAAATTCTGATGGCCCTTTATGGTTCAGAAAATTAAAGACCAGCAGACACTATTTTTCTGAATCCTTGTGGAAGCAAATTACAAAAAAAACACATTCTTGCAAATGGGGAATTTTGTAAAATTCGAGAAGAATTGAATTCCGCTGGGATTTATCCATTCATCTCTACTTTTATTTTTATTGTATGTAGAAGTTTATTGCAGAAGGGTTCAAAATGATAATTAAGGACAATTTAGTTTGATGTGATGAAAACAAAGCATTTCATATTGACCTCCGAAATCAGAATCTAGAATATGTGAACAGGGTCAATTAAAGCAACTCTTTGTAGCTGAAATTCACTATAAGTAATAGGAGAACGTCCTTAGCATTCCCTCAATAACATTAGTGTTCCCAAATATGGAATCTCATTTTTTTAAGTTTCTTTTGAAAGCACATGTTGTATATTGTGTTCTGTATTCCTTTGCTAATTATTAATAAAAAAGGCCACTTTGTGATAGGAACAATATGAACAAATGGATGGAGTTTCAAGGTAGAAAATAGGATTATATTAACATCTTGCAATACATATATATTTTTGTTGGGGAAACAGAAAACAAACCATTGAAAAATAAGAACTATACTGTAAATCTAATGTTACACAGAATGTGCTAAATAAGGCAGAGGAGCCGAGGAATGAACAGTCTAATTCTAATTAATTAACCTTTCCCAGATGTTCTGTGTTCTTTGGGGAAAACAAAATGTGAAGTTGCAACCTTTAACATGCGATTATCTGCACATCAACCCTGTCACAAAATATTTAGGAAGCTTCAGTTTCTGCTAAAGTACCGTAAAATTAAGCAGTTTAATAACTGGATATGAGGACTTGTGTAAAACCTTAGATTTGTGAATATTTTGAATTGGACTTCATTAAATATACAGGTTAGTAGCCAAGAAAAAAAAGTCTTTGCTTATGTCAGTTGGGTCATCTGTTCAAGCTGTTTTTTTTAATGTTATTTTTTTTTCTAGCTAATGCAAATATCACTGTTCTACTAAATATGACATTATTTTTCTTTATTTTTGTGCCTGTCCTGTCCTGATATATGGCTCCTTCTCTTTATATATATCTTTGCTTTTTAACCAACTGGGCCCAGTCCTTGTCTCAAGAAGTTGACCATAGATAATAGTTGATTACCATGCCTAATTGGCTGAAAAAAAACTAGATTTATGCATAGGGTAGAAAGGAAAAAATCTTAAAAAAGGAGCATTAAAAAGGTTGTCCAGCCTCAGGCTACTAGTCTGCAGATACTCTATGTGACTGCAGACTTGAGAATCCTTATATCACATGCACTGCTCACTATGAGAGCAGGCAGGCACGAGAAGTCTAATATGTGATTTGCTTACATGTGATCACGTGCCTGCCAGATGGGCACAGAATCCCTCAATGAAAGTGTGTTGAGAGCGGCCTGACAAGTCTAGTTGGAATGTGGCCGGGAATATGCATATCACATACTTGCAGTCACATGACTGCCCACTCCAGGCACTGGCGCCGGCGAATCCTTACTACATGCTGTTAGGGTTCGAGTTCCCGCTGCTGTACAAGGGGAGTCTCGAACCAGCCCCCTGCGGTCTCCCATTCATCTCCGGCCGCAGTGGAGCCTGCTCAGCAGAGACGTCGGTCCAGGCATCTTGCCCACTCCAGTACTGTGCAGTGACTTGCTGTTGCCTTTCCTGGATCTGCTATTATAGCCAGTGCTGGAGCAAACGTCTTTGGGACAAAGTCCTGCGTTTTCCCTTCTGAGCATGCCCAGAGTGAGATCTCTCATTGGAGATCGGGGGTCACATGCTCGGGTACTGCAGCGGCTCCTATTGGTCTGCCAGGAAGGTCCTGTGACTACTGTTGTTCTGGAACAAGCTTCATTGGTCCTTGTTTCTGGCAGGTCCTGTAGCTGTTGCTATAAAAGGGTAGCATGGCTGGGCCGCCATGCGCTAATATCAACCATTGTATGCTATGCGCCAGTGTGGTCATGTGTGTGTGGTTAGGGACCCGGCTAAAATAAGCCACTAGAATACCGACTTAATCGGTGAGGAGTTTGGTGTGCTAGCTGGTCAGGGTCGGCGTCCTAGATGCCCTAGATTACTGGCATAACCGGTGAGGAGTTTTGATTGCCGTATTCAGGGTCTGGCGTTCAGACGCCATAGATTGCGGGTGACTCCCGCGAGGACATTAGCACATGATCACGCTTTATGTACGCTTAGCACTTACAGTGCCTACAAGTAGTATTCAACCCCCTGCAGATTTAGCTGGTTTGATAAGATGCAAATAAGTTAGAGCCTTCAAACTGCAAACGAGAGTAGGATTTATTAACAGAAGCATAAATCTTACAAAACAAAAGTTATGTTGCTCAGTTGAATTTTAATAAATTTTAAACATAAAAGTGTGGGTCAATTATTATACAACCCCTATGTTTAATATTTCGTGGAATAACCCTTGTTTGCAATTACAGCTAATAATCGTCTTTTATAAGACCTGATCAGGCCGGCACAGGTCTGTGGAGTTATCTTGGCCCACTCCTCCATGCAGATCTTCTCCAAGTTATCTAGGTTCTTTGGGTGTCTCATGTGGACTTTAATCTTGAGCTCCTTCCACAAGTTTTCAATTGGGTTAAGGTCAGGAGACTGACTAGGCCACTCCAACACCTTGACTTTTTCCCTCTTGAACCAGGTCTTGGTTTTCTTGGCTGTGTGCTTTGGGTCGTTGTCTTGTTGGAAGATGAAATTACGACCCATCTTAAGATCCTTGATGGAGGAGCAGAGGTTCTTGGCCAAAATCTCCAGGTAGGCCGTGCTATCCATCCTCCCATGGATGCGGACCAGATGGCCAGGCCCCTTGGCTGAGAAACAGCCCCACAGCATGATGCTGCCACCACCATGCTTGACTGTAGGGATGGTATTCTTGGGGTCATATGCAGTGCCATCCAGTCTCCAAACGTCACGTGTGTGGTTGGCACCAAAGATCTCGATCTTGGTCTCATCGGACCATAGAACCTTGAACCAGTCTGTCTCAGAGTCCTCCAAGTGATCATGAGCAAACTGTAGACGAGCCTTGACATGACGCTTTGAAAGTAAAGGTACCTTACGGGCTCGTCTGGAACGGAGACCATTGCCGTGGAGTACGTTACTTATGGTATTGACTGAAACCAATGTCCCCACTGCCATGAGATCTTCCCGGAGCTCCTTCCTTGTTGTCCTTGGGTTAGCCTTGACTCTTCGGACAAGCCTGGCCTCGGCACGGGAGGAAACTTTCAAAGGCTGTCCAGGCCGTGGAAGGCTAACAGTAGTTCCATAAGCCTTGCACTTACGGATGATGCTCCCAACAGTGGAGACAGGTAGGGCCAACTCCTTGGAAAGGGTTTTGTACCCCTTGCCAGCCTTGTGACCCTCCACGATCTTGTCTCTGATGGCCTTGGAATGCTCCTTTGTCTTTCCCATGTTGACCATGTATGAGTGCTGTTCACAAGTTTGGGGAGGGTCTTAAATAGTCAGAAAAGGCTGGCAAAAGAGATCATTAATCCACACATGTGAAGCACATTATTCTTGGTGCCTGAACTACTTCTTAATAATTTAGGGGGACAAAACAGAATTCTTGTGGTTTGAGGGGTTGAATAATAAATGACACTCTGAATTAACTTTTAACGTTTTTAAAAAAAAAAATTAAAACAAAAATTTTTGCTGCAGTGCATTTCCACTTCCAGGCTGATCTACAGTACAAATGTCACAATGCCAAGTTAATTCCGCATGTGTCAACCAGCTAAATCTGCAGGGGGTTGAATACTACTTGTAGGCACTGTAACTGTGTACCTGAGAGCCTGACAGGACACAGCACTTTTTCTCAGCGGCCCTGTGACGTAACAGGGTTCGCTTTCAACGCTAGACAGCGCCCTAGCGTGTTTTCTTTGCGACTCAGTTGTGTTTAGTGAGTTCGCACACATCGCCATATAGCGCTGCGGCTCTCCTTCTAGCGGCTCTGTGGAGTAACAGAGTTCGCACTTATTGCCACAGCACGTTACGGCGTTTATGTTGGCGACTCTGCGGGATAACAGAGTTTGCTTCTTACGCCATTTTACTAGCAGCAGGCTCCGCCTGCACGGTGGACCCGGGCTGCGAACGCACCTCTCCACATCTTATATTTGGTGCGTTCCGCAGACCCTATCATAATATTAGCGCCAGGGTCTGGCTAGTAAAATGGTGGATGAACAGCGTTTACAGCTGTACATCCAGCAGCTGGAGGGTAGGTTGGCGGCTCTTGAGCGCACAACCTCAGCTGTGGATGTTACCGCAGTCGCTGTTCAGGCTGCTAGCGTAGCTGCAGCCAGTTTGTCCTCTGCCACCTCTGTCCCTACATTGTCCCACCTCCCGCTTCCAGACAAGTTTGCTGGTGACAGCAAGCAATGTCGGGGATTCGTGAGTCAGTGCTCCATACACCTCGAGCTTCTGGCTGCACGTTTCCCCACGGATCGGGCATAAGTGGGCTTTGTGATAGCTCTTCTGTCGGGCAGAGCGTTGGAGTGGGCAACGCCGCTGTGGGAGCGCGACAACCGTGTGGTGCGGAGTGCTTCTCGTTTTCTGGAGGCTCTGAAAAAGGTTTTTCTAGGACCTCAGATCACCCACGATACGGCGCTCAAACTGCTGGCAAGTACCCAGGGTTCGGCTTTGGTCAGCCAGTTTGTTGTCCAATTTCGGACTCTGGCCTCGGAATTAGAGTGGCCAGATAAAGTCCTCATTCCTGTGTTCTGGAGAGGACTGGCGAGTCATGTGAAAGACGCCTTGGCTACCAGAGAGATTCCTGCCACACTGGAGAAGCTTATCGCTATTTCCACCCGCGTCGACCTCCATTTCCACGAGCGGAGGCTGGAACGTGCCCAGTGTAGGCAGAGGGTTCGGTTGGCTCCAACCTTCACCACCCCTCTGGAGTCGCCCGTTCAGGCGCCCGACCTTCAGGAAGTTACTCCTGCAGGATCTAAATTTCGGGTCACTCGTCCATCCCCGATTTGTTATATTTGCCAGCAGCAGGGACATTTTGCCAACCGATGTCCACAGCGGCTGAATATACGGTCGCGCCCAGTAACCGTAGGAACAGGGTCACTGGACGCCATGAGTTTTGCCCCTAAAGTGCTCCTCAAGGGGATAATTACCCACGGTTCTACCACCCTACCCGTCAAGCTGTGTGTGGATTCTGGGGGAGAGGGGAATTTTATGTCATCCTCCTTTGCTTCTCGCCACACCATGCCTTTGGTGTTGCTGGCTGAACCAGTATCGGTACGGGTGTTGAACGGAGCAATTCTGCCCTCACAAATCACCCATCAGTCTGTCCCACTCACCTTGTCTATGTCTCCTTCCCATCAGGAGAATATATCATTTTTTATCCTCCCTGAGGGTATAGATGAGGTTTTGTTGGGATTACCCTGGCTCCGCCACCACTCTCCCCATATTGAGTGGTCTTCAGGGAGAATTCTGGGTTGGGGTAATTTATGTAAAGGCAGATGCATTAGGGACAGCGTGCAAGTCAACACCACTGAGATACCCATAGACCTCTCTCCTCTTCCCAAGGTCTATTGGTCTTATGCCGACGTTTTCTCGAAGAAGGCTGCGGAGACTCTTCCGCCTCATCGCCCCTATGACTGTCCTATCGACCTCTTGCCTGGAGCTGAGCCTCCTAGAGGAAGGGTTTATCCCCTCTCTCTTCCTGAGACAGAGGCCATGTCCCAATATATTCAGGAGAACTTGGCAAGGGGATTCATTAGGAAGTCAGTGTCACCAGCGGGAGCGGGGTTCTTCTTTGTGCAGAAGAAGAACGGAGAATTACGTCCGTGCATTGATTATAGGGGTCTCAACGCTATCACCGTGAAAAATAAATATCCTTTGCCGCTAATCTCTGAGCTCTTTGACAGGCTTCGGGGAGCAAGGGTATTTACTAAGTTAGACCTGCGGGGTATGTATAACCTGATTCGCATCCGTGAGGGGGACGAATGGAAGACGGCATTTAACACCAGGGATGGGCATTATGAATATCTGGTAATGCCCTTTGGGCTCTGTAACGCCCCAGCTGTCTTCCAAGACTTTGTGAATGACATCTTCCGGGATATGTTGACCACCTCGGTGGTAGTCTATCTGGATGACATTCTCATCTTTTCTCTAGATATGGCCTCCCACCGGAGAGATGTCTGCAAGGTCTTCGACCTCTTGCGAGCAAATTCC
Organism: Oophaga sylvatica; assembly: GCA_033576555.1. Classification (NCBI taxonomy): domain Eukaryota; kingdom Metazoa; phylum Chordata; class Amphibia; order Anura; family Dendrobatidae; genus Oophaga; species Oophaga sylvatica. The sequence goes on along the minus strand of JARQOD010000002.1, from coordinate 602,010,056 downwards.
CTATGTGCGAAGTTGGAGAAGTGCATGTTTGAGCAGGAGTCTCTACCTTTCCTGGGCTATATCATTTCCACCCAGGGATTGGCTATGGATCCTACCAAACTACAGGCTGTGATGGATTGGCAAGAACCCCACTCCCTTAAGGCGGTGCAGCGCTTTATGGGGTTCATTAACTACTATCGCTAATTCATTCCCCACTTCTCTACTTTGGTAGCTCCCTTGGTAGCCCTCACCAAGAAGGGAGCTAATCCCAAGTTGTGGTCAGAGGAGGTCACAAAGGCGTTCTCCTCCATCAAGTCGCATTTCGCCAGTGCTCCCATCTTACATTGCCCCGATGTCGATAAACCGTTTATCTTAGAGGTGGATGCCTCTTCTGTTGGTGCTGGAGCAGTCCTCTTTCAAAAGGATTCCCAGGGTCGGAAGCATCCCTGCTTCTTCTTTTCCAAGACCTTTACACCAGCAGAGAGGAATTATTCCATCGGGGACAGGGAGTTACTGGCTATGAAGTTGGCCTTCTCCGAGTGGAGACATCTTCTGGAGGGGGCTCGCTTCCCCTTCCAAGTATTCACGGACCACAAGAACTTGGTGTATTTGCAGACAGCCCAGCGGCTAAATTCCCGTCAGGCCAGATGGTCCTTGTTTTTCTCCCGGTTCCATTTCACCCTCCATTTCCTCTCCGGTGAGAAGAACATTCGCGCAGACGCTCTATTCCGCTCCGTGGTGTCCTCTGAGGAGGTGGAGGAGGAGCCTCGCTTATTGTCCCCACAGAAAGCCTAAGAACGGTGGCTCCGGTTTCGCTTGAGTCTGTGCCTCCGGGCAAGACTTTTGTGCCCATCAATTTGCGACCGGAAGTACTCTCTTGGGCACATTCGTCCAGGGTGGGTGGACATTTTGGGACAAAAAGGACTTCTGAGTTGCTGGCGAGAACATACTGGTGGCCGCAGATGGCCCGTGACGTCAGGGAATACGTTCAGGCGTGTGTCTCCTGCGCCAAGAATAAGTCCCCTCGACAACGGCCAGCTGGGTTACTTTTCCCTTTACCGGTGGCAGACAGGCCTTGGGAGATGGTGGGATGGATTTTGTGGTGGGCTTACCCAAGTCTCGGGGCTGCACCATCATCTGGGTGATAACCGACCACTTCTCCAAAATGGTGCACTTAGTGCCGTTACCACGGTTACCATCTGCACGGGCCTTGGCAGCATTATTCATTAGGCATATTTTCCGCCTTCACGGTATGCCAGACAAAATTGTCAGTGATCGAGGTCCCCAGTTTGCGTCTCGGTTCTGGAGAGAGCTGTGTCGTCTACTCAGCATTGAGTTGAATCTCTCCTCTGCATACCATCCTGAGACGAATGGTTGGTAGAGAGGGCCAACCAGACCTTGGTCACATACTTGCGACATTTTGTCTCTGCCAGGCAGGATGACTGGGCATCCTTGCTACCGTGGGCTGAGTTCGCTCTAAATAATGCTGTGGCTGACTCCACCGGACAGACCCCATTCCTCCTGAACTACGATCAGCATCCGCGGGTACCAGTGCCCATGCCCGTGTCTTCCGCCGATTCCAGGGTGGCAGACTGGGCTGTGGAGGCATGGGAATTTGGGACCGCACACAGGATGCCATTCAGGCCTCCAAAGAGAGGATGAGGTCTTCGGACCGATGCCCATCGGCGCCCCGCTCCTACATTTGCTCCGGGTGACCTAGTGTGGCTTTCTGCCCGAAACATCAGGCTACGTGTAGAGTCCACCAAGTTGGCGCCTCGCTTTTTGGGCCCCTTTAAAGTTCTGAGCAGGTGAACCCGGTGGTTTACCGCCTAGCCCTTCCGCCTCGCCTTGGTATCACTGACACCTTTCACGTGTCCCTCCTGAAACCCGTGGCCATTTCCCGGTTTTCCGAGTCATCTGCCGGGACATCGGGTTCATCTACCTACGATCATGAGGTGAAAGCATTGTTGGGTACAAGGTGGTACGAGGCAAAAAATTGTATTTGGTGGATTGGAGGGGTTATGGGCCTGAGGATAGGTCCTGGGAGCCTGCCGAGCATGTTCACGCTCCGCAGCTCATCGCTGCCTTTGAACGCAGCGAGGCCCAAAGAAGGGGGGGCCCTAGGAGGGGGGTAATGTTAGGGTTCGAGTTCCCGCTGCTGCACAAGGGGAGTCTCGAACCAGCCCCGCTGCGGTCTCCCATTCATCTCCGGCCGCAGTGGAGCCTGCTCAGCAGAGACGTCGGTCCAGGCGTCTTGCCCACTCCAGTACTGTGCAGTGACTTGCTGTTGCCTTTCCTGGATCTGCTATTATAGCCAGTGCTGGAGCAGACGTCTTTGGGACAAAGTCCTGCGTTTTCCCTTCTGAGCATGCCCAGAGTGAGATCTCTCATTGGAGATCGGGGGTCACATGCTCGGGTACTGCAGCGGCTCCTATTGGTCTGCCAGGAAGGTCCTGTGACTACTGTTGTTCTGGAACAAGCTTCATTGGTCCTTGTTTCTGGCAGGTCCTGTAGCTGTTGCTATAAAAGGGTAGCATGGCTGGGCCGCCATGCGCTAATATCAACCATTGTATGCTATGCGCCAGTGTGGTCATGTGTGTGTGGTTAGGGACCCGGCTGAAATAAGCCACTAGAATACCGACTTAATCGGTGAGGAGTTTGGTGTGCTAGCTGGTCAGGGTCGGCGTCCTAGATGCCCTAGATTACCGGCATAACCGGTGAGGAGTTTTGATTGCCGTATTCAGGGTCTGGCGTTCAGACGCCATAGATTGCGGGTGACTCCCGCGAGGACATTAGCACATGATCACGCTTTATGTACGCTTAGCACTTAACTATGTACCTGAGAGCCTGACAGAACACAGCACTTTTTCTCAGCGGCCCTGTGACGTAACAGGGTTCGCTTTCAACGCTAGACAGCGCCCTAGCGTGTTTTCTTTGCGACTCAGTTGTGTTTAGTGAGTTCGCACACATCGCCATTATAGCGCTGCGGCTCTCCTTCTAGCGGCTCTGTGGAGTAACAGAGTTCGCACTTATTGCCACAGCACGTTACGGCGTTTATGTTGGCGACTCTGCGGGATAACAGAGTTTGCTTCTTACGCCATTTTACTAGCAGCAGGCTCCGCCTGCACGGTGGACCCCGGGCTGCGAACGCACCTCTCCACATCTTATATTTGGTGCGTTCCGCAGACCCTATCACATGCAATGCCCACAATGTGATGATTCACAAGTCTACAGTCACATAGAGTGACTGCAGACTTTTAGCCTAAAGCCACACAACCACTTTAAACGGACAAGAGAAAAACATCAGATTAAGTAGAACAGAAGTATTTACAAGAGTTAAAATAAAACTAGTTTCTTTTTAAAAGATAGGTTATGCAACTTACTAATAATGTTTCATTACACAAGGTACTGAATGCTCTGTTAATGCTTCAGTTCCAGGTCCCAGCATCTTCACTTCTGATCCTGTACTTGACACACGATCATCTGTGGAAGCTTATGATAACAGTAGAATATGGATGAGGCTGGATTCCTTGCTCACTTAAGCAGCTAAGCCAGGCTCCTTCTCTATTTAGACATTGGAAGTGAAGCAGTTCAGGCCAGGGGATGGTACTGAGGAGAATGGGGGACCAGGCCTATTTAAACTACTGTATGTCAGTAAGTTATTAGTAAGTTTTTCAGCTCCTGTGTGACTATATATTTGTAATGGACACTTTTTCCAACCACTAGTGTGATTACATTGGACTGCACACATCATTTGTCTTCTGTTGCCGTAGATGAGTACAGTTGGTCTGTGTCTGGTATTATAGTTTCATTCCAGTAAATTTTGAACAACTGCTGATATACAAATAATATGGTGTGGCGCAAATATAATATAGAATTTTTCCTCTTTTCTTAAAATGTGTTCAATGGAATTTTAATGTTCTGTAATTAGTTCTGTGTGAAGTCACTAAATTGGTGGCCAGCTGGCTGCCATTTTGCTAAGCCATAAAGTAATGGGAAAAGGTAAAAAAAAAAAAAAAAAGTCCTATTACCTCACCGCTCATCTGTAACTCTACCTTTGGTGCTAACTGCCCATTGTCTGCTCCTCCGTGGGTTCTTTTTCCGCTGTCATGCACTATATCTCCAGTATCTTAACTGTAGCCCGGGACTTCTAGCCATGAACAAGCAAGCCTCAAAGGTCCCTGCATGTCGTAAGGTTGTGACTTTCTACTTGATGTCACAACATGTGCCACATTAGAATGGTGTACAAAGATCTCTGCAGCCCGGAAGTCACAGCCTACAGTGAAGACACAGAAGATGGGTAGCGCGATGGCAGAAAAGAGGTGCAGAGGACAAGATGGCATTCAGTGAGAGGTCAGTGGTGCAGGTGAGTGATGAGGTGGATATTAGAGACCCCCAAAGCATAATAAGGAACATTTAATTTTCAGAATAGAACTTAACTACAAATTAAACTTCCTGGCAAAATCCTCGTGACTCAGCAAGTTCAGAGTTTGCCAGATTTGCCCATCTGTAGTAAATATTAAATATAACATACTGTACATGTATGATTCATGTAATGTTTTTCCATCATTTATAATGTAAAGATGCTGTATAGAATTTGAGGTTTACCAGTAGCCTTTTGTAATAGGATAATGTTGATAAGTGAAATGCATTATGGGATTTGAAAAATATTTAGACTTGAGAGTCCTCAGTGGTTGATACCTTTTAATGGCTAACTGAAAAGATGGTAACAAATTGCAAGCTTTCGAGACTACTCAGGTCTCTTCATCAGGCTAGACTAATACAAAATCTGAAGAATCACATATTTATACACAACAGGACACAGGAATAATGCAATAGGTAAGACAAGTGACGTGAAGCAGAACTGTCATTATGGCAGAGGGATGAACATAAATATTGGAACAGTTCATAGATAAGGAGAGAAAGTTTTATTGCCCTCTGCTATTGTGTTTTGATGCCCCTAGAAGGTCAGAGAAGCAGATTCCTTAATTGATATAGAAAGACATAAATCCTCGAAAGCTTGCAATTTGTTACCATCTTTTCAGTTAGCCATTAAAAGGTATCAACCATTGAGGACTCTCAAGTCTAAATATTTTTCTATCTACTGGCTAACACGGTACGAAGATACACATCTTTCCTATATCAAATTATGGGATTTGGTTAGCTCTGGAATTAAACACCTATATATTATGTATACTAATAACAAGTTAACTAGTTCTATTCTTCCCATCAAATTCTATGCTCTGACATCGGATTATAATTAATAATAATCACTTTACTTGCACAGACAATCAGTGCCAGTACTTGTTTATCACCACGGATGCCAAGCTGCTCTTATTAATTATAAAGGTTGCCCAGGCTACAGCCTCTGAAAAGGAACTTTACAGTATTTCAATTCAGTTCCCCAGAAGAGCTGCTTTTCCCTAGATTATTTAATCATTGCACTAGCATCGTCTTGTGTACTCCCTTGTGTGTAAAGCTTTATAAGAAAAAATTCTGAGTTGTCATAAGATAATCAGGTGTATTTGTTCTCGGGGACTGTTTGCCTATGATAAGGGGACCTCAGACTTTTATTTGAATAATGACTCACATACGTGAACTAGAATCTTTGTAAGTCAATTTTGTGTTAAAATTTGTATTCCCCATTTTATTCTAGGTAAGAATGTGCAAAAAAATCACTTTAATCGCTGATTTATAAATGTGGTCTAAAACAGCATTTTTCATTATAGCTTCAGTTATGATTTTTATATATTTGTTCATATAGATTTTATTATTATTATTTAAAGCATTATGAAATATAGTGGCACTATATAAGTAAACACAATAAATACATACAAATGATTATTAGTTATTATTATAATTTTTATTGTTTGACTATAATATTAATAACTCTCAACTGTTGGAACTAAAAAAAAAACATAATCCTTACTAATAAAGATCATCGAAAAGATTTGCAGGACCTTGGGCAAGTTTCTATGTTGGTTATACATAGCAAATGCCCTGTAAACTTCTTCTTACTTACTCGCATTCTGGGTACCTCTTCCGATAAGTAGATAGAGTGAAATGCCATGCATACATTGCAATGGAAAGATAGTATTGTACTGGTACTACTGTTCAGAAGGGGCATTGGGAATTCTGGAAGGTAGAAGGAGGTTAACAGGGCTCTTCATGGATGTCATGGGCTATGAATATAGCCTTTGAACAAGATTCCTGCAAAATTTTTTGCTTATCTTTTAACCCCTTAATGACCGCCGATACGCCTTTTAACGGCGGTCATTAAGGGTACTTAAACCACAGCGCCATTAATTAACGGCGCTGTGGAAAAAGTAATAGCCCCCCAGGGCGCATTTTCTCTGGTCTCGCTGCGGGTAGCCAGACCCAGAGACATGAATGGGTCGTCTTTACCGACACGATTTGCGATCGCCATTATTAACCTATACGGCGACGCACAAAAAAAAAAAAAATGCATTTAATTCCGTCCTCTGATGTCATCGGACATCGAGGACAGAGAAAAAGGGTCCCCGGGACCCCCACAGTGGCCCCCGAACCCTCCTCATGGCCCCAGGGCCCTCCGGTGTCCCCCGGTGCCGGCGCCATGCTTTAAAATGACGGGCGCACGAGTGCTGCGCCCGCCGCGAGGTGACGGGGGGGATGGGCGATTTTCTCTGGGGTCTCGGCTGCCTGGGGTAGCCGAGACCCCAGAGAACATAATAGGGGCCCCCCAATCACCACTCTTTTGCGATCGCCATATACTGGCGATCGCAAAAGAGAAATCAATGCTGCGATCCCTGCCTGTAAATTTCTCTCCCCTCTGATGTGATCGCACATCAGAGGGGAGAGAAATAGTGTCCCGGGACCCCCGATCTCACCCCCCCTGTACCTGGAGGGGTCCCGTGTCCTCCGATCCCCCCCGGTGCGGTCCGATCCTCCCCCTCGCCTCCGGTCCTCCCCCTGGCCTCCGTTCAGCCGGCGTCTTCTTCCAGTAAAAAAAAAATGGCGGGCGCATGCGCAGTGCGCCCGCCGAATCTGCCTGGCGGCAAATTCAAAAAATATTCATCATTCTCTAAAAGTACATTTTGATCACTGTGATAAACTATCACAGTGATCAAAATAAAAAAAACAGTACATAAACCCCCCCTATATCACCCCCTTGGTTAGGTACATATAATAAAATAAAGAAATTTTATTTATTTTCATTTTTCCATTAGGGTTAGGGTTAGGGGTATAATTAGGGTTATAATTAGGTTAGGGTTATAATTAGGGTTGGGATTAGCGTTAGGGTTAGGCTGGGTTCATATTGCGTTATGGCAGTCCGTTAGACGGACTGCGTTACACCGCGGTATAACGCGGTGTAACGCAGTCCGTTAACGCTGCCATTCACCCGCATTTGAGGGCGCATCGCGACGCATGCGCTTTACGTAAAGCGGCATGCGTTCGCGACGTGCCGTCATTCAGTGACGGAGCCTCGGACACGGCCTGCAGCGTCTGGGCTCCGTCACCGCTAGCGCAAATGAATCATCGCTGATTCCTCTGCGCTAGTGAGTATAGCATAACGCGATCGCGTTATGCTATACCGTTACCAGCCCGTCAACGCTATGTGTTGAATGGGCTGGTAAAACGCAATATGAACCCAGCCTTAGGGTTAGGGTTATAATTAGGGTTAGGGTTATAATTAGGGTTAGGGTTGGAATTAGGGTTGGGTTACAACTAGGGTTAGGGTTACAATTAGGGTTAGGGTTACAATTAGGGTTAGAGTTAGAATTAGGGTTGGTATTAGGGTTAGGGTTGAGATTAGGGTTAGGGGTGTGTTGGGGTTAGGGTTGGAGCTAGAATTGAGGGTTTCCACTATTTAGGCACATGAGGGGGTCTCCAAAAACGCAGTGGCGTTCAAAAAGTCAAATGGCGCTCCCTCCCTTCCGAGTCCTGCCGTGCGCCCAAACAGTGGTTTACCCCCACATATGGGTATCAGCGTACTCAGGACAAATTGGACAACAACTTTTGTAGGCTAATTTCTCCTGTTACCCTTGGGAAAATAAAAAATTAGGGACTAAACGATCAGGTTTGTGGAAAAAATATGATTTTTTATTTTCACGCCCGGGCGTTATAAACTTCTGTGAAGCACTTGGAGGTTCAAAGTGCTCACCACACATCTAGATAAGTTCCTTAGGGGGTCTAGTTTCCAAAATGGGGTCACTTTGGGGGGTTTCCACTGTTTAGACACATCAGGGCCACTATAAACGCGACATGGCGTCCAGCCAATTCTGCGTTGAAAAAAGTCAAACGGTGCTCCTTCCCTTCCAAGCTCTGCCATGCACCCAAACAGTGGTTTACCCCCACATATGGGGTATCAGCGTACTCAGGAAAAATTTTACAAAAACTTTTGGGGTCTTGTTACCCTTGGGAAAATAAAAATTGGGGTGAAAAGATTGTTTTTGTGGAAAAAATATGATTTTTTATTTTCACGGCTCTACGTTACAAACTTCTGTGAAGCACTTGGAGGTTCAAAGTGCTCACCACACATCTAGATAAGTTCCTTAAGGGTCTAGTTTCCCAAATGGGGTCACTTGTGGGGGTTTCCACTGTTTAGGCACATCAGGGGCTCTCTAAACGCGACATGGCGTCCAGCCAATTCTGCATTGAAAAAGTCAAACGGCGCTCGTTCCCTTGCGACCTCTGCCGTGCGCCCAAAAAGTGGTTTACCCCCACATATGGGGTATCGGCGTATTCAGGAGAAATTGCACAACAAATTTTGTGGTTCATTTTTTCTTTGAACAGTTGTGAAAATAGAAAAAATTGGTTCCGAAGTAAAGCTTTTGCAAAAAAAGTTAAATGTTAATTTTTTCCTTCCACATTGCTTCAGTTCCTGTGAAGCACGTAAAGGGTTAATAAACTTCTTGAATGTGGTTTTGAGCACCATGAGGGGTGCATTTTTAGATGGTGCATTGGGTATTTTCTATCATATAGACCCCTCAAAGTGACTTCAAATGTGAGGTGGTCCCTAAAAAAAAAATGGTGTTGTAAAAATGAGAAATTGCTGGTCAACTTTTAACCCTTATAACTTCGTAACAAAAAAAAATTTTGTTCCCAAAATTGTGCTGATGTAAAGTAGACATGTGGGAAATGTTATTTATTAAGAAATTTGTGTGACATATCTCTCTGATTTTAGGGCATAAAAGTTGAAAATTTGAAAATTGCTAAATTTCAAAATTTTTGCCATGTTTCCGTTTTTTTTCATAAATAAGCGCAAGTCAGATAAAAATTTTTTACCACTAACGTGAAGTACAATATGTCACGAAAAAACAATCTCAGAATCAGCGGGATTCGTTAAAGCGTTCCAGAGTTATAACCTTATAAAGTGACAGTGGTCAGAATTGTAAAAATTGGCCCGGTCATTAAGCTGCAAAATGGCTCTGTCACTAAGGGGTTAAAGCCTGTTGACCACTACATGTAGATCATTCAGATGATTGTAACACTTTAGTAGGCTAATGTCTGTGGTCAGAGTCGGACTGACTCACCAAGAGGGAAGGGCAAACCTCTGGTGGGCCCAATCCGTGCATTATGTCTTTGTGTTGGAGATGATTGGTACTACATTTTTATTGCATTGAATTATATTCTAGGATATTTTTTAGACAACAGTTTTGGAAGGCTCATCAAGGATCTATTTTAATATTTATCTAGGTTGTCAAAACATAGGCTAGATTGAAACTGCATTATTGCAATTTGCTAAAACTAAACACTTCAGCTGTAGGGAATTAATAGTGAGGAAGAAAAATGTGATGTACACTGCTTGAAATCTTCATCTATATCCTGAATTCTTCTAATAATCTATGCAAGCTCCATTGTGCCTTGGGAAAAATAGTGAGCAGGCTTGTAACCATTTATCAAGCCTATCTCCAACAAGGAATTCCTTTATGGTCTTCAGCTGATCAAATGTCTGCCATTATAAAGAGGCCAGTAATGTCATCTGTATGCATGGTTCATTCATATCCTCATTTCTCATGTTCTACCTTACACCATGACAGATTCATCAATACTAAACAAATACATTAACCTTGTGCTGTCTATTGGGATCACATATCATTATTTTCTTACAGCAATCATACAGCAATGTTCTTCATAATGTTCCTCATGCAGATTATACTAAAGTTAGAGCACTGGAAATATGCTATACAAATGTAAGAGAATACTGAACAAGCATAGAGCGTATGCTCACTTACAAACACCAAGTTATTTTCTATTCTTCATAACATTTTAGTCATTTTAATCCTAGTAAATTATTTACCTTTAACTGACTCTTAAGAACAGTTTGTATAATCCAGACCTAAATTAAAATTTCAGAACACTTCAAAACTCAACTGTTTAGGTTATCTAGATGACTTAACAATGCATTATTTACAAAATCAAAAAGCAAAATGTCTCCCATTATGCACATTTTTAAAAAAAAGTTGCACATGGAACAATTAATATAAATGCTTGAAAGTAGGAATGAAATGACAGCACTCACCTGATCCTTCTGAAGAAAAATTAGACATTTATTGCTTTCTTTTCATCTTGGGCAATATCCAAGAGTTTCAAAACAAGACAAAAGACATAATGGACAACGACTATTTCATGCTATCATGGACCTGTAGAAGAGCAAGTGAGGCGTAAAATGGTCGTTGTCCAGATGTCTTTTGTCTTGCTTTGAAACTCCTGCATCTGCTCCACCGCACCTTAGGATATTGTCCAAGATGAAAAGAAGGCAATAAAGGACGAGTTTACCTTCAGAAGGATCAGGTGAGTGCTGTCATTTCATTCCTACTTTCAAACATTTATATACAGTACAGACCAAAAGTTTGGACACACCTTCTCATTCAAAGATTTTTCTGTATTTTCATGGCTATGAAAATTGCAGAATCACACTGAAGGCATCAAAACTATGAATTAACACATGTGGAATTATACATTACACTTTACAAAAAAGTGTGAAACAGCTGAAAATATGTCTTATATTCTAGGTTCTTCAAAGTAGCCACCTTTTGCTTTGATTACTGCTTTGCAGACAGAAAAGGTGAACGGATGGACTCTACATGCCTGGTTCCCACAGTGAAGCATGGAGGAGGTGGTGTGATGGTGTGGGGGTGCTTTGCGGGTGACACTGTTGGGGATGTCCAAACTTTTGGTCTGTACTGTATATGTTTGATATTGCACCACCATGAAGCGATACGCATTAGAGGTTGTTAAAAGGAAAAATTGGGTATGTAGACACTTAACTAAGGCTAAAGAATTGGTTCCCCTACATCTCCTTTTACGGAGCCATTAATATGGCATTGGGTTAGACTAATTAGACATTTTTCTTGTGCCATCTCAGGGCCGGTATATTTAATAAAAAATAAGGTACTGTGGATTAAGCCGGGTTAAATATTTACAAGGATACCTATTCATTCAGCTTCTGGTGGTCCAATCAATTCATAAGTTAATTAGGCTCACAAGTGCGCTGATGCATATATCCATACACTTGCAGCCACAACTCCTCTACGGTTCTCGTGACCTTCACCATCACCACTTTTGATTAAAAGTAGAGACAGAGGCTCTGCTGCATGATGTCACCTCTGCTCTGCACTGTAAGTGCCCTGATGTGCCCACCAGTACACTCTGAAGCCTAATTTACACATAAGTGAAAAATGAATTTTAGTGCAACAGACCACCAGGTATGGGCGGACTCTTTAGAAATGCGTTACTTTACCTTATAATGCAAAATTGATGCTTTTTTAGGAAAGATGTGTATCTTCGTACCGTGTTAGCCAGTAGATAGAAAAATATTTAGACTTGAGAGTCCTCAGTGGTTGATACCTTTTAATGGCTAACTGAAAAGATGGTAACAAATTGCAAGCTTTCGAGACTACTCAGGTCTCTTCATCAGGCATAGACTAATACAACATCTGAAGAATCACATATTTATACACAAAATAGCACAGAAAAAATGCAATAGGTAGGACAAGTGACATGACATGTCACTTGTCCTACCTATTGCATTTTTTCTGTGCTATTTTGTGTATAAATATGTGATTCTTCAGATGTTGTATTAGTCTATGCCTGATGAAGAGACCTGAGTAGTCTCGAAAGCTTGCAATTTGTTACCATCTTTTCAGTTAGCCATTAAAAGGTATCAACCACTGAGGACTCTCAAGTCTAAATATTTTGCTTTTTTAGGGACATTCTTACTGACTGATTGGCTTTAGTTAGCACACAAACATGGCATGCTACATAATTAGCGTAGCTGTCCATGGTACTCTACACTATCTGTACAGCACAGCCACTTTAACTTAGAACAAATGGCACACTGCACAAATGGCATAATTGCTTTTAACTATTGTTACAATGAACCATAGGGATCATGTTGATGGCTGATACATTTGTATATAATTTGCACCAAAACCCTCACTTTATAAATTTTTTAAAAAGCCACAACCATTTTTCTGGACACTTTGAACCACTGAGTAAGCATTTGTGAAATGCACATTGTGTGTTTGATGGGTGAACTTTTCTAATACTGATTGTTTATTTCTACTACCATTTATGTTGGCTGTGGGTTACTTCTTTTATCATATTATTATGGCCATTTGTGTCTATCTGCATGTTTATATACTATTTAATATCTATTACTCTATTAAGCTACCCACTAATCCTAATCTGCTACCCACTAATCCCATCTGCATTCCCAGTATTATTTGAATTTCATTGTTTTAGGTATTTGAATTAAATAACATATATATTTTATGGTAATTTGCATTATTTCATTTTGTCCTGGCACATTTTTTTTTGCCTTGGTTGTACAGTAATTGTTGTTTTGGTGCCTTGTGGGGACGTTATCACCTATTATGCCCTAGGACTACAACTTGTTCTTATTTAATCTGAGAGCAGCATGATGTAGGTCCAGAGAGCCAGATTCCAGGGATGTGTCACTTGCTCAGCAGCTTGCTGTTGTTTAGATACAATCATTATTTTACCAGCCAGAGAACACTGTTGGACTACGTGCCACATGCAAGTCAGTCCAGTTAATCTGTGTAACCTTGCCCTCACCACTGATTGGCAGCTTATTGACAATGCACAGTGTACACAGAGGGTCATACACAGTCCACCATTCATTGCACTGCTACATCTACAGCACAGAAAACGCAGATTGTATCAAAACTGCACCAAGCAGCCCAGTAAGTGGTCCATCCATGGAATCAGGCTCTATGCCCCAACGTCATGCTGCTCTTAGATTCCATAGCATAGTGCTGATAAGACTGTCAAAAAACAAAGTAAAATTCCTCCCCAATGTCTATAAAGAATTAAATTAATTAAATTAGCATTCCTGAAAGCATAATTTTTCACCCAAAGTAAATTTGATCCGGATAGTTTTCCTTAATGGAAGACCTACTAATCAGAGGTAAACTTATCACCATTGTTATTACAATGTAATAATTCATATTTCTTGGAAAAGGAATGAATAATATAAGTACCATATCATTTTTATGAGTTTCATATTAATTTTATCCTTGTTTATTAATGTATTTTTATATGTTTTAATTATTTTAAAAACTATTTAAGCAACCTTACACCTTTCATTTTTTATTGCTAATTTTTGTACATTTTTCATCTATACAGTTTGCTAATTGTGAGTTCGTCCTCTTCAGTATTCACAGATCTATGGAGCTCCCACTAGAGGCGAGACACAGACAGCGCTCTTTAAATATATTACTTTTCGATATCTCATATACAGTAAAACATAAAAGAAATGCCCTATTCCCCCTCCTTTTTCCATCATGATACATGGTTACCAAAGGTTTTCTTTCTTTGTGTGTGTGATTATGTAAAATAGCAAAAGACATCCAAACAAACTACTGACTCATTGCAATTCAGGACATTTTACAGAATGGAGCAAACAATATAGTATCTAAACCTGGCTAGCACTGGCATTCCATAATTATTGGTGAAGAAATTAAATAGGATATCGCTAGATATGTTCTGAGAATTAATAGTGGTTTCTGTTGTAATTATATTTTCAGGAGGAATTAATCATGGTTCAGTTCATTCCATAGGATTGCTATCTCCAGTTTCCATTTCCATGTCACATTAGAAATATTCCTCAGGAGTTATGTTGCACCCAGGGGTAGATGGGTAAACTGCTCAGCTGTAATTACTTGTGCAGTGATTTACTGGGTTAAAGAAGAAAGCTAGAAGAGCTAAATACATCGTCTGCTAGTTACTAAGAATATTAGCAACGCGCGTACTATCAATTCTGACTCGTATATAACATATGTAGGAAACGAATGTCAGAAAATGCAAGATACAAGCTCTGGATTTACATTGGATTTACAAGGAAGATCATGGAGATGTTTGACTATCCTTACATTTTAGAGCAGAAACCATGGAGCATGAATACCAACCGTACCTGTCAGACTCTATGGACTTACAGTTGGGTTTTTCAGATTCTGTTGTCTGTTGGTTTGACAGCCAGGACAGTGTTACATATTGCTTTAGATTAGATTTCTTGATGTCCAATTTGAGTAAACTTTTACGTGAATATTGTACAACATTCAGTGAACATGGACTTTCCATGGTCCACTAACTGCAACTTAGGGCACTCATCCGAGTGGCCCCGATTCATAAAGCAGTTTTCACCGGATTTCTATTGTATTGTAGCTACCCAGCAGTAAAAAAATCACAAGAACTGAGCAAAAGAACAAATACAAAAATAGAACAGAGACGAGCACAAGCCCCCAAAGGGAACCCGGCTGAACGCAAAAGCAAGGCAGCAAAAATAAGGAAAATCAAACCACAGAAAAAAAACAGAAAGTAACTTATCTGAATGATAGCAGGAGACAGCAGAAAAGCAAGCTGATTTCCAACCTAGACCAGGAAGTAACAATTGATCACCGGCGAGGATCATGGGAGGTCAGCTCACTTATATCAGGCCAGTCTGTCCCCCCTGATAACCATTCATCCATTGCAGGTGGTGGACTTTTGCTGTTCAACATAGGTTCAATACCATCAGCAACCACCAGAGGGAGCCTCAGCTCCGAAGTCATCTCCAACACGTTCACAACACACATGCCTCCTAATATTTTTCCCAAATCTTACTCTAGCACTCCCTTTATAAAGACTGGTGTGCAAAAGAACAGTCGTTATGAAACAGGGCCATAGAGTACAAAGACCACTCAATAGAAATTGAGTCGCAATTCACTGATAGCATTTATAGTGAAAGTTCATAGGAAGCCCACCATCTTTTGCTTACTTTGACAGTATATATATTAAAGGGGATTCTTATAGAGACCATTAATTTACAAGCAATGGCATTGCTACTGATGCAGATTAAGACATAACTATGTAACAGAACACAACTGTTCATTTTTTAATTTGATGCTTTATTATGTTTCTAAACTCATACAACTTTTTTAATATTGTGTGACAAACTTTTCCTAAAGACCATAATATTGAATAGGGGCTGTGTAAAATAAAATTCAATAGATATATGTGAGGTATTATTCATCAATGTGTTACATTTCACGTAAGGTAGCAACCTGAGACAACTCCTTTAAAAGTCATGCAATTATTCCTTACCTATCATACAGAATATTTGCAATTTTGAGTGTTAGTTGTTAAGATCTGTGTCAGAGACTTGATATTGTTGCTATCCCCTCTAGAGTTGTATATAAATAGATTCGGAAAGGTTCATACCTCGAGAATTCCCCAAAGTATTGCGAGTAAAAGAAAATGTATTTCTATTTGTATTTCTTAATCAACTTTAATATTCCCTTATCCATTGACATTTTTGTTTCATGCCTTATGTGCCGTCAGTGAGTGACAGGACGTGGATTCGCTGTAGTTTGATCTTGAATCTCAAGGTTTCTGCTGAAGCAGCGATTCTTTAAGTTTTAGGTGGAGTTTATGTTATCAGCCTGTGAAGCAATTTTCATCTGCAGTCATGACATTTGTGCTAAGTAAGCTATCTGGAAAAGTTTCTGTTCCCTTCATTTTCAGAGATCATGCATTCACATTTTTAAACAGAAGGTCATGTAAAACAGTAAAAATGCTAATCATTGCTTGTTGGAGTGGGATTTACAGTGCAGACAGTTATTCAGTAAACTAGAAGGGAATATATTGGTTTGTGGAAAGGTTTGATGATGTTTAAAGGTCCATTAAACTTTAAAGCTATGAAGGAAGTCCGGCTAATATTGCACACAACGTACATGAACTAATTTGAAAGAAAATGTGATGTTATGACAAACCTTTTTGATGGAGTTGTCCAGTTTCAAAAATATATCTTCATATACCCAGTTGACAATTTTGAGTTTCTAAAGATGAATCCTATTTACAGGATCCTCTCAAAGTTGAGAGTGGAGAGCTGTTGGAAAGAGTGTTTCTCTGGAGGACTTGTCCTGTCCTGCATTACTCTGATAACAAATTGATTTGTATGGGCATTGAATAATGCTCAATTTCCCCTGTGGTGGTGCAGCATGAAAATTGAGCTCTTCTTAGCGTCTGGTTTTTCCACAGATAACAGCTGATTACTGGGCGTCTCAGCAGAAGAACACTTTCTGATCAGCTTACTGTCAAAAAAAACTTTTCTAACAAGTAGAAAAAGTTCAAAGCAGGGACCCACTTTTATAAGTTTACTCAATTAATGTACAGTACTTTATAAGAGCGGAATCTTTTTTCTTACAAATATACAATGAATTTATAATTGGACAGATCTGGAGGATATCTTGCTCCTTTTGTAAATTGCATTGCAGGCATTTGTCATAAGTTGAGATGGGCGGATTAGGCAAAGTTCAATTTTGCCTTTTCAAGCAGATTTTTCCAGTAAATTTGATTTAAAAAGAAGTTCTAGGATTTCTCAATACTCCATAGCATATGTAAAACAAAAAAAACCTTATAATAATCTTTATTTTTTTTATATAGCGCTAACATATTCCACAGCGCTTTACAGTTGGCACACATTATTGTCGCTGTCCCCAATGGGGCTCACATTCTAGATTCCCTATCAGTATGTTTTTGGAGTGTGGGAGGAAACCGGAGTACCCGGAGGAAACCCACGCAGAACACACAAACTCCTTGCAGATGTTGTCCTTGGTGGGATTCAAACCCAGGACTCCAATGCTATCCACTGAGCTACCGATTTCCACTCCTACATGTGGATTCAGTAGCCATTGGTCACAATTTTTCTGATCCGTAAAGGACCGTAAAAAGGTTAAAAAAATTTAAAAAATACTCATGCTCATTTTACTGCTCAGTTCTCTGGACACTCCAGTTTTCAACAATCCTCATCTGGTCCTCACCATATATATTTATCTGTGCCATGAGTGCTGAGCCCTCACAAGCTAGGTCAGGACTTCCGGCTCTGATGAGGCTTGGGAGGATTCTGCAAAAATGCACGAAAGGTCATGACATTCTCCGTGACCTTGGGTGTATGTGCAGAGACATCCTGGCCCTCATCGAAGCTAAAAGTCCCTGCCTAGCATGAGATGTGATTTTCATGCTCACGTAAATGATGAGATGCACCAAAGAACAGGTAGGTGACAGTGAGGGGTGGAGGAATTAGAGAGGCAAACGGTAATGTGTGAATAAGTTTATACTATTTATTTTATTCACCTTCTAACGGCCTTTGTGGTTTCAGAAAAATGGCTGCCATTTTGCTGAATCTATGTAAAAGTAAAATAGCAAAAATAATTATCATTTTGGTAAACACAATTTTTTGTAATATTCATATACATTTCCATTTCCATCAAAATATACGTGCTTCTCATTTTATACACAGCTCTACTTTCATGTTTGTTCCAACAAATGCAAGAGTTTCTACCCACTGTCTGTTGACCCATAATGAAAGGGCTATTCTTCTGGTGCAATAGCTTGGTCACCACATTTTCCATCTCTACATCAGTTATGATGGAGTCGGGGCTGATCTATGTTGTGAACTGAGACTAAAATCCAGCCCATTCTTCAAATGCTGACACAAATAAACGGAGAAGGCTTGCTGCTTTTGTCAAAATGGGCATTGAGCTGCTGGTAACTCAAGAGGGGTTCTAAAATTGAATGATCAGCCTGGAAAGAAAAAAGTGTTCTCAAAATTAAAGGGAAAGTGTCACCAGTAAAAACACTAGTAACCTGTAGATATGGGCTTATTCTGCAAGTTGATAGCATTAATAACCTGCCCGCCACCTGCTCGTAGCCGAAAGCTGGGAGGAAAAAATTAACTTTATTCTCCCCGGCAACATTCTGTTTCAGCCATGGGGCAGTTGGTTCAGTCACTGCTTTGAGCATACAGAACAGTGCCCCTGGCCCTGACTGACACTGACTCTGTTTTGGGTCCGGCTGTCTGTGAGGGAACTATTAACCTGCAGATTAATCCCATATCTGTATCTTAATAGTGTTATTGCTGGTGACCGCTTCTTTTTAAGTTTTTACATTTGAAATACCATAAATTAGGCTTACTTCCATCATATATCCCCCTATAGCACTCCCATCAAAGGTTTTATCAACTAAATATATTGCAATCATCATATTATATAACACTGTGTACTTAAAGTTGCTTATTTTGACTTTCTGCCCAGTTAATTCTTCACTTTTCATTAAGTCTATGACTAGAAAAACAGACTAGCTTAATCCTTCTATGTTCTATGTAGAAACAGGAGGTCAATTTTCCCTGCATGAGTCATCACTGCAAAAGTCCATGGCAGAGGGGAGGAGGGAGCAGCTGGGTCAGGAGGTGAAGAGGGGGATGGTAAATATAGGGAAAAAACTTCCTGTTTCGGAGAAAAGAGAACAATTTGCTGGGTAAAAAAGCAAAATGAGCAGTTGTAAGCACACTGCACTAAATAATGTGATAATTGCAATTTACTAAAACTTGATGGAGTGCTTCTTTAAGTTTTTAGCTACACACAATACTCATCCACAGCAGATTATTTTTATTCAGATAGCCACTGATTCATAACAGTGTTGTACGTCCAACTGTCCAACTGTAGCTGTTTCAGTGTGTGCAGGGGCCACTTTGGTTTGGGGTCTAAAATACTATAGGCAAAAGTTTAAACATTTTTTTAACTATTTGAAGTGTACTTGTTGACTTTTTTCTAATGATACTATGCTAAACTAAATAAAAATGAAATAAAAACAACCTTACTAACAAAATGATTCACCCTGCTATGTCTTCAAGGTCTCGGATGCACATTTCCGATGTTGTATCCCTCCTCTGAGTACACACACCAGATTTATTATTTATTAGACAATGATTAACTGCTGTAGCCTCCACACAAACATCCTTATTCGCGCTCCTATTAGCCTGTCAGTGATTCACGTTATTTTGATATATTCATTTTCTAGTAAATCATCGCTGGTGACTTTTGCCTTTCCAAATCCAATCAAATTCTTGGCATATATTCCCTCTTTCTAGAGTCATACATATAGAGTACAAGGTTAAATCAGTTTCTGCAACCTTACACACTGATTCACAGTAGAGGCAGTAATGTAACTGTAGTCAGGAAAATGGATTTCCTTACATGTATACTTTATTCACAGTGATTGCCACCATCTGATATAAAGCTAGAGTAGCCTCAAAGACATCGTTGCTGACATCCATCTGGGTAGGGTGTGAGCTTTATCAGTAGGCCAAAATACAGTTCCCCTTGTGTCCTTTTAGACTTCTCATAAATCACAAATCTTTATATTGTTGGAGCAGCCGACTCTGTGTGTCTACATTTCTAACTTTGTTCCCACTTTTATTTGAAGTCTGTGTGAAAATAATCCATTTAAACTCTAAATCCAAGTAGATGTGAAAGCTACAGAAGTACAGCAGATTTTTGTAAGATACTGGGGAATGCATGGTAATTGTAGTAGTTTCAATTCTATGATAAACCTACAGAAGGGAAAGAAAAAAATATATATAAAATAATAAAGAAAATATCCATTTTCCCATTGGATTTTATTTTGCAGAGGATATAAATTGTTCTGAAAGGGCATGGTTTAAAAAAATTAGTTGTCAAATTCTGAATTAGCAGATAATTTAGTACTCTCATCTACTGTACAAAGCAGAGTTAAGCTACAGAATGAAACTCAAGTGTGCGCTAACAGCTCACAATTGGTGACGGGTGAGCCCAAACAGTAAAGTTCGGGGTCTGTACTTAACACCTACTGTCTGGGCACAGACTTCTGCAGGAAGTCAGTGTTACTGTTAGAGTTCGGCATCCCGAACATCGGGTGTTTCCCATTCTGTCATCTGCATGACAGTACAAAAAAAAACACCGCAGCTTTGATCAGCTGTAAGTTTATTACTGTCAGTCACAGCACCAGCAGCTGTGACCGGTTGTAAAACGTTTGACTCCAGTCACGGAGGCATCAGGCTGATGTGAGTACTACTCCCATCAGGCTATGTCTGCTGTCACTGATAACAGCGCAAGCAAGTTCTGCTGATGGGAGTATTCATCAGCTGTCACCTGCTCTATAAATAAATAAACTTAAAAAAAATGACCTGTGGTAGCTTCTATTTTTGAAAAACAGCATGTCAGCTCTATCATGACTGGTTATCAAGTATAGAGAGGTCCCCACACTGTTTGTTTTATTATTTAAATAAATAATTTTAAAAAATGGTGTGGAGCCTCCCCCATTTTTGTCAACCAAGGCTAAAGCAGACAGGGGCTGGTATTCTCAGGCTGGTATGGATATTGGCCCCCCACCAAAAAATAGCACAAGGCAGATGCCCTGCCCCAGATAAGCTGCATCTATTAGATGCACCAATTCTGTTGCTTTGTCCAGCTCTTCCCACTTGCCCTATGGCGGTGACAAGTGGGGTTAACATTTGTTGGGTTGATGTCACCTTTGTTTTGTCAGGTGACATCAAGCCCACAGGTTAATAATAGAGAAGCTTCTTTAAGACACCTATCCATTACTAATCCCATAGTCATATTGTAAATAAAAAAACATCTAGAATATAGCCTTCTACTTGAAATGAAAATCCACACCCTCTTTTACAAATTTATTGAAAAATAACAAAGCTATACTCAACTTTCGCCCAATTCATTGAAGCCCTTGTCCTCTGTAGCAAAACAAAAAATAATAAACAACAAAACTTCTCAACTTATGCCTAATCCACCAAAAAAGAAAAAAAATAAACAACCATATCCCTCACCAGTCCATAGGGCATCTAATTCATATTGTGCCCTTAATCGCTCATGTCAGTAGTGCTAAGCTTCCCCAGTGAGAAACTTCATTGGATTTCATAGCTGAACCCCACTGAACTACTTATGGCATCGCTGTGTGAGAAGTTTCTCACAAACCAAGCAAACAAACAAAGCCAAATTAACAAACAAGAAAAATAACTAATACTCACTTCTCACATCTGCTGCTATCTGTTCCCTGTATGGTCCTTAACACATCATCTTACCATCACTGTGCACTGAAACCCTTGGCATCTTCATGCTAGGCTGAAACTTCTAGCTTTGCTCAAGCATGAGACATCTCTACTAAGGTATGGTGTAAGGTCAATGCAACATTTTCATGATGTGAGCCGCAATTTTATTACACTTGCTTTAGGTCAAGACTTTGATTAGTGACTATGACCTGCACCTGTGCAGGGACATCTAGGACCTGGCCTTGGCATATCCACGTGTTGGCAGTAGGAAGAAATAGTGAGGACCATACTGGGGAGTACATTCAGTGATTGTGTCCGAAGAAAGGAAGAACAAATTGAGTCTAATCAATTCAGTTGCTGTATAGGAATTCCTTAGTAACCCACTTGAAAAAAATGTGAAGTAAACAATAAAAAGAATGAACATGTAGCTGTTCATATGTATAGTCTATGAAGCTTCCTAATCAATTCATGTTTCAAAAAAAGCAAAGTGGTTAAAAGAAGTGACCTGCCATTCAGGCAGCTTCTGCTTAAAAGCTGATCACTAGTTTTTTACAATACAAGTAAAAAAAAACCACCAGTGCAAAGACGCCACAAAAAATAATCGAAAAGATGCTTTGAACGGTGCTTCAGGAAAAAAAAAACATTGATGGTTGCTAGGTAAATGTACATATAAGAACTCGGATGCACATATCATAATACTTTACTACTGCTGGAACAGCTTCTTTAGCTAAAGAGATCAGCCGCTGTTTAGTGCTCAATGCATCTATCTTGAACCCTGGTATCTACTGTATTTTTCAGAGTACAAGACACACTTTATTCCCAAAAATTTTTGGGGAAAATGGGGGTGCGTCTTATAATAGGAATATACGTACAAATACTGTTGCGGCGGTCCAGGTCTGATGCTGCAGAGCAATGCAGCCTCTCTTCCCAGGCTGGTGTGGCGGTCGTCCTCTGGCATGCGGTGGTATTCCTTTGGTATGCAGCGGTCATCCTCTGGGATGCGATGGGGCTCCGCCGGCATATTGTAAAAGACCGGAGGCCCCCACAGAGCCATTGCTGCGATGCGGTGGCCTCAGGGAAAATAGCCGTGAGATCTCGGGACAAGATCCCATTGCCGAGATCTCAATCTGAGCATGCGCCGCCCCCTGCTGCCATTTTCCTGGAGGCCACTGCATCGCAGCAATTGATCTGCGAGGGCCTCCGGGCTTTCACAACATGCCGGCGGGGCCCCTCCGCATCCCAAAGGATGACTGCCGCACCCCAGAGGACGACCGCTGCACCCCAGAGGACATCCGTTGCACCACAGAGCACCACTGCTGCACAAGCCTTGGATGGGATTTCCCAGAGGCCACCTCACCAGCCTTGACCACTGAACAACCCGTATGACCACACTCCTCTGTGACCACTCCTCCACCTGTGCCAATCCCGCCCGCTAAGCTGAATTCGGACTGTAAGATAGACCCCCCATTTGACACATTATTTTTTTTCCCCTATTTTCCTTCTGAAAATTTGGGATGCGTCTTATGGTCTGGTGCGTCTTATAGTCTGAAAAATATGGTACTCGCAATTTTTGAAGTATTGTCTCCTTAGTAAGTATAGTAGCAGTCACTTTCAGATGCCATTAGCTATAGAGAATCATGGTGCAGATGGATTAGTGTTAATGATGAATGTTGACTAGAATTTCTAACAGCAGGAAAAAATTTAAGAAAGGCAATTTACAGTCTTCTTAGGTACAGTTACAGATTTCAGTTTGTCAGTGTATTAAAGCTAAGCTTTGTTCATACTGCACTGTTTATATACTTTGTGAAGTGCTTCTAAAATAAACGTCAGTATGCAAATCATAGTATGGAGGTCTCAGCCTGTGTGTTAAGGGGACGGTTGTATCAACTTTATTAAATGATAAGGAGCAACCGAACCCTGGGGTCCGCGGTGCAGCTAGAGATGCTGCGGCCGAACATCCCTCGGGTATGAGGGTGAAAACTGAAATATAAAGGTCTTGCCTGTGTTACTTCACACTTAAGCAAGATATAGGATTGGCACTATCTCCGTTAATGTCATGAGAGATGTGCTGCAGACTGGCATAGACATAGCCCTGTTAACTGCACAGAAGCCACTTGCCAGCCGATTAGGAAGTGCATGCAACTCACGCCAGGCGTACGTGCTGCCAGCCGGTGTGCGACCGGACTGAGCGACTCTCTGTTCAGCTGGCAGGAGATGCCCAGGTTACACACCCCGCAGTCTGCTCAGGGTGTATTGCTACCCTCTTGTTGGAGCTTGCCTGCGCCACATTGGCTACCTGCCTGGCATAAGCTAACCTGCCTGAAGGACCTGTGCTAAGAGCGAACTCTGGCATAGGCAGGTCCCAGAGAGCAAAGCTAGAGAGCACGTGGAGCCCAGATTCTGGTACGTCCACACATGAGCACGACCTATTTAGTATGATCTGACCGCACCACCGCGCCTGCAGCCAAGCTATTTAAGGGCTAAGCCCTGCCCCCAGCCATCTCGTTAATCGCATCACAGATGACGTCACCCGTGTCCAATCAGGCGGTGCCAGGTCACCGGATTAGCTGACATCAAATCACCAATCAGGGTCCGCCACGTCACAGGCATGCTCAGTGCAGGAAATCCTAGACTTAGGCTGTGGCAGTCCTGTTCCTTTCTGCAACCTATGCTTAAAGCTACTAGGAACAAGGACCCTTGCAACAGCTTGTACTTCTCTTGTATTGGCTAGGTGTCAGGACCGACAGTGAAATTGAGCAGCATCTGCCCTGGCTGGACTAGGATGGGGGACCACAGACTCCTCAGACCAAGTTTGGATCCAGCTGTCGCCCGATGCCTAACACTGTGATTTGAACAATTTCAAAGAACAGATATTGTACTAGTAGATTCAACACATACATTATATGGCAGCAAACCCCTTGGGTATTGTTTGATCACTTATAAGCTGAATTGCATGAAATCAGCTGTATTCCTACCATAAGGGTAGTTTAAAAACCCTATGAGACAAAATGGGCAAAAACCCTGCTGTAACTAAATAAGTAATAAGCAAAAGTGAATTTAATAACACAGGGTTCTTAGTAATACTGTTTTTTTTATATAAAAAATAGCATAAAGCCATCCCACCGTCAACATGGTGACCCTGATCAGGACGGTGCTACACTGTCTAATATTAAAAACCTTACCATGTGTCAGAGTTGACCTCAGTGTGTGAATAAGGGCAGACATAAGAGTAGTTTGATGCTACTTATTAAAGTTTTGGGGCACTTAAAAATGCAGAGAAAATCTCGGATTCTGAGCTGTAATATAGATGAAGGCAAACATGTAACAAATCTATACACTTGGATGCAGGAGAACTCACAGTTTATTGAAAAATAATTATTAAGTCTAGAAGACTTTTGCAGAAGTTCTTG
Organism: Oophaga sylvatica; assembly: GCA_033576555.1. NCBI lineage: Eukaryota > Metazoa > Chordata > Amphibia > Anura > Dendrobatidae > Oophaga > Oophaga sylvatica. Next base: position 601,985,300 of record JARQOD010000002.1, on the reverse strand, counting down.
CAGGTTATGTCAGCAGCATTTCTTGTCATATTTGTCATACAAACAATAGACACATAGAAATATTTATTATACTTGTTGTTGCTCTGCAAGAACTATAAATATAAAGGTGTGAATAACCTCATCTCAGATCACTTGTTTGTGGTTCACACGTAAAATAAACATGACATGATAGCTAGGATTCTTTTTCTACTGAAAATGACATCTGAACTGAAAGACTTTTTTGGGGGGAAACAATTTAGTTCATGAGGTCAGGAAGTCTATGGAGAACATTGTACATTTATTGTCATTCCTCATGTTAGGAGTTTGTTCATTCTAAATATGCTTTTAAGCTGTTCTTTTTTTGCAGCAATATTTTGTCATGTCCTTACTAGTCAATATACTCAATATAATTCGGTAAAGACTAGTGTTGAGCGATACTGCTCGATATCGAAAAATATCGGATCGGAATGGTATAACCGATATGACTAAATATCGCCGATATCCGATTCCGATAGCGGAAGTCCCATGTAAGTCTATGGGAACAAAATATCGCAACAAAAAAAAACCCTTTCTTTCGTTGTAAACACAAAATATACACACATAGAATACATATATATATATATATACATGTCATTGTGACATATATATATAAACATATATTTATAGTTTATACACTTCTACATAGTAAAATAGACTCTGTGCTTGAGAATTGCTAAAATCATCAGAGAATGTATTTGCCAATTTTTTCCGCCATATCTGCGTCACGACGAGGCACTGGTGAAGAAGAAGGGCGTGCTCTTCGTGGGTGTACACTCACTCAGTGGCGTGAAAACGATGGCCGACCAGTGTAAATGTTACTGCAATGTAAGATCGTGCCCCACAGCTCTGGAGTTCCGCCTCCTCATCCTCCTCAGTGTGCAGAAACTAACACGAAGGTCCCGCCTCCCTACAAAAGAGGGGCCCTCTCCTGATGCTAATGACACATGTGACTTGGCAGAGATGGCTAATGGACACGAGCAGAAGTGTGAAGGGATGGAGCAGTCAGAGCTCTCCCCCCACGGAAGCGACCCGATCGCCACGGAATCACCGTTGGGCACCCGGCCTGTAAACCCTCCTACGCTGCAAGAAGCGGAGGATACCCTAAGAGGCCTGGCCCGGCACCGGGAGGAGGTCACCAGGATGGAAGCGAGCTGGCGTGCCCTAAAAATAAACTTGGAGCGGCGCCAATCCCTCTTACCTGAAGTGTCTGTACCGGAAGGTGAGGCACCCGTTCTAGTAGAGGAGTCCTTGCAATGTGATCCGGTTGACGTTGTCGCAGTGGAGGCACCCGTTCCTGCAAAAACCGCAGCACCGTCAGCACCCCAGATCCCGCTGTCTGCCCCCGTCGCTGAGACAGAAGAAGCGACACCCGTCCTCATGGAGGAGGCCGCGCAGGCACCAGAGCACTACCTGCCTGTACCGGAGCCCCGACTGTCATCTGATTTAGAGCCGTCTGCTTCCTCCGCAGGGGAGCGCCGCCAGGACTGGGGGGCGCCAGGAGAGCTGCCGCAAACCGGACATTGCAAGCTGCAGTGGAGTGGTGGAGACATGGAGCTGCTGGTGGAGGAGAATTTCAACCGGCGTCAGGAGGAAGAGTGGAGACGTTGGGAGCGGGAAGCAGAGCGACAAAGGGAGCAGCGAGAAACCCTAAAACTTCGCCAACGTAACCTGGAGAAGGACCGGGCAGATAAGGACCGGATGAGAAAGGATAAAGGAACCCTGAGGGAGCCGCGGCGTAAGGGTGCAGTACGGAGCTTTAAATTGAAAGGTGGTTGGGGCTTCATCAAGGAGCCTGGACTTTATTTAGAAGTTTTTGTGACCCGGCGGGACGTGGAGACTCACCTCCCAGAAGGACACCCGGGAGGGACCTGTTGCCAGGAGACTTGGTGACTTACACCCGACACTGGGGTTACAATGGGTGGTACGCCCTAAATGTTACCAGGTGCGACCCCTACTCCCCAGAGTGTCAGGAACCTGTGAGACCCTCGGAGCCTTCAGCCTCCCACATCCAGGCCTCTGCAAAAGTGCCCACCCCACGCCGTAAATCTCCACAGCCTCCCTCAGTGGTCTCCTCAGCAGCCCCAGCTATGGACATGATAACTATAGCTGGCCCGTACCCGGCGCCTGTTAGGCCCCCTGGGGTTCGTTCAGTCCGGGACATAGGGCTCCAGACCCGGAGGGAGATGAAAGAGGTGGCCACACAGACCCAGATAGCGGGTCACGACTTGACTGTACAGGCCACACGACGTCATCAGGTCCTGGTGGTCCTTGGTGCCTCGGATGTTTGGCAAGCATCAGAAGAGTACCAGGTGGTACCTGGAACACCCCGGCCAAAGAAGTATAAATAACCCGGACAGGGTCCCTGTATGTAAATAGTTAAATTGTTGATAAATAGTTAAATTGTTGATGTACCCGGATGGTGAATGTTCATAAAAAAGTTTTTTAATTTAATGAAAAAAAAAAAACACATTTAAGTATACCACCTGACCGACGCAGTCCATAGTAACGAGTGTCCCACGACGATCCAGCTCTGCTACATCAGAATGACAGGCAGAGCCTGTCATCCCGGCGCAGCACAGCTGATTACCTGCTTCCCCGGCGGTGACGTCATCGGACTGGTTTACGGCCGGGATTACCCTGCAGTCACTGCAGTTATCGCGAAAAACTGCATGTGACCGCCAGGGAGAAGATAATGGCGGCCTCAAGCAGTCCAGGACGTGACCGCCGGAGATCTTCTGCCAGGTAAGTGCCGCTGACTCCTGACAGACCCGACCGACGGACACTCACAGTGACAGTGACAAATCCGATTCCGGTATTCGATATGACGAAAATATTGGTATTCGGAATCGAAAGGCCGATACAGCTAATATCGGCCGATATCCGATATTTGCAGTATCGTATCGCTCAACACTAGTAAAGACCAATTTACAGAAATCATCGTGACTCACATCAGTGATGAATGTTTCACATCATGTAATCTACATTGCGATAAATGATAATTATGTGAACTTCTGAGTTGATGAGTACGTGATTGCAAGGCAGAATATTTGCCACTCTTGGTCATTGGCTGTGTCTGGGACAGTCTTTTCTTGCCATCAACCAACCAGTGACAGTTTTGATGAATCTGCATATTATATGCTTTTAATACATGTGCTGTAAATGAATTCCAGATCAGATAACTTTGTATAAATTTTGCAAAATATGTTGCCAAGCAGAAGAATTACCGTAAATATTGAATGCACAGATGCCAAAAAGCCCTGATATGATGGTTATCTTAAAAACAGCTATTTACAGTAAGAAGCATTGTCATAACTTTGTAACATACACAGAAGAGAGGGAACCCAACTTCAAAAACAAAAATTGGATTATTTCCTGGTAATAGCTCATGCAACCAAACTAACCTACAACTTAGTATTAGGAAAGCTAAACATTACTTCATTCACCTTATTCTTTATCAAAAAAATGGCAGCATTATCCTTTATGCAGATATTTTTTTGGAGGGAGGGTTCAAGTAAAACTCTTTCCTCATAAATAAGTGGAATTTTTTTTAATGGACATCAACTATTGGATTTTTCCAGTAGATTTCAGGTGATAATCCTTCACCTTCTGACTCTTGTGTTCCACTTCTGGTCCAGAAATTCCTGTACTGGGTCTTGAAGCCTTCCATAGTTTACAATCTTGGTGCCATCCATCATGTACAGTGGTACACACAGCCTTATGAGTTTGGCTATGTTAAGACCTTCTGTGTGGTGGCACCTGGAGTTGTAGTTGAGCCAGTATTAGTTATGAGGATCATAACTTAATTAAGATTGTATTGGATCTGAATTTTTTTTATGTGGTCTAGGAATATGATCTGACACAAGACCCTTAGGCTATTGACTAAACTGGGCAGAAAATATATCTTTATTAGTGATGAGTGAAAGTGTTCGGGTAAGGTGATTTCCGAGCATGCCCGGGTGCTAAGCGAGTGACTTCGACATGCTCAAATAATATGTTTGAGTCCCGCGGCTCCATGTCTCATCGCTGTTTGACAAGTACAACACATGCAGTGACTGCCTAACAAACAGGCCATCCCTGAATGTGTTGCCGCTGTTGTACAGCCACAAGACATGGAGCCGCGGAGACACAAACATATTTTCGAGCACACTGAAGTCAGTAGGTTAGCACACGAGCTTTCATGAATAACACCTTATCTGAGCAAGTTTGCTCATCACTAATCTTTATTATTACTCTGCCACCAAATTTAGAGCATTTGTAGGGTCTAAAGTAGGTTTCACAAATATGATGTTATAGAGACAAGCTTAAGTGTATGTAATTATTATTATTATTATTATTATTATTATTTATTTCTATAGCACCATTGATTCCATGGTGCTGTACATGAGAAGGGGTTACATACAAATTACAGGTATCACTTACAGTAAACAAACTAACAATGACAGACTGATACAGAGGGGAGAGGACCCTGCCCTTTCGGGCTTACATTCTACAGGATTGTGAGGCAGGAGACAGTAGGTCGGGGGGTTGCAGCAGTTCCGGTGTTGGTTGAGGCAATATCTCCAGTAGTGATGAGGAGGTAGCAGGGTCATTGCAGGCTGTAGGCTTACATTCTACAGGATTGTGAGGCAGGAGACAGCAGGTTGGTGGGTTGCAGCAGTTCCAGTGTTGGTTGAGGCGATATCTCCGGTAGTGGTGAGGAGACAGCGGGGATCATTGCAGGCTGTAGGCTTTCCTGAAGAGATGGGTTTTCAGGTTCCGTCTGAAGGATCCGAATGTGTTTGATAGTCGGACGTGTTGGGGCAAAGAATTCCAGAGGATGGGGGATATTCGGGAGAAGTCTTGGAGGCGGTTGGGTGAGGAGCGAATAAGTGTGGAGGAGAGAAGGATGTCTTGGGAGGATCGGAGATTACGTGAGGGAAGATATCGGGAGATTAGTTCAGAGATATAAGGAGACAGATTATAGATGGCCTTGTAGGTCAGTATTAGTAATTTGAACTGGATATGCTGAGGGAATGGGAGCCAGTGAAGAGATTTGCAGAGGGGAGAAGCGGAGTAGTAGCGAGGAGAGAGGTGAATTAGTCGTGCAGCAGAGTTAAGGATGGACTGGAGAGGTGCGAGGGTGTTAGCAGGGAGGCCAGAGAAAAGGGTGTTGCAGTAGTCGAGGCGGGAGATGATGAGGGCGTGCACAATCACATTTTAGTAGATTGAGGGTTGAGGAAAGGACGGATTCTTGAAATATTTTTGAGCTGAAGGCGACAGGAGGTAGAAAGAGCTTGGATGTGCGGTTTGAAGGACAGGGCAGAGTCAAGGGTTACTCCGAGGCAGCGGACTTCTGGTACGGGGGAAAGCGTGATGTCGTTAATTGTGATAGATAGGTCAGGTAAGGAAGATCTGTGGGATGGGGGAAAGATTATGAGTTCAGATTTGTCCACATTGAGTTTGAGGAAGCGGGAGGAGAAGAAGGAGGATATGGCTGATAGACACTCCGGGATTCTGGATAGCAGAGAGGTGATGTCTGGGCCAGAGAGGTAGATCTGAGTGTCATCAGCGTAAGGGTGGTACTGGAATCCGTGGGACTTTATGAGTTGCCCCAGGCCAAGTGTATAGATTGAGAAGAGTAGGGTCCTAGAACAGATCCTTGGGGGACTCCAACGGAGAGAGGGTGGGACGAGGAGGTAGTGTGTGAGTGGGAGACGCTGAATGTGCGGTTGGAAAGGTATGAGGAGATCCAGGATAGGGCGAGGTCTTTGACGCCAAAGGAGGAAAGAATCTGTAGTAGAAGGCAGTGGTCAACTGTGTCAAAAGCAGAGGACAGGTCAAGAAGCAGGAGTATAGAGTATTGTCTGTTCGCTTTGGCTGTAAGCAGGTCATTAGTAATTTTGGTCAGGGCTGTCTCAGTGGAGTGATAGGGGCGGAAACCAGATTGTAGAGTGTCAAAGAGCAAGTTAGAAGAGAAGTGGTAGGAAAGCTCAGCGTGGACATGCAGCTCCAGGAGTTTGGAAGCGAATGGGAGCAGCGATATTGGGCGATAGCTGGACATAGCGGTTGGGTCGAGGGTTGGCTTTTTAAGAATAGGCGTGATTGTGGCATGCTTGAAAGCAGAAGGGAAGGTACCGGAAGTTAGTGATAGGTTGAAGAGGTGGGTTAGGTATGGAATAATAGTGGTGGTGAGGTTGGGGAGGAGGTGGGTTGGGATGGGGTCAAGTGCACAGGTTGTGAGGTGCGATTTGGAGAGAAGACAATTATGTGAAACAGCCATCACCTCTGGTTTCCAGCACCCTCCCAAGTAAGCTTATGTCTTTTACTGAAGATGGAATAAAGTTTTTAGGAGATATGGTGAGCACTCTAATTTTAAGTAAGATTTTGATATATGCTGTTTTATTTCAGAAAGCTTAGTGCACCACTTTTTTTATATAGTGCCCTTGTACACAGGAATCACTCGATATACGAGCATCTCCAGGACCAGCAACGCTGGTATATATTTTTTCTACTGTTGACTTTGCAAATATGACAGTGGAAGTTCCTGAAGAAGTAAACTTTGTCAAGCGTTGTTTAGCAGTTCCAGTGATTTTCGCACTTATTATTTCATTTTCACATGCAGGATTTAATTCTCAGAATGAACCGCTGCTTTACTTTCATGAATAACACTTGATATCCAAGTTTAGGAAGAATCTGCCTGTGCATGAATTGTTAAAACACCTGTTCCAAGCAATAACTGTTGGATATAAGGACAGAATAAGTAATGATAATTTACATTTTAATTAGCCTTTCAGAAGAGCTGGAAGTTCAAACACTGAATTTCATTTCATTAAAGTCTCAACTATAGCGAGCATTAATTCGAATTACAATCATGGAGGTTACATGTAAGAAAACACCTCTAGAGTCACCGGCACTGATGTTGTGTACACAGGACGGTGGTGATAATGCACCATTAACAAAAAGAACAAATAATAGAACAATTACACTACGAATCAAATTTGTTATGTACCGTTTTAATGAAAACAGAAGTCTTTTTTTTTGTGCAGTCGCTCGATGCATTTTAATTTTAAGCCTGTGCAATATTAGAATGCAGCCAGTGCTGAACAACCTGTGCTACTCTAGATGTTGCTGCTCAATTCCAGTTCCCAAAAGTCTCTGCCAATCTGTCTGGCAGGCCATACTGAGTGCTAAAGATTAATCTTATTGCGACTGAAGGACCTTCCCATTTCTATGTGGGAGGTCAAGAAGCAGAGAAAGGCACAAGCTTATTCTTCGGAGCTCTTCAAAATTTTAAACAATGGCAGCTGGAATCCTGTCTAATCCCCCATAGGGGGAAAAAAATATTTATTTACAGAATGAAATATGGCTTCCAAATTCTACTATGTCTTCTTTTTAATTAGAAGTCTGTGCAAATCTGATTTTAATAGCTAATCTGTCACTACCTCTAAAATATTTGTGCTACCTACGGATGTGTACTTGCTTACTTTTTCTCATGTGACATATGCCAAGATGTTCGCAAATAATGAACTTAAAGGGGTTGTCCACTATTCGGACAACATCTTAAATAATATATATTGAATATTATACTTATCAGTGTAAAATAAAAATACCCTATACTCACTTCCTATTTTGGCACTATTATAGTGAGTCAGAAATATCACATGAGCACTGCAGCCAATCAGAAGCCACTGTGGGCTGGCAAAATTAACAACTCCACTGGATATCTAATGTTTGTCCAAAAGAAGTGAGAGTGCAGCAGTCCAACAGCAGCCTTTAATTGGCTGCAGGGCTCACATGGCGTAACAATGTCACGGGAGCCTCAGGAGACCCGGCGCAAACATTGCTGGAATGGCACCAGTGCAGGAAGTTAGTACACAATATTTTTCTTTTATAATGTAGAATTTAAGAAGGAATTGTCCAAGTAGTGGATAACCCCTTTCAGAAAATGTAACTTTCTTTATGCTGTATGTGTTTATGTGGCCTGCCATTGGCTATGATGTACATTGTAGCATGTAGAGCATTTCACTAGCATACCTGGTATTGTGAGAAAATGTAGTACTTATAAGAGTTTTCTTATGAACAAAGTAGATTTTAATCAACAGATCTTGTAATACTATTACGTTCCACTATTAGTTATGTTGTAAAAATGTTCCTGTGCTGATATAATCATGTAAATGTGCCCCTGCTGTGTACTGTGTAGTAGCTGTGTATGACCTTGTAGAGCTGCTCCAGTTCATGGTCAGCACATATCATATCTCATCACTAAGGGAAAGGGGAAAGCATAAGTCATTTATGAAAAGTGATTATAGATTTATAGCAGTCTGCTTTTTTCAAATAGAGAAGCACCAGTTTTTTCCAAACTTATCAGTATAACTTAAACGAGTTAGTACTTTAGACAGTCTCCTTTTGTTAGAAGAGGTCACTGATATTAAATGGAATCTGAGAGCAGCATAATGTTGGAGCAGAATCTCTGCTCATTTGACTTGTAAGCATACAACTGCTTGATACTTCATAGGCATGATGGCATGAATAAAAAATGGGACAGTTTGAAGATAAGATTCTGAGGTCGATGTGAGAGGAGAGGATTTCATATGATGGACACATACAGACTAAGGGGCTTTATTTAGAGAATGTAGCATCAGGCAGATAGATCATTGCAAAGGAATGTGTTAGCAGAAAATAGCCTATTACTTAGGTCAGGGTTTAGTGTAAGATATATTTTATGAAGACATTTTGATAACCATTTTACATAATTTTTATATGTCTTTTTTTGCAATTTTGACATTGGCCACTAGGCATAATATTAGATTTTTAATTTCTGTTCTTCAAATGGACATTAGTTGAGCATAAAAACTCAGACCCTATTTGGTTGTTTTTTTAGATGTTTTTTCTGAGCATGATCTGATATGGGCAAAGATCATTGGGAAGGAAGGGAGAGGAGGTTAGCTATGACCATCACCTATTTTGAATGGTAGATCTTGTGTTATCTATAGAATAGAATTGTATTATCAATTATTGTAAATTAAGGGAAAGAGATGAGTGACATTACCGCTTGTCCATGATGGATCCTGTGTTATCTCCTTTGCTTAATTTTATTTCTTTTCTTTGATATCAGTTCTGTGATGATAATGAGAGTGATGAACAAGTCTGTGCAAAATAGAAAGCATAAATCTAGCACATGGTTGAGTGGCAAGTGTGAAACTTTCAATATGTCTGATATTTTCAATCTAATAAATAATATGGAAAATTAAAAAAAGTCTTAAAAAAAACATTTAGAATACAAATGAATGAAACCATAGATAATGTTCTGATGACATATTCCCTTTTGATAAACAGTGATGTCATAACATTCAGCTCAGATTTTTGTTGGGATAAATTCTTTAAGGATTTCCATACTTTATAAGATAGATCTCACAATGGACGGCTATAAATGTCAGTAGTAGGTTAGCGGTCTATATAAATGAAGAGCACAGTAGATAAGAGCTTGTTTCTCTTTTTCCATTCATTATAGTGCCTTGTAGGCTGTTATACAGTATTTTAATTCAATTGAAATGACAATATAAGTATGACTTTTCCCATACACACAAGTTGAAATATTTATTTCCATCTTTTAAGTCTGCATGTCAATGCTATAATATAATATGAGTCCTGTTGGTGCTGTGAGCATATTAACTTCACAAAAAGTGCTCCCAGTAGTGAGAGCTGATAAAGTGAAGTCAAAATGAATTTAATTACAAAAATTTATTTAGCTTAGGAAAACTAGGACTGTGAATTGTGTCAAAAGTTTACCAGAAAGATGTAAAAAAAATCCACTCAGTAAATAGACCGAACATCTCTAAAGAAGGTGCTCTGGGGAACACAGGGCCATGTATTTAAATTATATTGAGAGTTCTGCAGGGAGCAAAATAGAAAGGAAATGAGATTGCTTACAAAAGAATGCCGATGTGAATGCTAGGGATTAACCTATGTGGGATCACTTACACATTTACACCTCATTTGTTTTTTATTCTGAGCCATTCTGATCCCATGGCAGCCATTGGAGGCTATAAACACTCTTGCGTTCTACTAAAGGAGTAATTCCACTAAAAGAACATAAAAAAAACAGAATTCAATATTCCTTTTCCATCCGGATATTTAATACATTTATTCAACAGTTGTTTTATCTATTTTTGATTATACAGTTGTGCTCAAAAGTTTACATACCCTGGCAGAATGTTTGCTTTCTTAGTCTTTTTCAGAGAATATGAATGATAACAACAAAACTTTTCTCCACTCATGGTTAGTGTTTGGGTGAAGCCATTTATTGTCAAACTACTGTGTTTTCTCTTTTTAAATCAGAATGACAACCCAAAACATCCAAATGACCCTGATAAAAAGTTTACATACTCTGGTGATTTTGGCCTGATAACATGCACAGAAGTTTACACAAATGGATTTGACTGGCTACTAAAGGTAACATCCTCACCTGTGACCTGTTTGCTTGTAATCAGTGTGTGTGCATAAAAGCTGAGTTCTGGGATCCAGACAGACTCTTGCATATTTCATCCAGCCACTGACGTTTTTGGACTGTGAGTCATGGGAAAAGCAAAAGAATTGTCAACGGATCTACGGGAAAAGGTAGTTGAACTGTATAAAAAGGAAAGGGATACAAAAATATATCCAAGGCATTGATAATGCCAGTCAGCAGCGTTCAAACTGTGATTAACAAATGGAAAATCAGGGACTCTGTGAAAACAAAATGACAGTCAGGTAGGCTAACAAAAATTTTGTCTATCACTGCCAGGAAAAATCAGCTGAAATACTGGACTTTCTGAATACTAGCAGTGTGGCTGTTTTAAGATGCACAATAAGGAGACAATTGAGGAAAAATGGGCTGCATGTTCGAGTAGGCAGAAGAAAGCCATTAGTGGGAAAATACCACAAAGTATCTCGCCTACAATACGCAAAACTTCTGGAACAAGGTAATTTGGAGTGATGAGACCAAAATTGAACTTTTTGGCCACAACCATAAGCGATACATTTTTAGAGAGGTCAACAAGGCATATAATGAAAGGAACACCATTCCTACTGTAAAGCACAGAGGTGGATTGCTGATGTTTTGGGGATGTGTGAGCTACAAACGCATAGGAAACTTGGTCAAAGTTGAAGAAAAAATTAATGCAGCACATTATCAGCAAATACTGCTGCGCATGGCACATACTTGGACGTTCCAACATGACAAAACACAAGGCCAAGTCAACCTGTCATTGGCTACAGCACAACAAAGTGAAGGATCAGGAGTGGCCATCTCAGTATCCTGACCGCAATATCATTGAGCCACTCTGGTGAGATCTCAAGGTGCAGTTCATGCTATACAGCCCATCAATTTACTGTAACTGGAGTTTTTTTTGCCAAGAAAAGGGACAGCTTTACCATCTGGGAAAATAAATAACCTCATCCACAACTACCACAAAAGTCTTTAAGCTGTCATTGATGTTAAAGAGGGCAATACACGGTATTAAGAAATGGGGTATGTAAATTTTTGATCAGGGTCATTTGGATGGTTTGGGTTGTTATAATGATTTAAAAAAGAGAAAATACAGTAGTTTGACAATAAATGACTTCACCCAACCACTAACCATGAGTGAAGAAAATACTGTATATTGGTGTTTATCATTCATGTTCTCTGAAAAAAGGCCAAGAAAGCAAAAATTCTCCCGGGGTATGTAAACTCTTGAGCACAAATGTATTTGGTAGTTAAAATAGAAAACAAAAGGCAGCGCAAAAATGTAGTTTGGTGCAGAAGCTTCCCAGGCATATATCAAACCTTTGCAATAATTCCAAAAAATCGAAGGCAGCGTACCAGTAAGTAGAGATTCACGTGCAGTTTATTGGCCCATGTGCAATGTTTCGGTCCCAAGTGTGTACATTTCTCAAGCCCGTATTTGGTAGTAGAGATGAGGGGATCGCTTTATGCCCCCCTTTGTCCATGGTGCAGGTCAGTGCTCTCTGGCCACAGAGAGGTCCTTCATGAATTTCCTGAGCCTCCAGGTTTTTTGGTGCTATGTTTAATTTGCTTGCCTGGTGTAATTATTATTATTTATTATTATTATTTATTTATATAGCGCCATTAATTCCATGGTGCTGTACATGAGAAGGGGTTACATACAAAGTTGATGTAATGTCATTTGTGTAGTGCATGATGGACAGGTGCCATCTTGCCAGCCTGGCAATCAAGTGCTGTGCTAGTGAACTTGGAAGCTCGGGAAATCCACACAATGTCTATCCATGGTCAGAGAGCACTGACTGGTAGTCTCTGTATAGTAGTGTTATATTTATAAACCAATATGGCCGTCATTACAATTCTGTTACCTACCCACTGAAAAGGATAAAGCATTACATAATTAATCAATTTTTTTCTTTATGTGTCCTGGAAACTATATGAATTTTAGATCTTGTATTCTTGACTGTATTGTTTTTTTTACAACCAACAAGAATTATGTTCCATAATATATATATACACCCCATAGAAATCTGCAATTTCATATGGAGGCACACATATTTTTTTCAATTAAATTCTGTATGAATCCAACAGAAAACTCTAGTGGCAAGCTCCATTAGACACAGTACTGCTCGATTATTTTCCCTCATAAGAGACCTACATGGAGACTTACTTATAGGCAATGCTCCATGCGATAAACAGCAAATGAGAAAAATACATATTTCTTATACCAGCCAAATTAAAGACTTCCAAAAGGACGTTTTTTTCATTCTTTTGGAGGTGCCTGATTGGGTATGAGACAACATTGTTCACAAATTCCTTTAGGATAAGACTAAGGTATGCTACTACATCTAATGTGGCTTCTCAATATTGGGCCTATTTGTTTTTTTTTTCCTTTAGACATATGCAAATAGAGATTTGGAATATACTGAGTCAATGAATCAAGCAAATATTCAAAACTTAAAAATACTTCATTATACACAGTGAATAAACTTTAATGGGGTCTTCAACTAATTGGGTCATTCACAGGGTGCCTCAAAAAAAGAAAAAAGTGGACTCCTCTGTTCTGCTGCCCACAGATGGCAGCAGAACCGGGCAGCTTCCAGTCTCTGATCAACCAGGATATTATATTTTTTTATATTATTTTTTAAGCATATTGGACCCAGTGATAACATTTTTTGCAGTAGTGGATAACATCTTTACATACAGCTTTTGTCGCGAATACAATAATCCCACTGATCACTAGAGATAAAGCACAACCCATTTTCATATAGGAAAGATGTGTATTTTCGTACCGTGTTAGCCAGTAGATAGAAAAATATTTAGACTTGAGAGTCCTCAGTGGTTGATACCTTTTAATGGCTAACTGAAAAGATGGTAACAAATTGCAAGCTTTCGAGACTACTCAGGTCTCTTCATCAGGCAAAGACTAATACAAAATCTGAAAAATCACATATTTATACACAAGAGGACAGGAATAGTGCAATAAGATAAGACAAGTGACGTGAAGCAAAACTGTCATTATGGCAGAGGGATGAACATAAATATTGGAACAGTTCATAGATAAGGAGTGAAAGTTTTATTACCCTCTGATTGGGGTCTGGTAATGTGTTTTGATGCCCCTAGAAGGTCAGAGAAGCAGATTCCTTAATTGATGTAGAAAGACATGAAACCTTGGGATATATTCATTCCAGCACTAAGAGTGTCAAAGGTCATCATGAGCTTATATTCCCAAACCTTTCTATCTCTCTCATTTTCAGAAATCCACTGTAAAGAGTTTGTTCTGGAGATTTACTAGAAACTTGAAATACTGTATGCCAATCTGGGTATTATCACACTGTTTCCATTACTATGAGATTACACTCCATAAACTGACTCCACATCGGGTACTGAGTTTTCATGAAGACACTTGAGTACGATAGTACCACTGTCTGATATTAAATGGCTTTGTATGTATCCAGTTAGCATTGTGACAATTTTAAATGTATCCTTTGGTTTCAACATTTTTAATAAAGTCTTTGAACTCACTGGAATTTCTGAAAATAACTTTTGGTTATTGTGCATTGCAGATGCTCTTATGAGTGTTTGGAGGGCTGAACAGGTGTTAACAATTAAAACAGTATTTCCAAATGAATCACCTCTAAGAACTTAGAGCTTTTTAAATCATAGGTGAATTCTTAATAGTCTCCCCTTCATTAACATTCTCATTTTCTATTCTATCAGCCATAAAAGTAAATAATTTTTTTTTTTTTTCAAAATATAATGTACAGTATATTTTTCACATAGCTGATAACATGATTTTTTGAGAATAATCACTTGTTTCTTCTATTTTAATATAATAATATCATATCTATTTATATAATTGCCTTGTAATGTTTTCATTTCCTGATCTGCCAGATGTCACCGTATCCCAGAATTCCAAGCGGAGGAAGTTCACCTGACCGCCATATTGGGACACCCAAGTGATGGGTGTCTCAATATGGAAACTGCTGCTGTTACCAACCTATTGTGCAGTACCACCAGCAGAACACCGTCGCACTACACACACACACTCTTATAAGCCGTATGCACCACACACACACTCACACTCACACACTCTCACGCACTCATGCTCACACACTCACACTCTCACACTCACACTTACATACACCACACACTCACACTCACACACTCACACACATACACACTCACACACTCACAGTCACACACACACTCACTCACACTCACACTCTCACATTCACACTCTCACACTCAGTCACACACTCACACTCACACACACACACCTCACACTCACACACTCACACTCTCACACTCACACACTCACAGTCACACTCACATTCACACACTCACACACACTCACATTCACACTCACACTCATACACTCACACACTCACTCTCACACACACTCTCACACTCACACTCTCACAATCACACTCACACACACTCACACTCACACACTCTCACGCTCACAGTCACACTCAGCTTGTTGCGCAGTACCAACAGCGGAACACCGTCACGAATATGCTCATTCTGGGATCATCCGAATGATACACTGACTGCCGCCATCTTTGTACAGGAGGAGCACATGCGCAGTTTTAATGTGACCGCAGCTATCTGTCTGCACAAAGATGGCAGCGGCCTGATTTACTGTACCTGTGTGAATTACACGCAGGTGTAGTGAATCATTCGGCTGATCCTTACAGCAGATGCACGATGTGTCTACAGGCAGAAGAAGCCAGTCACATTAAAGGGGATTTCCCATGAACGAAAGTTCATTTTAAAAATTGACTGTGTCTGACAGTGTGCAGAGCATACCACATGTCCTGGGCAGGTGAGGAAGCAAAAGACAATACTGGAATTACAGCAGGAGATCGCAGTGGATATATTTTGTGAGTTAAAATATTTCCCTGACTGTTTTTAAAAAATATTTTACCTCACAAAATGTATCCTCTGCGATCTCCTGCTGTAATGTCAGTATTGTCTTTTGCTTCCTCCCCTGCCCAGGAGCTGTGGTATAGCACATGGGGTATACAGGTCAAAGAAGAGATCACATGAGAGGAGAAGACAGCAGATGGGGGAGAGAGAAAGTGCACAGGGGTGAGAGAGACAGAGCACAGTGGGGAGACAGCTCAAACGGGACAGCACATGAGGGAGAACACAGCACAGGAAGGAGAGAGACAAAAGACAAGGGGGATAGCACATGGGGTAGACAGGTCAAAGAAGAGAGCACAGACGGGAGAAAGCAGCACATGGGGAAAGAGAGAGTGAATAGGTGGGTGAGCACATGGGGGAGAGATTCTCAATGCTGCAAAGCCTGCCCCCATCGTGGCATTACCGACCTCCATCTAGTTATTAATATTTACTGTAATTTCAATCTCCATTATTTTAATTCCTTTTTCATTTCAATGTAACGTCAACTTTAAGATAACCCAGACTGAATAATTAACATCATACTGTCTTGATGTCTTAATCTGGTGATTAGTGAAGTGAAAACCTGCTCTGATAATGTCTTATCCGAGCATGCTCAGGTGTTATGCGAATATCTTGTAGTGCTCGTAAATTACCCTGGAGTCCCCACGGCTGCATAAATTGCCATAGATTAGACTAACGAACATGCGCAAAAGTGCAATGTTAAAGGAGCCTAAGGATTCGTGCAGAGAACCGTAGTGTCATTCCGAGTGCAATCTCTCAAAACGATGGACAAAAATTGGATCATTGTTATTCAAAGAGGCAGTGCATATGCACGATTTGCCTATCAAAAGACACTCGCCCGTACATTTCCATGAGTCAGTGGAAAACAAAATACCGCAAATGGATGACATCCAAGTGTGGTACAACTTTCACTTCCAGGCTGAATAGGCAGATGGAGAAACTTTTTTCTTTGAATTCTCCACACCCAAGAATTACAGATCCCACTCTGATGATCAGAGTCTGATTAGAGTGTCATTCGCATAATCAGACCATTTTTCTAGGATGGAGAATGTAAAGTCATCTGCACTTGCCTTAACTTTGGTAAAGTGATAGACATTATTATCATTTTTAGGAATTAAAAGTAGGGGCAAAAAAAATGCATAAAACTGCCAGACCTGTGTTTCAGGCAAATTTTTTCAAACTGGACAGAAGATTTGATTATGTTCAAATAAAATTTGCTCAGAATTGAAGCTGCCACAGGAAGATGTTTATGATGCTCTGTTGTTTCCCTAGTCCCAAAGTCATAACAGATAGAAGTCTGGGAAGGGGTTAAAAATGTTAAAAGATTTAATTCACCTGTACTAAGCTCACAACTGACCAATCTGCAGCAGGAGTTTGTCTCCAAGGCCTCAACTTTCTTTGGATTGTTCTTTTGAATTAGTCTTTGGCCAGATCTTCTGGAACTGCCTAGGCCACACATGATTTCATGGAATGTGAATCCCAAAAAACTATCCTCATCCCTCAGAATTTTTCATTAAATCCGTAATGATTGGTTAATTATGAATCAATTCCTCATCTCTACTCATAAATCTTTGACTAATATCTTGAAAATATAATAAATTTCCTATTTTACTCATCCTTGGATTGGTTGCATACTTCAAATATTCTCAAATGTAATTTTTTTGCTTTTTCTTTCTCATATTAGGAGGACAGTATACGATGATATGCACAGAATATCTTCATTGGATTACAATTGTTTGTATTTTACAGAAACAGACTTACTGTCTCTTTTCAGAATGCAAATTCTTTCACATTTAGCATAATTTGCCTCAGGTCATTGATTTTTTTTCTGATTGAATTTATAGTCCTGTATGTCGAAGACAATGACTCAGGATTTTATGCAAACATCTAGAGAAAAATTACATTATTTGGAACAATAATGTCTGCATTTAATGAATTATTTACCCTATTATTTTTCTTTTTCAATCAAAGAAAGGTCATCTACTGACCAAAGAGCTAAAGCTTTACTGTAAGATTCAATCTAATTTTGGTGCATGGGGTCCATGGGCTTAACTGGGTCATTCACCAAAATATCATCATCTAGTTTCCTATCCCAGATGCCTAAAGCCATATTTAGCGTCCAACCAATTTGCTGTTAATATATAGTTCTACTGTGAAATACATTTCTCTGTTATAATAATGCAAAGGTTATCCAAAGCAAACATTATAATATTAAAGAAGTTGCATTATGTTATAATAACCTTTATTAATGCATTCTCATTTTACATAGATCTAAACATACAGACATACAGGTGAGAATATTTCTGAAAAATCTGATAAAAAACAAGTGGCACTCAATATCCATAAAATCTTCCTTTTGCTTTCATAATATTGTTGGACGAAGTGGGGTGTGTTATGGATGATGGCCACTTCAAGTGGTTGTGACCCATAGAAGTGTTGTGATGTATGAAACGGCCATCGTCCATTATGCACTACACTTCCTCCTGCTCATGTTTTAATGTTACGAAAATAAAAGGAAGATTTTATGGATGGTGAGTGCCTCTTCTTTTTTCTCATTTTTTCCAGTTTTGATCACTTTGACAAGTTAAGCACCACTGGTTGCAGTTATCGCAGTTTGTTTCCTATGTCTGACAAACTTAGGAATTTGTTATCTTTTTGATCCATAAGGAGAATAATTTATTGCCCTGCTACTAGTTTTCTGGCAAAATTTTTCGCACAAAATGGCAGATATAGTATTTTTAAAATAATCTATTGGGACTCATGTTGGCCACATTAGTATTGTATATGTGGATTTGGCTTTGTAAAAGAGCATGTCCAATTGCTGTCTTCCAAATTTATGATAGTGCACTGTAGATAATAAAATGTAGCCCATTGAAATTAATTGCTAGCTTAAACTTTATTTTCTGGCCCATGAAGATGTGCCATGTGTATTAAGAGATGCTGGTCTAAATTGCCCCCTATGATTTGGATGCGTGTTTCCACTTTATAGTGACATTTTTTTTATCACCTGAACAGACTAAATACATTTCCTATGCTACTAATAGAATATTAATGGTTTAATAGAATATTCCAGCATTGTCCATTTTTATTGGTGGCTATGACTTTGAGTGAAGTCCCAGGGTGCATACTTGACCACAGTTCTATTCAAAGTACTTCTAGTTACTCTAGAAATCAGTGGGGGCAACAGCAGTCAGACTCCACTGATGTAATATTTACTCCAAAGGTTTTTTTTACAACAGTGTGTACCATCATTGCTGAGGGTGTCCTTTCTGGAACAGGTTCTCATGGGTCCTTGTCTGGAAGTTACCTGTAGCTGTTGCTATAAAAGGGTAGATGGCTGGGCCGCCATTTGGCAATAATAAAACTATTGTATGCTATCCAGTGTGCATGTGTGTCCGTGTTAGGACCCGGCTGAAAAGCTTAGAATACGATTAATCAGTGGGATTTGGTGTGCTGCTGTCAGGTCGGTTCTAGATGCCTATTCGGGTTAACGGTGAGAGTTGATTGCGTATTCAGTTCTGCGTTCAGCCTAGATGGGGTGACTCCCGCGAGGACATTAGCGTATACCAGCTATTGATGCCCCTACGCAATTTATCGTGTACCTGAGAGCCTGACTGGACATGGTACTTTTTCTCAGCGGCTCTGTGACGTAACAGGGTTCGCTTTTGACGCTAGACAGCGCCCTAGCGTTTTACTTTGCGGCTCACTGAAGTTAAGTGAGTTCGCACCTATCGCCATATAGCGCTGTGGCATCCCGTTAGCTGCTCTGGGATTAACAGAGTTCGCATTACTGCCACAACGCGCTACGGCGTTTATTTTTGCGACTCTGCGGGATAACAGAGTTCGCTACTTTCGCCATCTTATTAGCAGCGGGCTTCGCCTGCACAGTGGACCCCGGGCTGCGAACGCACCTCTCTATTATATCTATTAGGTGCGTTCCGCAGACCCTAACAATTATTGTCCAATTATGGTTAGCCCTGTGAATTTAGGTAAAGATTATATTTTCCATTTTACATATAGATTTTCACAAGACAGAGATTAAGCATTCCCTATTTTTTAAAATTTCATACTGGTAGTAACATATATATATCCTGATAAAATGTTTCCTTTTTTATTTTATAAATTACTAATTTCACTAAAAACATGATTTTCTTACAAGTATCATTTTGGTTTTCAAATAATCTAGCAATAGAGAATCTATAACTGGTGGAGAAAAGTTGAACTTGATGGACCTGTGTCTCTTTTCCATACTTTGTAACTATATGTAAATTATGTATCCTAATTAATTATTTTAAATATTATTGTTATTATAATTTTTGTACGTAACTTAATATTAAGCCTTTCACATTAAGAAGTAAGACTGTCAATTGTTTTAACACTAATTTTCATTCTGTGATTCACTAGATGTGCTGACCAAGAGCTAATGTCAAGACAATTTGTAGATGTTCATTTTTACACCAGATCATGTTAAATGAAGGGTTTTTCTCCAATGTCATAATAGTTTAGATTTTACAGCTAAATGACTAACTTGGCTGGTTTGAAATAAAATCTACTACTTCAGGGAAGAAAATCGACTCTCTTCATGTCAGAGGCCTTCACAACGTATCTCCAGTGGCAGCCATATTTTCTTGCTAATTAACAACCATTCAATCTTAGTACATTGAAGGAGTATATGATTTAAGGGTATTGTCAATACAGACTGGGATTTTTCAACTGATTTAAGCAGCTCTATTCTACGTTTACTGTGAAAGGCTTGGAACTGCAACTCAATAATTCCATGCTGTAGTGGAATGTAACGCATTTCACATTTTGACTGTGGCATATTGAGCAGTCAAACATCTTACAAAATAATGTTTTTTCATAGTATTAAATTCTATTTTGTTGTTACTGAGTTAAAGTGGTGTTCACATAATCAAATCTTATCACCTATTCAATGGTTTTATCTCATTGTTGGAATGCCCACCTTACCATCCAAATCTTCGGCCTCTCCGCTCCTTACCATCACCAATCTGGTTATTGTTGCATCTTCTGATCGCCACCATGAGCACTGAAATCCCCTTCATGATATTGCACATTTGCAAGGATATGGCACATGTCATGATGTCACAACGTCATGACCTTTCACACACTTGCGCATATCATTCCCGGGCCTCATCGGTGACAGAAGTCCTTGTTTCATCTGTCAACGTTTCCTAAACCTCAAGCATGATTTCATTAAATTAATCACTTACTAGCTTGAGTCTTTTCTGTGCCACACACTATTTAATTACTTGGCGGAATCTAACTATACTCTTTGGAACTTTTATCCCAATTAACTAAACTTTGAAGTGGTCACTATTGTCGAGGGGCCAAGTAGAAGGATTGATAAAAGCAGCATTAATGAGAAATTGTGTGATAGCACAAATTAATGAGGTGAGTGCAACATGTGAGGTGCCTTTTAGGAAAAAAAGGGAATAGGACACTGTAGTTATTTAAACTATAGAAAAGAAGGCAGCAACAGAAGAGTTTTCATAGTTGTAGTCTATTTCTTTCCCCCTTGTCAACTCTAATTCACCATTCTTCATGAATTTGACAAATTCTGACAATTTGGTTCCCCGAACTAATCAGATGTAGCAGTTCTTTTGCTCAGTTTTCAGCCTCATACACACATTTCCCGAGGGACACTGCAGCTGCAACTCCATCCCATACTCTGGTTCCTGTCTTGTATTTTCGGGTTGCATACTAGATAGGGTATTTAAGGGGGATAAAGAGGTTTTAAGAGGTTTTACTATTACTTATTAGTATTTATATTTACTTTTATAAGTCTGCAGGTGGGAATGCATCTACAGGATGATAAAAGGTTACTAAGATGCTGAAAATTTCTGAAATAATTAATCAAAATATTTGTTCAAATATGTATTATATGTTTATAGTTTTGGATGCTTTATATATGTCAAATTTCCAATATTTTAAGATCTGATTTTAACATACGATTATCATCTTTAATAGTTCATTATTTTTGTTTCTTTTACATGTTAGACCTATATTAATTGCAATCTTTGTAAATATCTGCAAAAAAGAAATGTTTTGGAGTCAGGCTGTTGTGAAGTATACTGGAAACTAATGGAAAGAGAGAAAAAAAAAGAAAATCAATTTCAGTATTGGAAGGGATTTCAGTCTCATACAGAATCAAGTAATTAGTGATAAGTAGATGCATAAGTTCCTCTAAAGCTCTTTAACATTCATGAGATAGTGCTAAGTTCTTCAGTCTGAATGAAAGTTACCAAAAAACATTTGTCACCAGCCATAAAATGTTCCTTGTGATGTGAATGACAATTAGAAAAGTTCTATGGTCACTTGGCAACAGGAATTAAAAGCATTTGCGCTATAGTGGAATTAGAGCTAATCAGTATAAATATATTATTTGCTAAATTGACTGTTGATATAGTGGCTATGGAAATTAGGGAAGTTAACTGGTTTTGATCTTGTCACTTAGCTTTTAAAGTCTACCTCTAATGGCTTATTAATCTGCAGCTTATTATGTATTGATTCTTGTGGGTATAATATCTACATTTCATTTTGGATAAACAACCTATGATTGATATTGTTTATGAGCTTTACGTGAAATTAAATTATAAATAGCACAACCATAGGATTGTACTTATGTTCTACTGCAATATAAATTTTACATATTATGTTAGCCATATTTCCATTCGTTTTTGGAAAGCGAAATTATGTTTAGTAAAAAAGATTAATTGCAAACATATTGATAACCGAAGAAGTTTTATTGTTGCATTTCCCACTTTGCACTTCTCTATTAGGCAGATGATAGATAGATGAATAGATAGATAAAAGAGATATATAGATATCATAGATTTATATTATATTATATATATATATATATTATATATATATATATAGGAAATAGTATTTGTTTCTCCAGTGATCCTGGGACCTGGAGGAGGACACATGTAGTGTCGAAACATGTTGTCCAAAAGGGATTGAATATATGCAAAATTGTTATTGAAGAAACCTGGAACTTTTTTAATGGATAAATAAAAGTTACTTTTTACCCTACCATCGGACTGATCGCTGGAGAAACAAATACTATTTCCTTTACATGTAAGGATTTATCCCAATCCATTTTCCGTGCGAACTGCAACCACAGGCTGGACTTATTCCTGGGTTTCCTCAAAGCGGTGAGCTGGCTATGCCAAAAAATTTTTTCTTTTATATATATATATATATATATATTATATATATATTAGATGGATAGAAATATACTGTAGATAATAGATAGATAGATAGATAGATAGATAGATAGATAGATAGATAGACAGATAGATAGAACACAGAACTACCTAGACTAGATAAAGTTCTGTGTGTAATCATTACATTATTTGCAAATAGCTATACCAGTAATAGTTCTAACATGTATACTGTACATTTAAACCTCAGCAATAGATTTACAAAGGGTTATTATATTCCAAGGCTATCTGTAGCCCATTTCTTTAAAGCATAAGAAACTTCAGATCCCATTCTGTAATCCTCATATTAGCATAGTCTGTATAGCAGAACTAGAGGAATTCAGCTTACTCTGGGCATGTCCGGAAGCCCTTTGGAGGTCTCTATTCATGCTATACAGACTATGCTAATATGAGGTAAATATGATGGGATATGAAGTTTCTTATTATAATATCATAAGCCCTTGTGAATCTATTGCTGATTTTTAAAGGCACAGTATGCATTTTAGAACTAATACTGGTATTGCTACTTATAAATAATTTACGGTAATGATTGTGCACAGAATACTATCTAGGTATGTCTGTGGTCAGATAATTGTAGTCTAACATTGATACCATATAAGCCCTTAAAAACTATTAAAAAAAAAAAACTAAAAAAATCATCATTTTATTATAATTTCATAGACACTGGCTATTAGAAATTTTCTTGATTAATATGATTGCTATTGATAGTGCGTTGCTTTAAGAGTTATGTTGTCATATAGGTATGCTTTGCAAATAGGCTATGCATAAATGTTTTGTCTAACTGACTACAACAATTTTTACTCGCCATCCACTGCATGTTTCAGTGGTATTCTTGCTTTTGTTATATATATATATATATATTATATATATATATATATATATAGTACACACCAAAAGTTTGGACACACCTCTTCATTTAAAGATTTTTCTGTATTTTCATGACTATGAAAATTGTACATTCACACTGAAGGCATCAAAACTATGAATTAACACATGTGGAATTATACATTACACTTTACAAAAAAGTGTGAAACAACTGAAAATATGTCTTATATTCTAGGTTCTTCAAAGTAGCCACCTTTTGCTTTGATGACTGCTTTGCACACTCTTGGCATTCTCTTGGTGAGCTTCAAGAGGTAGTCACCGGAAATGGTTTTCACTTCACAGGTGTGCCCTGTCAGGTTTAGTAAGTGTGATTTTCTGCCTTATAAATGGAGTTGGGACCATCAGTTGTGTTGTGCAGAAGTCTGGTGGATATGCAGCTGATAGTCCTACTGAATAGACTGTTAGAATGTGTATTATGGAAAGAAAAAAGCAGCCAAGTAAAGAAAAACGAGTGGCCATCATTACTTTAAGAAATGAAGGTCAGTCAGTCCGAAAAATTGGGAAAACTTTGAAAGTGTCCCCAAGTGCAGTTGCAAAAACTATCAAGCGCTACAAAGAAACTGGCTCCAATGAGGACTGCCCCAGGAAAGGAAGACCAAGAGTCCCCTCTGCTTCTGAGGATAAGTTTATCCAACTCACCAGCCTCAGAAATCGCAGGTTTACAGCAGCTCAGATTACAGACCAGGTCAATGCCACACAGAGTTCTAGCAGCAGACACATCTCTACAACAACTGTTAAGAGGAGACTTTGTGCAGCAGGCCTTCAAGGTAAAATAGGTGCTAGGAAACTACTGCTAAGGACAGGCAACAAGCAGAAGAGACTTATTTGGGCTAAAGAACACAAGGAATGGACATTAGACCAGTGGAAATCTGTGCTTTGGTCTGATGAGTCCAAATTTGAGATCTTTGGTTGCAACCACCGTGTCTTTGTGCGACGCAGAAAAGGTGAACGGATGGACTCTACGTGCCTGGTTCCCACCGTGAAGCATGGAGGAGGAGGTGTGATGGTGTGGGGGTGCTTTGCTCGTGACACTGTTGGGGATTTATTCAAAATTGAAGGCATACTGAACCAGCATGGCCACCACAGCATCTTGCAGCGGCATGCTATTTTATCCGGTTTGCGTTTAGTTGGACAATCATTTATTTTTCAACAGGACAATGACTCCAAACACACCTCCAGGCTGTGTAAGGGCTATTTGACCAAGAAGGAGAGTGATGGGGTGCTACGCCAGATGACCTGGCTTCCACAGTCACCAGACCTGAACCCAATCAGATGGTTTGGGGTGAGCTGGACCGCAGAGTGAAGGCAAAAGGGCCAACAAGTGCTAAGCATCTCTGGGAACTCCTTCAAGACTGTTGGAAGACCATTTCCGGTGACTACCTCTTGAAACTCATCAAGAGAATGCCTAGAGTGTGCAAAGCAGTAATCAAAGCAAAAGGTGGCTACTTTGAAGAACCTAGAATATAAGACATAATTTCAGTTGTTTCACACTTTTTTGTTAAGTACCGTATATACTCATGTATAAGCCGACCCGTGTATAAGCCGACCCCCTAATTTTGCCACAAAAAACTGAGAAAACGTATTGACTCGCGTATAAGCCTAGGGTGAAAAATGATTATGCCCCATATGCTCCATAGATTAGGCCCCCATAAACTGCACAGATTATGCCCGTTATGATCCACAGATTATGCCCCATATACTGCACAGATTATGCCCAATATGCTCCACAGATTAGGCCCCCATATGCTCCACAGATTATGCCCCCATATGTTCCACAGATTAGGCCCCCATATGCTCCTCAGATTATGCCCCAATATGTTCCAAAGATTATACCCCCATATGTTCCACAGATTAGGCCCCCATATGCTCCTCAGATTATGCCCCCATATGTTCCACAGATTAGGCCCCCATATGCTCCTCAGATTATGCCCCCATATCCTCGACAGATTATGCCCAATATGCTCCTCAGATTATGCCCCCATATGTTCCACAGATTAGGCCCCCATATGTTCCACAGATTAGACCCCATATGCTCCTCAGATTCATGCCCCCATATGTTCCACAGATTAGGCCCCCATATGCTTCTCAGATTATGCCTCCATATGTTCCACAGATTAGGCCACCATATGCTCCTCAGATTATGCCCCCATATGTTCCACAGATTAGGCCCCCATATGTTCCACAGATTAGGCCCCCATATGCTCCACAGATTATGCCCCATAGTATGTCCCTTATGCTGCCGCGCTGCTGCTGCAAAAAAAGACATACTCACCTCTCGTCGCTGGGGGCCAGGTGCCGATGTCCTGAGCAGGTGATGACACCAGCGCGCTATGGGAGACAGGTGCTGGTGTCACCACTGGCTCAAGACCCCGGCACCTGAGATATTTACCTGTCACCGGACCGCTCCACCGCAGCGCTGCTCCCGCTTCCGGGTCCTCGGCAGTGAATGATCAGGCAGGGGGCGCGGCGCGCACTAACGACGTCATCACGCCCTCTGCCTGAACATTCAGAGTCGGACGAGGAGGTCGGAGGAGCGTGCAGCGGTGGAGAGGGACAGGTGAATATCGCTATACTCACCCCTCCGCCGGCGCTTCTCTCTCTGCAGCGTCTCCTCTTCTCCCAGCGGTCTCCGCAGCTCTTGCTTCCTGCAGCGGTCACACCGCTCATTAAAGTCATGAATATGTGCATATTCATGACTTTAATGAGCAGTACCATGTGACCGCTGCAGGAAGGAGCCGGAGATCGTGGGAGAAGCAGGGGGGCTGCAGAGACCGTGCCGGCGGAGGAGTGAGTATGATCCGACACCCCCACTCCCCCTCCCCCACCGACCCCCATATATGACCCGCGTATAAGCCGAGAGGGGGACTTTCAGCCCTAAAAAATGGGCTGAAAATCTCGACTTATACACGAGTATATACGTTATATAATTCTACATGTGTTAATTCATAGTTTTGATGCCTTCAGTGTGAATGTTCAATTTTCATAGTCATGAAAATACAGAAAAATCTTTGAATGAGAAGGTGTGTCCAAACTTTTGGTCTGTACTGTATATATTTATTTATTTTTATACCATATATACTCGTGTATAAGCTGACTTTTTCAGCACATTTTTTTGTGCTGAAAATGCCCCCCTTGGATTAAACATAAGTAATTGTCCCAGAAAAACATCGGGGGAGGGGGAGAGGGGGAACAGCGGGTCAAAGAAGCAGGAGCCAGCGGCTGCGGCTAAATCCCATGTCCACTGCTAAAGAGAAATGAATATTCACTGCACTGGCAGTGAATATTCATTTCTCTTATAGCCGCACAGTTACAGCTGCAGCTGCCAGCTTCCAGCACACATCCTACTTACCTTCACTGCACACCCCTCACTGTATCTCGTTCCGGTGCCAGCAGCTCTTGTGGCCGAGTGATCACATGTCCCCGCTCAGTAAGGTGATGAATATTCACCTCTCTCCACTTCCATAGGTGTTGAGTGAATATTCCATTACCTTAATGAACGAAGACACAGCACTAGAATGAGATGCAGTGAGGGCGTGTAGGGATGGTAAGTAGGATGTGTTTTTTTTATAGAAACCATGCATAAAAGGACAGGGATGGGGAGCCATGCATACAAGGACGGGATAATGAGCCATGCATACACGGATGGGAAGCCATGCATACAAGGACGGGGATGGGGAGCCATGCATACCAGGATAGGGATGGGGAGCCATGCATACCAGCATAAGGATGAGGGGACAATGCATATCCAACTTATACTCGAGTCAATAAGTTTTCACAGTTTTTGGTGGCAAAATTAGGTGCCTCGGCTTATACTCAGGTCGACTTATTCACGAGTATATATTGTATATATTATTTCTCTACTTTCAGGAAATCTAATAAAAGATGGTTTTATTGAAATTGTGGCATAGCATTTGCGCCAAATGTTCCACTTCCTTGACCTTTTGCCATGGAGTTGGTTTGGTTATACAGTAATTATAGGAAAAATGAAATTTAGTTCTACATCTCATGGAGCATGCTGCTTTTACTCCTGCCTTGTTAGCTAAGTGGTGCTGCACTAAAACTGCAGATGCTGCTGGGCGACGTCAGCATGCGCCTGTTTAGATTTAAGATTGCTGGAACCACTTGTGTTTGATGCAGTGAGCTTA
Organism: Oophaga sylvatica; assembly: GCA_033576555.1. Classification (NCBI taxonomy): domain Eukaryota; kingdom Metazoa; phylum Chordata; class Amphibia; order Anura; family Dendrobatidae; genus Oophaga; species Oophaga sylvatica. Next base: position 601,957,614 of record JARQOD010000002.1, on the reverse strand, counting down.
AGATCTGATGTGAGCATTAGACAGGGCTCCTCCCTGTATAATTCACCAGTAGGCAGTGTCAAGCTGGTCAAGCTGCCAGTTAGTACATTCAGCTTGCCTGGTCTACATCCCATCTCTCTGCACATGTGTTGATATTTTGATTATTCTGTTTTCTGAAAATCCAGTTGCTTTCAAGTTCTGTCTCTGACTTTATCTCCTGGTATCAACCTCATATAATAACTTTTCTTGCCGCCGGCTTTCTCCACCAGCCAGCAGCCCGCATCATGGTCTCAACCTAAAGGCCCTTGTTTAAGTCCAGATCCCTGTACAAGGATTAAAGGATGAAGATCATTGAAACCACTGGAATTTGGTAGACAGACTTGTTAATGCTAAGCCTGTTCAGAAAAGCTCTAATAAGAGCTGACAATCTACCATGAACAGTGCTCTTGTGACAGGATTCTTCTCTATTTGTAAGATGCTTTATAGCTATAGACAATTCCACCACTGAGTCTGCCAGTAGTTTTTACTGCTCAAGCTGCTGACACCTCTACATAGCAGACATTTTAATTGATTAACACATACTTTTGGGTAGTGTCTGAGCACAACCTTGATGAGGAAGTGAAGTTTTAACCTGGCAGTGACCCACTCCAATTATGTGAGAAGTCTCTAACACTGGAGTGCCATTGGCTCTACAGAAAGAGCACCACAACCTCTCCCCTCGATGATTTATTGAGGAAGATTACTTGAAAGGGAAGTGAGCATTTCATTCCTTTGAATGGCCCAGAAATATGTTGCTTGATTTTTACATTAAAGCTTCAAATTTTCATCAATGTAAAACCTACCCAAAAGTGTGCTTAACACCTATAAATGTCTCTTACTTAGAGCAGTGTCAAAACTTGTATTTTAAGGGTTAAATGTACACATTGTTAGTCCCTCATAGCTACCTTATATATATAAAAAACACCTGAAAGACTCACTTTAGAACATATAGAGAACTACTGCCTACCACAAACATTTTGCAAATTAAATTTTAGTAACCAAATATGCTGTCAAAAAATACCCCCAATTTCTCAACCTGGGGTTCTGTAGTAGTAGCAGCTAGAACAGCTTTTCTCAATTGGTATTAAGTCCTTAGACTCCCGACAATACACTCCGTTTTTATGTCTACACCAAAGGTGGTGTCACGCTCTTGTTGAATCAGGTTGCCCTATATCTTCTCCTCCAGATAATCAGACGGCAATAAATAATTCTTATTAATAACCATTTTATATTCATCCATTGTCTGAGATGTCAATAAAAGTTGAATCAAAAGATGGTCTGGAAAATGAAGACAAAAGTGCAAAGAGCAGACAAGAGTTCTACTATCTTTTCTGGGAAAAAGACATGACATTTTCATTTCTTTGCCATTGAGTGCTGATCCGAATGTCTGGTATTTTAAGCTACAATGCACTGCAGAGCTCATAAGAAAACATGAGACTAGCATACTAAATAATTTCCTCCACTGTAACAATCCGAAGGAATTTCTGATTGTTGGAAAGAGGAGGGGAGCAGAGTGAAAAGAGGCTCATTTTCTGAGGAGGGCTACATCACTGCCGCCTGATCTCTGTAATCCACTCCGACTCTTATATGGCCTCTGAGGGATTAATAGAAGTGATTGTGATAACCAACTTGTATAATGAGGAGTCATGCAATAATGTAATAGTCACATACACACATACTGTGACATACACTCATGCCTTAACACAGACACACTGACATCTACAGATATACATAACGAGATATACACACTACACACTATACACTTACATGCCATATACATTGTCACACACCCACTGAAAAATGCACAATGACACACTAATAAATGCGGTGCAAGCCCTCTAATTGTTAATTTGATGGTTGCAGGGTGCAGAGAACATACTTCCATTAAAAAAGAGGAAATATCTCCATTATGTACCACTCCACTAATAATTATGAACTATAGGAATCAGTGTGAGCAATAAATTAGACTGCAGGAAGTGCTGCTAAGTTGGAATGTGACAGTGGCCCCCTTAAAGATGCAGATGGTGTAGATGGTTTTGTCTGTCCCTGTGCACACTGCATACTGATTGATGCATATTGTTAAGCAGATTAAATATTTCAAATGCACCAGAATTCTGACAAAAATGGCCCAAAAATTATTTGTGTCTATGCTGTGCATCTGACCCTGTCCAGTGTGAGGGAAAGTGAACTATTTTTTGTATTCTAATAGTGATAAGCTTAGAACAAAGCAAAAGTTATCTATCTACATATATTCTATCTATCGATCAATCTATATATCTATTATCTATCTAATATTCATCTAGCTTTCTTTATATCTATTTATCTATCTATCTTTCTATCTATCTATCTAAATAGAAAAAAATAGTGCAGCACTAACAAAAGAGAGAGGGTTGCAAAGCCTCTCAAGTATAAACCAATCCTCCAATACAATAAAAAAAATGGAGGCAGCACACCCGAAATACAAAATTATGAAAAGTTGAATGGCTCATATGATGGAAATGTTTTGGTCCAGTTGAAGACTTTCTCCATCCATCCATCCATGCATCCATCTATCGATCTAACTTTATGAGTGAGTGTTAAGGTTATTTTTTACATCTTACATTTGTTAAGATGTAAAAATAATAATAATAGTAATAATAATAATAACATTGACATTCAGCTCATTGAGAACAAGTTGTCTGTAAATTGAATTAACAAAATCTACATGTATCATCTATCGCAGTGTTTCCCAAATTCCAGTCCTCGTGGTCCCCACGAGTCATGTGTTCAGGATTTCCTTTGCATTGAGCAGATGGTTGAGGAATCATCAAGGCATCAGGAATTCTCTCACCTGTGCAACACTATGGAAATCCTGAAAACATGATCAGTGGGGTACGTGAGGACTGGAGTTTGGGAAACACTGATCTATCGTTTTATCTTTCTGTAATTTAGAAATTAACCTAGTGACATTTTTTTAAAACATATACAATCGTTTCCACTTGTGATGTCTAAACCTTTCTCTTTACATATTTGCTATTCGATATTATGACCAAATGACGTACATTTCTAAGTATGTGCCACAGTACATAAAATCCCGAGAAACCTATATAAAATAACTCCTCAGCAGGAGGTAGTAAACGTGATTTGCAGCACTGAGCCCTGTTATCTGCTCTACATCTACATTACAAGGAGCGCCTGCAGCCAAAAGCTATTCATCCCACCAAAATATATTGGTATCTTAATATAAATTCCAGTTTTTTTTTCATTTTCCGGTTCTTGCTCCTAGTCACGTACAGCAGAAGATAAATGTGTATTTTGGAATCATTGTTCTGGCTTTTTTGCTCTTCTGTAAGCATTGGTCCAGGCCTAGAACATCATTTTCATTTATTATTGCCTGGTAAAGCTGCATAAGGAATAATATATTTCCAATTACCTTGTGAGTATTCTGCTGTATTGCCAGTTGGTTCATTTTCTCAACCGCTCGTTGCCTAAAATTACTCCAGTATAATTAACATATCTGTGTTGTTTCGGTGCACGGACAAGTGAAGTATTTCTGCTTGTTGAAAACAACACTCATAAAATCCTAAATAAACAATTAAAATGAAATATCGTATTTTCCGTCATCCTCCAATTTTTTCTCCGGGGCTAATATTTTCTTGTGTAATTGCAGTGGACCTTTCTCATGTCGTCGCTCCAGCTGCAAATGTTTAACCAGCTGCCTTGATATTATGTTATGTGAATGGCAGTTTGGTCTGCTCGTTCCCTTGTTCACAGGGATCTCTGGACGATGGCTGTCAGCACATTCTTACAGGTTGACGATGAAAGCATTTATACCCTCGATGGTAATACCGTAGAGTGCGCACAGATGGACCGGGAGGTTGTGAAAATTTTATTTTTTGTCACAAATGTTCACGTAGCCGATTTACAAAGAAAAACTTTGGAGCAAATAAGAGTTGAACTGCAACTTTCAGGTGAAGTTCAATCATTGAGTATTTACTCCATTTTCACTGTCATACTTCGTATTTGCTGTTAAAGAAAAGAAAGCAATTTTTTGGGATAACTCATTTATGTAAAAGTCGGTAACAATATAAAAACGAGAAACTAAAACACACAAAAAAATGAAATATAAACCACATAAAAACATAAAGTAGCTGTATGTTTCATAAAATATTTACAATATATTGTATCCACAGGAAATATGTCAAGAGTTTTACCTCTTAAATTATTTCAGAAAACTCAAAATTTTCAAGAAGTTGTAGCAATTCAATGCGATCAGATGAACAAACAAATGACAAATTTGTTGATTGCCAAATGAATTCTTTTTAGAGTTGTATTTATTCATTTTAAGACAAAGGCAAATTAAACAATTTGTGTCATCTTATTAAATTGGTAAAATTTCAAAATGCTTGTAAAACCCAACAACTTTGTATTTGACTTCTTATTAAAATTTGTATTATCATCTTATTAAAATTCCTCTGTTCTCAAGAATGGAGGGATTTTTTATTCTATTTTGTTGCCAATCTTAATGTACATATCATAGGTAGCCAGTTTCCTCAGCAAGGAGCCATAATTGCAAGTAATTTTCACTGTGTTTAAGGTGGCGAATCTCTCGATTTTGGCCAACTTCAGTGCACTTGTGCTCCTCCCCTACTACAGGAGCAAATCTGTCTCTGTGAGCAGCATCAGAGAGCACATGGTCCTGGCTAGACACTCGGCCATACCGATGCTCTGGCAAACAGAAAGCTGGGAGGCAGGAAAGCGATAAGCTCTTGAAAAATGAAGGAAAAACAACCTCTTTAAAATTGCACTCTGATTATGGCTTCCATTGAGTCAAGTCTATATACACTTTTGGATAAACTTTTGATTTACTGAAATGTATGTACAGTTCAAACCAAAAGGTTGGACACACCTTCTCATTCAAAGATTTTTCTGTATTTTGCATGACTATGAAAATTGTACATTCACACTGAAGGCATCAAAACTATGAATTAACACATGTGGAATTATATACTTAACAAAAAAGTGAGAAACAACTGAAAATATGTCTTATATTCTAGGTTCTTCAAAGTAGCCACCTTTTGCTTTGATGACTGCTTTGCACACTCTTGGCATTCTCTTGATTAGTCACCGGAAATGGTTTTCACTTCACAGGTGTGACCTGTCAGGTTAAATAAGTGTGATATTTTGCCTTATAAATGGGTTGGGACCATCAGTTGTGTTGTGCAGAAGTCAGGTGGATACACAGCTGATAGTCCTACTGAATAGACTGTTAGAATGTGTATTATGGCAAGAAAAAAGCAGCCAAGTAAAGAAAAACGAGTGACTATCATTACTTTAAGAAATGAAGGTCAGTCAGTCCTAAAAATAGGGAAAACTTTGAAAGTGTCCCCAAGTGCAGTTGCAAAAACTATCAAGTGCTACAAAGAAACTGGCTCACATAAGGACCGCCCCAGAAAAGGTAGACCAAGAGTCACCTCTGCTTCTGAGGATAAGTTTATCCGAGTCACCAGCCTCAGAAATCGCAGGTTAACAGCAGTTCAGATTAGAGACCAGGTCAATGCCACACAGAGTTCTAGCAGCAGACACATCTCTACAACAACTGTTAAGAGGAGACTTTGTGCATCAGGCCTTCTAGGTAAAATAGCTGCCAGGAAACCACTGCTAAGGACAGGCAACAAGCAGAAGAGACTTGTTTGGGCTAAAGAACACAAGGAATGGATATTAGACCAGTGGAAATCTGTGCTTTGGTCTGATGAGTCCAAATTTGAGATCTTTAGTTCCAACCACCGTGTCTTTGTGCGACGCAGAAAAGGTGAACGGATGGACTCTACATGCCTGGTTCCCAACGTGAAGCATGGAGGAGGAGGTGTGATGGTGTGGGGGTGCTTATCTAGTGACACTGTTGGGGATTTATTCAAAATTGAAGGCATACTGAACCAGCATGGCTACCACAGCATTTTGCAGTGGCATGCTATTCCATGCAGTTTGCGTTTAGTTTGACCATCATTTATTTTTCAACAGGACAATGACCCCAAACACACCTCCAGGCTGTGTAAGGGCTTTTTGACCAAGAAGGAGAGTGATGGGTGCTACGCCAGATGACCTGGCCTCCACAGTCACCAGACCTGAACCCAATCGAGATGGTTTGGGGTGAGCTGGACCACAGACTGAAAGCAAAAGGGTCAACAAGTGCTAAGCATCTCTGGGAACTCCTTCAAGTCTGTTGGCAGACCATTTCCGGTGACTACCTCTTGAAGCTAATCAAGAGAATGCCAAGAGTGTGCAAAGCAGTAATCAAAGCAAAAGGTGGATACTTTGAAGAACCTAGAATATAAGCAATATTTTCAGTTGTTTCACACTTTTTTGCTAAGTATATAATTCCACATGTGTTAATTCATAGTTTTGATGCCTTCAGTGTGAATGTACAATTGTCATGTTCATGAAAATACAGAAAAATCTTTGAATGAGAAGGTCTGTCCAAAATTTTGTTCTGTACTGTATTTTCTCAGTAAGTTTTAATAAACTGTTTTTTGCTCTTTTATTTTTTTTGCTTCCAAAGTTAACCAACTTTGATTAGTTGATTAGTAATCACTGAGAAGCTGGTTAAATCTCTGATGCTTTTGGCTGCAGAAAGTCTTCTGCAAATGACTATGATAAATAAAAGTTGCAGAAGCTAAGTGCAATTTAAAAAATAAAAACCTAATAGCAATTTTTAGCTAAAAATACTTTTTTTTTAATTTTTAAAAACATGTCATGAGATAGTTGAAATATGATTTATTGCATAATTTATATAAGTAAAACATGAGGTTAGGTAATTAATAAAAAAAAGCTAACTTGCAAATAACTTTTGTCTGTTCCTTAACCAAAATATCTCAAAACAATTCAAGTGTACTACATAAAATTGTGCTTTACATGATGCTGTATAACTGTAACACACCAGCCAGTAATCCAGTAATCACCCATGCAGTATGAAATTTGTATATATATATATTATATACTGTGACCATATATATGGTTTCTGTTCTTTCAACAAACTTTGCATAAATAAAGAGGAAATATAAGAAACATTTTATATGTCTTATCATAGAAGTCAGCTAATTTCTCTTCCTACAAGCCTTTTTCCCATCCCCCTTGCCTTTACCATCCACTCTGAAATAAAGTTCAAATCCATCTTGATCAATGCAAGATTGGCTGTCAGCATATAGAGGTGTCAAGTTATGCAGCCTATTAAAATCTATGTAGAAGAAAGAGGAATGGGGAGAGCAAATAAAGGATTTTGGAGCACTCAACACAGTGAAGGACCAGGCAAGAATGGGCACATTGTGTTGCAGATTTTGTTAAATATATTTCACTTCAGTGCAGGATTCACAGCCACACTGCTTTATACAGTCATGGCCAAAAGTTTTTGAGAATGACACAAATATTATATTTTCACATGATCTGCTGCCCTCTGGTTTTTATGTGTGTTTTGACAGATGTTTTTATCACAGACAGAAATATAATTGCAAACATATGAGTAACAAAAGCTTATATTGACAGTTAGAATGAGTTAATGCAGCAAGTAAATATTTGCAGTGTTGATCCTTCTTCTTCAGAATTTTTAGGTTTTTGTCTGTCCACCCGTCTCTTGATGATTGACCACAAGTTCTCAATGGGATTAAGATCTGGGGAGTTTCCAGGCCATGGACCCAAAATCTTTATGTTTTGTTCCCTGAGCCATTTATTTATCACTTTTGCTTTATGGCAAGGTGCTCCATCATGCTGGAAAAGGCATTGTTGATCACCAAACTGCTCTTGGAGGGTTGGGAGAAGTTGCTCTTGGAGGACATTCTGGTACCATTCTTTATTCATGGCTGTGTTTTTAGGCAAGACTGTGAGAGAGTCGATTCCCTTGGCTAAGAAGCAACCCCACACATGAATGGTTTCAGGATGCTTAACAGTTGGCATGAGACAAGACTGGTGGTAGCGCTCACCTTGTCTTCTCCGAATGAGGCGTTTTCCTGATGTCCCAAACAATCGAAAAGGGGATTCATCAGAGAAAATAACTTTACCCCAGTCCTCAGCAGTCCACTGCCTGCACCTTTTGCAGAATATCAGTCTGTCCATGATGTTTTTTCTGGAGAGAAGTGGCTTCTTTGCTGCACTCCTTGAGACCAGGCTTGCTCCAAGAGTATCCGCCTCACAGTGCGTGCAGATGCACTCACACCTGCCTGCTGCCATTCCTGAGCAAGCTCTGCACTGCTGGTAGCCCAATTCCACAGCTTAAACACTTTTTAGAGACGGTCCTGGCACTTGCTGGTCTTTCTTAGGCGCCCTGGAGCCTTTTTGGCAACAATGGAACCTCTCTCCTTGAAGTTCTTGATGATGCGATAGATTGTTGACTGAGGTGCAATCTTTCTAGCTGCGATACTCTTCCCTATTAGGCCATTTTTGTGCATTGCAATGATGACTGCACGTGTTTCTTTAGAGATAACCATGGTTAACAGAAGAGAAACAATGATGCCAAACACCAGCCTCCTTTTAAAGTGTCCAGTGGTGTCATTCTTACTTAATCATGACAGATTGATCTCCAGCCATGTCCTCATCAACACCCACACCTGTGTTAATGGAGCAATCACTGAAAAGAGGTTAGCTGGTCCTTTTAAGGCAGGGCTGCAATGATGTTGAAATGTGTTTTGGGGGATAAAGTTCATTTTCTAGCCAAATATTGACTTTGTAAGTAATTGCTGTTAAGCTGATCACTCTTTATAACATTCTGGAATTTATGCAAATTGCAATTAGAAAAAGTGAAGCAGTAGACTTTGTAAAAATTAATATTTGTGTCATTCTCAAAACTTTTGGCCTTGACTGTACTGCTGTGTAATGTCTTATATGCTCATGCTTCTGTCTTTTTGGTACAGAGAAAAAAGGCAGGAATGCTTGTCTCCATATGCATCTTGTATATCGAACACATCATAAAAATTAGTCTAAACCCACCAAGTTAGAGACAGCTGAAAATTAGAGAACTAAAGTAGAGAAGGGACAACTCGTGAAAAATGCAGACTATAATATAAATCTAATAAATAGTGATATTCCTTATGTAAACACATAATTTCCTATTTTGAAAAGTTGTCTGTAAAAACAGGTACACTTTAGGAAGAGTGGGCTGATGTTTAAAAGGATAAACTTGGCTTCAACCTTGATGACACCTTATATTTGAGATTGATGTTATCTGAATGATCTTACTTTGCCAAATTTTCAGTTAGTCTCTAAAGGGTGAAATAAATATATATTGGCTGAAAACTATGAAGTAGGAACATACAAAGCATATGTGGAGTCAAGCCTTCCAAAGGAAAAAAAAATAAACTACAAGTGTCTAGGTATGACTTTACCACAACGCGCATAATTCAGAGGCAATGTGGAAAAGGTCTAACAGATTTCTTATCATAAATCCATCTCCCTAATTTGTCTTTGGGCTTCACTGTGCAAAAACCTGGCATTGCAGGGACATTAATCAGGCTTATTGACACCGATGAACAGACATTATGGCACATCTTTTACTTGCTCAAAAAAATAGATATCTAAAAAAATGTTTAATTTTATCACAGTTATTGCCCTGATATTATTTGTTTAACATTGATCCCAAGCACACAAATCTGAAGAGCCAGGTCAGTAATATATGGTTGCTGCACAGGATGATTGCAGATCTCTTAGCATCTGGGATCCTTGGTGTGGCTTTTGATTAGCCAGATTGGAACGTCATCTATGCGTCACGCTACAATGATGTCAATGATGACATTAACCGGACTATTAAAGACTTCAGCCCAGCCATCAGAATCTGCTGAGCTGGTCCCTCAAATCAATTCACCCAACTCTACAAGATTATTTATTATGCTTTGCTTACATAGTAAAGCATATTGCACAGCACTTTACAGAAATTATCTTTACTGTCCCCATTGGGATTCATAATCTAAGCTCCCTATCAGTATGTCTGTAAAGTGTGGGAGACAACCCACACAAACTCAGTGAGAACATACCAACTCCTTGCAGATGTTGTCCTTGCTGCGAATTGAACATAGGACCACAGCACTGTAAAGCAGCATTACTAACCACTGAGCCCCTCTTCTGCCCTATTATTAAAGTACTATTTTGATACTATAACATTTTGAAAGGTACCAATACTTTGGTTTGCAGTCATTTACATGTAAATATTGCCAGATAAGATTATAAAAGGAGACAACTAAAGAGGAAGACTATAAAGAGATCTTAGGACAAGCTCTTGTTACTCAGATAAAATAGATAGTTCACACACAAACTGTTACAATATGTTCTAAGATAGTTGAAGGGAATATCTGCTAGATCACTGCTGGGTCACTAGTTTTGTGATGCAACAGCGATCTCCCCAGCGATATCGCTGTGTGTGACATTCAGTGACGATCAGCCCCTTGCAGGGTATCGCCGATCGTCGCTGAATGTCCTGGACATTTTTTTGCTCATTGGTCTCCTGTTGGCCAGCACGCATCGCTGCTTGTGGCAGGCAGGAGACCAGCGATCAGCTGGTAACCAAGGTAAACATCAGGTTTCCAGGTGCCGGGTGGCGTCTGGAAACCCGATGTGTACATTGGATACCAGCACGCTGCTGCAGAGGAGCTGGTAACCAAGGTACACATCGGGTTACCAGGTGCCACGCAGCACCTGGAAACCCAAATGTGTACCTTGGTTACCAGCTCCCTGCACCAGCAGGCAGGTGTCCAACGTACACTGCGGGTAACTAAGCGATGTTACCCGCAGTGTAGCTGTCCTGATCGCTACCTGAGCTGCCTGTTTGGCAGCTCAGCAGCGATCATGTAGCGACACACCAGCGATCCTGACAACTGCATATCGTTGTCGGGATCGCTGGTGTCGCTATGTGTGATGGGGCCCTTAGGCAAAAGGAACTTCCCCATCCTTGTATGCATGGCTCCTTATCCCAATCCTTGTCTACATGGTTCATCCCCATCCTTGTCTGCATGTCTCCTTATCCCCATCTTTGTATGCATGGCTCCTCATCAGCATCCTTGTCTGCATGGCTCCTTATCCCCATCCTTGTCTGCATGGCTCCTTATCCCTATCCTTGTATGCATGGCTGATATCCCATCCTTATCATGCGATCCCATCTTTGTATGCATGGCTGATTATCCCCATCCTTGTATGCATGGCTGATTATCCCCATCCTTGTCTGCATGGCTCCTCATTTTATCCTTGTCTGCATGGCTTCTTATCCCCATCTTTGTATGCATGGCTCCTCATCCCTGCACTGTTATGCATGGCTCCTTATCCCCATCTTTGTATGCAAGGCTCCTTATGCCCATCCTTCTCTGAATGGCTCTTCATCCCTGTACTGGTATGCATGGTGCCTCATCCCTGTCCTGGTATGCATGGTTCCTCATCACTATCTTTGTATGCATGGCTCCTCATCCCTCTCTTTGTATGCATGGTTCCTCACTCTCAACCCTAGCCTTGTATGCATGACCCTAATGAGAAAAGCATAAAAAATCCTACATACCTTCCCTGCACACCCTGTCAGCATCTTGTTCCAATGTCCACAGCTCCTGTGGCCAAGCGATCATGTGTTCCCTCTCATTCCTATAATGAATATTCACTCCACGCATACGCCTGCCTCCTGCAATCCGTTGCTCTGCCGCTCCCCCTCCCTCGCCATCTTTTGGGACAATGGCTAGAGTATAAGCCAAGGGGGGCATTTTCAACACAAAAAAGTGCTGAAAAACTCAGCTTATATTCGAGCTTATGTGGTACATTGTAATAGTACCTCTTTTCACATGCCAAAAATTTAATACTAACGTCTTTCTATTCATCTACTCTTGGATTCTCCTAAGATATCCAATATTTGGAAACTAATATCCAGGCATTAAAAAAAGATTCTCAATAATAACAGTTGCATAAAAGAAGTGCTCTAGGTGTGTTACTGTAATACTAATTGAGAAGGCAACTGGAAATTACAACCTACTAGAATGATTGTGTCCAGCACAACTTCTTTGAACATGAATATGGATTAATGAGGAGTACGCTGCTCCGGCCACTGAACCATATCAAAGTGGGAAAGCAACTAGAAGTGCTGGATAAAGGAGTAGTTGGATCTGGGAGCTGCCAAGGAGGTTCCAGACAGAATGTCCATCAAGATAAGAGCTGTAAGAGTAAAACTCCTATCTTGACACATGTCCAGTTCCAACTTTTCTTGGCAGCACACAAATCCAACTGCTCCTTTTTCTAATCCATCCACTAATGGAATGACAGTATTTTGGCTGAAACTTACTCTGAGCAATTTACTTTAAATATTTTATTATATTTAAAGTATCAATAGCTTCTGATGCCAATGAAAATGAATCACATTATCGCTTGGTAATTTTAAATGCTTTTTAGCCACATTCTATGCAATTTCTTGGATTTCAAATATTCTGTATTTCCAGAAAAGTGTAGGGTACTCTTTTAAGTATAATTTCCCATTTATGATATTTAACATAGAATAATATTTACCGATGTAGCAATAGACTTGCATTGTAATATATAGTTCTCTTTTCATCTTTAAATGCAATATGTGTTCCACATACTGGTAGCATGTGTTTTTTCCTACAGATGTGTCCACGCATAGATTTCTCATGATTTAAAGTCAATTCATTATTGAAACATGTTACCAAATCTGTCTACAAACTGCAACTTACAGCACTACCGCTGTGTGGCCACATAAACTATGGACAAATATAGCATGAACAACTCCCGACAAAGTATCCCAAAATCATATTACTATTTATTTTTTAAAATTTGGTCAACTTATGACACATTGTCAGAATATGTCGAGCCTGGGGAAAGTTAGGGAAGGACATATCTGTAACCTCAAATGATGGTGGTGAATTAAAATATATTGATTTTTTCTTGTGCAGACAATAACCATTTGTCTCAAACTTTTTGAATATTCTATTTTTCATTATTTATCAAAGTCTAGCAAAAATGTAGTTTTATGAAGAAAACAATATCCAATACTGTGTTCTATCTGAAACACTGAGATTACCTATAGTAGAAAACAAATTTAAGTAACCAAGGTTCTTTTCAGCGGCCTTTCAACTCTGCTGAATAAAAGTCGTGTTATCAGGATTTTTCCACTTAGACACCAGTTCCAATTGTATTCATTTTAGACATGTTCATCAATGGTACTTTGTTATTGTCGAGTTGATGATTCTCTTTGTGTGGTCTTTGCTGAACATTGTGCATCAAGTCATTCTGCTATTGTGCAGTCATTCTATTCTCTTTCTTTCCCAGCTTTTGCATATCATAAATTGAAATGAGGCAATGTATCCAGGGTGTTTTTTTTCCAATTTCTTTTTTCAACTTACAGGTTTGACAAACATTGGATATTTATAACTTAATTGGTGCACAAGCTCATGTGCAAATCCTATTTTAATGAGTTACTTTGCCTTCAAGAATAATGAAATTGCATTTATGGTTCAATAAGTGAGCCTGAGACATAACAAGGCTTGACAGTTTTTCATTTATTAATATTTTAATTTTGCCTTAATATCTAAAATGAAGCATCTGGCAAAAAAAAGTCCTCATTAACCCTTGATCTGCTATGGGGCTAGTGTCATAATTCTCAGCAATTAGTGTTAGTCCCCTACAATTGAAAAGGAATTAGAAGAAAATTGATGGGTCGCTTACTGTGTACTTTACGCTTTTTAAATACTGTTTGTCCTTTAACATATGACATAGTTTTTGCATTATCTGAAACATAGCAGAATTGTATTATTTAGTATCTGATCAATTCAAACATTAGTGTTTTATTTTGAATATTTCAAGTTGCATGTACATCTTAACCCTGTGTTAGATGCAATAGTCTTGATAGGCACAGCTCACACATTTTTGTTTCTCCTTCCTCTCCAAAGCAGGCCTGTGATCCTGCCCCTCCCAGTACCTTCCTATCATGGATGATGCTAGAAACCCCCCACTCAGTTTTACTGCCATCTTTGCGGAGAGCAGATGTTAACTCTGTGGTCTCACACTCATTAGGCCTGAAGGTTCTCACTTTTGAAGGTTATACTTTCTAGGGTTTTTTCATCACAATTGTTTATTTTCCTCGTTTAACGAATGAATAATGCAAAGTTTGTGGATATTTTGTTGAAATAAGTAACATAGTTATTAAGGTTGAAGGAAGACTTTAAGTCCATCTAGTTTAACCCATATCCTATCCTAACCTGCCCTAACATGTTGATCCAGAGGAAGGCAAAAAAAAAAACAAGTGGCAAACAGTAAGAATCACATTGGGGAAAAAAATTTGTTCCCGATCCACATGCGGCAATCAGACTAGCTCCCTGTATCAACGCAATATCTAGGAAACTAGTGAATATAGCCTGTAATATTATACTTTTCAAGAAAGGCATCCAGTCCCTTCATAAATTTTAGTAGGGAATCACTCATCACAACATTAGACGGCAGAGAGTTCCATAGTCTCACTGCTCTTACAGTAAAGAATCTGCATCTGTGATTATGACTAAACCTTCTTTCCTCCAGACGTAGAGGATGCCCCTTTGTCCCCGTCACAGGTCTAAGAGTAAAAAGATCATTAGAAAGATCTTTGTACTGTCCCCTCACATATTTATACATTGTAATAAGATCATCCCTAAGCCTTCGTTTTTCCAAACTAAATAGCCCCAAGTGTAATAACCTGTCCTGGTATTGCAGACCCCTCAGTTCTCTAATAACCTTGGTCGTCTTCTCTGCACCCGCTCCAGTTCAGCTATGTCTTTCTTATACATCGGAGACCATAACTGTACACAGTATTCTAAGTGTGGTCACACCAGTGACTTGTATAGAGGTAAAATTATGTTCTCCTCATGAGCATCTATGCCTCTTTTAATGCATCCCATTATTTCATTTGCCTTGGCAGCAGCTGCCTGACATTGGTCACTAATTGTGAGTTTGTCGTCCACCCATCCACCCAGGTCTTTTTCAGTGACAGTTTTGCCCAGTGTTTTACAATTAAGCAAATAATTATACATCTTGTTTGTTCTACCCAAGTGCATGACCTTACATTTATCCCCATTAAAGCTCATTTGCCATTTATCAGTCCAAGCTTCTAGCTTACATAAATCCTCCTGTAATATAAAATTGTCCTCCTCTGTATTTATTACCCTGCAGAGTTTAGTGTCATCTGCAAATATTGAAATACTACTCTGTATGCCCTCTACAAGGTCATTAATAAATATGTTAAAGAGAAGCGGCCCCAATACTGACCCCTGTGGTACCCACTGCTAACCGTGACCCAGTCCGAGTGTGCTCCATTAATAACCACCCTTTGTTTCCTATCCATGAGCCAGTTCTTAACCCACTTACACATATTTTCCCCATCCCCATTTTATGCATCAACCTTTTGTGTGGCACCGTATCAAAAGCTTTTGAGAAGTCCATGAACACCACGTCCACTGCGTTCCCTTGGTCCAGTATGGAACTTACCCTTCATAAAAGCTTATCAGATTAGTCTGACAAGAACGGTCCCTCGTAAATCCATGCTGATACTGTGTAATGAGGTTATTCAGCCTCAGAGACTCCAATATAGTATCCCTTAAAAAACCCTCCAGGATTTTACCCACAGTAGATGTTAAGCTCACTGGCCTATAATTTCCAGGTTCAGTTTTTGCCCCCTTTTTGAATATTGGCACAACATTTGCTATACGCCAGTCCTGTGGTACAGACCCCGTTATTATGGAATCTTCAAAGATTAAAAATAATGGTCTATCTATGACTGTACTTAATTCCTGCAGTACTCGGGGTGTATCCCATCTGGGCCCGGGGATTTGTCAATTTCAGTGATTTTTAGACGCCGCCGTACTTCCTGCTGGGTTAAGCAGGTGATATTTAATGGAGAAATTTTTTATCACTGATCATGTTATCTGTCATGAGATTTTCTTGTGTAAATACAGTTGAAAAAAAGTCATTTAGCATATTGGCTTTTTCCTCATCCTCATCCACCATTTCACCCAGACTATTTTTAAGGGGACCAACACTATCATTTTTTAGTTTCTTGCAAAGTAGTTTTTTTATTACAAATAAGGGGATTTCTTAGAATTGACCTGTCAGGCAAATTGCGCCCGAACACATAATAATAATCTCTGATATGATAATATAATCTGCCAATCTTGCTTTTCTCTTTGCCAAAGTGTTTCTTCTGCTGAACTTTTAACGTCTGAAACTGAGTGACTATAACTCCGGTAGCATCTAAGTGCCTTACAATTACGTTTCTTTACTAGCTTTAATATTTAATAATAGTTATGTCCTGAAAACTGGAGGCTATTTGGCAGTAGTTGTGAAATTTAGGTACTTTTTATTTTATTACATTTACTGTTATTAAATGATTTGGGTTTTTTTTTCATCTGATTTTGTGTATTCTCTTTTAATACTTCCCTATGAAGGTCACTGAATACTTTTAGAGCCCACAAATTTACATAATTAGATATTATAGATGATTTTCTAAACTATGCCTGTCAGGCACACCGTGCCTGAACTCGGTCATGCCAGAGATGAGCCTGACCAAGGGTAAATACTAGATCAGTGCTGTGGTGCTTAAAATATTTATGGGGATTATGGGGATTTATGGGGAAGTTCCACAATTGGATGTGTTAAAAAATCATGTTGTTGTGCTGAGATAATCTTATAAATGTGCTCCTGCTGTGTACTGTGTAATGGTTGTGTCTCACCGTGCAGGAGCATGATCAGATCATACCACAGCTCCTGGGAAGGGGGGAGAAGCAAAAGAGAGTATAAAAACAAGACAGCATGGGATCTCAAATTATTCTTTTTGTGAGGCAAAACATTTCACTGCCTTTTTTTAGCAATTTTTACGTAAAAGAATCATTTGTGATCATGTGCTATCCTGTTCTATATATCTCTTTGCTACCTCCCCTGGTATGATCAGACCATGTTTCTGCACGATCAGACACAACCATTACACAGTACACAGCAGGGGCACATTTATAAGATTATCTCAGCACAGGGACATTTTTAAGCACATCCAATTGTCTAAAATATAACTTTTATTAAATACATTAAAATCCAATGGTAATGTATAAATAAACTAAACACAAAGATGTAAAATAGTTTAAGCCATGCAAGGGGCTAAAATATTCAAGAGCTAAACTCTGGGTTATGGAAGGAAAAATAGTTACTCTATCATATTCCTAAGAGGAATGCCTGCCTAGAACCCAAATATTGGATTTCAATATATTTAACAAAGTTCCTCTTTATTTCAATTGGCTGTACTGGCTGCTACACTTTTTTGTTTGGCTATAGTTAAGGTAATACTTCCCCTCTGTCCATGTAGGTTACAGTTTTCATGTCTTTCACATGCCTGAAATTGATGCAGAATCTAAGTGACATGAATCACTAGAGAGCAACAAAGATACTTTGTAACTAGTTATTTTCAGGTCATGAGCCTTAAATGATATCTTGCTATGTGACATGTGCCTTTACATTTTTTGCATCAAGTTTTTATGTTGGTTGAATTTAGCAATAAGCATATCTGCAAATTTAAAAGAAATAAAAACAAAAAAACAAAGAAAAAAATATGTAATATATATATTTACAGCTCTGGCAAAAATTAAGAAACCACTGCACAGCTTTATAAAAATCAGCTTCTATACATATCTGACAGTTCCATTCCAGTGTCAGTTGAATTCCAACCAGAGTACACATCATTCTATTTAATGTGATTCTGATTAGGTGATCACCTGAACCAAATATTATTTAACGAAGGAAAGGATAAAAAACACGGCTGTGGTGTTCACAATCCTCTTGCAATAGGACAACCTGGAAGGCAAAACAAGTGCTAGTAATATCCCAAAAGTAACAGGAATGAAAAACTAACTATTAACCACGCCAAAAGAGTTGAAAAGAAAAGTCTTGAGTGAGGAAAAGAAGGGCTCTAATCCTGCTTTAATAGCAGAGGGATACAGTGAGCGTCATGTTGCCTCCATCCTCAAAATTTCAAAGACGGCAGTCCATTAAAACAAGGTCAAGCAGCAGACACTGGGGACAACAAAGCTACAGACCGGCAGAGGACAAAAGTGACTTTCCGCTGACCGGGATGACCATAATCTTATTCGAATGTCACTCAGCAACCACAGGATGACATCAAGTGACCTACAAAAGAAATGGATATGGCAGCTGGGGTGAAGTGCACGGCAAGAACAGTTCATAACAGGCTCCTAGCGGTAGGGCTCAAGTCATGTAAAGTTAGAAAAAATCATCAATAGAAATCAAATTTATTAACCAATGGAGGCCTGGATTTGGAGTCACCCACAAAATTACAGTGGAATGCAATGTCCATAAAACAAGTCAAAATAATGCTCAGTAGTGTGTGTGGCCTCCATGTGCCTGTATGACCTCCCTACAATGCCTGGGCATGCTCCTCATGAGGAGGCGGATGGTCTCCTGAGGGATATCCTCCCAGACCTGCACTAAAACATCCGCAAACTCCTGGACAGCCTGTGGTTCTGTGGTTGGTGGATGGAGCGAGACATGATATCCCAGATGTGCTCAATCAGATTCAGGTCTGGGGAACAGGCAGGCCAGTCCATTGCTTCAATGCCTTGATCTTGCAGGAACTGCTGACACATTCCAGCCACAGGAGGTCTGGCAGTCCTGCATTAGGAGGAACCAGGACCAACAGCACCAGCATATGGTCTCACAAGGGGTCTGAGGATCTCTTCTTGGTACCTAATGGCAGTCAGGCTACCTCTGGCGAGCACATGGAGGGCTGTGCGGCCCTCCAAAAAAATGCCACACCACATCATTACTGACCCACTGCCAAACCGGTCATGCTGAAGGATGTTGTAGGCAGCAGATCGCTCTCCACGGCTTCTCCAGACTCTGTCACGTCTGTCACATGTGCTGAGTGTGAACCTGCCTTCATCTGTGTAGAGCACAGGGTGCCAGTGGTGAATTTGCCAATCCTGGTGTTCTGTGGCAAATGCCAAGTGTCCTGCACCTTGTTGGGCTGTGAACACAACCCCTATCTGTAGACGTCTGGTACTCAGACCATCCTCATGGAGCCAGTTTCTAACCGTTTGTGCCGACACATGCACATTTGTGGCCTACTGGAGGTCATTTTGCAGGGCTCTGGCAGTTCTCCTCCTGTTCCTCTTTGCACAAAGGTGGAGATAGCGGTCCTGCTGCTGGGTTGTTGCCCTCCTATGGCCCCCTCCACATCTCCTGGTGTACTGGTCCATCTCCTTGTAGTGCCTCCAGCCTCTGGACACTACACAGACAGACACAGCAAACCTTGGCACAGCTCGCATTGATGTGCCATCCTGGATGAGCTGCACTACCTGAGCCACTTGGTTGTAGAGTCTGTCTCATGCTACCATGAGTGTGAAAGCAGAACCCACTTTCAAAAGTGACCAAAACATCAGCCAGAAAGCATTGGCACTGAGATGTGTTCTGTGGTCCCCACCTGCAGAACCACTCCTTTATTGAGTGTGTCTTGATAATTGCCAATAATTTCCATCTGTTGTCTATTCCATTTGCACAACAGCATGTGAAACTGACTGTCAATCAGTGTTTGATTTACTTGGAGTTATATTCTGTTGTTTAAGTGTTCCCTTTATTTTTTTGAACAGTCTATATATATCTACATCATCTGGATCAACATGGTAGGCTATAGTTTGAACTCAATGAATTTAAGCTAACCTTCAGCCTTAAAAACTATGAATCTACTATAGGTAATACCGTAGCTACACTATAAGAAAGCAAACATAGTTCCCTTGAGTTATGCCACATATACTGTATTTTTCACACTATCAGACATAATTTTTTCCACAAAATTTGAAAGGTGCGTCTTATAGTCGGAATGTAGTTAACGGAGGGTTGTCGTCAGTAGTGTTGAGCGATATTGCTCGATATCTAAAAATATCGTATCGAAATTGTATCGCCGATAGCACTAAATATCGTCGATATCCGATTTCGATACCGGAAGTCCCATGTAAGTCTATGGGAACAAAATATCGCAACAAAAAAAACCCTTTCTTTCGTTGTAAACACAAATATACACACATAGAATACATATATATATATATACATGTCATTGTGACATATATATATACATATATTTATAGTTTATACACTTCTACATAGTAAAATCGACTCTAATTCAATTGCCGGGTAAAGACGTGACATACCCCATAGAAGTCGACGGGCTCGGTGACGAGTACCCCGAAAACCTCTGGCTCTGTGCGACTCAACTTGGGTGTCACGAACAGGATTCTGTAGCTCGCTATAAGCGAGTCCTGTGTGCCTGAATTGCACTGGTTTTGTGCTTGAGAATTGCTAAAATCATCAGAGAATGTATTTGCCATTTTTCCGCCATATCTGCATCACGACGAGGCACTGGTGAAGAAGAAGGGCGTGCTGTTCGTGGGTGTCACTCACTCAGTGGCGTGAAAACGATGGCCGCCCACTGTAAATGGTACTGCAATGTAACATCGTGCCCCACAGCTCTGGAGTTCCGCCTCCTCATCCTCCTCAGTGTGAGGAGGTCCCGCCTCCCTACAAAAGAGGGGCCCTCTCCAGATATGACACATGTGACTTGGCAGAGATGGCTAATGGACACGACGAGCAGAAGTGGGAAGGGATGGAGCAGTCAGAGCTCTCCCCCACGGAAGCGACCCGATCGCCACGGAATCACCGTTGGGCACCCGGCCTGTAAACCCTCCTACGCTGCAAGAAGTGGAGGATACCCTGAGAGGCCTGGCCCGGCACCGGAGGAGGTCGCCAGGATGGAAGCGAGCTGGCGTGCCCTAAAACTAAACTTGGAGCGGCGCCAATCCCTCTTACCTGAAGTGTCTGTACCGGAAGGTGAGGCACCCGTTATAGTAGAGGAGCCCTTGCAATGTGATCCGGTTGACGTTGTCGCAGTGGAGGCACCCGTTCCTGCAAAAACCGCAGCACCGTCAGCAGCACCCCAGATCCCGCTGTCTGCCCCGTCGCTGAGACAGAAGAAGCGACACCCGTCCTCATGGAGGAGGCCGCGCAGGCACCAGAGCACTACCTGCCTGTACCGGAGCCCCAACTGTCATCTGATTTAGAGCCGTCTGCTTCCTCCGCAGGGGAGCGCCGCCAGGACTAGGGGGCGACAGGAGAGCTGCCGCAAACCGGACACTGTAAGCTGCAGTGGAGTGGTGGAGACATGGAGCAACTGGTGGAGGAGAATTACAATCGGCGTCAGGAGGAAGAGTGGAGACATTGGGAGCGGGAAGCAGAGCGACAAAGGGAGCAGTGAGAAACCCTAAAACTTCGCCAACGTCACCTGGAGAAGGACCGGGCAGATAAGGACCGGATGAGAAAGGATAAAGGAACCCTGAGTGAGCCGCGGCGTAAGGGTGCAGTACGGAGCTTTAAATTGAAAGGTGGGTGGGGCTTCATCAAGGAGCCTGGACTTTATTTAGAAGTCTTTGTGACCCAGCGGGACGTGGAGGCTCACCTCCCAGAAGGACACCCGGGGAGGGACCTGTTGCCAGGAGACTTGGTGACTTACACCCGACACTGGGGTTACAATGGATGGTACGCCCTAAATGTTACCAGGTGCGACCCCTACTCCCCAGTGTGTCAGGAACCTGTGAGACCCTCGAAGCCTTCAGCCTCCCACATCCAGGCCTCTGCAAAAGTGCCCACCCCACGCCGTAAATCTCCCCAGCCTCCCTCAGTGGTCTCCTCAGCAGCCCCAGCTATGGACATGATAAGTATAGCTGGCCCGTACCCGGCGCCTGTTAGGCCCCCTGGGGTTCGTACAGTCCGTGACATAGGGCTCCAGACCCGGAGAGGGATGAAAGAGGTGGCCACACAGACCCAGATAGCGGGTCACGACGTAACTGTACAGGCCACACGACGTCATCAGGTCCTGGTGGTCCTTGGTGCCTCGGATATTTGGCAAGCACCAGAAGAGTACCAGGTGGTACCTGTAACACCCCTGCCAAAGAAGTCTAAATAACCCGGACAGGGTCCCTGTATGTAAATAAATAGTTAAATTGTTTATGTACCCGGACGGGTGAATGTTCCAAAAAAATTTTTTTAATTTAATAAATAATAAAAAAACACAGTTTTCATTTCTTTTATTACTGTCTCATCCTGCTGCGATGCCATCGATCTCCTGTAAAAAAATGAAAAAAAAAAAAAAAAGTATACCACCTGACCGACGCAGTCCATAGTAACGAGTGTCCCACGACGATCCAGCTCTGCTACATCAGAATGACAGGCAGAGCCTGTCATCCCGGCGCAGCACAGCTGATTACCTGCTTCCCCGGCGGTGACGTCATCGGACTGACTGCTTTACGGCCGGGATTACCCTGCAGTCACTGCAGTTATCGCGAAAAACTGCATGTGACCGCCAGGGAGAAGATAATGGCGGCCATCAAGCAGTCCAGGACGTGACCGCCGGAGATCTTCTGCCAGTTAAGTGCCGCTGACTCCTGACAGACCCGACCGACGGACACTCACAGTGACAGTGACAAATCCGATTCCGGTATTCGATAAGACGAAAATATCGAAACGAATTATCGAAAGGCCGATAGAGCTAATATCGGCCGATAGCCGATATTTGCATTATCGTATCGCTCAACACTAGTCGTCAGTGATGGAACAGGGTCACCACTGTAGGAAGCCGGCAATGGAAGGATTGGGGCGTTGCTGCAGGCTCTAAGCTAGAAAGAATGGGTGTCCCGGTGGTACGAGGAAGGAGCAGAGTCTACGTTGTGCACATTGACCTCGTGGTGAGTTTCAGAAAAATTATGCTGGTTGTCGTCAAATGCGCAAATTGAGATCTTGCCCCCACTCCTGCTGTCAAATGACGTAAATGTGACCCTGCTCCACTTCCGCAGCCCCCTTCGGTAAGCTACATTTGGACTGTATGATGCACCTGTGACCTCCGACATGCCTGATCCTGATGACAGGTTAAAAAATTTATTTTCCTAATTACCTTCTCTAAACTATTGTCCTGTTTTTCTTATAGTC
Source organism: Oophaga sylvatica (assembly GCA_033576555.1). Classification (NCBI taxonomy): domain Eukaryota; kingdom Metazoa; phylum Chordata; class Amphibia; order Anura; family Dendrobatidae; genus Oophaga; species Oophaga sylvatica. Next base: position 601,934,592 of record JARQOD010000002.1, on the reverse strand, counting down.
TGAAAAAATATGGTACTTTTGATATAATATATAATTTGTGAACCTTTTCCATTTTGTGTAATGTGAAAAAGAATATCGAAATTTCTGCATTGTCCATTTTGTTATTTAAAATAGTAAAATGTAATTGATGTGTTGAACAAAAGGAAACTGGTGTGAAAACTCTAAGTGCAAATGTAAATTGCATGAGAAAAATCTAATTTAAGTGCACAGAATCATTCATTAAAGCACAAATATAGTGTGATGAATGCACCAGAGATTATCAAAAAAACAAATCATTTTCTTGAAACCGAAGTGGCATTTATACACATTTACTAAATTCTGCCATTTTATGACCTTCCACATAAACATTTCCTTTGTGCGCTTTAAACAATATCTTTATTTGTTGAAATTCTAAAAGTTGGCAGGAAGTAAAGGAGCTGATAAAAAGGAATAATGGTAAGAGAAAATAAAAGCAACAATAATTCCTAAACGTAACAATCATAATAAATCACATCTTAGCGGGACTCTCGCAATCTTTGTAAACTAAAGCTTTGCAATCTTAGTAAAAATAAAAAATATAAAAAAATACAATAAACCATTTCATAGTTTTCAATTGAACTTTTTTTTCATTCTCTTGGAAACAAACAAATCCTAAAAGACTGATATCTGTATATAACAAGTAGAAATATTTAATACATATGCAAAAGGTTATGTGTGGGTGATTGATATAACTGCTCAAACTAAAATATTACGGTGGATTATGTCAAAAAGATGCATTAGCCAGGTATTTGCAAAACTCCCATGGAGATCAGCTGCAGGTAGGAATAGAATAGAACTAACACGACCAAAAAACAAGTTAGGCTCAATTATCTTTAAATAATGTTTAGCTTGACTTGTCTTCTCACTTTTGATGTGCACAGTCATACAGATTTCTAATGGAATGAAACTGAAATATAACAATGGCGGTAATTAGTGATGAGCGAGTATACTTGTTGCTCGAGTTTTCCCAAGCATGCTCGGGTGTCCTCTGAGAATTTTGGCTTGCTCGGACATTTAGTTTTTGTCTACACAGCTGCATTATTTGTGGCTGCTGGACAGCCTGAATACATGTGAGGAATGCCTGTTTGTTACGGAATCCCCACACATATTCAGGCTGTCTAGCAGTCGCAAATCATTCAGTTGCATCGACACATATTAAATTTCTGAGCACGCCAAATACTCAGAAGACACCCGAGCGTGCTTGGGAAAACACGAGCAATGAGTATACTCGCTCATCACTTGCGGTAATCCATCTTTACAGAGTGATCACCTGTTGTGTAAACAGAAAGTAGCCATGTATCATTATGAGTGTGACTGTGGATTGTATAATACATTATCTATGGATTAATATATCCCAGAAGCCCCCATCCTTTTCTAGCTATCAAGCGGCTTTTTAAATGTGACAGGTCTATATTGAGCCACATTGAATGTTAAAAGGTGAAAATCCCTGAGCTGTGACAAGGTACAGCGCCTTGCAAAAGTATTCGGCCCTCTGGAACTTTTCAACCTTTTCCCACATATCATGCTTGAAACATAAAGATGCCAAATGTAAATTTTTGGTAAATAATCAACAAAAATGCTCTCTGTGCTTCAAACAAAACCCTGAGACTATCACAGAGCAGGTGCATTTATACGGAGACCTGATTACACACAGGTGGATTATATTTATCATCAGTAGTCATTTAGGACAACATTGGATCATTCAGAGATCCATAATGACATTCTGAAGTGAGTTTGCTGCACTGAAAGTAAAGGGGCCAAATAATATTGCACGCCCCACTGTTCAGTTTTTCTATTTCCACAAAAATTTAAAATAACCAATAAATTTTGTTCAAATTCACAATTGTGTCCCATTTGTTGTTGACATCCAATAGTAAATTAGATTTCCACCCCTGAGTGCCGCATGCTATTTCATAGGAGTCAGAAAGTGATGTTCTACAAACTACAGTACAGCTACTATACCAATTTTCATCAAAGATAAATGTATTATTTATTTTGAACTTATTCTCTTGCATGCATGTATGTTTATTTATCATTTATTTATTTTTACAATGAAAAAATAAAAAAGTTTTTTCATCTCTTAAGGTAAAAGGAAACTGACTCAAATACAAATAGAATTGGTATTGAGTTCTTAGGAATTTACTGATCCTGGAAAATTGCTTAAATTGGCCACCACCATTTTGCATGTTGAGGAAGATTGCTTTAGCAAGAGAAAGCTCTCATGGTTAAAGGGGTGGTCTGGCAGGCTTCCACATAATGTTTTGCTGCCATTACATATTATAGCACAGCCAATATTATTGCACAGTCATATTATAGCACGGCCAATCAGGAGGAACTATGATAGCCTGTTTTAAAACAGAAGCAGGAAATGCAGCAGCCAGTTTGTGGTAAATCTGGATAGTAAGTGGGCATCAGAACTCACAACCTTGTCATCGAGATAAGATTAAGCGATATCACTGAATAAACTCTACAGATAGTATGTAACAGCATAGCAATGCAGAAGATTAGAGTGTGTGGTACACCAAAGGGGGTCTTGCTGGATGGGAGATATATTTATCCTAGCAGACTGAAGTTTGGTCAGGATTTTCCCTGATCACAAGGACCTGTGATGAGGTCATAGTCACGTGATCAGGTCAGCTGATGTGTACCTCACCTGAGGGTGTGGACTAGGCCTATTTAACAAGGAGCTGTTGTAGTAGGTGGGTGTGGAAGGAAGGAGTTTGGCTGGAGTCAGCCTGGAAGAAGTGATTTCTGTTACAGTGTGTCAGTGTGCACCAGGAAGCAAGTACCAGACCACCCGGAATGGCACCTGGCGGTCCTTAGTTAAGCCCGTCCCAACAAGGGTGAGTCTGGGACCAGTGGTTCTCCAAACTGGAGTATGTTATGTTCTATTTTTGATTTTTGTTATCTGGACTTTTGAACCCGTTATTAAAACCACTGAACTTTGAATTGAAAGCCTGTGTGTTTGCCTCATTACTGCGGCCCGGCTCCTGCCTACCTGAGCGGATCCCTATAAATGGTATTAAAAAGTTATTAGTTACTAACACTTAACATCCATTTACCTATCACCACACACATTGGGGTCACTTTGACATTTTATAATTTGTTCTTACCCTCAAAATTTGAAAGGGGTTGGATACAATCCTTGTAGACTTTTCAGGCTGACTAGAAACTTTGCAAAACTTTTTATTTGCGGCCAATTAATTTATTTTGAAAAAAATTAGGAGAACTGGAGAATTTGAAAAGAATCACTCATCTCTATCAAATAAATATTACTAGGATATGCTCACTGATTTTCACCTTTAAGACCCCAGACCTTTACCAATCCCAATAATCAAATGAATGCAGCACTGATGTAGCAGTTGACACCCCTTAACTGTTCTTCCTCTCCACTGTCTCTTTTGGGGCTTCTCCAATCATAAAAAATGGCATATTTTAGCAATATGCTGTCATCTTATACAATTTTTATATGTATTTAAAAATATAGGATTTTATGCATGTCAGATGGCAAACATTTTTTATACATGCATTAAACTGGAAGATCTCAACACATTATATTTAACATTTCACTCTGAATTTTTCTTTGCCTAGGTAATGCTCTTACTTTTTAAATGTTAAAAGCTTTTTGAAATGTTAAAAATAAATTTTAGAATTCAAGTTGTTGTCAAAACATAAAATGGCATTGTCCATTAGTAATTACTGATTAACACATGGAGAGTATATTGGGACTACAGGGTGACTCTGCTTGCCTAACAGTAGTCATTGGTTACGTAAGAGGCTGAATATCTCAAAGAAGATGCAAAATTAAATGTTTTTGATGAATGTACTGTAGCTTGTAGTGTCTCAAAAGAGATGACAACTTTTAACTCCTTAATGACCACTGATATGCATTTTAAAGGTGGCAGTTAATAGTACTTATTCCTCTGTGCCACTTTTTAACGGCGCTAAGAAATAAGTGTATAGCGCCCCCCAGTTGAATTGCACCCTTTAAAGATTCAAGTCTATATAAGACAAAAAGAAGGCGCATGTCAAAGCCAGGGAATCCTTCACGGAGCAGGTTCCCTAACAGTAGATAAAAAGACAGCGCCTCAGACAGTGGTGAAAAGCAATTCTTACATTTACTCTGCTTCCTGTGGCGACTTTTTTCGTTTCTCAAGGTCTTCGGACCGAAACGTCGCCACAGGAGGCAGAATAAATGTAAGAAATGCTTTTCACCACTGTCTGAGGCGCTGTCTTTTGATCTATTGTTATGAAAATTTCTGGCGTCTCAGCTACGAGGGTAGCTGAGAGCCCAGAGAACATGATTAGGGTCAGTTTGCACCATCCCCTGTCACGTGAACGCTGTTATTCAACGAATAATGGCAATCACAAAAAAGTTTGATTTTCATTTCATTTCTCTCTCCTCTGCTATGATCTAGAATATCAGAGGAGAGAGAAATGGGATCCCTCGAGCCCACCCTTTACCTCTGCCATCCCCGGGCCCTTCTGCTCTGTCCCCCGGCCCTCCACATCATCATTTTGGAAGAAAATGGCAGGCGTATGAGCAGTATGCCCGCCGAGATCTGCCAGGCAGTACCCAGCTTCAATAGGAGATTTTTTTCTATTGGTTCTTTTTATTCACTGTGACAGACCATATCACAGTGATAAAAATAAAGATCTATTAACTCGAAACCCCCTTTGTCATCCCCTTAGTTAGATAAAAATATTTTTTTTATTTTTTCCATTCTTTGCAGGATTAGGATTAGGGTTGGGGTTAGAGCTGTGTTTAGGATTGTGTTAGGGTTAGGGTTGTTGTTAGGGTTGGGATTGGGTTAGAGTTGTGTTGGGGTTAGGGCTGTGTTGGGGTTAGGGCTGTGTTTGTGTTGGGGATAGGGTTGTGGTTAGGGTTGGGGTTTAGGATTTTGCTCGGGTTAGGGCTTAGGGTTGTGTTCGGGGTTAGGGTTGTGTTGTGGTTAGGGTTGTATTGGGGTTAAGGTTGTGTTAGGGTTAGGGATTAGGGTTGGGTTTAGGGTTGTGTTGGAGTTAGGGTTGTGGTTAGTGTTAGGGTTGTGTTGGGGTTAGAGTTGTGTAGGAGTTAGGGTTGTAGTTAGGGTTCGGGTTGGGATTGGGGTTAGAGTTAGGGCTGTGTTATGTGGTTCCTAAAAAATAGTTTTGCAAATTCTTTGGAAAAATATTAAATCGCTTCTCAACTTTAAATCCTTATAACGTCCTAACAAAAAAAATATGTTTCCAAAATTGTGCTGATGTAATGTTGACATATGGGAAATGTTATTTATTAACTATTTTGTTTGACATAATTCACTGATTTAAGGGCACAAAAATGAATGGTCAGAATTGTAAACATTGGTTTGGTCATTAAGGTCAAAATTGGCTCGGTCACTAAGGGGTTAATCTCATATTGTATAAATTTACCACATAGTACATAATGAAAGTGTTACTGTAGATTCAAACCTGCTTATGACATTATATGTTTGTTTTCAATGTTACATTATATATATGTATATATATACTGCGTGCAAAGCAGTAATCAAAGCAAAAGGTGGCTACTTTGAAGAACCTAGAATATAAGACATATTTTCAGTTGTTTCACACTTTTTTGTAAAGTGTAATGTATAATTCCACATGTGTTAATTCATAGTTTTGATGCCTTCAGTGTGATTCTACAATTTTCATAGCCATGAAAATACAAAAAAATCTTTGAATGAGAAAGTGTGTCCAAACTTTTGGTCTGTACTGTATATATATATATGTATATATATTATTCTACAGCAGGACTTGGCACCTGTCCACACGGCCAAATGAACCAATACTTGGTTTTTAAAAACAACAGTATCACTGTGCTTGATTGGCCAGCAAACTCACCTTAACCCCAAAGAGAATCTATGAGTTATTGTCAATAGGAAGATGAGAGACACCAGACCCCACAATGCAGACAAGCTGAAGGCTGCTATCAAAGGAACCTGGGCTTCCATAACACCTCAGCAGTGCCACAGGCTGATTGCCTTCATGCCACACCGCATTGATGCAGTAATTGGTGCCAAAAGAGCCCCCCGACTAAGTGTTGAGCGCATTTACTGAACATACATTTCAGTAGTCCAACATTTTGGATTTTAAAATATTTTTTCAAGCTGTTGCCATAAAGTATTCCAATTTACTGAGATAATGACTTTTGGCTTTCATTGGCTGTAAGCCATAATCATCAACATTAACAGAAATAAACACTTGAAATAAATCACTCTGTTTGTAATGACTCTATATAATATGAGTTTCACTTTTTGTATTGAAGAACTGAAAAAAATTAAATTTTTGATGATATTCTAATTTTGTGAGAAGCACCTGTAATATACGGTACTTATTTAACATGTTTTTTGATAAAAAAAAATGCAAAAGCCATTCCACCACTTCATGGTGACCGTAAATGGAACAGTCTTAACTCCAATATTAAAAACCTTACTGATTGTGAATTAACTACATATAGCACTCAAGGTCTTAATTAGATGCACCTGACTAGCTATGACTAAGAACCAATAAGAGGGTTCACCTTCGGTCAGGCTGTTAGCTGAAGCAGAGTGGAGAGTGTTGAAGCTGGTGAGTGACCAGTTAAAATGTGAGCTGTAGCTGGGGAGAGACATGCCAGAGTTTTCCTCTGAATGTTAGGACACTACATCTTTTGTGTATAACGTTTGCTCTGAGAAAAAAAACTGTAATCTGTTCGGGTGACATATATGTGCCTGCTGAATGAACTTTTCATTTGCTGTTATACTTTGTGTCTGTTTTAGTTTTGAATCCCTTGTAGTTTTATGAAAGCAATAAACCTGCATGTTTGGACCAAATCACATTGTCTGTGTGAACGCCACCTAATGTCTACCTGAGAACTTGGATCTCTATAATATATATATACTGGTATGTATACATATACAGATATATTCATGTACACACCACACATATATATATATATATATATATTATATATTACGTTTTCTTTACTTAAATCACTTTTTCATTGTTTTTCTTTGTACAACTGCATGAAGATTTGCCTTTTTTTGCAGGACATTTTGTGGCTTTTAGTGGTAGAAAGTTTTGTTTCCCCCATAGACGCCAAGTGGCCAAAAACCGCATTGCAGAACCGCAGCAATATTTGATAAAATGTGTGCGGTTTCGCCATGCAGTTACTGGCCACATGGCAAATAGAGCCCGCATGGTTAGCTCCAGAAGAAGAAACAGAAGCGCCATAAGTGAGCATGGCAAGAGGCAATGACATAGAGGTGAAGCTAAACTTCCGTAAATTCGTCATTTAGCTTTTTTGTTCCCAACTGAAGAATATTAATTTGAACAAAGTGCATCTATGTACGATGACCAGGACAATGATGAAATGATACAATGCTTATAGCAGCCACGCTAAAGGAAACCTTCTTCCCCTGCCTTAGTGTTATCCTGCTGCTGCAATTTCAATAATATGTCTGTATTAGGGGTTTTGAGATGACGAACAGTGATGTGATAGACCAAACGCACTCCTGTGATTATGAATGTAATTCTCCTCTCTGTACAAGTCAACCCCCGCTGGTACTGGACACTTCAATTATTTGAAGAGTACTGTATATAATGCATGTCTTTTCCTTATCAGAAATGGAAAGCATTATGTGTTCTTCTTATCCCTTTGTGTAGTAATAGAATAGCCGCAAAGCAATCTTCTTAGCGTATTGAACAACGGAGGGTGCTTTGCATATTCATAAAGGTACTGTTCTTATATATATTTCAACAAGGACTCTTAGTCTTATCATATACATAAAGCCCATGTCTGGTTTAGATCCATCACGGATGTAAATGAGAACATTCATCTGATGATAGCCTTTTTTCTCAACAATACCATAAAGTATAGAAATGTGCAAAAAAGGCAAGAGATTGTATGGTTCCATTTACTGGGAAGGATGGCTGAAGAAGACCCCTTAGAGATCTGTGGTGGCTTTATGACATGCTTTACTTGAAAATGCTAAATAAATATTTCAAGAACTGGAAAAAATGGGGCTTAACCAATAAGTTATATTTATTAGCAGTGATGAGCAAATTTATTTAAGTGTAATTAATTTCTCCTTGTTTTTTATTGCATTTTCTAAAATAAAATTTTAGTTGCAGTTCACTCCACTCCATTTTCACAAACTATTTGCCATCTGGCCACCATTTTGCTTAACCGTAGAGGGCCAGTTTAAAAAGTAAAAAAAAAATAATGCTCAACTCTTAGCTCACCTGTCCCGCTGTCCTCACAGCCCACCGCCTCTTATTTTTACCTTTGACATCGAGCATATTTTCTTCAGCCTTCTTCACTCTTGTCTGCTTCTTCCGGTCTGATTAGGTCTCTGATGACTATGGTACGCTGTGATATCATGGCGCACATTGCAAAGCCACAGAACGCATTCCAAGAAAAGCACTAAGAAACAATATAATTGGTATTGACACAATTTTACAAACATGAAAAATTCTTGGCAGGTCATTTTTAATACACAATCAGCACCGTAAAAACGAAACTCAAATTCATTAGAGGAATTTCATATTTGTTACTATTTCACCTCACTTAGATTTTTTTTTATCATTTTTAACTACAATATATAGTAAAATGAATGCAGTCATTCAAAATTTCCACTCTTTCCGCAAAAAATCCAACTTTGCAATGGCCATACTGATGGAAAAATAAAAGTGTTATATCTCCTCGAAGGAGTATAAAAAAAGGCAAGTGCAAAATTGAATATTGGAAGCATCATTAACCCTTCATGACAGGGCTATTTTCTGGGTTTTTTTTCATTTTCATTTTCTCCTCCCTTCTTCCAAGAGCCATAACATATTTTTATTTGTTTGTGTCCAAGTAACCCTATGAGGGCTTATTTTTTGCAGGACAAGACGTGCTTTGGAATGACTCCATTCATTTTCTTATGTAATGCATCTGTCTTGAAACTGCAAAAACAATGCAATTCCACAATTTTTTTTTTATTTTGCATGTTCATTGTATTGTACAATGTATCTGGAAATATGATTCTCTAGGTCAGTACGATTACACTGCTACAAAACATGATTTTTTTACTTAAACTTTTAAAAAAAATCAAACTACATTTGATAGTCTCCTTAAGGGACTTTAACCTGCAATCAGTTGATCGTTTGTGCTATATATACTGTAGCAGTGCATCAGAAAAAAATCACTGTCTTCTATGAACATCAGCTAAAGGGCTCGATCCCACTTGTGAGACAATCGGATAAGTGTGATCCTATAAAAAAATGGGATTGCACTTGCCCCAATGTTTCTGCAATTATTTTCTCATGCCAATACAGCAACCCGAGAATATGATCGCATGCACCCATATAAGTCTATGGGTGCGTGTGAAACATCGCACTGCACTCAAATATCACAAGTGTGCAGTGCGATTCCTGCCGACGCAGGCAGCAGATGAGATGGAGAAATTAATTTCTCTGTCTCCTCTGCAGCTGTGCACCGATACTGTCATGTGAAAGGATCTGAGCACAGAGCACTTACACTCGGCTCCCACTCTCAGCAGAGCAGGAGACTTGTGTCATTAGCATATCGCATCTGATGCTCTCGCATTGGATGTCATTCACGAGTGGGACCCCGGCCAAACGCTGGCATTCATAGAAGAACAGAGATTTTTGGCAGAGCCTTGGTTGTCATGTCTGCCTATTAGTACGCCACAATCAACTCACTGTCGGTGCACGTTAATTGCCGCTGTCAGAGATTGACAGTAGTAGCGTAGAAAACTGGGGAGCAACACAAGCGCAATAGAATCTTAACTAGTAAAAATGGTGAGAAACCAATGGAGTGCCAATGGGGTTGCAAAATAGCAACATGGACAACAATTTAAATAAGCTACAGCAGAACATGGGTCCATGGACCAAGAAAGAGATACAACAAGTGGAGGAAAATACGTGTCCAACCTGTGCTGCTGAAAGGTCCAGGATGTCGGCTTAATTCTTTAAAATCATTTATTCTGATCAGGTTTAGCAGTCAACGGGTTTCAAGGTCACACAGGACCCCTTCTTCAGGAGAAAAATCTTATGTCAATTTTAAAGAATTAAGCCGACATCCTGAATCTTTCAGCAGCACAGGTTTGACACATATTTTCCTTCATTGAGAGATTGACAGTGGCCTTTATCATGTTAACAGCTCCGCTTTCTGCTGTTAGAGGCAGATGATGGCTAAATAATTCAGCCATCATCTGCTGGGAAAGATGCTGGCTTGCATTAAAACCAAGGACATGACATATGATGTCATTGTACGTTAATTGTTGGGAAGGGGTTAAGGGTCTAGTAGTGGTACAGCCCCTTTAGGAGTTAATAACATGTGGAGATGTTGTTTGATTTAGTTTTAACATTATTAGGTAGGGTAAAACATACGGACATTTGTGAGGCTTTGGTTTTGCCCATCTGTGAGCAGTTAGATTTAAATATGGCACGATCAAACATAGCAAACTAATGTAAAGCTATTTCTTAAGCCTAATTGCTCATCTTTCTAATGCCTTACATCAGAAATATTAGTAGTTCTCACAGAAGGTTTGGACTTTCATTTATTAAAACGGCGCACATTATAAATGAAATTATTTTTTCAGCCTACATCAGATTTGGGTGCTTGGGTCTCCTCTATGTACATAATACAAGCGTTGCTGCCGCTCAGAATAATTCTGCTTGACTGAAGCAGCATGGACTGTTTAATCTACACCTCAGATTTCACATTAATACAGAATTTGAAATGTTATCTGGAAATAATGTGATACTCTGTTTTACTCCTCTCCAAGTGAATCTGAAGAAACACTTTAGCTGATACTGTTGAGATTCATATATAATCTAATGATATTCATTTGCACAGAAACTTCGGTGCACATTTTCATCCCCTTGGTACGCATGACTGGAAAATACTTCTGACAAGTTTAAAATGATTTGGTCAGTACTGATTAAGAGCTGCATGTGTGAGGCTGTAAGAAGTCATGTTCCTACACACAGGAGTCCAGGGCCTCAAATACAATTTACCAATGTTCAAAGTTACTGATTATGTTTTTATTGGATCTTAGTTATTTAGCGCAATGTTTGGGGGTGGTTTTGTTGGGTAGTATGCCTTTTCTATTTCGTTCTGATTAGATAGAGAAAATGATTTACGCTCACATGTACATGAAGGACAATAAAATGATTACTACTTGTGATCCTCTACCACTACCTGCAAAAATGTCATTTATTATACAAACTGCTTATATCCGAAACGTGAATGGAACTGTCTCAACTCTGCATGAAATGCGACTTAAAACCACCTTTCATTTAGGGTAGGTGAAACCAAAATAAGAGTGGTGGCTAAGTCTGCAAGACTAGAACTTTTTGTTTTGGTTTAAACTACCCTGAATAAAAAAAAGTGGGTTTACAGACAGCGCCTGAGACAATTTTTTGTCTCCTTGACGTTATATCATTCCGGACGCATCTGGTGTTCTGTAAGGAGGGGCAGCAGTCCCATACTGCTAAGCTTACTTTTGTAGCTCAAAAGGCGGGCAGTTTTCATTTATCTTATTAATTTCCATATTTTACACCAATACTACACATCAGAGTGCTTAGAACTCTCCAATTGTATTTTTCATTTTTTGAAACTATTGTTTTTATTCCTCTAGCAATGTATTAAAAGAGATGGGCATATGGATTTTTGGACTCTGGTCCATCAGCCAGATCAGTGGCCTTTGGCCGTTGGACAGGACATCTGCAAATCTCTTGCCTTCCAGGATATCCGGCAAAGCTTTTTATTAGCAGTTCTGGTGCGACGTCATCATTGCGGCTTGACACACACAGGATGTAGCACCAGCTCTGCTAAGATAAAGCCTCACCGCGAATCCCATAAGTTGAGAAATTCACTGGGCTCCCGTTTAGCAGCCAGAGACTAGTGACTTAGCCTCTGGACCGAAGTTCATAAAACTATTCATTTTTCAATAAAATGTAGTGCAAAACTGAAAAAAAATGCAAATGTGGTAAAATGGTGAATAAAATGCAATTCTACCATTATTTTTGGATATATTTTTATATCCTCCTGTTTTAAATATAATTTTGAGCAATGAAACATAGAAAAGAACAGCTCAGCAGAGCATACCCCAAACTGCATCACAAGATTTATATTTAATGACCTGGCAACATGGTTCTACAAGTCAGTAATAGTGATGAGCAAGTATACTCGACAGCCTGAATACATGTGGGGATTGCCTGTTTGTTAGGAATTCCACACATATATTCAAACTGTCCAGCAGCCGCAAATCATGCAGCTGCGTGGACAAACACTAAATCTCCGAGCACGCCAAAATACTCGGAGATCACCCGAGCGTGCTCAGGAAAATCCGAGCAACGAGTGTAATCGCTCATCAGTAAGAATACGTAAATTTTAGATTTATACAGTATATATATAAAAAATAATTAAAAAAATGAAAAAATAAATATATTATTTATTTTAATTTATTTTCTATTTAAGTTGTGAACAAAAATTCTGCAATCTCTACACAAGTAACATATTTTTGTGTTGCAATTTCATGAGAACCATAACTTTTTTTTCTGTCAATGGAGCTGTGTGTGGGGGCTTGTTTTTTGTGTAATCAGTTGTAGTTTTTATTGGTATTATTTTGATTGCTTTATATTGCATTTCTTCATTTTTTGGGGAGATATACATTGTCTAAAAGATCGGCAACTCTGGAGTTCAGATTTTTTTTTTATTTTGCTTTGTTATTTACCGTACAGGTTAAATAATTTTATTACTTCATAAATCAGCATATATGGTGCTGCCAATATGTACAGTATTTATTTTTTTAATTATAAACTGTGATAAAGGGGAAGAGATTTAAATTGTTCTGTTTTTTTACTTAATTATTAATTCATGTATTTATTTATTTTAACTATACACTTATTTTTTAGTTACCATAAAAATTTGAATTTGCAACTGTTTGATCATTTTTTCTGCATCCTTCGATGTCACAGTATTACAGTAGGTAGAAAAAATGATGGCTTCCTATGACGCAAAGGCTGGATTTAATATTAAAAATAAGATAATGGCTGATTGTTGTTGAAGGGCTGATTGAAATGGATACAAGTCACTTATAAGCCATTATCACCAACATCTGAATGGCTAGCAGGAGTAATTGGAGCTAGCTCTGGTTGCTGCTGTTATAGGCAGATTCAGCACAACTGGAATCTGTCAATTATAGAGCAAATGGGTTAACTGTGCTGCGATCCTTTTCCATTGTTATCCGTTTTTTTATCCATGGGTCTGCAGTAGCTGAACTCCTCCATTTTTCTCTATCACCTTATAAAACCCCATTGTGCTTTTATTGCTCTTCCAGCCTTCTCTACATATGTTTGGAGCAAGCTCAGAAACTCCCATTCTTGTGTTTTGTGGGTTTCTAATAGAAGGACCCCCAGTGATCAATTCTATGGATGATACATTTTGTTATTTTAAATGCCCTTATAAGTAGCCATTATAAATTAAAGGAATATGTTTTCCTTAGTTTCCTAAATGTTTTCCTCTTTCCTTTGTTTGCATCCAAATTTTCTTATAAAAATTAAAATAACATGGAGAAATAGGATTTTTGTATGACATAAGTTTAAGGGAAATTCCATATTTGTGAATAGTGTGTGATATAATCAGAGACTCAAAACTAAATAACCATGATTGTTTTAGTACTGTTATATTTAACGTGCAGCCGGTTCTAATATATCTTTGTTTCTTTCCTTCTAGGTGAGTAAATTCCTATATCTATTTGATTGACAAATACCTAGACGTTATATAATTGATCAGCTTTGGTGAGTACTGGAACATTATAATTTCTACTGTTACTTAGTTTCATTATTATGTTTATTGTGTGTTAGTCCATTGAGTCATTATTATTATTATTTATTATTATAGCGCCATTTGTTCCATGGCGCTTTACATGTGAAAAGGGGTATACATAAAAAAAGGAGTAAAGTAATCTTAAACAATACAAGTCACGACTGGTACAGGAGGAGAGAGAACCCTGCCCATGAGGGCTCACAATCTACAAGGGTTGGGTAAGGATACAGTAGGCGAGGTAAGAGCTGGGCATGCAGTGGCTTGGTCAATCGGTGGTTACTGCAGGTTGTAGGCTTGTAGGAAGTGGTAGGTCTTCAGGTTCTTTTTGAAGGTTTCCATGGTAGCCGAGAGTGTGATATCATGTGGTAGAGAGTTCCAGAGTAGGGGTGATGTGCGGGAGAAATCTTGTATATGATTGTGGGAAGAGGAGATAAGAGGGGAGTAGAGAAGGAGATCTTATGAAAATCAGAGGTACGTGCATGTAAAAACCAGGAGTTGAGGTCAGAGATGTATCTACGAGACAGGTTGTTGATGGCTTTGTATGTCATGGTTAGAGTTTTGAACTGGAGTGTTTTGGTAGTGGTGAGCCAGAGCAGGGATTGACAGAGGGAGAGGCCGGGGAATAGCGGGGGGACAGGTGGATTAGTCAAGCAGCAGAGTTTAGAATAGATTGGAGGGGTGCGAGAGTGTTAGAGGGGAGGCCACAGAGCTGGAGGTTGCAGTAGTCAAGGCGGGAGATGATGAGGGCATTGACTAGGGTTTTTGCAAATTCTTGGTTCAGGAATGTACGGATCCGTGAAATATTTTTGAGTTGAAGTCGGCAGGAAGTGGAAAGGGCTTGGATATGTGGTTTGAAAGAGATCAGTGTCAAGGGTTACCCCAATGCAGCGAGCTTGCGGGACTAGGGAGAGTGGGCAGCCATTTACTTTAATGGATAGGTCCGTTGGGGGGTCGAGTGAGATGGGGGAAAGATGTTGAGTTCTATTTTGTCCATATTAAGTTTTAGAAATCTAGCAGAGAAGAGGGATGAATTAGCAGTAGTAGTCATGCTACAATCCTGTGACTGAATGATTCAATACCTGAAATAATGGGCTATTCCAAGAATAGGAAATAACTTTCTTGTTGGATTTTTCGATCCTGATAGTCGAGCACTGAGTAGTCCCATCATGAGTGTTCAATCTTTGCTCCATTCATTGGCTATTGTACTACTTTAGCTTTCTCTAGCATTCCCATAGATAATTAACGGGATGGAGATTGACCATGTGAAAATTTGATTCAATCAACATGGTTATCTGCTCCAGAATGCTGTCCTCAATAGTCAAATTTAGCCAAAGGAAGTAATTTTGTAGAATTATAGACTAAGCTCAACGCTTCAATCTCCTGTCGTTCCAGTGTAAGATGATCTGGTGGTCTTCTTGTGGCTAGTCATTTTGATAACTGTTAATTATATTTTGAATTATCCAAATTTATTTCAGTGGCTGCCAAATGAATTAAATTTAAAATTTTCAGGGATTCATCTTACTATAGTAGGAAGTAAGAGCCATAAAAATATATTGTACACTGGTTAGTCTGAATGACTTCTGAACATTTGACAACTTTGGTACAAGGGAGAGAGTGATATGTTGCACCTAGAATTTGAAAATTTTTGAATTTCCACACAATGATTGACGAGACTGAATGAAAGGGACTATGAGCAAAAAACATATTGGCATCTTATCTTAGTAACATAACATAGTTAGCAAGTCGGAAAAAATACATTTGTCCATCCATTTCAGCCTATATTCTATCTTAGTTATCTTTAAATGATAGCAAGTATAGCAGCTGCTACAAGGCCCCAAAACCAAGCCTAATTACATTTAGTAATAGCCAATAAAAAAGGCATTGAGATTAATAAAGAAAAGACATTGTATCAAGTAGAATGCAAAATAATCCTAGGTGGTCATGGTGGAAAGATTTCTTCTTCAGAGAGTTTTTTTTAAAGAACTGTTCTGGTTACTTGTTTCAGACTAGCAGCTAATTATTCAGTACTATGGAGAGAAATAGTTGGCTCCAAACATTCATGTAAAAAAGCAAGAATGGCTTTAGGCGGCCAATTCAGAAAATTGGAGACTGATTTGAATTGTATTATGTCTCACAGCATTTATATTCATTATCATTTTTTAGAGTATTGCTCCAGAAATGGGACTGCTCACTGTCTGACGATGAGCTCTGAGATATTATAGAACATTATGTCCCTGTTTCCTGAGCAATAACAGAATATGTCAAAGAAAAATGCTAACAAATGCTAATAGTTAATATTTAATGGCCGCCATGACTTCAAGGTTGATAAAAGACACATGAAAGCAAAACTCTGTGTTCTCCAAGTGATTTATTGCACAGATTAAGTATATGTACAAGGTGACTTTTCTGGCAGAATGTATAATCTTGTATCTTATCTCATTGTGTTGTTTGCCTAAAATCATTTAGTCCCATGTACATTTATTGAGTAGAATAATGATAACAGAGTTTATTCAGAATTTACAGATACAGGATAAGCAGATTTTGTCAATAGTTTCATGAGATTTCATAGAACATATATTTTCAAATATAAAGATTGGAATTGATCTAATCATACTCTTTGAACCACATTGATTTGATATCTACTTTCTAATCGGTAAATCACAAATAATTCCATATTTCCTTCCCTCGATATAATTGATCCTCATTTTCCAATGTCACGAATGTCATGGCGTAGCCCAATTTAGAATCACTATTTTACTGCCACTCTGTTCTCATGCTGCAGATGTCGAAAACCACCCAGATAGACATACTTATGTGCCCCTCTTTACCTTGCTCCTCACTAAACATATCTTGAGATATGATCTGCTTTACAAATATGATTTTTGTGATTTCCTGTTGGGAGATGTTTATGCTATATGTTTTTGTGTGTGATTACCCAGTGTTTGTGATGAGAATTGAAGTCTGTGAACAGTTTTGCTGGCAGTCACAATATTGTTTTTATGCCAGTGTAAATGTGCAGAACATTGCTAGATTCTAAATGAGGGATGTGCTGCTTATACCATATTACTGCATATGAAATAGAACAATTGTATTAGCTATCCTTCTGACTAGAGGTGATTGATTCATGGAGGATCAAGATTGAGTTGAGTTTCTTGAAATTGTTGGTTTCATGGAAATTTAGACATTTCGTTCGAATTTGAACATTCAGGTATTAAGCTTTTATGGCCAGTGGGGTCCTCTCTCCTGTAGAGTGTAAGCTCCTATGGCCAGTGGGTCCTCTCTCCTGTAGAGTGTAAGCTCATATGGCCAGTGGGGTCCTCTCTCCTGTAGAATGTAAGCTCTTATAATCAGTGTGGTCTTATCTTCTGTAGAGTGTAAGCTCTTATGACCAGTGGGTACTAGTGATGAGTAAGTAGCATTTTTGCTCGGGTCTCCCCGAGCATGCTCAGGTGATCTCTGAGTATTTTGGCGTGCTTGGAGATTTAGTTTTTATCATCTCAGCCGCATGATTTGCGACTTGTAGAGAGTCTTAATACATGTGGGAATTCACAAACAAACAAACATTCCACACATGTATTCAAGCTGTCTAGCAGTTGCAAATCATGCAGCTGAGGCAATGAAAATTAAATCTCTGAGCACGCCAAAATACTCGGATATCACCCGAGCATGCTCGAGGAAACCCGAGCAACGAGTATACTCGCTCATCTCTAGTGGGTACCTATCTCATGTAGAGTGAAAGTTTTATGGTCAGTGAGGTCCTCTCTCCTGTGGAGTATAAACTCTTATAGCCATTGAGGCTGGAGAGGGGACCCTGCACGGCAAATACTTAGGGCAATCTGGCTGGTTCCTCAAGCCCGAGGCACCAGAGGGACTATTGCCAGACTGCCCTCATGTGTGGCGGGCAGGAAGTGATCCCTGCAGCTCCGCTGCCTACACGAGGAAATGACAGTGGAGTGCGAGCTGCAGGGATCTGTCCTCTGCTTCTTGCCGGCGCTTTCTTCTACTTCTGGGCACAGACATGTGGCTTGATAATGTCAGCAAGCGGTGCGTCTATGTCAGAGAAAAAGCTTCTAGCGATGACGATGCTGCAGTGGAATGGATGGAGAAGTGAGTGGTGGTGTTTTTTTTTTTAAGCAATGCACTGGGGAGAGGACAATGGTGGGGCTGATGGAGAGGACATTGACATGTGGTGGGTAGAGGACAAGTGTGGTTGGGGAGAACAATGATGATGGTGGGGGAGAACAATGATGGGGTTGGTGGAGAGGACACTGAGGCGTGGTGGGGACAGGACAGGTGTGGTTGGGGAGAAAAATGATGAGGGTGGGTGAGAATAATGATGAGGCATGGTGGAGAGGACTCGGGTGTGATGGTGAGAACAATGATAGGGAGGTGGAGAGGACATTGAAGTGTGATGGGGAGAAAAATTATGGAGTTGGTGGAGAAGACACAGGTGTGTTAGAGAGAACAATAATGGGGTGGTGGAGAGGACAATGATAGGGATTGGGTAGAAGAATATTGGGGAGGAGGAGAAGGCAATAATGGTGTGGTTAAGAGGACAATGATGAATGTGGGGAGAAGACAATGATGGGGATGGGAGAGAGGACCATCATGGATGTGGAGGGAGATGACATTGAAGGTGGTGGGGGAGAGGTCAATGAGGGGGTGGGGAATTGTGATGGGAGTAAGAGAGGTTTGTAATGGACTTATGAATAGGGGAAGTGGAGGAGAACTTTAGATATGGATGTAAAATAAATTAGGTAGTGGAGGTAAGTGCTAAGCCCAGATTGCATCTTCCCCATCTAACAATTCTTTATGACACTATCAGGGACTTAAAATTTATTGGGGAGTGGGGGAGAAGGTGTAAAGTGCATAGGACACTTTGTGATGAATTGAAAGGTGGGAGAAGACGCTATTAGGGACTTGTAATGAATTGGGAGGTGGCGGAGACTGTTCCGTACCTGATAATGTTTTCTCCCCCCACATTCATTATGATGCAATCAAGTACTTATAATGAATGATGGGGACACAGGACAGTGACTAAGGCTATGTGCAGGAGAAAATTCTGCTGAATAACCAAATGTGTTGGCAGGAATAATGCGGCGCAAAATACATGTATTATTTTTACACTTTTTTACATGCTTTTGTTCTGTATTTTCCCCCACTCATTAGTATGGGTGAAATATGCTTCAAGAATTGACATTATGCAGATTTTTATCTCCTGCAAATCTGCAAGGAAAAAATAAGCAACATGTGCATGAGACTTCAGGGATCTTGTTCACTTCGCTTGTACTGTAAAACTTTACATATTGTCTGTGTGCACATAGCCTTACAGTTAATTAGGGAGAGTCACATACTGAACAATTTATATTATTTGGTGGCAGAGATTATAGTTAATGGGGGGAACAGTGCTGCTTATCACTTGATATTTTGATTGGAGTGTGGCTAATAGTATATTAATGGTGGGGTACATATCTATACTCAGGGGCGCAGTGCTGGGGACACATGTACGAGTTGTATACAATGTATGTGACATTGTTATTTTTATTAATATAGTAGGAAAGGCGTGCACTCTGTAATAGCAGATAAGTGCAGGCTGAACCTGGAGCTAGGCCAGAAAAATCATGAAATTGGAAAAACAGCCGCACTCAAACAATCTTTCAATGCTAGTGAAAAAGATTTATTTTAAAACACCACAGCGTAAAAAACATGTTGAGGTAACGTTTCGACCCCGCATTGGGTCTTTCTCAAACCTAACCAAAGAAAATATGCACAAAAGATAGAGGATTAGATTACAAAATAGAGTACAAGAATTAATAAATAAAGTAACAATTATATACAGGATCGATGAAAGGTATATACATATATACATATTCAAACTAAGTACAAGACATGGAAAAATTATGAAAAAATACGAAAAAATGAAAAAAAATTTTTAAAAGGGAAAAAACATAGGAGAGACATTATGCAGCAATATACAAGGGAATATATACACAAAGATATATGCACACAATTATGTATACTAAATACATATACGCAACATCAGAATGTATGTCACGCGCTGAGAAGTGCAGTCTCAGGACGGGACAACGGAGGGGCTGAAATGCTGGGATATGGAACAAGGAGGATTAATATGAACACAGAGGCAGTGTACACATAAATACTGACCTTAGGGTAGATAATGGAAAAAAACAGAAGAGGCCACTGTGGGATATGAAGACTTGAAAGGCTGGAATAGGAAAAATGTGGAGAAAAACAGAGGTAAGAAACGTGCAAAAGTATAGCCAGGAGACTCATATGAGGAGGGGGGAAAGACATACCTCCAGGCCATGTATATGGAAGTCCGACAGGGCAAGGACCAACTGAAGGTCCTAGAAAAGGCTGGAGAAACAAGCGAGGCAGGGGTTAAAGAAATGTACTAGCTGCGAGTACATGTGTGTAAGCCAGGGGGGAGAAGAGGGAATAGAGCTGCATACCTGGTAAGATGAAGGTTCAGGTGCCGTCTGTGGTGGTGTGTGAAAACATTGGTGGTCAGTGGGTTATAATAGCCCAAAGACCGGAAGTGGACGGGGGAGGGGGGGCGGGCAGGGGCACACGCAATGGAGAAGTGAGGCTTGGGCTGCAGGAGGTAGAGATGCCTGCGCTGTAAAGAAAGGAAGGATAATATCAGGTGCCAAACCCAGCACAGTGGGGGTGGCGACATTGAAGGGAGGCTTGGAACACTGGTAATGGGGCGCATGCGCTGTGGAGGCAAGGGGAGAGCATCACAGATCGCCCAGGAGGAGATGGGAGCGCTGGTGGTAGGGACGCCTGTGCTGTGGAGACTGCAGGGGAGGGGAGTGAAATCGCTGCATACAGCTCATCATGAACGCAGGGGGCGCATGCGCAGTGTAACACAAGAGCAGCAGTACCTGCCAGAGTAGGGGAAGAGGAGAGACAGAGCTAAGGGAATAAGGAGGTGGCCAGAGAATGGGGAATGTAGGAGAAAGAGCTGAGGGCAGTAAAGAAAAAGAAAATAAAGGGAGTGAGACATAGAGAATGAAGTCAAACAGATATGGGAGATAATGGAGAACAAACAAAGGAAAGACGTTTTTTACGCTGTGGTGTTTTCAAATAAATTTTTTTCACTTGCATTGAAAGATTGTTTGAGTGCGGTTGTTTTTCCAATTTCATTGTTATTTTTATGACTGTGACAATCATCATGACAAGATGAGTCGTGGCTGGGGGATGCTGACATGAAGGTCTGACCAAATGGAGAAGAAACAGCAAAAAATGACTGTAATCAGATGAGACGTCAGAATTAGGTTCATGTATCTAAATATTATTCTGCATCTGCACTGTGTGACGTGGAGTGATAATCTTATCTGTAAAAGCTTTTAGGCTGCATTCTCACATTTTTGTGAAATGTCCGTGAGTTGACTGATTTTTATTATCAGATGGCACACGGAATTGTAGAGTTTGATAGGGCCATTCACACATCCATGAAAATCAAGGATCCGTGAGGGTCAGAGAATGTCCTGTTCTGAACCAATTTTGAGGATCAGAATAGGACATGCTCAATGCATCTGTAAAAGTGGGCAGCACACCGACACTGCACATGGATACAGAAATGTAGCCCTTTTATGTATAGCACAGTCCCTTAGTATACAGCGTATTCACTTATTATGTATAGCACAATCCCTTAGTATATAATATAGTTATTATCTATAACGCCGTCCTTAGTTACATAGTTTCCTCTTTTATTATATAAAAAGTCCCTTATTACGTACAATCCTCTCTAGCTATATATGGTGCCATCCCTTAATATAAAGCTTCCTCTGCTGTTATGCACAGTTTGTCCCTTACATAGTGTATTTTTGTTATTTTTCTTAATAAGGGCAATATACATAATAAAGGAGACTATGTACAATTTATATATGTGTGGCTTTACATATACTGTATATTTATAGCTTTGTCACCACAAAAGGAGGGGGGCCCAGACACATTTCTTGCACAGGTGCCCCAAGCTGTCAGTATCCGCCCCTGGTGCAGTATAAATAGCATAAGTACCGTATATACTCATGTATAAGCCGACCCGTGTAAAAGCCGACCCCCTAATTTTGCCACAAAAAAATGGGAAAACGTATTGACTCGCGTATAAGCCTAGGGTGAAAAATGATTATGCCCCCATATGATGCTCCACAGATTATGCCCCCATATGCTGCACAGATTATGCCCAATATGCTCCACAGATTATGCCCCCATATGCTCCAGATTATGCCCCATATGTTCCACGATTATCCCCCCATAGCTGATTAGCCCCATATGTTCCACGATTATCCCCCTAGCTCTGTTATGCCCATTGCTCCAAGATTACCCCCCTTTTGTCCATATTTGCCCTCATATTTCCCACTTATGCCCCCATATGCTCCAGATTATCCCCCCATATTTTCCCAAAGTTTATCCCCCCATTGTCCACATTATGCCCCCAATGTTATGTTTTGGGTAGAGAGGAGAGGGCAAAAAGGAAATACACCAGAGAGGTTGGAATCTAGGGGGATTGCAGTCCCCTGACTAACACCAAAAATAAGGCACCCCGGGGGGAGGTCCCTGTTGGCCCTAGACGCCTCGCCCAAGCCGAGAAGTAACTACACCAAAAGACAGAATGAGGAAAATATTTTGCCCCAGCAGACCCAAAAAGACTGAAACCCCCAAAATGTAATGGCGTTAACAAAAGGAAATACAGACACAGACAGAAAAATGTATGAGCAAACGTTGGGGCCCCCAAAATTTTAAATAAAAAGGATAGGGAAAGGGCACTTACTGCAAACCCAAAAACCCCGAAAAGTACCAAATCTCAATTACAAAAACACCTGAGATACACACCTCTACCACCTAAATTAGTTTTTGTGTAACAAAAAATAAAAAAGCTCCACGAAAAAAACTGGAAAAGGCAAAGAACAAAAAAAAGTGGCCCAATAAATGAGAGGGGGCCCCGGGAGACCCCCACAGAAGTGAGGACAAAAACAAAAACAAACAAAAAATAAAAGAAAATGTCTTCTGTTAGCAGAAGATCAGGCACGAAACAGCAAGCTACAAAAAAACAGGGTCAAAAATAGACCGAAACAATTTTATCATGGCACCGATGGGAGGGAAACCCCCCTTAATAAAACCAGTCAGTAACAAAGATCGCCAATCTTCACAATCTTCTTGGATAGTTTTACTGTTTGTAACCCCCAAGGGGCTTTGCTCAGAATTTATTTTAGCACATTCACAACCCCCAAATTTTTTCAGATTACCCCCTATGCTCCAAATTTTGCCCCCATTGTTCCCAGCTTTTTGCCCCCATATGTTCCACAGCTTATGCCCCCATATGCTCAAATTTTGCCCCCATATGTTCCACAGCTTATGCCCCCATATGCTCCAGATTATGCCCCCCATATGTTCCCGATTATGCCCATAGCCCATAAATTTGCCCCCCCTATGTTCCACAGCTTATGCCCCCTATCTCCCGTTTGCCCCCCCATGTTCCCCAGCTTATGCCCCCAATGCTCCAGATTTTGCCCCCATTTGTTCCACAGCTTATGCCCCATATGCTCCTTATTATGCCCCATATGCTCATATTTTGCCCCCCAGCGCACAATT